>CM051239.1:329545275-330745275 GCA_027917425.1 Gastrophryne carolinensis
CCTCTGTTTAAGACCATATAACCATTTGCTCTTATTATAATTGAAATTAGCCTGATAAAGACACTTTTGCTGGCCATAGTACTTCTGTACCCTGCCAGGTGTACTTACTGCTGGTTTTTAGGGCATCCCATTCTGTGACTACAGCAGCCTCTGTTTAAGACCATATAACCATTTGCTCTTATTATAATTGAAATTAGCCTGATAAAGACACTTTTGCTGGCCATAGTACTTCTGTACCCTGCCAGGTGTACTTACTGCTGGTTTTTAGGGCATCCCATTCTGTGACTACAGCAGCCTCTGTTTAAGACCATATAACCATTTGCTCTTATTATAATTGAATTTAGCCTGATAAAGACACTTTTGCTGGCCATAGTACTTCTGTACCCTGCCAGGTGTACTTACTGCTGGTTTTTAGGGCATCCCATTCTGTGACTACAGCAGCCTCTGTTTAAGACCATATAACCATTTGCTCTTATTATAATTGAATTTAGCCTGATAAAGACACTTTTGCTGGCCATAGTACTTCTGGACCCTGCCAGGTGTACTTACTGCTGGTTTTTAGGGCATCCCATTCTGTGACTACAGCAGCCTCTGTTTAAGACCATATAACCATTTGCTCTTATTATATTTGAAATTAGCCTGATAAAGACACTTTTGCTGGCCATAGTACTTCTGGACCCTGCCAGGTGTACTTACTGCTGGTTTTTAGGGCATCCCATTCTGTGACTACAGCAGCCTCTGTTTAAGACCATATAACCATTTGCTCTTATTATATTTGAAATTAGCCTGATAAAGACACTTTTGCTGGGCATAGTACTTCTGGACCCTGCCAGGTGTACTTACTGCTGGTTTTTAGGGCATCCCATTCTGTGACTACAGCAGCCTCTGTTTAAGACCATATAACCATTTGCTCTTATTATAATTGAAATTAGCCTGATAAAGACACTTTTGCTGGCCATAGTACTTCTGTACCCTGCCAGGTGTACTTACTGCTGGTTTTTAGGGCATCCCATTCTGTGACTACAGCAGCCTCTGTTTAAGACCATATAACCATTTGCTCTTATTATAATTGAAATTAGCCTGATAAAGACACTTTTGCTGGCCATAGTACTTCTGTACCCTGCCAGGTGTACTTACTGCTGGTTTTTAGGGCATCCCATTCTGTGACTACAGCAGCCTCTGTTTAGGACCATATAACCATTTGCTCTTATTATATTTGAATTTAGCCTGATAAAGACACTTTTGCTGGCCATAGTACTTCTGTACCCTGCCAGGTGTACTTACTGCTGGTTTTTAGGGCATCCCATTCTGTGACTACAGCAGCCTCTGTTTAAGACCATATAACCATTTGCTCTTATTATAATTGAATTTAGCCTGATAAAGACACTTTTGCTGGCCATAGTACTTCTGGACCCTGCCAGGTGTACTTACTGCTGGTTTTTAGGGCATCCCATTCTGTGACTACAGCAGCCTCTGTTTAAGACCATATAACCATTTGCTCTTATTATATTTGAAATTAGCCTGATAAAGACACTTTTGCTGGCCATAGTACTTCTGGACCCTGCCAGGTGTACTTACTGCTGGTTTTTAGGGCATCCCATTCTGTGACTACAGCAGCCTCTGTTTAAGACCATATAACCATTTGCTCTTATTATAATTGAAATTAGCCTGATAAAGACACTTTTGCTGGCCATAGTACTTCTGGACCCTGCCAGGTGTACTTACTGCTGGTTTTTAGGGCATCCCATTCTGTGACTACAGCAGCCTCTGTTTAAGACCATATAACCATTTGCTCTTATTATAATTGAAATTAGCCTGATAAAGACACTTTTGCTGGCCATAGTACTTCTGGACCCTGCCAGGTGTACTTACTGCTGGTTTTTAGGGCATCCCATTCTGTGACTACAGCAGCCTCTGTTTAAGACCATATAACCATTTGCTCTTATTATAATTGAAATTAGCCTGATAAAGACACTTTTGCTGGCCATAGTACTTCTGGACCCTGCCAGGTGTACTTACTGCTGGTTTTTAGGGCATCCCATTCTGTGACTACAGCAGCCTCTTTTTAAGACCATATAACCATTTGCTCTTATTATATTTGAAATTAGCCTGATAAAGACACTTTTGCTGGGCATAGTACTTCTGGACCCTGCCAGGTGTACTTACTGCTGGTTTTTAGGGCATCCCATTCTGTGACTACAGCAGCCTCTGTTTAAGACCATATAACCATTTGCTCTTATTATATTTGAAATTAGCCTGATAAAGACACTTTTGCTGGGCATAGTACTTCTGGACCCTGCCAGGTGTACTTACTGCTGTTTTTTAGGGCATCCCATTCTGTGACTACAGCAGCCTCTGTTTAAGACCATATAACCATTTGCTCTTATTATAATTGAAATTAGCCTGATAAAGACACTTTTGCTGGCCATAGTACTTCTGGACCCTGCCAGGTGTACTTACTGCTGGTTTTTAGGGCATCCCATTCTGTGACTACAGCAGCCTCTGTTTAAGACCATATAACCATTTGCTCTTATTATAATTGAAATTAGCCTGATAAAGACACTTTTGCTGGGCATAGTACTTCTGGACCCTGCCAGGTGTACTTACTGCTGGTTTTTAGGGCATCCCATTCTGTGACTACAGCAGCCTCTGTTTAAGACCATATAACCATTTGCTCTTATTATAATTGAAATTAGCCTGATAAAGACACTTTTGCTGGCCATAGTACTTCTGGACCCTGCCAGGTGTACTTACTGCTGGTTTCTAGGGCATCCCATTCTGTGACTACAGCAGCCTCTGTTTAAGACAATATAACCATTTGCTCTTATTATAATTGAAATTAGCCTGATAAAGACACTTTTGCTGGCCATAGTACTTCTGGACCCTGCCAGGTGTACTTACTGCTGGTTTTTAGGGCATCCCATTCTGTGACTACAGCAGCCTCTGTTTAAGACCATATAACCATTTGCTCTTATTATATTTGAAATTAGCCTGATAAAGACACTTTTGCTGGGCATAGTACTTCTGGACCCTGCCAGGTGTACTTACTGCTGGTTTTTAGGGCATCCCATTCTGTGACTACAGCAGCCTCTGTTTAAGACCATATAACAATTTGCTCTTATTATATTTGAAATTAGCCTGATAAAGACACTTTTGCTGGGCATAGTACTTCTGGACCCTGCCAGGTGTACTTACTGCTGGTTTTTAGGGCATCCCATTCTGTGACTACAGCAGCCTCTAAGACCATATAACCATTTGCTCTTATTATAATTGAAATTAGCCTGATAAAGACACTTTTGCTGGCCATAGTACTTCTGGACCCTGCCAGGTGTACTTACTGCTGGTTTTTAGGGCATCCCATTCTGTGACTACAGCAGCCTCTGTTTAAGACCATATAACCATTTGCTCTTATTATATTTGAAATTAGCCTGATAAAGACACTTTTGCTGGGCATAGTACTTCTGGACCCTGCCAGGTGTACTTACTGCTGGTTTTTAGGGCATCCCATTCTGTGACTACAGCAGCCTCTGTTTAAGACCATATAACCATTTGCTCTTATTATAATTGAAATTAGCCTGATAAAGACACTTTTGCTGGCCATAGTACTTCTGGACCCTGCCAGGTGTACTTACTGCTGGTTTTTAGGGCATCCCATTCTGTGACTACAGCAGCCTCTGTTTAAGACCATATAACCATTTGCACTTATTATAATTGAAATTAGCCCTGATAAAGACACTTTTGCTGGGCATAGCACTACTGGATCTTTTTTGGGGCATCCCATTCTGTGACTACAGCAGCCTCTGTTTAAGACCATATAACCATTTGCACTTATTATAATTGAAATTAGCCCTGATAAAGACACTTTTGCTGGGCATAGCACTACTGGATCTTTTTTGGGGCATCCCATTCTGTGACTACAGCAGCCTCTGTTTAAGACCATATAACCATTTGCTCTTATTATAATTGAAATTAGCCTGATAAAGACACTTTTGCTGGCCATAGTACTTCTGGACCCTGCCAGGTGTACTTACTGCTGGTTTTTAGGGCATCCCATTCTGTGACTACAGCAGCCTCTGTTTAAGACCATATAACCATTTGCTCTTATTATATTTGAAATTAGCCTGATAAAGACACTTTTGCTGGGCATAGTACTTCTGGACCCTGCCAGGTGTACTTACTGCTGGTTTTTAGGGCATCCCATTCTGTGACTACAGCAGCCTCTGTTTAAGACCATATAACCATTTGCTCTTATTATAATTGAAATTAGCCTGATAAAGACACTTTTGCTGGCCATAGTACTTCTGGACCCTGCCAGGTGTACTTACTGCTGGTTTTTAGGGCATCCCATTCTGTGACTACAGCAGCCTCTGTTTAAGACCATATAACCATTTGCACTTATTATAATTGAAATTAGCCCTGATAAAGACACTTTTGCTGGGCATAGCACTACTGGATCTTTTTTGGGGCATCCCATTCTGTGACTACAGCAGCCTCTGTTTAAGACCATATAACCATTTGCACTTATTATAATTGAAATTAGCCCTGATAAAGACACTTTTGCTGGGCATAGCACTACTGGATCTTTTTTGGGGCATCCCATTCTGTGACTACAGCAGCCTCTGTTTAAGACCATATAACCATTTGCACTTATTATAATTGAAATTAGCCCTGATAAAGACACTTTTGCTGGGCATAGCACTACTGGATCTTTTTTGGGGCATCCCATTCTGTGACTACAGCAGCCTCTGTTTAAGACCATATAACCATTTGCACTTATTATAATTGAAATTAGGCCTGATAAAGACATTTTTGCTGGGCATAGCACTACTGGATCTTTTTTGGGGCATCCCATTCTGTGACTACAGCAGCCTCTGTTTAAGACCATATAACCATTTGCACTTATTATAATTGAAATTAGGCCTGATAAAGACACTTTTGCTGGGCATAGCACTACTGGATCTTTTTTGGGGCATCCCATTCTGTGACTACAGCAGCCTCTGTTTAAGACCATATAACCATTTGCACTTATTATAATTGAAATTAGCCCTGATAAAGACACTTTTGCTGGGCATAAGCTTACTGCTGCCTGCCAGGTGCACTTCTGTTGGGGCATCCCATTCTGTAACATAGCATATTCCTCTTTATTTACACTAAGCAGCTCTCCTATTTACACTAAGCAGGCCTGTTGGAGGCTGAGTGTTACTGCTCACTTTTGGTGTGCATTATATTCTGTTTCATATAGACCCACCGCTGCCCGGGGGATCTTAAAATATCACCTACTACCACGCCAGTTAGACTATGTCGGGCAGACAAGTGCCTGGAAGTGAAAAGAGGAGTGGCAGAGGCCAAGATTCCGCAGGCAGAGCTCGCATCAGACTGGGGGCCAGTAGCAGCAGGAGTCACGCTGAGAGACCTAATCTGCCAGTATCTGCTAGCGGTCGGGTCTCCACCAGTAACGCATCTGCCGTGGTAGATTGGTTGAAGCGCTCATCAACAACATCATCACAACTTACGTCTGAGACCCCCAGTCTAGGGTCGGTAGGTTCCTCTGACACAACCCTGAGTTGGCATGCCCCGAGAGCAGTCCCTGTCCTCCCATTGCCTCTGTCCTACGCCGTTCCCTCCCCCAGCGACGTATCCTATGCTTTGGGTTCAGCTCCACTCTTTAGTGAGGAGGACGATCAGATACAGGAGGACAGTCAGCAGCTACTGCCCAGCCAAGAAATGGAGGTGGCTTCTTTAGCTAGGCAGACAAATAGTGATGTGGACAGTGTCGTGGGTGCTGCGAGCGTTCCAGCTCCTGCGTCAGACACTGTTGACGAATCCACGAACATCAGTGACGTACAGCCACAACTCGGTGATGATGATGATGACGATGAAGCCGATCGCACTTGGGAGCCGGGTGAGGAAGGGGCTTCATCGTCATCATCAGGAGAAGAGGGGCGCAGGTTGCCCCGGAGTCAGCAGCTGAGGCAGCAAGGTGGTAGCAGTCAGCATGGGGGCACAATTCCAAAGGCTGGAGCCGGCCGGGGCCGGGGTAGAGCACCTGCTGTGCGGCAGTCTACCTTATCGGGAGGTAGTGGAGCAGGGGTTCCTGGAGTTGGCAACAGCAGCAGTGAATCAGTGAGGCCAGGGGGTGGGAAAAGTAGCTACTCGGCAGTGTGGCAGTTTTTCCTGAGGCATCCGCAGGAGGGTAACATGGCCACATGCAAGATATGTAGGCAAAAGGTTAAGCGTGGCCAGGGTCCAAATGTTGGCACCACGGCCCTGCGTCAACATATGATGCGTCACCATAAAGCGACCTGGGAGAACCAAGGCTCCCAAGGGGTGGTCCAGTCTGCTTCCTCACCAAGTGAGCTCCCAATTTCTGCCAGCCAAGGCTCCAGCACCTCAGCCGAAGGCAGCTGTGCGTCATACCCATCCTCTGTCGCTATTGCTCCTCCTCCTCCAAGTCATGCATCCCGCCAGCAATCCATCAGCGGAGCCATGTCCAAGAGACAGCAGTAAGCGCCCACTCATCCTACGGCGCAGAAGCTGAATGTGCTCCTGTCCAAGTTGCTGGTGCTGCAGTCGCTCCCTTTTCAGGTGGTGGAATCTGCACCTTTCAGAGAACTGATGGCTTGTGCCGAGCCGAGGTGGAGAGTCCCAAGCCGTCATTTCTTTGCCAAGAAGGCAGTACCAGCGCTGCACACTTTTGTTGAACAGAAGGTGGGCCAGTCCTTGAGCCTGTCGGTGGGTAGCAAAATACATGGCAGCGCCGACATCTGGAGCTGTAACTACGGTCAGGGGCAGTACATGTCGTTTACGGCCCACTGGGTGAATGTGGTCCCTTTGCAGCAGCAGCAGAAACTTGGACAGGTCACGCCGCTTCGGCCTCCGCGCTCTCTGCCCATTGGACCTGTGACACCGTGCGACTCGGCCTCCTCATCCTCCGCCATCTCCTCACCCTCCACTGTAGGCTCAAGTCTCAGTGCCCCTACAGTCTACCATGTGTGCAGGGCACGGAGGTGTCACGCAGTGCTTCACATGGTTTGTCTTGGCGAACGGAGTCACACAGGGGAGGAACTGCTTAAATGTATTCATCAGGAAATCCAAACATGGCTTACTCCGAGAAAACTTAAAATGGGAATCATGGTTACCGACAATGGGAAGAACATTTTGTCTGCGCTGCGCCAAGGAAGCCTGACCCATGCCCCCTGCATGGCTCACGTCTTCAATCTGGTTGTCAAGCGGTTTCTGAAGTGTTCCCCCCATCTGCAAGACATCCTAACAACTTCAAGGAAACTTTGCATGCACTTCAGCCACTCCTACACCGCCAAACACACCCTTCTTGAGCTACAGCGTCAGAATGGTATCCCCCAACATAGTCTGATTTGCGATGTTTCCACCCGTTGGAATTCCACCCTTCACATGTTGGACCGATTATATGAACAGAGAAAAGCCATCACGGATTTCCTGATGATCCAAGCAGATAGGGGGACTCCCCTGTGTAACTTCAATGTCAACCAGTGGCAGCTCATACGTGACACCTGCCGTTTGCTCAGGCCCTTTGAGGATGCCACTTTATTTGTCAGTCGGCAGGATTACGGGATGAACGACGTGATTCCACTGCTTCATGTACTACAGCACATGTTGGAAACCATGGCTGGTCAGGGCACTGGAGACATGGCGTTTACATCTTACGGCCACATGAACCCCGCTGGAGCTGAACTGGAGGAGGAGGAGGAAGAGGAGGAGGAGGAGTTGCCCAGCGAAACACAGTTTAGGCTTGGCGAAATGGCTGGTTTATCTAGTCAGCGGACAGGAGAGGAGGTGCAGGAGCAGCCAGAGGAGCTAGAGGTTTTTGAGGAAGGCGAGACAGAGGACCCGGGCACACCGTGGCAGTATGCAGTGGAGATGGAGACAGGTAGTCCATCCGAGTCACTTGCGAAAATGGCACGAAGCATGCTCACGTGCTTGCGTAGTGACCCCAGAATTGTTTCCATCTGTCGGCGGGATGACTTCTGGCTGTCCACCTTATTGGACCCTCGCTTCCGGCACAAAATGGGGGCATTTTTTAAACCCACCGAGAGGGAGGACAAACTCAACTACTACAAAGACATTCTACATAGGCAGCTGGCCGATGCCTATCTGCGCCATGGTCCATACTCTCGCAGGTCTGACTCGAGGGGACCTCTGCGCTCACCTTCCACTGCCATGGCCGCTGGGGGGGTTGGCAGGAGCAGCAGCAGAAGCTCCATCAGCAGCAGCAGCCTCAGTCTTCAGTCGCTAATGAGTAGCTTTCTACACCCGCATAGTGAGGCTACTCATGAGCAGCAGGAAGACCTGGAGCAGGACCTCAACCAGCAGGTCATGTCATACTTTGACATGACCATGCCAACACACCTTGAGGATCCGCTGGACTTCTGGGCAGCCAAACTTGATTTGTGGCCGCAACTAGCAGAGTTTGCCCTGGAAAAGCTGTCCTGCCCGGCAAGTAGCGTGCCATCTGAGCGGGTGTTTAGTGCGGCGGGGGCCATAGTTACGGCGAGGAGAACTCGTCTGTCAACTAAAAATGTGGAGAGACTCACCTTTGTCAAAATGAATCAGGGATGGATCAGCCAGGATTTCCACCCACCAATGCCTGATGCATGCGACTAGATTCAGCATGGTGCCACGTTTTACACTTTCCAAATGGTGCAAAACATATTTATGTCTTTAGGCCATTTTTTGGGCTCCTGCTGCTGCTGCTGCTGCCAACTTCTGCCAACTCCAGGGTGTGATTCATCCAATTTTTGGGCTCCTGAAGCCAACTCCAGTGTATATTTGGGCTCCTGCTGCTGCTGCTGCCAACTCCAGGGTGTGATTCATCCAATTTTTGGGCTCCTGAAGCAAACCCCAGGGTCTCTTTAAAGTAATATTTGGGCTCCTGCTGCTGCTACTGCCAACTTCTGCCAACTCCAGGGTGTGATTCATCCAATTTTTGGGCTCCTGAAGCCAACCCCAGTGTCTCTTTAAAGTAATGTTTGGGCTCCTGCTGCTGCTGCTGCCAACTCCAGGGTGTGATTCATCCAATTTTTGGGCTCCTGGAGCCAACTCCAGTGTATATTTGGGCTCCTGCTGCTGCCAACTCCATGGTGTGAATCATCCAATTTTTGGGCTCCTGAAGCCAACCCCAGGGTCTCTTTAAAGTAATATTTGGGCTCCTGCTGCTGCCAACTCCAGGGTGTGATTCATCCAATTTTTGGGCTCCTGAAGCCAACCCCAGTGTCTCTTTAAAGTAATGTTTGGGCTCCTGCTGCTGCTGCTGCCAACTCCAGGGTGTGATTCATCCAATTTTTGGGCTCCTGAAGCCAACCCCAGGGTCTCTTTAAAGTAATGTTTGGGCTCCTGCTGCTGCTGCTGTCAACTCCTGCCAACTCCAGGGTGTGATTCATCCAATTTTTGGGCTCCTGAAGCCAACCCCAGTGTCTCTTTAAAGTAATGTTTGGGCTCCTGCTGCTGCTGCTGCCAACTCCAGGGTGTGATTCATCCAATTTTTGGGCTCCTGGAGCCAACTCCAGTGTATATTTGGGCTCCTGCTGCTGCTGCTGCCAACTCCATGGTGTGAATCATCCAATTTTTGGGCTCCTGAAGCCAACCCCAGGGTCTCTTTAAAGTAATATTTGGGCTCCTGCTGCTGCTGCTGCCAACTCCAGGGTGTGAATCATCCAATTTTTGGGCTCCTGAAGCCAACCCCAGGGTCTCTTTAAAGTAATGTTTGGGCTCCTGTTGCTGCTGCTGCCAACTCCTGCCAACTCCAGGGTGTGATTCATCCAATTTTTGGGCTCCTGAAGCAAACCCCAGGGTCTCTTTAAAGTAATATTTGGGCTCCTGCTGCTGCTACTGCCAACTTCTGCCAACTCCAGGGTGTGATTCATCCAATTTTTGGGCTCCTGAAGCCAACCCCAGTGTCTCTTTAAAGTAATGTTTGGGCTCCTGCTGCTGCTGCTGCCAAATCCAGGGTGTGATTCATCCAATTTTTGGGCTCCTGAAGCCAACCCCAGGGTCTCTTTAAAGTAATGTTTGGGCTCCTGTTGCTGCTGCTGCCAACTCCTGCCAACTCCAGGGTGTGATTCATCCAATTTTTGGGCTCCTGAAGCAAACCCCAGGGTCTCTTTAAAGTAATATTTGGGCTCCTGCTGCTGCTACTGCCAACTTCTGCCAACTCCAGGGTGTGATTCATCCAATTTTTGGGCTCCTGAAGCCAACCCCAGTGTCTCTTTAAAGTAATGTTTGGGCTCCTGCTGCTGCTGCTGCCAACTCCAGGGTGTGATTCATCCAATTTTTGGGCTCCTGGAGCCAACTCCAGTGTATATTTGGGCTCCTGCTGCTGCCAACTCCATGGTGTGAATTATCCCATTTTTGGGCTCCTGAAGCCAACCCCAGGGTCTCTTTAAAGTAATATTTGGGCTCATGCTGCTGCCAACTCCAGGGTGTGATTCATCCAATTTTTGGGCTCCTGAAGCCAACCCCAGTGTCTCTTTAAAGTAATGTTTGGGCTCCTGCTGCTGCTGCTGCCAACTCCAGGGTGTGATTCATCCAATTTTTGGGCTCCTGAAGCCAACTCCAGTGTATACTTGGGCTACTGCTGCTGCTGCTGCCAACTCCAGGGTGTGAATCATCCAATTTTTGGGCTCCTGAAGCCAACCCCAGTGTCTCTTTAAAGTAATATTTGGGCTCCTGCTGCTGCTACTGCCAACTCCTGCCAACTCCAGGGTGTGATTCATCCAATTTTTGGGCTCCTGAAGCCAACCCCAGGGTCTCTTTAAAGTAATGTTTGGGCTCCTGCTGCTGCTGCTGTCAACTCCTGCCAACTCCAGGGTGTGATTCATCCAATTTTTGGGCTCCTAAAGCCAACCCCAGGGTCTCTTTAAAGTAATATTTGGGCTCCTGCTGCTGCCAACTCCAGGGTGTGATTCATCCAATTTTTGGGCTCCTGAAGCCAACCCCAGGGTCTCTTTAAAGTAATATTTGGGCTCCTGCTGCTGCCAACTCCAGGGTGTGATTCATCCAATTTTTGGGCTCCTGAAGCCAACTCCTGTGTATATTTGGGCTCCTGCTGCTGCCAACTCCAGTGTGTGATTCATCCAATTTTTGGGCTCCTGAAGGCCACTCCAGTGTATATTTGGGCTCCTGCTGCTGCTGCTGCCAACTCCAGGGTGTGATTCATCCAATTTTTGGGCTCCTGAGGCCAACCCCAGGGTCTCTTTAAAGTAATATTTGGGCTCCTGCTGCTGCTGCTGCCAACTTCTGCCAACTCCAGGGTGTGATTCATCCAATTTTTGGGCTCCTGAAGCCAACTCCAGTGTCTCTTTAAAGTAATGTTTGGGCTCCTGCTGCTGCTGCTGCCAACTCCAGGGTGTGATTCATCCAATTTTTGGGCTCCTGAGGCCAACCCCAGGGTCTCTTTAAAGTAATATTTGGGCTCCTGCTGCTGCTACTGCCAACTTCTGCCAACTCCAGGGTGTGATTCATCCAATTTTTGGGCTCCTGAAGCCAACCCCAGTGTCTCTTTAAAGTAATGTTTGGGCTCCTGCTGCTGCTGCTGCCAACTCCAGGGTGTGATTCATCCAATTTTTGGGCTCCTGGAGCCAACTCCAGTGTATATTTGGGCTCCTGCTGCTGCCAACTCCATGGTGTGAATCATCCAATTTTTGGGCTCCTGAAGCCAACCCCAGGGTCTCTTTAAAGTAATATTTGGGCTCCTGCTGCTGCCAACTCCAGGGTGTGATTCATCCAATTTTTGGGCTCCTGAAGGCCACTCCAGTGTATATTTGGGCTCCTGCTGCTGCTGCTGCCAACTCCAGGGTGTGATTCATCCAATTTTTGGGCTCCTGAGGCCAACCCCAGGGTCTCTTTAAAGTAATATTTGGGCTCCTGCTGCTGCTGCTGCCAACTTCTGCCAACTCCAGGGTGTGATTCATCCAATTTTTGGGCTCCTGAAGCCAACTCCAGTGTCTCTTTAAAGTAATGTTTGGGCTCCTGCTGCTGCTGCTGCCAACTCCAGGGTGTGATTCATCCAATTTTTGGGCTCCTGAGGCCAACCCCAGGGTCTCTTTAAAGTAATATTTGGGCTCCTGCTGCTGCTACTGCCAACTTCTGCCAACTCCAGGGTGTGATTCATCCAATTTTTGGGCTCCTGAAGCCAACCCCAGTGTCTCTTTAAAGTAATGTTTGGGCTCCTGCTGCTGCTGCTGCCAACTCCAGGGTGTGATTCATCCAATTTTTGGGCTCCTGGAGCCAACTCCAGTGTATATTTGGGCTCCTGCTGCTGCCAACTCCATGGTGTGAATCATCCAATTTTTGGGCTCCTGAAGCCAACCCCAGGGTCTCTTTAAAGTAATATTTGGGCTCCTGCTGCTGCCAACTCCAGGGTGTGATTCATCCAATTTTTGGGCTCCTGAAGCCAACCCCAGTGTCTCTTTAAAGTAATGTTTGGGCTCCTGCTGCTGCTGCTGCCAACTCCAGGGTGTGATTCATCCAATTTTTGGGCTCCTGAAGCCAACCCCAGGGTCTCTTTAAAGTAATGTTTGGGCTCCTGCTGCTGCTGCTGTCAACTCCTGCCAACTCCAGGGTGTGATTCATCCAATTTTTGGGCTCCTGAAGCCAACCCCAGTGTCTCTTTAAAGTAATGTTTGGGCTCCTGCTGCTGCTGCTGCCAACTCCAGGGTGTGATTCATCCAATTTTTGGGCTCCTGGAGCAAACTCCAGTGTATATTTGGGCTCCTGCTGCTGCTGCTGCCAACTCCATGGTGTGAATCATCCAATTTTTGGGCTCCTGAAGCAAACCCCAGGGTCTCTTTAAAGTAATATTTGGGCTCCTGCTGCTGCTACTGCCAACTTCTGCCAACTCCAGGGTGTGATTCATCCAATTTTTGGGCTCCTGAAGCCAACCCCAGTGTCTCTTTAAAGTAATGTTTGGGCTCCTGCTGCTGCTGCTGCCAAATCCAGGGTGTGATTCATCCAATTTTTGGGCTCCTGAAGCCAACCCCAGGGTCTCTTTAAAGTAATGTTTGGGCTCCTGTTGCTGCTGCTGCCAACTCCTGCCAACTCCAGGGTGTGATTCATCCAATTTTTGGGCTCCTGAAGCAAACCCCAGGGTCTCTTTAAAGTAATATTTGGGCTCCTGCTGCTGCTACTGCCAACTTCTGCCAACTCCAGGGTGTGATTCATCCAATTTTTGGGCTCCTGAAGCCAACCCCAGTGTCTCTTTAAAGTAATGTTTGGGCTCCTGCTGCTGCTGCTGCCAACTCCAGGGTGTGATTCATCCAATTTTTGGGCTCCTGGAGCCAACTCGAGTGTATATTTGGGCTCCTGCTGCTGCTGCTGCCAACTCCATGGTGTGAATTATCCCATTTTTGGGCTCCTGAAGCCAACCCCAGGGTTTCTTTAAAGTAATATTTGGGCTCCTGCTGCTGCCAACTCCAGGGTGTGATTCATCCAATTTTTGGGCTCCTGAAGCCAACCCCAGTGTCTCTTTAAAGTAATGTTTGGGCTCCTGCTGCTGCTGCTGCCAACTCCAGGGTGTGATTCATCCAATTTTTGGGCTCCTGAAGCCAACTCCAGTGTATACTTGGGCTACTGCTGCTGCTGCTGCCAACTCCAGGGTGTGAATCATCCAATTTTTGGGCTCCTGAAGCCAACCCCAGTGTCTCTTTAAAGTAATATTTGGGCTCCTGCTGCTGCTACTGCCAACTCCTGCCAACTCCAGGGTGTGATTCATCCAATTTTTGGGCTCCTGAAGCCAACCCCAGGGTCTCTTTAAAGTAATGTTTGGGCTCCTGCTGCTGCTGCTGTCAACTCCTGCCAACTCCAGGGTGTGATTCATCCAATTTTTGGGCTCCTAAAGCCAACCCCAGGGTCTCTTTAAAGTAATATTTGGGCTCCTGCTGCTGCCAACTCCAGGGTGTGATTCATCCAATTTTTGGGCTCCTGAAGCCAACCCCAGGGTCTCTTAAAAGTAATATTTGGGCTCCTGCTGCTGCCAACTCCAGGGTGTGATTCATCCAATTTTTGGGCTCCTGAAGCCAACTCCTGTGTATATTTGGGCTCCTGCTGCTGCCAACTCCAGTGTGTGATTCATCCAATTTTTGGGCTCCTGAAGGCCACTCCAGTGTATATTTGGGCTCCTGCTGCTGCTGCTGCCAACTCCAGGGTGTGATTCATCCAATTTTTGGGCTCCTGAGGCCAACCCCAGGGTCTCTTTAAAGTAATATTTGGGCTCCTGCTGCTGCTGCTGCTGCCAACTTCTCCCAACTCCAGAGTGTGATTCATCTAATTTTTGGGCTCCTGAAGCCAACTCCAGTGTCTCTTTAAAGTAATGTTTGGGCTCCTGCTGCTGCTGCTGCCAACTCCAGGGTGTGATTCATCCAATTTTTGGGCTCCTGAGGCCAACCCCAGGGTCTCTTTAAAGTAATATTTGGGCTCCTGCTGCTGCTACTGCCAACTTCTGCCAACTCCAGGGTGTGATTCATCCAATTTTTGGGCTCCTGAAGCCAACCCCAGTGTCTCTTTAAAGTAATGTTTGGGCTCCTGCTGCTGCTGCTGCCAACTCCAGGGTGTGATTCATCCAATTTTTGGGCTCCTGGAGCCAACTCCAGTGTATATTTGGGCTCCTGCTGCTGCCAACTCCATGGTGTGAATCATCCAATTTTTGGGCTCCTGAAGCCAACCCCAGGGTCTCTTTAAAGTAATATTTGGGCTCCTGCTGCTGCCAACTCCAGGGTGTGATTCATCCAATTTTTGGGCTCCTGAAGCCAACTCCTGTGTATATTTGGGCTCCTGCTGCTGCCAACTCCAGTGTGTGATTCATCCAATTTTTGGGCTCCTGAAGGCCACTCCAGTGTATATTTGGGCTCCTGCTGCTGCTGCTGCCAACTCCAGGGTGTGATTCATCCAATTTTTGGGCTCCTGAAGCCAACCCCAGGGTCTCTTTAAAGTAATATTTGGGCTCCTGCTGCTGCCAACTCCAGGGTGTGATTCATCCAATTTTTGGGCTCCTGAAGCCAACCCCAGTGTCTCTTTAAAGTCATGTTTGGGCTCCTGCTGCTGCTGCTGCCAACTCCAGGGTGTGATTCATCCAATTTTTGGGCTCCTGAAGCCAACCCCAGGGTCTCTTTAAAGTAATGTTTGGGCTCCTGCTGCTGCTGCTGTCAACTCCTGCCAACTCCAGGGTGTGATTCATCCAATTTTTGGGCTCCTGAAGCCAACCCCAGTGTCTCTTTAAAGTAATGTTTGGGCTCCTGCTGCTGCTGCTGCCAACTCCAGGGTGTGATTCATCCAATTTTTGGGCTCCTGGAGCAAACTCCAGTGTATATTTGGGCTCCTGCTGCTGCTGCTGCCAACTCCATGGTGTGAATCATCCAATTTTTGGGCTCCTGAAGCAAACCCCAGGGTCTCTTTAAAGTAATATTTGGGCTCCTGCTGCTGCTACTGCCAACTTCTGCCAACTCCAGGGTGTGATTCATCCAATTTTTGGGCTCCTGAAGCCAACCCCAGTGTCTCTTTAAAGTAATGTTTGGGCTCCTGCTGCTGCTGCTGCCAAATCCAGGGTGTGATTCATCCAATTTTTGGGCTCCTGAAGCCAACCCCAGGGTCTCTTTAAAGTAATGTTTGGGCTCCTGTTGCTGCTGCTGCCAACTCCTGCCAACTCCAGGGTGTGATTCATCCAATTTTTGGGCTCCTGAAGCAAACCCCAGTGTCTCTTTAAAGTAATATTTGGGCTCCTGCTGCTGCTACTGCCAACTTCTGCCAACTCCAGGGTGTGATTCATCCAATTTTTGGGCTCCTGAAGCCAACCCCAGTGTCTCTTTAAAGTAATGTTTGGGCTCCTGCTGCTGCTGCTGCCAACTCCAGGGTGTGATTCATCCAATTTTTGGGCTCCTGGAGCCAACTCGAGTGTATATTTGGGCTCCTGCTGCTGCTGCTGCCAACTCCATGGTGTGAATTATCCAATTTTTGGGCTCCTGAAGCCAACCCCAGGGTCTCTTTAAAGTAATATTTGGGCTCCTGCTGCTGCCAACTCCAGGGTGTGATTCATCCAATTTTTGGGCTCCTGAAGCCAACCCCAGTGTCTCTTTAAAGTAATGTTTGGGCTCCTGCTGCTGCTGCTGCCAACTCCAGGGTGTGATTCATCCAATTTTTGGGCTCCTGAAGCCAACTCCAGTGTATACTCGGGCTACTGCTGCTGCTGCTGCCAACTCCAGGGTGTGAATCATCCAATTTTTGGGCTCCTGAAGCCAACCCCAGTGTCTCTTTAAAGTAATATTTGGGCTCCTGCTGCTGCTACTGCCAACTCCTGCCAACTCCAGGGTGTGATTCATCCAATTTTTGGGCTCCTGAAGCCAACCCCAGGGTCTCTTTAAAGTAATGTTTGGGCTCCTGCTGCTGCTGCTGTCAACTCCTGCCAACTCCAGGGTGTGATTCATCCAATTTTTGGGCTCCTAAAGCCAACCCCAGGGTCTTTTTAAAGTAATATTTGGGCTCCTGCTGCTGCCAACTCCAGGGTGTGATTCATCCAATTTTTGGGCTCCTGAAGCCAACCCCAGGGTCTCTTTAAAGTAATATTTGGGCTCCTGCTGCTGCCAACTCCAGGGTGTGATTCATCCAATTTTTGGGCTCCTGAAGCCAACTCCTGTGTATATTTGGGCTCCTGCTGCTGCCAACTCCAGTGTGTGATTCATCCAATTTTTGGGCTCCTGAAGGCCACTCCAGTGTATATTTGGGCTCCTGCTGCTGCTGCTGCCAACTCCAGGGTGTGATTCATCCAATTTTTGGGCTCCTGAGGCCAACCCCAGGGTCTCTTTAAAGTAATATTTGGGCTCCTGCTGCTGCTGCTGCCAACTTCTGCCAACTCCAGGGTGTGATTCATCCAATTTTTGGGCTCCTGAAGCCAACTCCAGTGTCTCTTTAAAGTAATGTTTGGGCTCCTGCTGCTGCTGCTGCCAACTCCAGGGTGTGATTCATCCAATTTTTGGGCTCCTGAAGCCAACCCCAGGGTCTGTTTAAAGTAATGTTTGGGCTCCTGCTGCTGCTTGCAACTCCAGGGTGTGATTCATCCAATTTTTGGGCTCCTGAGGCCAACCCCAGGGTCTCTTTAAAGTAATATTTGGGCTCCTGCTGCTGCCAACTCCAGGGTGTGATTCATCCAATTTTTGGGCTCCTGAGGCCAACCCCAGGGTCTCTTTAAAGTAATATTTGGGCTCCTGCTGCTGCTGCTGCTGCTGCCAACTTCTGCCAACTCCAGGGTGTGATTCATCCAATTTTTGGGCTCCTGAAGCCAACCCCAGTGTCTCTTTAAAGTAATGTTTGGGCTCCTGCTGCTGCTGCTGCTGCTGCTGCTGCCAACTCCAGGGTGTGATTCATCCAATTTTTGGGCTCCTGAGGCCAACCCCAGGGTCTCTTTAAAGTAATATTTGGGCTCCTGCTGCTGCCAACTCCAGGGTGTGATTCATCCAATTTTTGGGCTCCTGAGGCCAACCCCAGGGTCTCTTTAAAGTAATATTTGGGCTCCTGCTGCTGCTGCTGCTGCTGCCAACTTCTGCCAACTCCAGGGTGTGATTCATCCAATTTTTGGGCTCCTGAAGCCAACCCCAGTGTCTCTTTAAAGTAATATTTGGGCTCCTGCTGCTGCTGCTGCCAACTCCAGGGTGTGATTCATCCAATTTTTGGGCTCCTGAAGCCAACCCCAGGGTCTCTTTAAAGTAATATTTGGGCTCCTGCTGCTGCTGCTGCCAACTCCAGGGTGTGAATCATCCAATTTTTGGGCTCCTGAAGCCAACCCCAGGGTCTCTTTAAAGTAATGTTTGGGCTCCTGTTGCTGCTGCTGCCAACTCCTGCCAACTCCAGGGTGTGATTCATCCAATTTTTGGGCTCCTGAAGCAAACCCCAGGGTCTCTTTAAAGTAATATTTGGGGTCCTGCTGCTGCTACTGCCAACTTCTGCCAACTCCAGGGTGTGATTCATCCAATTTTTGGGCTCCTGAAGCCAACCCCAGTGTCTCTTTAAAGTAATGTTTGGGCTCCTGCTGCTGCTGCTGCCAACTCCAGGGTGTGATTCATCCAATTTTTGGGCTCCTGGAGCAAACTCCAGTGTATATTTGGGCTCCTGCTGCTGCTGCTGCTGCCAACTCCATGGTGTGAATCATCCAATTTTTGGGCTCCTGAAGCCAACCCCAGGGTCTCTTTAAAGTAATATTTGGGCTCCTGCTGCTGCCAACTCCAGGGTGTGATTCATCCAATTTTTGGGCTCCTGAAGCCAACCCCAGGGTCTCTTTGAAGTAATGTTTGGGCTCCTGCTGCTGCTGCTGCCAACTCCAGGGTGTGATTCATCCAATTTTTGGGCTCCTGAAGCCAACCCCAGGGTCTCTTTAAAGTAATATTTGGGCTCCTGCTGCTGCTGCCAACTCCAGGGTGTGATTCATCCAATTTTTGGGCTCCTGAAGCCAACCCCAGGGTCTCTTTAAAGTAATATTTGGGCTCCTGCTGCTGCTACTGCCAACTTCTGCCAACTCCAGGGTGTGATTCATCCAATTTTTGGGCTCCTGAAGCCAACCCCAGTGTCTCTTTAAAGTAATATTTGGGCTCCTGCTGCTGCTACTGCCAACTTCTGCCAACTCCAGGGTGTGAATCATCCAATTTTTGGGCTCCTGAAGCAAACCCCAGGGTCTCTTTAAAGTAATATTTGGGCTCCTGCTGCTGCCAACTCCAGGGTGTGATTCATCCAATTTTTGGGCTCCTGAAGCCAACCCCAGTGTCTCTTTAAAGTAATGTTTGGGCTCCTGCTGCTGCTGCTGCCAACTCCAGGGTGTGATTCATCCAATTTTTGGGCTCCTGAAGCCAACTCCAGTGTATATTTGGGCTACTGCTGCTGCTGCTGCCAACTCCAGGGTGTGAATCATCCAATTTTTGGGCTCCTGAAGCCAACCCCAGTGTCTCTTTAAAGTAATATTTGGGCTCCTGTTGCTGCTACTGCCAACTCCTGCCAACTCCAGGGTGTGATTCATCCAATTTTTGGGCTCCTGAAGCCAACCCCAGGGTCTCTTTAAAGTAATATTTGGGCTCCTGCTGCTGCTGTCAACTCCTGCCAACTCCAGGGTGTGATTCATCCAATTTTTGGGCTCCTGAAGCCAACCCCAGTGTCTCTTTTAAGTAATGTTTGGGCTCCTGCTGCTGCTGCCAACTTCTGCCAACTCCAGGGTGTGATTCATCCAATTTTTGGGCTCCTGAAGCCAACCCCAGGGTCTCTTTAAAGTAATGTTTGGGCTCCTGCTGCTGCTGCTGTCAACTCCTGCCGACTCCAGGGTGTGATTCATCCAATTTTTGGGCTCCTGAAGCCAACCCCAGGGTCTCTTTGAAGTAATGTTTGGGCTCCTGCTGCTGCTGCTGCCAACTCCAGGGTGTGATTCATCCAATTTTTGGGCTCCTGAAGCCAACCCCAGGGTCTCTTTAAAGTAATATTTGGGCTCCTGCTGCTGCTGCCAACTCCAGGGTGTGATTCATCCAATTTTTGGGCTCCTGAAGCCAACCCCAGGGTCTCTTTAAAGTAATGTTTGGGCTCCTGTTGCTGCTGCTGCCAACTCCTGCCAACTCCAGGGTGTGATTCATCCAATTTTTGGGCTCCTGAAGCAAACCCCAGGGTCTCTTTAAAGTAATATTTGGGCTCCTGCTGCTGCTACTGCCAACTTCTGCCAACTCCAGGGTGTGATTCATCCAATTTTTGGGCTCCTGAAGCCAACCCCAGTGTCTCTTTAAAGTAATGTTTGGGCTCCTGCTGCTGCTGCTGCCAACTCCAGGGTGTGATTCATCCAATTTTTGGGCTCCTGGAGCCAACTCGAGTGTATATTTGGGCTCCTGCTGCTGCTGCTGCCAACTCCATGGTGTGAATTATCCAATTTTTGGGCTCCTGAAGCCAACCCCAGGGTCTCTTTAAAGTAATATTTGGGCTCCTGCTGCTGCCAACTCCAGGGTGTGATTCATCCAATTTTTGGGCTCCTGAAGCCAACCCCAGTGTCTCTTTAAAGTAATGTTTGGGCTCCTGCTGCTGCTGCTGCCAACTCCAGGGTGTGATTCATCCAATTTTTGGGCTCCTGAAGCCAACTCCAGTGTATACTCGGGCTACTGCTGCTGCTGCTGCCAACTCCAGGGTGTGAATCATCCAATTTTTGGGCTCCTGAAGCCAACCCCAGTGTCTCTTTAAAGTAATATTTGGGCTCCTGCTGCTGCTACTGCCAACTCCTGCCAACTCCAGGGTGTGATTCATCCAATTTTTGGGCTCCTGAAGCCAACCCCAGGGTCTCTTTAAAGTAATGTTTGGGCTCCTGCTGCTGCTGCTGTCAACTCCTGCCAACTCCGGGGTGTGATTCATCCAATTTTTGGGCTCCTAAAGCCAACCCCAGGGTCTCTTTAAAGTAATATTTGGGCTCCTGCTGCTGCCAACTCCAGGGTGTGATTCATCCAATTTTTGGGCTCCTGAAGCCAACCCCAGTGTCTCTTTAAAGTAATATTTGGGCTCCTGCTGCTGCTACTGCCAACTTCTGCCAACTCCAGGGTGTGATTCATCCAATTTTTGGGCTCCTGAAGCCAACCCCAGGGTCTCTTTAAAGTAATATTTGGGCTCCTGCTGCTGCTACTGCCAACTTCTGCCAACTCCAGGGTGTGATTCATCCAATTTTTGGGCTCCTGAAGCCAACCCCAGTGTCTCTTTAAAGTAATATTTGGGCTCCTGCTGCTGCTACTGCCAACTTCTGCCAACTCCAGGGTGTGAATCATCCAATTTTTGGGCTCCTGAAGCAAACCCCAGGGTCTCTTTAAAGTAATATTTGGGCTCCTGCTGCTGCCAACTCCAGGGTGTGATTCATCCAATTTTTGGGCTCCTGAAGCCAACCCCAGTGTCTCTTTAAAGTAATGTTTGGGCTCCTGCTGCTGCTGCTGCCAACTCCAGGGTGTGATTCATCCAATTTTTGGGCTCCTGAAGCCAACTCCAGTGTATATTTGGGCTACTGCTGCTGCTGCTGCCAACTCCAGGGTGTGAATCATCCAATTTTTGGGCTCCTGAAGCCAACCCCAGTGTCTCTTTAAAGTAATATTTGGGCTCCTGTTGCTGCTACTGCCAACTCCTGCCAACTCCAGGGTGTGATTCATCCAATTTTTGGGCTCCTGAAGCCAACCCCAGGGTCTCTTTAAAGTAATATTTGGGCTCCTGCTGCTGCTGTCAACTCCTGCCAACTCCAGGGTGTGATTCATCCAATTTTTGGGCTCCTGAAGCCAACCCCAGTGTCTCTTTTAAGTAATGTTTGGGCTCCTGCTGCTGCTGCCAACTTCTGCCAACTCCAGGGTGTGATTCATCCAATTTTTGGGCTCCTGAAGCCAACCCCAGGGTCTCTTTAAAGTAATGTTTGGGCTCCTGCTGCTGCTGCTGTCAACTCCTGCCGACTCCAGGGTGTGATTCATCCAATTTTTGGGCTCCTGAAGCCAACCCCAGGGTCTCTTTGAAGTAATGTTTGGGCTCCTGCTGCTGCTGCTGCCAACTCCAGGGTGTGATTCATCCAATTTTTGGGCTCCTGAAGCCAACCCCAGGGTCTCTTTAAAGTAATATTTGGGCTCCTGCTGCTGCTGCCAACTCCAGGGTGTGATTCATCCAATTTTTGGGCTCCTGAAGCCAACCCCAGGGTCTCTTTAAAGTAATGTTTGGGCTCCTGTTGCTGCTGCTGCCAACTCCTGCCAACTCCAGGGTGTGATTCATCCAATTTTTGGGCTCCTGAAGCAAACCCCAGGGTCTCTTTAAAGTAATATTTGGGCTCCTGCTGCTGCTACTGCCAACTTCTGCCAACTCCAGGGTGTGATTCATCCAATTTTTGGGCTCCTGAAGCCAACCCCAGTGTCTCTTTAAAGTAATGTTTGGGCTCCTGCTGCTGCTGCTGCCAACTCCAGGGTGTGATTCATCCAATTTTTGGGCTCCTGGAGCCAACTCGAGTGTATATTTGGGCTCCTGCTGCTGCTGCTGCCAACTCCATGGTGTGAATTATCCAATTTTTGGGCTCCTGAAGC
Source organism: Gastrophryne carolinensis (assembly GCA_027917425.1). NCBI lineage: Eukaryota > Metazoa > Chordata > Amphibia > Anura > Microhylidae > Gastrophryne > Gastrophryne carolinensis. The sequence continues at coordinate 329,567,343 of CM051239.1, forward strand.
CAACCCCAGGGTCTCTTTAAAGTAATATTTGGGCTCCTGCTGCTGCCAACTCCAGGGTGTGATTCATCCAATTTTTGGGCTCCTGAAGCCAACCCCAGTGTCTCTTTAAAGTAATGTTTGGGCTCCTGCTGCTGCTGCTGCCAACTCCAGGGTGTGATTCATCCAATTTTTGGGCTCCTGAAGCCAACTCCAGTGTATACTCGGGCTACTGCTGCTGCTGCTGCCAACTCCAGGGTGTGAATCATCCAATTTTTGGGCTCCTGAAGCCAACCCCAGTGTCTCTTTAAAGTAATATTTGGGCTCCTGCTGCTGCTACTGCCAACTCCTGCCAACTCCAGGGTGTGATTCATCCAATTTTTGGGCTCCTGAAGCCAACCCCAGGGTCTCTTTAAAGTAATGTTTGGGCTCCTGCTGCTGCTGCTGTCAACTCCTGCCAACTCCGGGGTGTGATTCATCCAATTTTTGGGCTCCTAAAGCCAACCCCAGGGTCTCTTTAAAGTAATATTTGGGCTCCTGCTGCTGCCAACTCCAGGGTGTGATTCATCCAATTTTTGGGCTCCTGAAGCCAACCCCAGGGTCTCTTTAAAGTAATATTTGGGCTCCTGCTGCTGCCAACTACAGGGTGTGATTCATCCAATTTTTGGGCTCCTGAAGCCAACTCCTGTGTATATTTGGGCTCCTGCTGCTGCCAACTCCAGTGTGTGATTCATCCAATTTTTGGGCTCCTGAAGGCCACTCCAGTGTATATTTGGGCTCCTGCTGCTGCTCCTGCCAACTCCAGGGTGTGATTCATCCAATTTTTGGGCTCCTGAAGCCAACCCCAGGGTCTCTTTAAAGTAATGTTTGGGCTCCTGCTGCTGCTGCTGTCAACTCCTGCCAACTCCGGGGTGTGATTCATCCAATTTTTGGGCTCCTAAAGCCAACCCCAGGGTCTCTTTAAAGTAATATTTGGGCTCCTGCTGCTGCCAACTCCAGGGTGTGATTCATCCAATTTTTGGGCTCCTGAAGCCAACCCCAGGGTCTCTTTAAAGTAATATTTGGGCTCCTGCTGCTGCCAACTCCAGGGTGTGATTCATCCAATTTTTGGGCTCCTGAAGCCAACTCCTGTGTATATTTGGGCTCCTGCTGCTGCCAACTCCAGTGTGTGATTCATCCAATTTTTGGGCTCCTGAAGGCCACTCCAGTGTATATTTGGGCTCCTGCTGCTGCTGCTGCCAACTCCAGGGTGTGATTCATCCAATTTTTGGGCTCCTGAGGCCAACCCCAGGGTCTCTTTAAAGTAATATTTGGGCTCCTGCTGCTGCTGCTGCCAACTTCTGCCAACTCCAGGGTGTGATTCATCCAATTTTTGGGCTCCTGAAGCCAACTCCAGTGTCTCTTTAAAGTAATGTTTGGGCTCCTGCTGCTGCTGCTGCCAACTCCAGGGTGTGATTCATCCAATTTTTGGGCTCCTGAAGCCAACCCCAGGGTCTGTTTAAAGTAATGTTTGGGCTCCTGCTGCTGCTTGCAACTCCAGGGTGTGATTCATCCAATTTTTGGGCTCCTGAGGCCAACCCCAGGGTCTCTTTAAAGTAATATTTGGGCTCCTGCTGCTGCCAACTCCAGGGTGTGATTCATCCAATTTTTGGGCTCCTGAGGCCAACCCCAGGGTCTCTTTAAAGTAATATTTGGGCTCCTGCTGCTGCTGCTGCTGCTGCCAACTTCTGCCAACTCCAGGGTGTGATTCATCCAATTTTTGGGCTCCTGAAGCCAACCCCAGTGTCTCTTTAAAGTAATGTTTGGGCTCCTGCTGCTGCTGCTGCTGCTGCTGCTGCCAACTCCAGGGTGTGATTCATCCAATTTTTGGGCTCCTGAGGCCAACCCCAGGGTCTCTTTAAAGTAATATTTGGGCTCCTGCTGCTGCCAACTCCAGGGTGTGATTCATCCAATTTTTGGGCTCCTGAGGCCAACCCCAGGGTCTCTTTAAAGTAATATTTGGGCTCCTGCTGCTGCTGCTGCTGCCAACTTCTGCCAACTCCAGGGTGTGATTCATCCAATTTTTGGGCTCCTGAAGCCAACCCCAGTGTCTCTTTAAAGTAATATTTGGGCTCCTGCTGCTGCTGCTGCCAACTCCAGGGTGTGATTCATCCAATTTTTGGGCTCCTGAAGCCAACCCCAGGGTCTCTTTAAAGTAATATTTGGGCTCCTGCTGCTGCTGCTGCCAACTCCAGGGTGTGAATCATCCAATTTTTGGGCTCCTGAAGCCAACCCCAGGGTCTCTTTAAAGTAATGTTTGGGCTCCTGTTGCTGCTGCTGCCAACTCCTGCCAACTCCAGGGTGTGATTCATCCAATTTTTGGGCTCCTGAAGCAAACCCCAGGGTCTCTTTAAAGTAATATTTGGGGTCCTGCTGCTGCTACTGCCAACTTCTGCCAACTCCAGGGTGTGATTCATCCAATTTTTGGGCTCCTGAAGCCAACCCCAGTGTCTCTTTAAAGTAATGTTTGGGCTCCTGCTGCTGCTGCTGCCAACTCCAGGGTGTGATTCATCCAATTTTTGGGCTCCTGGAGCAAACTCCAGTGTATATTTGGGCTCCTGCTGCTGCTGCTGCTGCCAACTCCATGGTGTGAATCATCCAATTTTTGGGCTCCTGAAGCCAACCCCAGGGTCTCTTTAAAGTAATATTTGGGCTCCTGCTGCTGCCAACTCCAGGGTGTGATTCATCCAATTTTTGGGCTCCTGAAGCCAACCCCAGGGTCTCTTTGAAGTAATGTTTGGGCTCCTGCTGCTGCTGCTGCCAACTCCAGGGTGTGATTCATCCAATTTTTGGGCTCCTGAAGCCAACCCCAGGGTCTCTTTAAAGTAATATTTGGGCTCCTGCTGCTGCTGCCAACTCCAGGGTGTGATTCATCCAATTTTTGGGCTCCTGAAGCCAACCCCAGGGTCTCTTTAAAGTAATATTTGGGCTCCTGCTGCTGCTACTGCCAACTTCTGCCAACTCCAGGGTGTGATTCATCCAATTTTTGGGCTCCTGAAGCCAACCCCAGTGTCTCTTTAAAGTAATATTTGGGCTCCTGCTGCTGCTACTGCCAACTTCTGCCAACTCCAGGGTGTGAATCATCCAATTTTTGGGCTCCTGAAGCAAACCCCAGGGTCTCTTTAAAGTAATATTTGGGCTCCTGCTGCTGCCAACTCCAGGGTGTGATTCATCCAATTTTTGGGCTCCTGAAGCCAACCCCAGTGTCTCTTTAAAGTAATGTTTGGGCTCCTGCTGCTGCTGCTGCCAACTCCAGGGTGTGATTCATCCAATTTTTGGGCTCCTGAAGCCAACTCCAGTGTATATTTGGGCTACTGCTGCTGCTGCTGCCAACTCCAGGGTGTGAATCATCCAATTTTTGGGCTCCTGAAGCCAACCCCAGTGTCTCTTTAAAGTAATATTTGGGCTCCTGTTGCTGCTACTGCCAACTCCTGCCAACTCCAGGGTGTGATTCATCCAATTTTTGGGCTCCTGAAGCCAACCCCAGGGTCTCTTTAAAGTAATATTTGGGCTCCTGCTGCTGCTGTCAACTCCTGCCAACTCCAGGGTGTGATTCATCCAATTTTTGGGCTCCTGAAGCCAACCCCAGTGTCTCTTTTAAGTAATGTTTGGGCTCCTGCTGCTGCTGCCAACTTCTGCCAACTCCAGGGTGTGATTCATCCAATTTTTGGGCTCCTGAAGCCAACCCCAGGGTCTCTTTAAAGTAATGTTTGGGCTCCTGCTGCTGCTGCTGTCAACTCCTGCCGACTCCAGGGTGTGATTCATCCAATTTTTGGGCTCCTGAAGCCAACCCCAGGGTCTCTTTGAAGTAATGTTTGGGCTCCTGCTGCTGCTGCTGCCAACTCCAGGGTGTGATTCATCCAATTTTTGGGCTCCTGAAGCCAACCCCAGGGTCTCTTTAAAGTAATATTTGGGCTCCTGCTGCTGCTGCCAACTCCAGGGTGTGATTCATCCAATTTTTGGGCTCCTGAAGCCAACCCCAGGGTCTCTTTAAAGTAATGTTTGGGCTCCTGTTGCTGCTGCTGCCAACTCCTGCCAACTCCAGGGTGTGATTCATCCAATTTTTGGGCTCCTGAAGCAAACCCCAGGGTCTCTTTAAAGTAATATTTGGGCTCCTGCTGCTGCTACTGCCAACTTCTGCCAACTCCAGGGTGTGATTCATCCAATTTTTGGGCTCCTGAAGCCAACCCCAGTGTCTCTTTAAAGTAATGTTTGGGCTCCTGCTGCTGCTGCTGCCAACTCCAGGGTGTGATTCATCCAATTTTTGGGCTCCTGGAGCCAACTCGAGTGTATATTTGGGCTCCTGCTGCTGCTGCTGCCAACTCCATGGTGTGAATTATCCAATTTTTGGGCTCCTGAAGCCAACCCCAGGGTCTCTTTAAAGTAATATTTGGGCTCCTGCTGCTGCCAACTCCAGGGTGTGATTCATCCAATTTTTGGGCTCCTGAAGCCAACCCCAGTGTCTCTTTAAAGTAATGTTTGGGCTCCTGCTGCTGCTGCTGCCAACTCCAGGGTGTGATTCATCCAATTTTTGGGCTCCTGAAGCCAACTCCAGTGTATACTCGGGCTACTGCTGCTGCTGCTGCCAACTCCAGGGTGTGAATCATCCAATTTTTGGGCTCCTGAAGCCAACCCCAGTGTCTCTTTAAAGTAATATTTGGGCTCCTGCTGCTGCTACTGCCAACTCCTGCCAACTCCAGGGTGTGATTCATCCAATTTTTGGGCTCCTGAAGCCAACCCCAGGGTCTCTTTAAAGTAATGTTTGGGCTCCTGCTGCTGCTGCTGTCAACTCCTGCCAACTCCGGGGTGTGATTCATCCAATTTTTGGGCTCCTAAAGCCAACCCCAGGGTCTCTTTAAAGTAATATTTGGGCTCCTGCTGCTGCCAACTCCAGGGTGTGATTCATCCAATTTTTGGGCTCCTGAAGCCAACCCCAGTGTCTCTTTAAAGTAATATTTGGGCTCCTGCTGCTGCTACTGCCAACTTCTGCCAACTCCAGGGTGTGATTCATCCAATTTTTGGGCTCCTGAAGCCAACCCCAGGGTCTCTTTAAAGTAATATTTGGGCTCCTGCTGCTGCTACTGCCAACTTCTGCCAACTCCAGGGTGTGATTCATCCAATTTTTGGGCTCCTGAAGCCAACCCCAGTGTCTCTTTAAAGTAATATTTGGGCTCCTGCTGCTGCTACTGCCAACTTCTGCCAACTCCAGGGTGTGAATCATCCAATTTTTGGGCTCCTGAAGCAAACCCCAGGGTCTCTTTAAAGTAATATTTGGGCTCCTGCTGCTGCCAACTCCAGGGTGTGATTCATCCAATTTTTGGGCTCCTGAAGCCAACCCCAGTGTCTCTTTAAAGTAATGTTTGGGCTCCTGCTGCTGCTGCTGCCAACTCCAGGGTGTGATTCATCCAATTTTTGGGCTCCTGAAGCCAACTCCAGTGTATATTTGGGCTACTGCTGCTGCTGCTGCCAACTCCAGGGTGTGAATCATCCAATTTTTGGGCTCCTGAAGCCAACCCCAGTGTCTCTTTAAAGTAATATTTGGGCTCCTGTTGCTGCTACTGCCAACTCCTGCCAACTCCAGGGTGTGATTCATCCAATTTTTGGGCTCCTGAAGCCAACCCCAGGGTCTCTTTAAAGTAATATTTGGGCTCCTGCTGCTGCTGTCAACTCCTGCCAACTCCAGGGTGTGATTCATCCAATTTTTGGGCTCCTGAAGCCAACCCCAGTGTCTCTTTTAAGTAATGTTTGGGCTCCTGCTGCTGCTGCCAACTTCTGCCAACTCCAGGGTGTGATTCATCCAATTTTTGGGCTCCTGAAGCCAACCCCAGGGTCTCTTTAAAGTAATGTTTGGGCTCCTGCTGCTGCTGCTGTCAACTCCTGCCGACTCCAGGGTGTGATTCATCCAATTTTTGGGCTCCTGAAGCCAACCCCAGGGTCTCTTTGAAGTAATGTTTGGGCTCCTGCTGCTGCTGCTGCCAACTCCAGGGTGTGATTCATCCAATTTTTGGGCTCCTGAAGCCAACCCCAGGGTCTCTTTAAAGTAATATTTGGGCTCCTGCTGCTGCTGCCAACTCCAGGGTGTGATTCATCCAATTTTTGGGCTCCTGAAGCCAACCCCAGGGTCTCTTTAAAGTAATGTTTGGGCTCCTGTTGCTGCTGCTGCCAACTCCTGCCAACTCCAGGGTGTGATTCATCCAATTTTTGGGCTCCTGAAGCAAACCCCAGGGTCTCTTTAAAGTAATATTTGGGCTCCTGCTGCTGCTACTGCCAACTTCTGCCAACTCCAGGGTGTGATTCATCCAATTTTTGGGCTCCTGAAGCCAACCCCAGTGTCTCTTTAAAGTAATGTTTGGGCTCCTGCTGCTGCTGCTGCCAACTCCAGGGTGTGATTCATCCAATTTTTGGGCTCCTGGAGCCAACTCGAGTGTATATTTGGGCTCCTGCTGCTGCTGCTGCCAACTCCATGGTGTGAATTATCCAATTTTTGGGCTCCTGAAGCCAACCCCAGGGTCTCTTTAAAGTAATATTTGGGCTCCTGCTGCTGCCAACTCCAGGGTGTGATTCATCCAATTTTTGGGCTCCTGAAGCCAACCCCAGTGTCTCTTTAAAGTAATGTTTGGGCTCCTGCTGCTGCTGCTGCCAACTCCAGGGTGTGATTCATCCAATTTTTGGGCTCCTGAAGCCAACTCCAGTGTATACTCGGGCTACTGCTGCTGCTGCTGCCAACTCCAGGGTGTGAATCATCCAATTTTTGGGCTCCTGAAGCCAACCCCAGTGTCTCTTTAAAGTAATATTTGGGCTCCTGCTGCTGCTACTGCCAACTCCTGCCAACTCCAGGGTGTGATTCATCCAATTTTTGGGCTCCTGAAGCCAACCCCAGGGTCTCTTTAAAGTAATGTTTGGGCTCCTGCTGCTGCTGCTGTCAACTCCTGCCAACTCCGGGGTGTGATTCATCCAATTTTTGGGCTCCTAAAGCCAACCCCAGGGTCTCTTTAAAGTAATATTTGGGCTCCTGCTGCTGCCAACTCCAGGGTGTGATTCATCCAATTTTTGGGCTCCTGAAGCCAACCCCAGGGTCTCTTTAAAGTAATATTTGGGCTCCTGCTGCTGCCAACTACAGGGTGTGATTCATCCAATTTTTGGGCTCCTGAAGCCAACTCCTGTGTATATTTGGGCTCCTGCTGCTGCCAACTCCAGTGTGTGATTCATCCAATTTTTGGGCTCCTGAAGGCCACTCCAGTGTATATTTGGGCTCCTGCTGCTGCTGCTGCCAACTCCAGGGTGTGATTCATCCAATTTTTGGGCTCCTGAGGCCAACCCCAGGGTCTCTTTAAAGTAATATTTGGGCTCCTGCTGCTGCTGCTGCCAACTTCTGCCAACTCCAGGGTGTGATTCATCCAATTTTTGGGCTCCTGAAGCCAACTCCAGTGTCTCTTTAAAGTAATGTTTGGGCTCCTGCTGCTGCTGCTGCCAACTCCAGGGTGTGATTCATCCAATTTTTGGGCTCCTGAAGCCAACCCCAGGGTCTGTTTAAAGTAATGTTTGGGCTCCTGCTGCTGCTTGCAACTCCAGGGTGTGATTCATCCAATTTTTGGGCTCCTGAGGCCAACCCCAGGGTCTCTTTAAAGTAATATTTGGGCTCCTGCTGCTGCCAACTCCAGGGTGTGATTCATCCAATTTTTGGGCTCCTGAGGCCAACCCCAGGGTCTCTTTAAAGTAATATTTGGGCTCCTGCTGCTGCTGCTGCTGCTGCCAACTTCTGCCAACTCCAGGGTGTGATTCATCCAATTTTTGGGCTCCTGAAGCCAACCCCAGTGTCTCTTTAAAGTAATGTTTGGGCTCCTGCTGCTGCTGCTGCTGCCAACTCCAGGGTGTGATTCATCCAATTTTTGGGCTCCTGAGGCCAACCCCAGGGTCTCTTTAAAGTAATATTTGGGCTCCTGCTGCTGCCAACTCCAGGGTGTGATTTATCCAATTTTTGGGCTCCTGAGGCCAACCCCAGGGTCTCTTTAAAGTAATATTTGGGCTCCTGCTGCTGCTGCTGCTGCCAACTTCTGCCAACTCCAGGGTGTGATTCATCCAATTTTTGGGCTCCTGAAGCCAACCCCAGTGTCTCTTTAAAGTAATATTTGGGCTCCTGCTGCTGCTGCTGCCAACTCCAGGGTGTGATTCATCCAATTTTTGGGCTCCTGAAGCCAACCCCAGGGTCTCTTTAAAGTAATATTTGGGCTCCTGCTGCTGCTGCTGCCAACCCCAGGGTGTGAATCATCCAATTTTTGGGCTCCTGAAGCCAACCCCAGGGTCTCTTTAAAGTAATGTTTGGGCTCCTGTTGCTGCTGCTGCCAACTCCTGCCAACTCCAGGGTGTGATTCATCCAATTTTTGGGCTCCTGAAGCCAACCCCAGTGTCTCTTTAAAGTAATGTTTGGGCTCCTGCTGCTGCTGCTGCCAACTCCAGGGTGTGATTCATCCAATTTTTGGGCTCCTGGAGCAAACTCCAGTGTATATTTGGGCTCCTGCTGCTGCTGCTGCTGCCAACTCCATGGTGTGAATCATCCAATTTTTGGGCTCCTGAAGCCAACCCCAGGGTCTCTTTAAAGTAATATTTGGGCTCCTGCTGCTGCCAACTCCAGGGTGTGATTCATCCAATTTTTGGGCTCCTGAAGCCAACCCCAGGGTCTCTTTGAAGTAATGTTTGGGCTCCTGCTGCTGCTGCTGCCAACTCCAGGGTGTGATTCATCCAATTTTTGGGCTCCTGAAGCCAACCCCAGGGTCTCTTTAAAGTAATATTTGGGCTCCTGCTGCTGCTGCCAACTCCAGGGTGTGATTCATCCAATTTTTGGGCTCCTGAAGCCAACCCCAGGGTCTCTTTAAAGTAATATTTGGGCTCCTGCTGCTACTGCCAACTTCTGCCAACTCCAGGGTGTGATTCATCCAATTTTTGGGCTCCTGAAGCCAACCCCAGTGTCTCTTTAAAGTAATATTTGGGCTCCTGCTGCTGCTACTGCCAACTTCTGCCAACTCCAGGGTGTGATTCATCCAATTTTTGGGCTCCTGAAGCCAACCCCAGGGTCTCTTTAAAGTAATATTTGGGCTCCTGCTGCTGCTGCTGCCAACTCCAGGGTGTCATTCATCCAATTTTTGGGCTCCTGAAGCCAACTCCAGTGTATATTTGGGCTCCTGCTGCTGCTGCTGCCAACTCCAGGGTGTGAATCATCCAATTTTTGGGCTCCTGAAGCAAACCCCAGGGTCTCTTTAAAGTAATATTTGGGCTCCTGCTGCTGCCAACTCCAGGGTGTGATTCATCCAATTTTTGGGCTCCTGAAGCCAACCCCAGTGTCTCTTTAAAGTAATGTTTGGGCTCCTGCTGCTGCTGCTGCCAACTCCAGGGTGTGATTCATCCAATTTTTGGGCTCCTGAAGCCAACTCCAGTGTATATTTGGGCTACTGCTGCTGCTGCTGCCAACTCCAGGGTGTGAATCATCCAATTTTTGGGCTCCTGAAGCCAACCCCAGTGTCTCTTTAAAGTAATATTTGGGCTCCTGTTGCTGCTACTGCCAACTCCTGCCAACTCCAGGGTGTGATTCATCCAATTTTTGGGCTCCTGAAGCCAACCCCAGGGTCTCTTTAAAGTAATATTTGGGCTCCTGCTGCTGCTGTCAACTCCTGCCAACTCCAGGGTGTGATTCATCCAATTTTTGGGCTCCTGAAGCCAACCCCAGTGTCTCTTTTAAGTAATGTTTGGGCTCCTGCTGCTGCTGCCAACTTCTGCCAACTCCAGGGTGTGATTCATCCAATTTTTGGGCTCCTGAAGCCAACCCCAGGGTCTCTTTAAAGTAATGTTTGGGCTCCTGCTGCTGCTGCTGTCAACTCCTGCCGACTCCAGGGTGTGATTCATCCAATTTTTGGGCTCCTGAAGCCAACCCCAGGGTCTCTTTGAAGTAATGTTTGGGCTCCTGCTGCTGCTGCTGCCAACTCCAGGGTGTGATTCATCCAATTTTTGGGCTCCTGAAGCCAACCCCAGGGTCTCTTTAAAGTAATATTTGGGCTCCTGCTGCTGCTGCCAACTCCAGGGTGTGATTCATCCAATTTTTGGGCTCCTGAAGCCAACTCCAGTGTATATTTGGGCTACTGCTGCTGCTGCTGCCAACTCCAGTGTGTGATTCATCCAATTTTTGGGCTCCTGAAGCCAACCCCAGGGTCTCTTTAAAGTAATGTTTGGGCTCCTGCTGCTGCTGCCAACTCCAGGGTGTGATTCATCCAATTTTTGGGCTCCTGCTGCTGCCAACTCCAGTGTCTCTTTAAAGCAATGTTTGGGCTCCTGCCCCTCATAGTGATGCCACTTCAACTCTCTTGAATTCAATTGTGCCGCTCTGCGATTCTATTAGCGATGCCTCTGATCTGCATGTGATATTTCTTCAAAGTATTATTTAACTAACCCAGCACGCATCCTGTGCGTGTTACAGCAAGGCAGAATGGCTTAGAACCCTATTGAGGCTCTAGGAGGCTCAGAAATAGCCGTTTTTAATAGCGATTCGTCGCGAATTTATTCGGGTCGAAACGATTTTTGTCGGAAAATTCGGCGAATCAGTCGAATCGAATTTTTCAAAAGTTCGCTCATCTCTACTAACAACTATTTCTATTTTTTGTTTTTTAGACGATGCTTCAGCGCAGGTACGACTACCTGCCCAACTCGTTTGAGAAGAGAAACGTCGCCCTGGAGATCGTTTCCCGGATTCAGAAGGAGACGGACACCACCTTCACCCATACACAGATCATGCAGCATTGGTCGGACCTGAAGCGACTACACATGCCCCGGGTGCTGCGATTTTTTGGGCTCCATTTTCCAAGTAAGTACATAGCGATTGCATGCTAGATGTAAATAATACAGAAGGTAGGCCTTTATTTATAATTGCTTTTCTTTTCTAGTGTTGGAAATGGAGTACCGAATACGACGCACCCGGAGGCGCACAGGCCGACCAGAGCTGCATGAATCTGCAGCTGGAAGTGAAGGTGGTGGATCTCCAGGGCAACGTTCCTACCCTTCCTCTGTAGCGGCCTCCGGCCAGCCCCTGGACCTTTCTACAGAGGAGGGGTGTCCCGGCGTGGGCAGGGAGTTGTACCAAGCGACTGAGCCATTAGCCTCTGGTATGTGACTCTTAAAGGAGCACTATCATGAAATTGTGTAATATTAAAAATCCATACAAACACGTCGGCTAATGAGAGGAGGGGTCACTTATATATTCAAACTGAATAAAACTCCTGCCAAGCTTGTGGTTTCTTTTCCTAATAGAACTAAAATCCAGGGGTGACAGGTTTGAGTGTATCTGGGGTGACAGAGCCTGACACCCCGGATGGCCTTTTCTTTCTATTTAAAGAAAGAAAAAAAGCCTGGCTGGATATTTCTTGATGCCGGGTGTATAAGTGACATATGCCCTCTTCCTTTGATTAATTCCTTAGCATAATTACATATGCCCTCTTCCTTTGATTAATTCCTTAGCATAATTACATATGCCCTCTTCCTTTGATTAATTTCTTAGCATAATGACATATGCCCTCTTCCTTTGATTAATACCTTAGCATAATGACATATGCCCTCTTCCTTTGATTAATGCCTTAGCATAATGACATATGCCCTCTTCCTTTGATTAATTTCTTAACATAATGACATATGCCCTCTTCCTTTGATTTATTCCTTAGCATAATTACATATGGCCTCATGAGTTAGCTTGCAACCTAATAAACATTCCATCCCCAGCTGATAAACATGTATTTGCCAACAAATAAAGTTTTTTTTCTTTTTTATACAGGGACCACATATGCCAGAGTGGCACAAATGAGTGCAAGGGTCCTTGGGTTAGATGCAGGAGCTGCACGACTCATTGGGGACCGCAGATGAAGATGAATAATGTTCTGGGTCCTGCCATTGCTATGTATATAGTTTTACAATTTTTACATTTTAAAAAAAAATGTAAACATTTATAAATGGTACTTTTAAATAACAATAATAAACAAAGTTGTTACATTTTTAAACAAAATGACATTCTCATTGACATATGAACGGATGAAGACTTTACTGAAGGCTTGCGATGCATGCTTAGAATCAGTCGTACACTCATACGAGAGCGGTAACATTTAAAAAAAAAACAGATAGACACAAAAACGAAAGTGTTTTTTTGTCTCTCTAAATCAACCCTAAAATGATTGGCCTGTTTAATTACCGCTAGGGGCGAGCGGATCCAACCTGCAAAGTTTGGATCCCTGCCAAACTTTGTGGGTTAGGAACTCCGAACACGCATTTCAAATAGAAATCTGTGCTCAGGTTTGGCTTTTGCCCTGGACCAGCAGCCAATCAGCCTTCTTTTTTCCATAGCAACCGTTTTGGGCATAGCTGTGATTTGCCAGGCGGGGCTCTGAGAGCGCCGTTGAATTTCAAAGGGAGAGGAGCGAGGAGCTGCTGTTATGGTTTAGGGAGAGGTAGGCCTCATTCGTTCAGGGCAAAATTTAGTCAGGGATAGAGGCTGGAGTGAGGGCTAGATAGCTTGGGTGTCACAACTGCACTAATACCACTGGCTTGTAAGCCTATTATCCCACAACAATCTCTAAGCATTGGGTCTGTGTACCCTGTTATCCCACAGCATCCTCTAATCACTGGGGTGTACCCCCTTATAACACAACATCCTCTAAGCACTGGGGTGTGTGTACTCTGTTATTCCACAACACCCTCTAAGCACTGGGGTGTGTGTACTCACTGCAACTTTCTTCAGTGTTGGGACTGAGAAGGCTAGCAGGGAGAAGTAAGTGGAAGAGGATGCCAGGTGTGATGACGAGGTCCTAGACCCAATGTGGACTGAAGGCCATCAGAGTTTGGAGGAAAAGATGGGAGTCACATAGCCCCAGGCAGCCAGCAGAAAAAGCAAAAGGGTGCAAACCCTCAGCGGTCAGCCCATTGCGACTACTGACAGCCATGAGCATGGCACTTTTTCAAGCAACGCACAGAGGACAAGACATGGATCATCTGCACGCTGTCCCAACAGTCGCTGAAGCGGAGGAAAAACTGTTAATCACCTCTGCATCTTGTGCATGACCAGGCATCTGCAAACAAAACATGAGCTGCAGTGACAGAACCACCAGAAAAACCTGCAAACACCAAGTCTCCCTCAGCCTCCAGCTCCACCTCCCCAACAACAAGGCCACCTGCCCCACCCCCCAAAGGGAGGAAGAGCCCGGCCAACCAAGTCTAGGGGCTTGGAATATCAGGGCTCAAGGTCTGCCCAACCAGCCTCTGGCTCTAACCATCACAAGCCCTTATTCCCTATAACACAGGTTTGGTGCCCAACACCAGCCCATGCTATGGGCTGCCAGGCTCGTCCACACCAGCCTGGCCATTGATGATGCAGGTAATGAAACATAGAAACATAGAAACATAGAAGGTTGACGGCAGAAGGAGACCATACGGTCCATCTAGTCTGCCCTTATGTGTATACTGTATGTACTCTTTATCTTAGGATAGATGTGTGCTTATCCCAGGCATGTTTAAATTCAGTGACTGTTGATGTTTCAACTACCTCTGCTGGAAGTTTGTTCCAAGCACCTACTACTCTTTCTGTAAAATAATATTTTCTAACATTGCTCCTGATCTTCCCCCCGACTAGCTTCAGGTTGTGCCCCCTTGTTCTATCGTTAAGTTTCTTCTTAAAAACACTTCCCTCCTGAACCTTATTCAATCCTTTCACATATTTAAAGGTCTCAATCATGTCCCCTCTCTCCCTTCTTTCCTCCAGACTGTACAAATTAAGTTCTTTAAGTCTCTCCTGATAAGTTTTAAGTTTAAGTCCTTCCATGGGTCCATGGGACCCCTTTCCAGTTCAAAGTGAAAATGTAGTAAAAAACACACACACACACACACACACACACACACACGTTTTAAAAAAAAAGTTATTCATCTTAATTAACTTATACTTACCTTCCCCTTCCGTGCTCCTCTGCAGGCTCTTTTAAATGTTTTCCACCGGAGCATCTAAGGATGCTCCAGAGGCATTTAGCAAGGAGGGGAACAAAAAATTACCCAAAAATGGAAAAAAAAAACCCACAGACAGTTACCCTCACAGGAAAAAATATTTTTTATTTATTTTTTATGTACTTATGTTTTTTTATGTACTTTGTATTACTAATGTTTTTGCTTTCTGTGATTATTTAGAGTACAACCCCATTCTGTGCAGGTCAATTTTCCTGCTGTTACCCCCTGTTTACACCCATAAAAATATTTTGTATTTATGTATTTCTTAAATGTTTGTGTTTCCTGTTTTTATTTTGAGTATTTTCCCTATCCGATTTTGTCAGGGCAATTGCCCAGGTGTTTCCCCCACCTCAATTCGACCTCCAGCATCCGTAAAAAATTATTTTCTTTTCTTTATTTGTGTATTTTTAAACTTTTTAGTTTTCTGTAATTATTATTATTATTATATTATATATTTTTATTATATTATATTATTAAGTACTATCTCATTTTGTACAGGGCAGTCACCATTTATTTTCAGCCCTTTAGGCCTTGCCACTCCCATTTTACAGCCATTTCCGGGGCCCCATTGACTTTAATGGGGTTCAGGATCAGGAAGCTGAACCCAAACTTTGGAATCAAGTTCGACGTAACTCGCTGAAACTGAACTTCAACAAGTCTGCTCATCCCTAATTACCACTTTGTTTTTTGGGGCACTGCAAAGATTTTGTTTTTACACATGTCAACATTAAATATTATGTTTTAGACCTTTGCTTGTTTTCTTCATGCATTTGCATTTTGGAATTGCCAGTGTCCCATTATTGGTGCATACAGCAAAGTCTTAGGGAGGATGAGTGGTGTATCTCCACTATCAAGCAAAATAATAGGCGTAAGTAGAAGTATGATTTTAGCCTATAATAGTCCAGCCACTCCCATGCTCCCTAAGCCCTTAGTCCAGCAACAAAATGTGTCGGGCAGGGCCCAGGAAAGCAGGTGTGCCACCAATTGTAAACACACAAGGAAGAAAAACAGTGAGGTCCTGTGCCAATTTCTTTTTCTTTCTTTTTTGGCAGTTTTGTTTTGCTTGAGGATAGACTCGCTTGATGAAATTTATTTTTTCTTACAATGGTGAGAAGCTGTCCAGAGTGGTCTTTGTGAAACCGCTCTCCCCCCCGATTACCTCGGACAATGCTGCCGGCTTAGTGGTGGCCCGGTTTAAAAAAAACATGTTTTTCTACTGCATAAGCCATGCCCTCTGGCACTTTTTGAGATCACCAATTGGCTGTTCTTGAGTGTCATCTGGCTGACTGCATCCCCAGCTTTCTCTCCGAGGATAGCTGGGTGCGGGAGCGCGCACTGCTACAGGAGTCCTAATAATCTGATAATGTGGACGCCAGCAAACAAAGCGCGACAAAGCTCAAAGCTGTGGGTGATTATATATATATAAATATATATATATATATATATATATATATGCAACATTAGCCTATTGCTTTTTCTAATTATCCCCTACATGCTAAATAAATGTCATAAATGTGGGGGAAAGTTGGAGGAAATAAGAAATATTTAAGGGCAAACAGTACCCTTATGAAAGGAATTCGACAGATGAGCAACAAAAAAAGGTAAATTGTCAAAAGATCCGAAAGAATCTGAAAGACAACAGGGGTATGAAGTATGTGGCCACAATATAAAGAGCTCTATAATTTGTTTGATCCTAGGATTGAACAGAAACTGTTGCAGTCGTGTGGCTTCTCCCCCCCCCCTCTAAAAATTTTAGAGGAGGGAGGGAAGCTGTGCACAGCTAAAGCAGGCTGTATAGTGACCCAAAAATATCAATAACCAGCTTTATCAATCTGGACTTACTAGACCTATCCCTAACAAATGGGCATTCATCAATATCAAGAAAAGCACACAAGGCAAATCTGGGAACTAGGGTGCTTTAAATATCAGCTACTGAATAGTAGAGGCACAAAGATTTGTAGCAAACTAACCATTTATCTGCAACCTAGCTGTGGTGAGTCTCTTCCCTGAGGAAGCTCCGGGCGAAACACCTTAGAAAGAAATCACCAGGACAATTCAACCTTGATGAACGTTTTGTCTTAATAGGGAACCAGTAAGATTGTGTTATTTTTCATAATAAGGTCTTGAACCCAGTTGTGTACCTGGAGCTATATTAATATATAATATATTATATATATATATATATATATATATATGCCGTATTTTCGCCCTATAAGATGCACCTGCTTATAAGACGCACCCTGGATTTGAAAGAGAAAAATTTGAAAAAAATATTCTGAACCAAATAATGTGCAGAATTCCCCCCGATCACACCATTACAGACCCCACATTAAGCAGTATTCTACATTAAAGGCAGGAAGGGGCATCCCAAATTACAGGCAGTGTGCAGGCATCCCAAATTACAGGCAGTGTGAAGGCATCCCAAGAGGGAAGTGTGCTGGCATCCCAAGAGGGAAGTGTGCTGGCATCCCAAGGGGGCAGTGTGCGGGCATCCCAAGGGGGCAGTGTGCGGGCATCCCAAGGGGGCAGTGTGCGGCATCCCAAGGGGGCAGTGTTCGGGCATCCCAAGGGGGCATTGTGCTGGCATCCGAAGGAGGCAGTGTGCAAGCATCCCCAAGGAGGGCATTGTGCTGGCATCCTCAAGGAGGGCATTGTGCTGGCATCCCCTAGGAGGGCATTGTGCTGGCATCCCCAAGGAGGGCATTGTGCTGGCATCCCCAAGGAGGGCATTGTGCTGGCATCCCCTAGGAGGGCATTGTGCTGGCATCCCCAAGGAGGGCATTGTGCTGGCATCCCCAAGGAGGACACTGTGCTGGCATCCCCAAGGAGGACATTGTGCTGGCATCCCCAAGGAGGACATTGTGCTGGCATCCCCAAGGAGGGCATTGTGCTGGCATCCCCAAGGAGGACATTGTGCTGGCATCCCCAAGGAGGGCATTGTGCTGGCATCCCCTAGGAGGGTATTGTGCTGGCATCCCCTAGGAGGACATTGTGCTGGCATCCCCTATGAGGACATTGTGCTGGCATCCCCAAGGAGGACATTGTGCTGGCATCCCCTAGGAGGACATTGTGCTGGCATCCCCAAGGAGGACATTGTGCTGGCATCCCCTAGGAGGGCATTGTGCTGGCATCCCCAAGGAGGACATTGTGCTGGCATCCCCAAGGAGGACATTGTGCTGGCATCCCCAAGGAGGGCATTGTGCTGGCATCCCCTAGGAGGGTATTGTGCTGGCATCCCCTAGGAGGACATTGTGCTGGCATCCCCAAGGAGGACATTGTGCTGGCATCCCCTAGGAGGACATTGTGCTGGCATCCCCAAGGAGGACATTGTGCTGGCATCCCCAAGGAGGACATTGTGCTGGCATCCCCAAGGAGGACATTGTGCTGGCATCCCCAAGGAGGACATTGTGCTGGCATCCCCAAGGAGGGCATTGTGCAGGCATCCCCTAGGAGGACATTGTGCTGGCATCCCCAAGGAGGACATTGTGCTGGCATCCCCAAGGAAGACATTGTGCTGGCATCCCCTAGGAAGACATTGTGCTGGCATCCCCAAGGAGGACATTGTGCTGGCATCCCCAAGGAGGGCATTGTGCTGGCATCCCCTAGGAGGACATTGTGCTGGCATCCCCAAGGAGGACATTGCACAGTAAAAAAAAAACTTACCGTGTACTCCGCGGCGTTCTCGACGCTCCCCGTCTCAAGTTCAGAAGGGTCAATTCCCGCCCAATGACGCTGGCAGGAGTCACAGGCCACGCCTACCCGGGGTCCGGAATCGGCTCGCTGTCAACATGCGGCTGACTGCCGCTTCCCGCCACCACTCCCCTCTTACAGGGTCAGTGGGCAACAGCGGCGGAGAGCAGCAGTCAGCCGTATGCTCACAGCAAGCCGGCATGGGGTGGGCGTGGCCTGTGGCTGCTGACACACTGGCAGGCGTCACAGGCCACGCCCACCCCATGCCGGCTCGTTGTGAACATACGGCTGACTGCCGTTCCCCGCCGCCGCTTCCCACCGCCTCTTACACTCTTACAGGGGCGGTGGGGAGCGGCGGCGGGAAGCGGCAGTTAGCCGCATGTTGACAGCGAGCCGATTCCGGACCCCGGGTGGGCGTGGCCTGTGACTCCTGCCAACGTCACGCTGGCAGGAGTTACAGGCCACGCCCTACCCAAGGGCCGGAGGAGGCAGACAGGCAGCGGCGACCACCGAGGCTGCGGGGATCGATGGAATGTAAGTTTTTTTTTGTTGTTTTTTTTTTACATTCGCCCGTTAAGACACACGGACATTTTCCCCTCACTTTTGGGGAAAATGAAGTGTGTCTTATAGGGCGAAAAATACGGTATATATATTTATATATATATATATATATATATATATATATATATATATATATCACGTACCTTGATGTAGACACAGACTACTTCCAGCAGTACCACCTGCTGCTTCCCCCAAAAGTGATTACAGGGGAAATGCAGAAGGGGAGGCCAGCGTGTCAGGTATCAATGCATTACAGAGTCAGGTGAACCGAGCTGGAATTCAGAAGTTGGAGGACAAGATGGGGTTAACGCTGGCTGAGCTGGGAGGAGGCCAGCAGGAAATACTTGAAATACTACACCACAAGCCAGGGCCAGCCTGGGGAGTCTGCCAGCAAGTCTTGTTTTCACCAGGGCTTCCCACAAGAGGAGATGGACTGTACTGAAGACAGACGTGGGTCCCACAGCTGTCACTGGTAAGTAGTGTCGATATGGAGCTCGTGCAGGAACAGAGCTGAGAAGCTCAGAATCCAGGTAAGTGCAGAAACAGAGCTGGGCAATCAGGGTGCCAGTGCATACAGGAACAGAGCTGGGCAATTCAAGTTCAGGTGCATGCAGGAACAAGGGCGTAGTATAGAGATGAAGATCTGCAGGCATCTTCCCAGTGCCTCAGATATTCTTTTAACCCTTTAAGTGCCAGATCATGTTTCACTATTTTGCGCTACACATGTTCAACCGTGATTTTTGAAGGGATTTCCAGGGATTTCCCAGTCTGAGCTTCAACATGCAATGTCTTGTATGGCCTTTTGTTAGTGTATACTTTTGGGTGAAATATGTACAAAAAAATAAAAAAATTTTGTAGTGTTTATTTGTAATAAAAAATGCAAATTTGTCAATAAAATCTTATTGCGTGTGAGACCTCAATTTCTCCCGGTTACAGCGGTACCACATATGTATTGGTAGACACCCTTTCCTGCCCAGGAGACTCCCCCAAACTGAAACAGAGCTTTAGGAGATTTTCATATAGAATACAACTGTGATTGTAAGACTCCTACCTGCCTCCCGTCCTCGCTCCCGCGGCGCGTCATCCGGTGGGTCACAGCCACCTGTCATTTGGCGGCCCTGTCGGTCTGCTGCTCCTGGGCGCTGCTGTCAGGCTCTGGGTGCCGCGGCGGCCCCGCTGCGGATCGTGCGGTGGGGGCAGGCGGCCCCACAAGTTCTTCGGCCGGCGCGGCTGTGCCTCCCCCGGGCGGGAGCGTGCCCGGCCAATCACGTGCTCGCGATCAGTTTATGTCCCCCGGCGGCGCTGCTCCCAGCACATCCGCCGGGGGCAAGTTTAAGTTATCCAATTCCGTTGTTCCTGGTGGGAGACGGGCCCAGGGACTGGATTGCCTGTCTGGCCTGGGCGGTCCAGTCCCTGGAACCGCTCCTATTGGGTATTGGTTTAAAGTAGCACCAATCAGCACACTTCCCTCTCTATCACTAGGTTCCCCTTCCCATTGGCCAGTCTTCCCTTTATTACTATGCTGCCCCATTTTCCAGTGCCCGTTATAGCCTTTGGTTAATAGGGTGTGCTTTTTAGTCTGTTTTGATCGTTACTACTCGGCTTCGTCTCTGACCATCCTTGTCTGCTGCCCGCCCTGACCCTTTGCCTGTCCTGACTACGTTTTTGCCTGATCCCTCTGATACCGCGTTTTGGTGCTCTTCTGGTTTGACCTCGGCTCGTTTTGACACTTCTTCGCTTGACCCCTTGGATACCGCGCTCTGTGACCACCCGGCTTGACCTCGGCTTGTTTTTGGACCTTTCTGATTGGTTTCCCACCTTCAAACCAATCTTCATCCCGGCATCCATATTCGCCGTTCATCCGTCTCCACCTTAAGCCAGTAATCTTTGCGCCAACTAAGTCCTGGGGGTAACCGAGTCTGGAGAGGCATAATCCGTTTCTCCTGCGAGCGGGGACTTGTCTATAGGCAGAAGAGGCGGTGGAGATTGGGGATTACCTGGCTTAAAAGAGAAGGGTGTCCGGCGCCACCTTACAGTGATATGCTCTATGCGCACCTTGCAGTTTTTCCAGAAAAACAACCCTTTACATTTAAAATACCCCCCACAAACTATATATTCTCTAGTAGAACACACCTCAAACTTTCCAGGTGTACCAGGCTTGTTTATATGGGCATAGTTTTCTGGAAGTAATCCCTCAATCAATTCTTTGGTTGCACTAAAAAAGAATAAAAAGGAAGAATCAAAGCCCCATTTTCCTAAAAAAAAACTATATGCAAACAAGAAAAACAAGTAAAATCTGAAAAAGCAACATCCCCTGAACAGAACAATACCCAACATGCATAGGTACTGTCAAGGGAAGAGTTGCCAAACTCCACAAATTAAAGCATGCGCATAACGTTTTTTTTACTTGAAAATTTCACCTCTGAAGACAAAGTACGCACCTTGCAATTTTTCAACCAAAACAACCCCTTACATTTGGAATATTCCCCATAAACCATATATTCCCTGAAAGTACACATGTTAAGCTTTCCAATTGTACCCAGCTTGTTGTAGTGGGTGCATCTTTCTGGAAGTAATCCCTCGAAGAATTCTTAGTTTGCACAGGGTTTCCCTAATAAAATGTATAAAAAAGCTGAATAAAAAACATGTTTTCCTAAAATATCAATATGCAAGCAAAAAAAAAAAACACCATCTGTTGACAAAATCACAGACACAAGGAGAAAAAATATTTTATTTATTATTTTTTTTTAATACTTACCTCCCACCTATCCTCCGCCACTGTGTTTCAGGCTGATCACTCTGCTGTTCTGCTGCTGGAAGCCTTTTATAGCTGGATGGTGACAGAGCATAAGGGGTTAATTTAAAAAAAACGACATAGGATACCCTTAAAAATCCCCCCCCCAAAAAATGACATGCGACCCCCCCTACCCGAAATAACCAGCTCAGGACCAGCTATGCAGGGCTTGTAGGAACAGGGCACAGGGGCCAGCTTTGGTGGCCCCTGGCCCTGTAGGCTAAAAGCTAGCATACCCTATGGCCATGGGCTCTTATGCCCCCCCCCCCGGGCTTTGGGGAGGCAGGTAATTGGGGTGCCGGGGGTTAATGGCAAGTCACCCACTAGCCGCAAGTGACTTGCCAGCCCCCAGCATTGTGAACTGGTATAGGGATCTCATGGACCCCTTACCAGATCCCTTACCAGGGATCTCATGGACCCCTTACCTGGGTTACCAGGGAACCCAGGAAGTGAGGGAGAGGGCGATTTCTCGCCCTCTCCTCACCACGGAAGAGCCCGGGGGGGCGATCGGAGGCCCGGTAAAGAGGAGATCCCGCGGGAAGGATCACGGCCGCTGGTGAGTAAATGGTAAATCGGATGCCCCCCGGGTGAAGAGATTTAAAGTCAGCTTCCTGAGACTCACGTAGCTGGCACTAAAAGGATTAAAGGCCAATAGCAACAGGAAGTGCCTGCTGCTCAGTAGCACGAGAATGTGCAGGGTCAGATCAGCTACTGACTGCCTCAAATACTGTATGTAGGAACAGGTTCTGATTGAAGGAACAGGCTCTGAATGCACGAACAGTTTCCGGATGCAGGAACAGGTTCCAAAAGCAGGAACAGGTACTGGATACAAGGAGAGGAGAGGGCCCAGAATATGCCCCCCTTAATTCCACCGCTACTGACAATCGCTGATAAAAAAAATTGACATTTACTCCTCCGGGTGTGATCCATCTGACCGGGTTTCCTCTCTAGTCTTCAGGAGAGGGCCCAAAACAGGACAACCCCTGCTTTCAATGCTGCTGCGGTCACAGCCTCTAGCCCTACCTTTTCTAGGAATGGGGTGGACGACACCACCCCACTGACATCATCCCTCTCTAACTCCCGCCTCTAACTTTTTTTCTTAATAAAGGTAATTTTATATCTGTGTGGTGTCTTTTTTTACAGTTAACCATTTGTGAACTAGTAAGGGATCCGTGAGACCCCTATACCAGTTCACAAGTATCAGGGTCTGGCAAGTCCCCTGTGGCAAGTGGGTGACTTGCCATTAACCCCCAGACCCCCATTACCTGTCTCCCCAGGGGGGCAGAAGAGCCTGGGGCAGCAGAGGCTATGCAGGCTTGTTGCCTTCATGGCGGGGGGCAACAGAAGCTGGCCTCTGTGCCCTGTTCTACAAGCCCCCTGTAGCTGGTCCCCAGGCTGGTTATGCTGGGTAGGGGGGACCTCATATTATTCTTTGGGGGATTTGGGGTTTTTAACCCTTAAACCACCCAGAACATGCTGGGGAGGGGGATAGTAGTTTATTGTAGATAGCAGGATAGTATTTTTTTTGTAAATGTTATAAAGTGCTTATTTCAGTTTGGCAGGAAAGTGTGTCTGCCAATACATTTGTGGTACCGCTGTAATTGGGAGAAATGGGGCTTTGACGTGCAATATGATTTTATTGTAAAACTTCCAATAAACTGTATTTTTGCACATATTTCCAAAAATATTAGGAATACACTACAAACATAATTAACAAGACATTTTGTGTTAAAGCCCAGACACTCCTGAAAAAAAATCATTTATAATGTTCCTAGGAATCCCCAGAAATTCCTTCAAATTCACAGTGTAGCGCAAAAATAGTGAAAAATGATCTGACAACAGAGGGTGACAAAATCTCTAGGTAGGCTGGCACTGAAAGGGTTAACATGCATACCTGCATTAATAAATTAATTATTTGCCTATTAAAAGTGTTTATATTTTTGTAATTGTTACAATCTCAACCCATCCCTCAACACAATCTTCTATCCATCCCTCAGTGAGGGGGTGTGGCTTAATTTAACAAGGTATGCCTATGTGTCTTCGGTTTTTGTGTATATGTGTGTGTGTAGGGAGTGCTGGACAGTGGAGGGCTCGTGGCCAAGCGAGCAGGGAGCAGTTACATTTAAAAACATGAACCTGGTGGCGCTTGCTTCTCCCCAACCTGCGTGGCTCACACAAGTGACATAAGCTGTCATGTGACAGAGCCGCATAAAATGGGGAGCAGCAATCTGCACTGGGACCCTTTCTGTAAGTGTAACTGATCCCTGCCCACCCGCCTGCCAGTCCTCCATCGTCCAGCACTCCATATACAAACACACATACACAATTTAAAACTAAAGTTCACTCACCTTACTGCCACTGATCATCCTTCCACAGCTCGGTGTCTGTGGCCTGTGTACAGTGAGCATCAATTGATTTCAATGGGAGATGGTCATAAACAGGCTTCAACCACCTTCCAGGACCAGGGCAGTGGAAGCATGGTCAGCAATACAAAAGGTAAGAGTACATTTACTTTAGCAGCCCCCACATTCGCTCCATAAGACGCAATAACCCCCCTGCTTTGAGGCAATAAATGTTTGTTTTATGAAGCAAAAAATATGCTATATACTTATTCTTTGAGAACATTTTTCACTCAAATTGTATAGTGTGTCACAGGAACAAAGGTTTAATATAAGTCAGTCATAAGCCAGTATGAACATTACAATCTGTTATTGCTGTTGCAAAGGTTATGGGAATAGGATAGGCGCTAACCTTCACAATTGCTGTGTCAAACCTATAAGCCATTCCACTGACCTCTCATTCAAACTGTTTTTGATTCAATATGTGTTGTTCTGTGTTCATATACAGTAAGCTTATATGAGTGAACTCTGACAGCTAATCTCTGTTCAAACCATCTGTACCTTCGAAATACATGTTACTGTATAAATGGAAATTTTAATGCTGCACATTTTAGCTGGGAATGTAGCCAGTCACTTATGTCAAGAGATCAGAAAACTAGAGTTGTGTATAAGAATACTTAAAGGAAAGTGTCTTGACAATTTTAGAACAGCGACTAATTATACAGATTGTTCATTGCATATAAAATCCCACAATTTTTATAAGCAGCATTAAAACTTAAAAACAGAAGTTAATATTATGGTAATAGTGATAACATCTGTCAGAATTCATTTTTATTTGTGTGCAATAGCATCTGTGGCATAAAAAGGACATTAAGGTCTTAGGCCTTACAGGTACAAAAACTAAGGAGAATTTATAATGTATTTTAATTCATTCTTTTTTTTTGCTGTATTTTTTATTTAAACTTTATTATTTTTTGAGGACAGGGGGTGGGTGTTAAAAGGGACCTAAAGTGATTTTGATGTTAGGCCAGCGTTAAGCAAAATGTGAAAGCAGTAGATGGCAACAAAATTGAAGGAAACCAGTGTTTCATAATTTGCCCCGACGCAAACCACCTCTGGGTCTTGCCATTGATTCACTCCATCACATGGGATGCCCACATCCTATTGCTGAATGTGTTGGGCAGGATGTCATCTAAGGAGCAACCAAACATTGGACACTGTTTAGTTTCTGTGTGTGTATGCCTGCCTGGATGCACTAAGGTGTACTCCCTGACAAGTGCGTGCATGCATGCAGCTAGCATGCATGGACGCATTCAGATCACATCTAAAATGCATGAGCGCTCGCGGACCGCATGCTGATTGCATGACAAATGCATGCACGCATGCAGATCACATCCAAAGTACATGCAGATCACATGCCATATGCATGTCACAATGTGACAGTGCCACCCGATTAGTCTGAAGGAAACCACAATGCCCCATGACAAATAACATACGGAAGAAATGACCAGGAGGGAGTGCAGATATACCCACAGGACCAGGAGATCATCCTTAATATAATTCAGCTTGAGGAGCCACCCACACAACTTAATGGAGCTACCAGGGAAGTGGAAGAGACTGCTCTAGAACCAGCAACAACACACACCCTACACCAATCTGGGCCCACACCAAGTACATTGGCACAGCCAAGAAGATGCACTGGACCACTTTGTGTTCGAAGAACACCTGTACAGTGGGTCCAGACTGAGAAGGATCTGCGCAGAAAACCCAACACTTTCCTGGCAACTCAAAGGAGATTCCTGTTAATTATGAACAGACAACTCCTCCACAGGGATCTACAACCTATCAGGCCCCGTGGGACACCCGCCTTATAGGTAAGCCCACAACCCCTAATCTCCGCTGCTAGCTTCACCTTTAGTCAAGCCCCCATTTGCCGGGACGCTTTACACACCTTGCCGGACATGGTTGCCCCCAGGACAAAGGATGTGAGCTTACAGGGGGTGAAGGCGGGTGAACCAGAGGCAAGACTGGGCAGTATCGGGTAAGCCGAGGTCATAACACGGGAAGTCTGTCCTTAACTATCGCAGCACCAAGGCAGAGACAAGAGAGGAGTCGTGGTCAAGCCAAAGGTCAATCCGGGATGTCACGGGTACGCGGCTCAAGGGATGAGGCAGTAACGCGGTCAGTGTACAAGCAAGAGTCGGTCCAGGCAGCAATCACGGGATGGTCAAACAACACAAGTTCGGCAATGGGATTAAACAGGAAATTTCAGGATCAAAAACACACCCAGCTAAACGCTATCACGGGCACCGATACACTGGAGAGGTAAAACCTTTTTTAGGGCTAAACTGAAAGGGATTGCACAAGGGGAGTGTGTCTGATTGGTGCTTTACTGAACCTCTGAGATGATTGCCCAGCTCACTTCCTAAGGGCGTTTCTCGCAGAACACACTTTGGGCTCATTGGCCCTTTAATTCAGCCTCCGGCGGCCGTGCTGTGTGCAGCGCCGCCGGAGGGCATAAACTAACTGTGAGCACTAGCGGAGAAACGCCGAGGACGAGAGGAGGAGGACGTGCTCGCTGGCGCTCGAGCCGGCATCTGGACAACCCTTCCACAAAGACCATAGACACAACAGACAGCTGGAGGAGTTGGTATTTTTATTCCTTAAAGCAGTACTATCGCGAAAAAATGGGCCAACAATAAAAATCTATATAAATATACTGGATGGCAGCAGGAAAGGACAGTTATACATCCTGCATCAAGAAATATCCAGCCAGGCTTATCTTTTATGTGTAATAATGGAAGGAAGAGGAAGGCGGGTTCTATCACCCCTGATACACTAAACCTGTCACCGCTGGATTTTATTCCTACCATAAGAAGAAAACCACAAACTTGGCGTGCGTTTTATTCAGTGCATGTATATAAGTGACCCCTCCACTCCACGCAGACGTGTTTATATGGGTTTTTAATATTACACAATTTCGTGATAGTGCTTCTTTAAGTCAGGGGGTTGTTTCCCCAAATTTAAGCTTTACTTTAGGGGTGCCCCCCAATTCTTTGGTTTCCCTTAGGCATGTGCATCCCCAGATGTTTTGTTTTTCCAGATTGTTGTGTGATATGGATCAATAACAATTATAGCAGTAAACCGATCTCAAATGGATCATGTGTTTGTACGTTGCTTTGACCATGTGATTGACAAGGCTGCCAAGGCTTAGGTGCATAATTACGTAGACTAGGATTTTAAGGCAGGAAAATGATGTTTGTTTTAGTCAACTTTGAGGCACAGATTGCAAAAAAACAATAACACACATCACTCAAAATAATTCCCTGCAATTCGGCTACGCACAGCATGGCCATCCCGAGTATGAGTGCCAGAATAGGTCACATGGGGCATCGCATCAGGGATATCAGGGGCATCCTCAGACAGATAGCCTAACACGTGGTGAGGTAGGGAAAGGTTATGCAGCATCAAGGCAGTGAAAGTACTCATTAGTGTGTACTACAGCAAGCCTTGCAGCCTTGAAAGAGGCACAGAATGACTGGCCTTATAGGGCATTCAGGGGATGTGATCATCCTGGGGGGCCATGGGGCTTTATACTTTATTTGGGTTGATGCACCAAAGGCTGCCTTTGTCCTTTTGCCTCTGTGCTTCTTATTTTACCTGCCAAGAACATAAAGCAGGCAGTGCCTAATAGTTCTGCTCAGCAGTTTGCACAAGTGAGAAGCCTCCTGGAGGAGACGAGGGGTTCACTGCTGTTCGTCGCCTCACTTCATTTGCAGTTGGCCCACTGGCCCCCTCCAGCCTTTTTTTTTTACCAGGGCAGCATTTGTGTGTTACTTTGGTTTGCAGGTGGGAGGGTTAAGAGTCCACCATAAAATACCAACAAATGCCCTATAAGCCAACCCATTCGGAGGAGAGTGTACCATCAATGTTCAGGTTTAGGCACTTTCTATATTCTTCTACATAGGGGTTGATTTTTACCTGAGGAAGTAGAGGAGTCACGAGGCACTAGTTCCATAATTCGGTGGTATATCCTTTGTTTATATTCTTTTGTATGATGAGGGGTGAGGGGGGGCTCTTCTGTATTCATTCCTTAAATGTGCTTTTTTTAAGATCTCGGATCAGTGGCAGCACACATTTACATAGCACTAGGACACTTTACAACTATTGTTTTGGATTGACACTTTTGCACTATTTAACTAACCATTTGGTAATTTGCTAGTAATTTGTGTTTATTTTTGGTTAATTTGGGTATTTACACATGTATTCATTGCTCGATATTATATATGTAGATCTAGTAACTGCCCCTTCTGTGGTTTTGGTCTTATTTGTTGTTTTAAGATGTATTGGCAATTGTTACTTTTGGTTTGTCCAAGATTTTGTGAGTCATTGTGTATTTTTGTAATTGGATATGTATTATTCATTTAATAAATTATATTAATTGTATTTATCTGATGGTTATGCATTCATTTGGGCTCTCCATTTTTGTTTTTTGTTTGTTTTGTTCGGGAAGGTACATTGAATAGGGGTTGATTTGGCACCAGGAGTAAAAATTGCACTTTGAGTAACAAGTGCACGAAAACTTAAAATTGTATTATTATGATATGTCTATAGGAGGCCAATAGGCGATTGTTATCTAAATTAAGCCTTTTAATGTTTCAGTAACAAGGTGTACATGTGCTCTTTTTTAAAGGAAACCCATAGCTCATCACAGTCTTCTGTGAGCTAAGTGTCTGCTGTTGCAATGTAATAGCACGGCGCATGGTTCGCCTTAAGATGTAACAATGGGGTGTCAGCTGTCTTGTTACAATGTAACGGAGGAACTCTGTTCTGCATTTACACATTACAGCATGAGGTAAAGAGGTGGCAGGCAGCACAAGGTAGCCAAGCTGCCTCTGTATGGTGTTACATGGATATCTTGAAATATTTAAATCAAGTAATGGGTGGAAATAGCCAAATAAAATATATGTGATGTATGTCTCTGATTGAATAAATGTGATGCCGATCAGAGAGCCACCAACAGCTCTTTACTGACTTGCAAAGTGTGGGCAGCGATCAGGAGAACATGTGCTGCTGACAATTGGTTGGCTTGTATAGTTAATAATTATGCCCTTATTTAAGAAGGGATAGCGTCAGGTAGTGGCTGGTTAATGAGAGGTAGCGTCAGGTAGCGACTGGTGAATGCCGGACACGGCACGCAATTACACATTTATCAAGCAGAATCTGTTTAGCGACTGGGATAGCGCCATGTAGCGTCTGATTCATCATTTTCACAGCCTCAGCGAACAGCGCCGGCGTTCAGCCTTGCACAGCGCCAGGTATGACCTCTCGCTACCTGTCGCTCTCCCATACATTTCAATGGACGAACCGTTTCTTCTCTTTAAACAGGGTATTTGTTTTTTGTTATTTTTCAAAAAATCACAATCCAAATTCTGTGACCTCTTCTGGCATTGAAAAAGCAGTTTTTTTCAAAATTTTTTCAGATTTTATATATTACTTCAGAAATGACATTACAGGTCTGGCATTAAAGTGTTCATGTTACAATGTTGCTACAATGTAATTCCATATGTTTTCGCTTTGTTACTAGTGGATAGATGCTGAAAAACAAACTTTAAACACACCGCCTCCTGCGCTCTGGGCTTTAAACAAGCATTTTTCAGCGCCAGAGATTTGTGAGGCTGTTTTTTTGCAGAATATGGTGTGAGTCGGTCGCTATGAGCAGTCGCTAACATGCGCTCCCATACAGCGCTGTACTGGTCAAATAATGACTCCTCACAATTGGCTTGATGCAGAGCCTCCCCGTTCAGCTCCCCCGTGCGTTTCCCCGTTGGTTTAGGCCTTTGATCGGGTCAGGAAAGGGTGCTACGTTGATTTTAGTGTGCGTTTATGCGCTCAGGTGTGCGCTCAGCCGCCTTTCCGATTGTCGGCTCGCGCGAGGCTGTTTCCCGGGAAAACGGACGCCTCGTTCATTGGTCCGTTTTTTCCAGTGATGCAGAGCCTTGATTTCCGATTGAAATCAGCCTAATAAAACGGGGCCGCCGAGCCTTCACTTACGGCAAGTCTGACCAGCCGTATTGGAGCTCCGTGCTTTTTGGGAATGCATTCCTCTGTGGGCCAACATCAAAGGCGCCAGCTACGCCGTCTGATAGTTCTGAGTATGGCAGAAACCAGGCTGCAGCGCACGCCTTTGGACATCGATGGCATGAGTGACGTTGACCTATTCGAGCTCACCCGCCTTAACCGTGTTTCTCTCCATGCCTTGTATAGCGAGCTGCGGCCATGGTTAGCCCCCACCACAAGAAAGGGGCATGCAATTGCAGGTATGACCAAATTGGTTGGCTGCCTGCAATTTTTGGCGAACGGCTCGTTCCAGAGACTGGGTGCCTTCTCCCTGGGGATGTCCCAGTCTACGCTGAGCCGCAGCCTAACCAAGTTTTTGGATGGCATGGCTACCCTGGCACAGAATTACATTTTTTTCCCTCAAACAGGGGAAGCCTGGAATGCGATTAAGTTGGGCTTTTATAACATAGCCGACATGCCCAACGTCCTTGGTGCAATCGATTGCACACATGTCTCGCTCATCCCCCCTGCGGACCAGGAATATCTGTTCAGGTATGTGGTTTGGGTCTGCTTTTTTTCTGGTTATCACACATTTTTTAGGGCTCACACTAATTACACTTGTGTTTTGCTTGGTGCAGGAACAGGAAGATGGGCCATTCCATCAATGTTCAGGCAGTGGCGGGCCCTGATCTTCAATTTTTCAGTCTGTTTGCTGGCTTTCCTGGGTCCACGCATGATGCGCACATTTTGAGGAACTCCAGCCTCTATCAACGGTTTCAATCTGGAGATATTTCTGAAGGATGGTTACTGGGTATGTGTATTAAAGTTGTATTTCTTGGCCCCCAGGTTTGAATGTGGATTTGCCACTACCCCACTAATCTGTGAGACCTTTCCTGGAAACTTGAAAAGGTTTTTGGTTTAATTAATGGGTGAAAGTATTCTCCACTTTTGGCTTATGTTCTGGCCCTCTTATCTCAGTAGCATTACGCAGACATTTTTAAGGAGTGTACAGGTTGCATGTGTTTGTAGGCTCAGTAAAAATGTCAATTCCTCCCACCATACCTAGCTCACCTATTTGTCCCTGTGTACTAATGTTTCTATGCACACCTAAACCTTTTTTTAGGCATCCACCTTATGTTTGTCTTTTGTATTTTTGCAGGTGACTCAGGCTATCCCTTGTTACCATGGCTGCTCACACCCATCCTGCACCCATCTTCCCAGGCACAGGAGCGCTACAACACAGCCCATAGGAGGTCTCGCTCTGTGGTGGAACGTGCCTTTGGGTTGTGGAAGATGCGTTTCCGATGTCTGGATCACAGTGGGGGTTCTCTTCAGTATCAGCCTGGCAAGGTTATCAAAATAATTATTGCTTGTGGGGTCCTGCACAACCTTGCCATTTGAAGCAGGATTGCTCGATATACTGACCTGGGTGCAGAACCTTTCCCTATTTCTGACGAGCAGACCCCTCCTTACACTGGTACACCAAGTGGGCCAGCACACACAATCCGTGCTGACCTTGTGGCCAATGTATTTTCTTGAAACCACCCCCTGTCTGCAGGCTGGGGAAGATTAAATCACACCTAATAAGTGTTACATGCTGGTCACAAAGCGACTCTAAATGCATTTGGGCTTTACCTCTGCTGCCGGCGCATGTCCATTTTTGGCCAACTATATGATTTCAGGTCCACAACTGTCCGCTTGATTTGTTCAGTATCTCGATGAACAGAACACCATAATGTACCCAAACAGCATTGGCAACAGCCATGCTTTGTGCTTATCCAAAACGGCCTGTTAGGGACCCACGGCGTGGTTATCGCCTACATGGGTGTGTGTTGTCCCCTGCATCACTTGAAATAGATGGTTGGCTATCTGGGGAGTCGTGTGTGGTTTTTGGGCCGGTGGTTGAGAATGGGTTAATGTCTCCTTGCTACTGCGTTTTGGGGAATGTGCCTGTGTCTGTGGAGTCCCCACCGTTTTAGTTGGTGCATGTTCTACATGTGTCTTGTGCCTGCTTTTGTGTTTTATTTAGGATGAGGCATGTGTGCGGCTGGCTCTTTGTGCTCCCTTTAGGTCTGCCCATATTGATATGGTATCCCACACCAAGCGGAGTGCCTTGAACTTTAAATATTTTTACAACTGCGGTTGCGCGCCTGCGCGCACGCACGCACGTCACCGCGGGGGAACGTCAGAGCTAGAATTTCAAAAAGAAGGCAAGATGTCCCCCGCCGTCTTTACAACGGAGCAGGACGAGCTCATCATGGATGTGAGTATGCGAGCGAGCGTGCGTTTATGTGCGCGCACACATTCCTTGTAATAAAAAAAGAAAAAAACGCAAGAATAGTCTGAAACAACTTAGTTTGTCACCTTACAGACCAGCCCACCTTAGTTTAACCCATGTACGCAGCTACAAACTAGCCTACATGCAGATAGCAGAACTAGGGCAATGTGAGGCAGCAAGAGGTTAATAAAGTGACTTGATTTAGGCCAGGAAACTTGTTAATGTATTTTGTGGATTAATGGTGTGTCCTTGTCTCTTTTTCTAACAGATGATGCTGAGGAATCGCTACGACTTCCTGCCGTCTGATTATTCCAAACGGACGTTGGCCCTGGAGGTGGTGGAGGCGATAGAACGCCGAACCCAAACCACCTATACCTTCACCCAGATCGCCCAACACTGGTCTGATTTAAAAAGAAGGCATAAGCCCCGGGTGAGGCGGTACTTCAACCAACATTTTCCATGTAAGTGTAGAAAATGTAAATGCACCTATAACCCTGGCATCGCCTGGGCGTGGTTTAATGATTGTGTTTGTATTTCAGCCCATGAATGGAAACTACGGTTCCGCCCCACCCGGACCAGGACACGCAGCCCAGTGTTGGGCGAAACAGGTGAAGGTGTAGGTGGCCCACCGCCAGGGTCAACGGCCACCCCCTCCTCTGTAAGTGACTCGGAGGAGCCGCTGGACCTCAGCATGCAGGGGAGGGGGGGATCTGACGGCAGGGAGTCGAGCAGAACAGAGCCTCAACCTGACTCCGGTAAGGGAAATATAGTTAGATATGTGGTAAGACATGCATTAAATACAGATACTCATGTGCCCTATTGTTGTAGATTCAGACGTCGCTGGAACATCCCAAGGGATGAGTGAGGAAGGGGGCGAGGAGGAAGAGGTTGCTGGGGAAGGTGAGTAGATTGATACCTAGAAGCCTAACATAATATTATATTAATGAAAGAACAACAGTCTCTAATATCAGTGTGTTTGTCATTCATACAGATTCCCAACTGCCACAGAGGGAGGCTGAAGGGAGACTCCGCCCCCGACGCAATGTGCGGCCTAAACCTTGTAAGTGGTGTTTATTTAAACTAAAGTAAATGAGCAAACATTTCCATTTTAAACATAAAAAACTTTAACAGTTCCCTCAAAATGTATCCAAAAAAGCCCTTAAAGCGGACCTTAACTATGAATAAGAGGCTAGCTTAGATAGTTCCCACATCCTGTACATACAGATTGTCCACCTTACAAATCATGTTACCAACCTATTCCATAGCACATCTCGGCTCTGTGTGAGCAAAGCACAGCTATAACCCATCACCTGTACCTTATCCCACTCTCCTCTCCTCAGTAAGTGTGATGCTTCAGAGTCAACATGGCGTGGCACGTATCCTAAATTCCTGAACTGAGTTGCAGCCCAGTGGGGGAAAGAATAATAATTGATTGACTAAAAAATTAATATATATTAGTTTAAGATGCTGTGGAAATTTTTTTAAAGAGTTCGGGCTTTTCATTAAATCACGCAGAAGGTCCGGGTTAAAAAGTGCCAAAAAAAAACCAAAAAAAAAAAAATACAATAAACAATGCTAAAGTAATGTTGTTTTTCATTCACAGATCAAAGAAAACATCAGGCTACAGACCCCGAGGCCTAATTTTTTTATTTGGACTTTAAAAATGTTACACATTTTTTGTTATGTTTAAACCAAAATTTAAAAAAAAAAAAAAAACTAAAGCAAAACCAAAACAGTTTATTAATAAATAATTATTAATATTTCGAGAGTTGTCTTTCCTGCAAAAGTACCATCACACAACATCAGCACACATTTACATGACACACAAAAGGTTTAGATATGGGACAATAAAACAGAAAAAAACACAAACAATTAAGGTATGCATTAAAGCCAAGAAAGAAGGAACTACAAGATAATTAAGGTATGCATTAAAGCCAAGAAAGAAGGAACTACAAGATAATTAAGGTATGCATTAAAGCCAAGAAAGAAGGAACTACTAGATGATTAAGGTATGCATTAAGGACAAGGAAGAAGGAACTACTAGATGATTAAGGTATGCATTAAGGACAAGGAAACCCCCACAAAAAAGCAAAAAGACAAAAAAGATGTGTGTCAAATTGGCATTTGTGGCCATATGCATATTCCAAGGGAGTTTGAGGGATGTGCGCTTGCGTGTAGCCAGATTGGCAACTGAAGAGCCATGGAGATGTAAGTATACTTGCTCAAACCACCAAAATGGAAGGTCAAATACGACGGAAACCAAGCAGGTACGTTCAAAAAGCCAGGAAAAATCAGGGCAAAACGGGCCGCCCGTGTGAACGTGAACGGGAGCCCCGATCAAATTGAAGGCACCCGAGAGAGCAAAAAAAGCTTTCCGAGTAAAGTGAAATTGACGGAACAGTTAGGGAGCCATTCCGACGGAGGCTCTGCATCACATTTGAGCCACGATTCAAACAGGAGCCCCGGACAATCGGAGGGTTTTAAGGGCAGTTCAGAGGAGGCTCTGCATCAGGCCCAAGGTATTTAACATTACTGGAAAGCGACTGAGTCGCTATGAAGTAGTGACCCACGGCTGAGCACTGCGACTACTAGCAGGCACACAGAAAATGCCTGCTACAGAAGCTCATCTGTCACTACCTGGCGTTAGTGATGAATCAGCCTGCCCGTCTTGTATGAGCTGTGCATGGGAATAGATATCCTTATTCATCACTAATCATACGACAGAGGCATTTGCAGATTCTATAAAGCACCATTTGTAAAAAGTTCACTTTAGGTGAAAAAGGCTATCTGGTGCTGAATCACCCTTAGTTATACAATGAAAGTGAATAGCACCAATAAAAGTAGTGCACTTTTTCCCCTGGTGCTGAATCAACCCTTTGACTCACTTCCAAGTTACTACCTTTCCTGCACAAAATGTCTTGTCTATTCACAGCCGTACCCTCATATATTGTATCTTCCTGCTTTATTTCCATCTTTACCTCCTTATCATTTTGTTTCATAATGCAGTAAATATTGGATTACATTTACACGATGTTCGCTGCTGTCATGCTTTTCGATATTATTTTTGATACCTTTAGCTGCAATACTGGCAATTTAAAGTGATGCCTGTAATCAAGCTTCACTGGTGTTCAAATGTATATGAAATTATGTAATTAAGGTGCTAGACACCTTTTAATTATCGCAGACAGATGTATGCATGTGGAATGATGAAAGTGGGTAAATCACAGCAGAGAAAATTGCTGGCAAGCTACCATTGTATAAACAATTTATAGCGGATTCTCGTTTTACTTGTAGAAGGTTCAATCTGATGGATTGTATGTTATTTTCATACAAGGCTTATACATTGTAGTAGGTGAGGGTAGAATGTAGCCTGGGCACTGGATATATAACTTAGACCCTCACATTTTTACTGTCATTTTGGGAGAATGCTGTAATGAAACTATTATTTCTTTTTTTTTTTTGGCTCAGTTTAGATCTTCATAGCCTTTTTCAGAGTCGATCATCTATATTGGGAAGATCGCTTTAACATCATTGCCAGGTTTGATCTGCTTACGTGCGGTTGTCGGTAGAGTATGTTACTGTGTGTGAAGCCTTCTTTTGATATTCCCTATGCGTCCCCGCCCCCCTCCTTCCCGTGAAGTGCCCCTACCCCCCAAATCTCCCCAGGCGCCCCCCTCCTCCCCAACCTGTTGCCACAGGTAAGAATAAATAATTGTAGAGTATATTAACATTTGTAGTATATATACCTGTATACGCGTGGTTTGACACGTGTGCAAGCACACGTACACCCTCGTTCTGCCTAGCTTACTTATTTGTCAACGACGTCCATGTTTGTCAAAGTCGTCCTTCCTATCTCTTTTTCTTTGATCCTCTCCCCAAATTCTTGAAGTAGAGACCTGGTGACTCCCGACTCTGTCAGCACTGATTCAATCTCTATGGTTTTTAACATCTCTTCTTTCCATTTTTTGCGGGAGGGAGGGTTTGTTTTGCGCCAATGTTTGATTATATAGTGTTTTGTGCCCAACTGCCCATTATAATCATTTTGATTAAGAATCGTGTATCTATAGGGTAGTCTGTGATTGGGAAATTTAAGAGAATTTGTGGCTTACACAAAGGGATATTTATTCCCACCTCTTTCTCTACCAGGGTTAGTATATGTTGCCAAAGATTCTTGATATGCACACATTCCCACCATATGTGTATTACTGTAGAAGGGGTAAGACCGCACCACCAGCAAGGATACGGGGACATGTTCTTGTTGTAATCAGTGGTTAGGTAGTACCGGGAGATATATTTAAAGCTAAAGATTCTTATATGTGTGGACTGTAAGAGGGCATTTTCTTTGTAGATATTCCCCCAGTCTATGTCAAGAAGTGGAGTCTCAATATCTCCTTCCCACTTTTTCTTATATGGGTGGGGCTTGTTGTAAACCCGAGTGCTCTGTAGTATTGCCTTAGTTGCTTTGGGGAGGTGTCTATTGAGAAAAATAAAGCTTGTACACTGGATAGGGGAGGAATAGTAACTGGTTGTTTGTTTTCATGGAGAATGTTATTGGCCTTGGTGAATTTTAGTAGGGTGTTCATATCTTTTTCTAGTTTTGCTTTGGGAAAGATTTGGGGCAGCTCTATTTCTTTTAACCAAAAATCTTGGACCCTGATATATTCCCTTGGAAATAGAGAGTCAGAACTGATGTTGCCGGAAGCGTGTTCAATTTCCTTCTTTTTTGCCACAGATATTAATCTTTGTGGGAGAGGGGAGACTGATGGGTTAGCAATCAGCTTTTTTAGAAAGGAGAGAGTTGGCTTAACCAGGGGGTGGGATGTGCATCTCAATGCTTCAGTAAAGGTTGTGGGGTTCAATGAGAATACTTCATCTATTTTAGTGGGGTATAATTCCAGTTGTGGCCAGACCTCCTTCTTTGTCTGATATTTCCTGGTGAAAATCCTTTGTAGTTGGGCTGCATGATAATATTGTCTAAAATTAGGGGCGCCTAAACCACCCAGGTCCGTGGGTCTGCTTAAATACTTGTATTTGGTTTTGTGTTTTCTCCCTCTCCAAATGAAGTCTGAGATAGTACGGTTTAGTTCTGAAAAATAGTTTCCTGGGATATTAATTACTATTATTCTTTCTATTTCTATTACTATTATTTCTATTAAAAATATAGCAAAAAGCAATAGTGACAGAGCTCTCCAAACTAAAGAGTGCGCAGCTGGTGGAAATAAATAATAAAAATAAACTATGCAAAAAATGTATTATAAATAACAAACAACATTAAATAATGCCTAAGAAATAAATATATAATATATCAAGTAAATCTGTAACAATTTATTTGTTCTGACCCTACGGACAGATGGCGCACAACTAGGGATGGGCAAACCCATTGGGGTCCATACCGAACTTTGCGTGTTTGGGTTCCCAAACCCAAACACTGACTTTAGCCAGAAATCCGTGTTCGAATTCAGCATCCGTCCCAAACATGGAAAAGCTGGTTGATGGGCTGCTGAGCAACCGCTTCACCTATGGTTGCAGCAGTAGAAAGCTGCTGTAACTCACCTGAGCCCCAATCTTCTTCCTGTCAGAGGCAGCAGAGCGGCAGCAGAAAGGCAGTGGTATTTGAAATTGCCCCCAGCCGAGGCTACAGAAAGTTGTCCACAGGCTCCTATGTATGAGGATACTTCTAATGCCAATACTTCAATGGAGGCATGTTTATATTTTACCTGTGCTAGGCACATGATCCATCCCTCTTGTAAACAGGCATGTGACACAAATTGATAAACTATTCATTAACATTCCATAAAATGCCAGCACTTATCTCTAATTAGGCAGCA
Source organism: Gastrophryne carolinensis (assembly GCA_027917425.1). Lineage (NCBI taxonomy): Eukaryota > Metazoa > Chordata > Amphibia > Anura > Microhylidae > Gastrophryne > Gastrophryne carolinensis. Next base: position 329,604,927 of record CM051239.1, read on the forward strand.
ATAATAGCTACACATCTATATAAATCCTTAACTAGTTGACCTCATTAACTTAAAATATATGCAGCCTAATATAAGTATATCTTTATAAAACTAATAAATATTTTGTCATGTTTACCATTTTCTCATTGATGACCTGGTAAGGTGAACCATAAACTAGCTGTATATGACAAGCCATATTTATCCTTATACTTTATTAATACTTGACACAAGGTCAAGGGCAGGAATGTAATAAAATATATCAAGCTCACTTTAAAAATGAAATATTGGAGGATGGACAAATCATTCATATATCTGTGGCACAAGAAATTTTTTTTCTGAAAAGTATAACGTGAAACATATTGGACGTCTTAAAACACTCACTATCTTTATTGGGTCAAATGTCAGAGAAGTTAAAACATGACATGCCTAATGCAATAAAAAGTATTATGTGGTCACTTACGAACATTATAAAGGCATTGCATACCCTTGCTATTGGTAAGTCCTTTCTCATCTTTCCTTCACTTCTCTCCTCCCCTCATATCTTTCATGAATACTCCTGTTTCACTCAAACAATCTCTTTTCTTCCAACAACACATGTCTACCACTTTTGTAACCCACAGCCACCTCGCTGTCCTTGATTCTCCTTGCTGCAAGCTACATCTTGTCCTACCCTGGACCAGCTCTCTCCCCTCATCCTACCTGAAACCCCATCTCTCCGCACATGCTGCTAACACTCAACACTTCACCAAACCTCCCACTTATAACCTTACTAATATCATAAACATACTTTAACCCCCCCCCCCCCCACCATGCACAGTCAGTAAGTAACCATCTTGGACCCTTTCATGATTTGTTCAACTAAATTCTTTACCAACTGGGGCTTAACAGAAACATGGCTGACCCCCTCAGACACGATTTCCTCTGCTGTTCTTCTTTTTATTTAGCCACAATTCTAGACCTCCTCTTTAATAACCTCTGCTCAGTATTAAACTTGCTTCTCCACTACCCTTCTATCCTGTCAACCTGTTAACACTAACTTTCTTTCCTATTTTCCTACACATACAAATGTCTATTATGCCCTCACTTGGTAGGGAAATGAATTGCCATATATTATGATTTTTTTGAGTACTATAATCATAGTTTTAAAATGAATAAATACATACCTTATCTTTTCTAAATACTTTGTGTTGATTAATATCACTGTGCATCCTACTCAAAATTTGTGTTGCGTGGGCTGCCCATATTTCTTTATACAGCCATGCCGGTTTTTAAAGTCCCTGTTCAGACACACACTAACTTTCTCCCCCTTAGGACCAGTGTAAAATAATCAATTTCAAAGCATCTCAAAATCTTCAAATATTATTTCTAGAAATTTTGCTGATCACATACACAAGTATTTGCATTACCGATCCATACCTATTTTGTAAGTCTCTGTCTCAAAATATCTGAATATATGTACATACCTTATGAATTCTAAGTGAAGCCACTTTCTTCACTTTAGTGGATGAGCAGGTAAGGGCATGTCATACACATATTTTGCATGGTCTGGGAGGAACGAAATTGAAAGGGGGGAAACTATTAGAATCCTGCTATGGCTTCTACTCTGCACTGCGGGAAAGGGAGAAGAGGCACATATGACAGGCATCAGGTGAGCTGTTTGCTGCCTTATTATTGTCATTGGATGGACAGGCCACTTAATGCAGTGTCATCTGAGGGCCCTTAGAGCTTGAGAATTCAATATTAACCTTGTCGTTCACATATTGGAGGACTGCTATCGTTTTTTTTGCTCCTGAGAGATTCTGCCTTTCTAACATGTGAAGTAGTTGAAATTGACACTTCAGCTTTATTTTTATGGTTTTTATTTTTATGGTACCACTTACCTTTTTAGCTTTCATTTTACATTTTTTGAATAAAATGGAAAATCGCAACTTCTGATATATGTTTTTAAATAAAATATACTGTAGTTATATGAGATTTTCAAAACCTTGCATTCTTTACATTTTACACAGCTTACTTTTATGGAATTTGGGTTGTATTACTGGATATTTGTTAAAATAGGATATGTTTTGCAAGGCTTTTTTTCTGAATAAATTGCATTCTATAATCCAGCACAATACTTACTAATGTTTCACTAATAGCTGATTCCAACCCTCCAAGGAAAATTACACTTAGGATGCAATTTTATTAAAGGAAATGGTAAGGTAATCAGTAGGGATGAGCGAACCGGTTCGGACGAACCGGAATTCGCTCCGAATTTCAGGGAAAATTTGATCGAATTTTCCCTGAAATAAAAAAAAAAAAATGCCGGCATGGTGGGAGCGGGCAGACCGGCTACGCTGTCAGTGGGCAGCGGAAGCCGGCCCGATGACAGCGCAGCCGGTCTGCCCGCTCCCACCATGCCGGCATTCTTTTAAAAAGCAAACACTTACCTGCATGGTCGGAGCGTGGAGGCCGGCGCCGCTCTCAGGCGCCCTCTGATGACGCGCCCTCTCATGACGCGTCCTCTGATGACAGCTGAGAGCGGCGCCGGCCTCCACACTCCGACCATGCAGGTAAGTGTTTGCTTAAAAAAAAAATGCCGGCATGGTGGGAGTGGGCAGGCCGGCTGCGCTGTCAGCGGGCTGGTGGCGTAGCCGGCCTGCCCGCTCCCACCATGCCGGCATTTTTTTTTTTCAGATGAGCGATTCGTGAAAGTTTGATTCGGGCGAACCCGAATTTCTTGGGGAAATTCAGCGAATCGCCTGAATCGAACTTTCAAGAAGTTCGCTCATCTCTAGTAATCAGTTTATTTTCACAAAGTACATTACATACAGAAACATTTTTTTACATGAAAAACCAGACATTTGCAATAATGAACAGGGGTTTGGCATAGGGTTGTACCCACATATATTACATATTTAAATTAGCACATTAACAGTTAAATAGATAAATGATTAAACAATTACTTGCACAAAAAGGTACCTTGTTATGATTTTGAGGAATATATGTTATAAAGCTTTTGTAAAATGTAATTACTAAGTAACGGTTATTTTCTAGTTTATGTGCTGGAAAAGTTTGTTGATCAAAAAGCCAAAGCAAAGTAAGCCGATATTTCATCAGAATTTACAATAAAAGTCAAAACGGTTTAGTGAATTGATGGCTTGGGGAGAACATACTGCAGCAGGCAGATAACTAGTTTAATTCTTGTTAAGGTCATAAAGATATTGATCTATGACAGAAAGGTGACTACAGCAGCAGTATCCAATGGTACAAAAAGTAACTTAGCAACAGAAAGTTACAAAGAAAAAAAGGTTTGCCCAGCAACATTTTTGTTAGTCGTAATAATCAAACAATGAAACAATGCATAATAGTAATTTGTTATCATTATTAACAGGCCTGTCAAGGCTATAAGAACAACTTCACTTATTTACCACATGCAGAGTCAGTCCCACATAATTCTGCGTGCTACTACATATTGGCTTCAGTGCTGTTGGCTCCAGTGCTGACAGCACGTTTTCCGTATGGCCTTGGTGCGCATCTCAGCTGACAGTCTCTACCTGCAGCCCGAAGCACTGCATGGGGCCAAGTGAGAAGGCTGGCGGGTAATCGATGTTAATTTTATCAAGCCTGTATAGTCCCTTTAACTCCACTGCAGATTAATACAGCACTTAATTGAAGAGTTCTAACTTTGTTCACAGTTTTTATACATCACACTTACAACTACATCACACAGAGGTAAACTTTTTAAGTTTTTAAAGGTTTTGGTCCTTTCCCCCGGCACACCCCGATCAGGGGTGCCCCCCTGTGTGAAAACCCCCAGATCGTCAGAAGAAACTCACCTCTTCTCGGTCCTACACGGTCGCTCGTCCAATCAGCACGCTCAGAGCCGCGAGCGTCACGTCATCTAAGACAGCGTCTAAAGCCATCGGCTCTGAGCACGCAGGCGGCCACATCCCCCACTTCCCTCTAACAGGGAGTGTACCTGTGCCAGCCATTCACAAGTGGCTGGGTCAGGCACATGCCCTGCTAGAAGGATAGCAGGGGTTTGACCGTGCATGCGCCGTTGGACCGGAAAGCAAGGTAAGTGAACAGGGTGACCTGGGGGGTTTTACACAGCGGGGCACCCCTGACCGGGGTTGTCCCTGGGGGGGGGGGGGGGGGAATCCATCAGTTCCCCGGGCCTATCAAGCTGGGTTTTGGTCCACTTCAAGTATAGAGAGCTTCTGCACATCGCTAGAGAACATTTCCACCCTACTTAACCACCAATAAAATTGGTGTAACAAATTCCCCTCAACACACAGCCAAATAAATGAAATAGAAAAATCATTCACACCCAAATATAATGTTAAATATATATATATATATATATATATATATATATATATATGAGATATTTACTAAAGTGGGGACTTTGCTGCATGGTGGGCGACCAGGGCGATCCCTCTGGTTGTAAAGGCTATTTTGTAGGTGAGGAGGGAGGGTGGCTATATCTAGGCATTCTATTTTGCATGAGGAAGAGCAGTTTACTTTGCCTTTTCGCACTGATAGCTACTCTATTTTGCCTATAAACTGCCCTGTTATATATTCTTCTGAATTTAACAACAGTTTGGCAAATTAGGACAAACCAAAAATAAAAAAATCCATATTTGTATACAGTGGGGTTGAGTTAAGGACTCTATTTAAGCTAGTCTAGCTTTTCCATCTCAGACTCACTTAGGCAGACACACTACTGGAACAGTAAAAGGCATTCATACTATTGTCCAAAATGTCTTCATATGGAGGGACTGAAGTAAAGGCACTCCTTCCTCATTCAGTCCTATAGCAGCAAATAGAATTCCATCATCTAGATCATCATTAGCAACCTTTGAGATCTGATGAGCAAGCCTAGTCTGCAAACCATATTGCTCCACAATAAATAAGGAAGTGGTAAGAGTTGGATGAACTGACTATTTTTCTTCAGTCTGGTCATCCTTTCTCCCAAAGCACATGTGCTCTGACCTATTATATTATCTCAATTTATCAGTCTCTAAGCTAGATAATCTAGCTGTTACTAAGGATCTACTAGGTGCTGTCAAGAAACCAAATGCAGTTTAAAAATAGCTTTAAACCTGGCCAAATCTTTAGGGCTAGGGTGGGATTAAATTTTTTTTCAACAACAGGTTCTATATGCCGCACAACTTTATATTTTGATGTAATCGTTTTTCGATTGGGCAGCTGCTGCTGAAATCCTCCCTGCAGCCAGCTCCAGCATGCTCCTTCCTTACTCAAGGGTGCATGAAGGTGGAACACCATTGCAGGCTCTCTCACTGATTGGAAGAAGTCAGACACTAGCAATGGCAATTCCCAGTGGGCTGCACTACTTTTTTCTGGTTGAGCTGCTGGTTCTAACACACTCATACAATCTTTGACTTCCAAGTCGCCCCTTAACCCCCCCCCCCCCGTATTGTACCCACAGAACATGCTCTGCCCCTAAGGTTACAATAACCTCAGCAACATGGCTGTGGACAGTAATGCCCAACACTGGTGGTAGGCTCAGAGGAGCTGGTTATGGTCTGGCCAGGGGCTGAAATATCCCTGGCTGATTTTTGGCCAGAGTCAGTAACTTTCAATTGTCATTCTGAAGGCTGCAGGGAACCTGACAAAAGAAAGGTGCGGGGTATAGTTATTACAGATACTAACATTAGAAATGCTACATAAATAAATGATACATGTGCATGAGTGCTATATAAAAGTTATATAATAACACCCCAACCTAAAGTTAACGTGCAAATTACAGGCCCCTGGTAGTCATATGTGACACAAATTGGCGGAAGGCAACCGAAATGGATAAGTAATTTTGGTCCACTTTAAAATGCACAGCACTCAACTGCATGTATATATGTAGGGAAGGATTTAGTCTGACATGGCACACTGCATAGCTTGCCAAGCCCTCATTCATTTTAAGGTGGCAGTAAGGCCTAAAATGATGCCCAAACCCTGCACTCCCTAAGCACTAAGCTCAATTTGCTTGATCAGCAGAAGTTGTAAGGGGCAATTGCAAAAATCTTAGGCTAAGAGGGAGTACATGCTGCACAACTTTCTTGGTTTCCTGATCCCCTGTCAGCCTTCAGCTGGGCTTAAAAGAGAGACATTAGCATCATATGACCTCTTATTTACTTGCCTTGTCCCTGTGTCGTGCATGGACTGATAGTGTATCTGGAAACCAAGTGAGATATGATTTGTCTCCCTACCCCCACTGCCAAAGAGGTGGGGAACCAGATCCCAGCACTGCTTGATCAGAAGCCAGCCAGAATGTGGAAGAACCAACGGAATCCCTACCCTACATTATGTCTACTCAAACCTATCTATTGCTATAGATTTTAAACATCTGACTTTTTTTTACAATATGGCTATGTTAACTACAATGTAATTGCCTAATTATATTGCTATTATCTGCTACTTAATTTACCTATGTCACACAGACCAACTAAAGAAATTCAAATGCCACACTACTATAAAAGGAAAAAAAAATACAGATAAATATAAATACATACATAAATACATACAATACATAAAATGATACATACAATACATAAAATAATACATAAATTCATATAATGACCATATGTCCGTAAATATAATATATTTATCATTTCCGCCTCCCCCCCCTCACTTCCCCAATTACAATGTGGAGGCTGATTCAGTACTAGCGACACGTATTGCCAGATGAGCGCCTGTATAGCAGCGCTTAGAGCAACTTCTTTTCCCCGCCGGGCGGGGACAGAGCTGCATCATCTTAGTTCCCACACACGCTGTCCCGGACCAGGCGGGGAGAGAAGAAGTTGCTACTGCTCTGCCCATTTTCATCAAACTAGCAGTGTGACCCCTGGGGGGGGGGTCATGGCACACAGTAGAGGAGGCAAGAGGCGACTGCTGGAAAACTGATCATCAATGTCTGGTAAGTACCATATTCTTTTGTGTTTTTTTTAGCTGTGGCACTGGCATCTCTGGGCTCTGGCATGGTGGGGATATGCGCTCTCATGGACCAATCACCTCCACGGCTGGCCAAATAGGTAATTTGGGATGCCCTACTGTGTAAACCCTTCCAGATCATCCAGGAAACCCCTTACCTTTCCCTATGGCTGAAAGGTGAGTAGAGTAGGAGATCTGGGGGGTTTTCACACAATTAGGCATCCCAAATCAGGATACCCCCGGGCAAAAGCTAATGATAAAGATAGGCAAAATCCTGGTGATTGGTCTACTTTAAAGTGGACCAAAACCCAGGATTTTGACTATCCTGGGTTTTGGTCCTTGCACTCTGGGGCACCCCGATCGGGAGATGTGTGAAGCCCCCCAGGTCGCCCAAACTAACTCGCCTCTTCCCAGTCTCAAAGTTGCCCCGGCTGGTGCCAACCCTTGTCAGCAATGTAACGCCACATCACTCAGTAGTGATAGCAACATTGCAGCGACGGGGCCGGCTAGAAGTGGAGCTACCTGCATGTAATGTGACATACTTTATGGGGCCCGGCACAGTACAGAAGGGCCGGTGTGACCAATAAAGTCCAGCGCCGTTTTTGAATCCCAGTCCGCCCCTGCCGACTAATATGGAGCCCCTATGTGTCAATGGGCACCCTCAGACCACAGTTCAGATCAAAACATCATCAAATGGATTTCTTCATAGAAAATGTCCTCCAACGCGTTACATGGCAGTCACAGCCACTGCATCAGGGTATTAGACAGAGAGAGCCAGATGGCAGGCATCTGGGATGACCGAGCACACATCCGTCTGTGCACCTTATCAGCCAGAGACATGCTTCCGGAGCAACGTGGGACAGCTGGAAGGTAAGTTTCTTACACATGCTCAATATCTGGTATCTAAATATCTGTTAAAGCACTTGCTTTGAGAATTGCAACCTGCATGCGAGTCAGTGAGCTGTTTAACTGTAACACACATGTAAAGTGCAAAAGATCATATTTAAACATTTCCCCGCAAATAATCTGTACCTATGATGGGGCATTTTTACAGGTAAGATACATAATTTTTCCAATAAGGTAAGGATTATTTTGTGATGGTGGGGGTTGCGTCAATGCCAGAAGACTGCATCCTATCGTCAAAGTATTTTTGTTTCTTTCTGTGATTAGTGTGTAGGGTGAGGCTGCAGTCTTAGAGGTTACTGCAGAGTTGCGTCAAGAGCTTTAAAGCAGATCTACACCTTGTGCTCTTTGGCACAGGCTCCTACCTGGTAGCCCTGTCATCCCTTCACAGGAAGACCAATTGCATGAACACCCTTTGTTTTTAACCTACAGAAGGAAAGGCAGCCATGAAAGATATATGAAGATATGTCACATGTCTTGAAGACATCTGCTTTAGAACAGATTTACACCTTGTGCTCTTTGGCACAGGCTCCTATCTGGTAGCTCTGTCACCCCTTCACAGGAAGACCAATTGCATGAACACCCTTTGTTTTTAACCCACAGTAGAAATCGGCAGCCATGAAAGATACTTTAAGACATGTCACAGAGACTGACTGTTTAAAATTGTATAAAAAATATATTCACATGAATTTTGCAAGTTAGACTGTCAGTATTGTACCATCGAAAGAACACTCTCTGCAGGCCCTGAAAAAAACTCCCCAAAAAACTACATGAGATTCTGTACAGTTAAATCAATCATTACAAAACTGAAGGCGTATGGCACTGCTATGAATCTGCCAAAAGCATTCCGTTAAAGGAAAGTAACTTGCTATTTAATCTACCCTAGTGTTGCTGTGCAGATTTGGGTTAAAGTTAAAGGTCCTGCCTAGGCATTTAAACAATATATTTCCCCGTCTATAGGCAAAATCCCATGTCCAAAATTAAGCGCTGCCAGCTCTGTTTGGGGGCTGGGCACATCTTATGAACATCTTTATGTGTGCCGGATGGAAATGTGCTGCGTTCTGAAGCACAAGGACAGATCGAACTTGTGGGCAGACAAGTGTTTTTGTTTACTTTTTGCCTATACGGGGAGGCCGATTCATTAATAGCGGCAGGTAGCGACAGATGAGCGACAGTAGCGTTATTTTCACCGCGCCCGCTAGTATTCGCGACAGATGAGCGACAGTAGCGTTATTTTCATAGCGCCCGCTAGTATTCGCTGTGCTTGGCCGTTGTTCGGCTGTTGACAGCGACTCAGTCGGTGTGCGGTAATGTTGAATACGGGGTTAGGAGTCGCTGTTTGACAGGTTCCGCGCTGTATGGGAGCGCATGACAGCGAACGGCCATAGCGAACGGCTCCCAGCATATTCATTAACATATCACGCTCCAAAAATTCTCACGCTGTGAAATGCTTGTTTTAACCCCAGAGCGCTGGCGGCGATGGGTTAAAAGTAGTTTTTTAACCCCCAAACAACCATATTTTTAGAAAAAAAAAAACATGTTTTTCAAAACATTTTGTAATATGAATACATTAATATCAGACCTGTAATATCAATTCTGCACAAATTTATTTTTTTTTTTTTTTTACCTTAAAAAAAAAATCTAACATTGCAGAAGTGGTCACAGAATTTTTGACATTTAAAAAAAAATAAAATAAAATAATAGCAATTAATTATGAATATTTAAAGATTGCTCCATTGAAATGCATTGGAGAGCGCCAGGTAGCGAGAGGTCATACCTGTCGCTGTTCAAGGTCGCTCGCTGGCGCTGTGGGGTGAGGCTGGAATAATGATGAATGATTCGCTATCTGGTGCTCTGTCAGTCGCTAAGCAGGATCGGCTTGATAAATGTGTGATTGCGGAGGTTCTCGTGGCGGTGAGCGTCATTACCGTTCACTCACCATTCGCTACCTGGCGCTATCTCTTGTTAAATAAGGGCCTAAGATTTGATTTGGACTATTCAGTTCTAGGATTTAATTGAGTCCCAGTCAAAAGAGCTTCATTTGCCCTGAAAAGTTATGTGTAACACTCCCTTTTTAGAGCGTTAAGTTAAGGTGTGTAAATGGTTTGTCAGCCCTCAACAAAAACTTTTGCAAAATTAATGAAAACATTTCAGATTCATGCCTTAAATCAGAAAACTTTTAAAATATCTCTTGAACATAAGAACTGTTTGACAGCTTTATTTCAAAATAAAGCATGGAATAAAATAAGGTGTGATTCAATAAAGGGAGGATGTTGTTTTTACAGTAACATGACAATATTTTTAATTTGCTTTTATAGGTTTATCTTGAACCAAAAGAACACATATTTTTAACAAAATTGGTGTTGTTCTCTTGGTGCTAGGGAGCATACTGATAGCTGTTGTCAATAGTAACATATTAGAGGTAGAAAAGACTGCTTCCAAAAACACACATTTGCCTCAAAACATTTTTTTTACATCCTGTGACCTCATTTAGAGATTTAACCTGGCTTTATGTCTTTGGAGACTTTCTCCTAATAAAAACATAGGAATAAAAACAAAAAAGCCAAAGTTCACTTGTTCTCTTGCTTTCGTCAAGTCCATTCATCACTGTCCAGCATCGCTCACTGCTAAAGATGGGGGACATAGATTCTATTCCCTACCCACACTGTGCTCCTGCCACGTATAGGCGGTGGGGCTGATGTCACTGTGAGTGACAGGGGAAGTTAAGGGCTTTTATAGCCACCTTGCTCCCCGTCTATAAATAGCCCCTTTCTGCAACAGGGAATGAGGTGACAGGATCCAAGTGTGGGCTTAGGATCTATGTCCTACACCCCACTGTCTCAAACAGAGAGCAGCACGGGACAGTGACGCACGTCATGGGACAGATAAGGACACTGTCCGACGATGTATAGCGAGGAAGGAGTTAAGTGTTATTGTAAAATTAAAATTTCTTAAAGGTCGCTGGCCGGAGTGGTGCAGAAGAGCCCGGTGCCTATGTGGCCTCTGTAAGCTGGTAGCTTTTAGGGAAGGGGGCCGGCTGCTCAGACTCTGAGCTCTGGGCTGCAAGCCCACATAGCTGGTGCTTGGGCTGGCTTTGGTGGCCAAGGGAGACTCCACACCATTTTTCTAAAAAAATGTTGTGTTTAAAGGGTAATTCCACTTTCAGTGGCATTTATAAAAGTTTCTAATCTAGTGTGCCAATAAGATGTGCTCAAGGTGCTGAGTATATCTAATATTTTTTTTTACTTTACTATGTCTTTGCAACCCCATGTTATAAAAGAAAACATTTCTCCATAGCAACAATGTGTTTACATTAAAAGTAAATCAAAGTGGTGTTCAGATGTACATTTCAGAAGCTTCCTGGCTTGTTAATCATCTGTTTGGCCGAGGCAGAAATTACAGATTTAATCCCATCTGTAATATTTCAATCTCTTCAGATAGGGGGGATCAGTCTTGTATTCAAGAAGCTAAAGGGTTACTAGCAGGTGAAAAGGGTGATTACTGCTGCTTTGTTCAGCCAAAGATGATAAGAAACCTACATGTTGCAGTTAAAGGTTTTCAGGGTACTAAGAGATTTACTGAAGGGCAAGAAAGCCACTCCTTCTTTTCCAAGACAGATCCACTGACCACACAAATGTCTATTTTACATCCCAGAAGAGGAAAACAATAAGACAGAACACCAAAAATTGAGCTTTTCTTCAACCCTTGAAAATCAAAAAAATAAAGGCATGGGGTCCCACCCTTTATGGGTTAAACCCTTAAAAATTGATATGAATTACATTAAAAATAAATGGGCTGCACACCCTCCTGATCAGTGGGGGTTTAGGTAATTGGACAGGGAGTATTTCAGCAAAACAAGTGCTTGTTGGCAGGTGACTTACCTGCCCTTTGAATATATCTGGTATAGGGCTCACAATGATTCATTAAAATTCGATTCGGATGAACCCAAATGTCTTGGGGAAATTCTGCAAACCGCCCGAATAGAATTTTCGAGAAGTTCGCTCATCTCAGTCTTGTGCTGATGTTTTCCATGGTTATGGGTCACAGACTACAGAGTCGGTTCTAACCCTGGTTCAATGTACTGTACTAAAATGAAATTCACATTTTGGCTGGAGTTAAGCTTTACTTTGTTTCCTTTTACAGTTTGCAGCTTAACTTTTGGAAAAGTTATAAGCGCAAAGTACAGTTTTATTGATCATTCTGGAGAATTTCTGCACAGCAGCCTACAGCTCAGTATTTCCCCTGGATACATGTCTGTGCATAGTATATTTTTCATTGTTTGCTGCCCTTAAGCAAAAGCTGTTTGATGGACTATTTCTCCCAGAGCAATGCTGCAGCAGCAAAAACTAACATGAAACATGCAGGCTTCGGTGTAAATAAGGTGTTTTCTTTATTTTACCAGCATAACAAATTATACAACTCATTTTCTATAGTTCAATAGGAGAGCCAAAGTGGGCATTTGGCATAACCTTATTTTATTATGTGCCATTTGGTGCTGCCTTTTATTAAACTGTAACTGATAACAGCATGTGTTTAGCTACACATATCCAGGGAAATAGGACAGAATGTGCCTGTGCTGGGGCATGGACAGTTAAGTAGCCACCTTTGGGGAATTATCTATGGTAGCCAATCTATATTAGCAACTAGGAACATTCTTCTACATATTATGCCACACATTTATTTTTTAATACAGCATTTAAAGAGGAATAACATTGTATATTCTGGCAATTAAAGGAAGCCAACTTTAGATTTATAAAAATAGTTGTTATATTTATGCTACAGCCCATGTTGGATTTATATTAACATGTTCACATTCTCTCCTGCTACCTACAGTATGCTAATTTGTTGGCCTTTTTATGTGCCCCTGTGAGTGTTGGTTTTGGGATAAACATTAGGCCCAATTTATATTGAAGATGAAGAGAAAATAATAATAAATAAAAGGCAAAGGCCTGATTGTTGTTTACAAGGCCAGATGCTTTTCCTTATGCTTGTGGAGGCAAATTTTGATATAATCCACAGTACATCTTTCCTGCCTGTGTATTATAATAACAGCTGCCTCCTTCCCAGATTTATATAATACTGTTACTATACTATTTGGATTTTTATTTTAAATCATCCCGATTCCTGGGACCTAAATATGGGTTTCTGTTATGTTATAAATACAGATCTGTTTTAGTGTCTAACCTGAGCTTCCCTCCTGAACCCAGCCTTTCTATGTCCTAGGGGGTCAAAAACCTGTAGCCACGTGTGAGCGCTACAGTGTGGTTCATATTCACAAAACTGAGCATTGTACATATATGTTTTTTTTACTATGTTCTTGATAGGTTTATGTTGTTTATATACTGGCAGGGCCGGTATCAGCACCCGGCAAGGAAGGGCAGCTGCCGGGGGCCCACGGATTCCATGGGGGCCCACTGCCAGGGCCAACCTTTGGGGTGTGCAATGGAGCTTAAGCGGTGGCGGACTGGGAGGGCCCACATGCCCTCACGGCGCACCAGCGATGACTGAGGTGGTGGTGAAACTTCTTTTTCCCGCCGGGGGGGGGGGACAACACTATGCAGCAATAAGGTTCCTCTGCTGCATGTGCTGACCCCATGGGGGAAAGAGGAAGGGGCCTCCACACCATGTGATAGTTGTGCCGGCAGGTTGCGGGCAATCAAACAGCAGGCAGAAACAAGTAGATCGGGAGTGTGAGCCAGAAGTACTGTAGAGGTAAGTTTTTTTATCTTTAAAGAAGCTTATATTTTCTTTTCTCAGGTCAGGTTTGTGCTTCAAAGTAGACCAAACTAGAGTTTTGGTCCAAATAGCATGATACTAAGAGGTCATCCAGATTTACATGTTCCTCAGTGATGTGATGCGTCTCTTCACCACAAAGGGGACCATGCTGCCCAAGGGTCCCAAATAAACCTGGTGCCGGCCCTGTATACTGGTGTCTATTTTTAGAGTCTTTTCCAGAACGGAGGTACTGCAGAACAAGATTTTTTTAATTTCAGTGAAACTAAGGTTAACTGAGCATATGATGACAACACTCTTTAAACTAGGGCAGAGCTGTGCACAGTGTTAATGCAAAGTGGTGCAGACAGAGAAGCATGTTGACTTACCTGCCTCAGCAGCTTCCAATACTGTACTCAGGTTTCCCAGCCAGCCCATTTGTTAGTGATGGGATGTGCACATGATGGAAGCTATGTGTCACCACGTTCTTGGGTAATATATTTAAAGTTTTTATGGAGCTGAGGGGACACATTTAATTTGCCTATTCCTATTTGGGGGCTATAAGATCCATGTGCTCTCTGCATATTGGGGGATGGAGGGGGAGCATGGACAATGAAAACTTAAAAGTGGACCAAAACCCGGGATCTGCACTAACCCAAGTTTTAGTCTGTACAGTTGGCCCGCTGTGTAAAACCCCACCAGTCGCCCTATATAGGTACTTCACCAGCGTCCCCATGGCATAGAAGCTGCCCTATAGATCAGCTTCTTTGGGCAGGCATATAATTGAGCGGCTAAAAATTTGAATCGGAGCTTAGCCGCTATCGGGTTTGGTGTGTGGCACCCCTGGCATCTGTCTATGGCTGTGCACACCCATGCCAGACATTCTGTTAGGGCAGACGTGGGCACTCACAGACCTAGAAGGATGCAAATGATGCTGCCGTTACCCACCCATGGATTTGCTCACTAGATAAGTATCCTAATTCTGTGTGAAATCCTGCCAAGCCTTGACAAAGTTCACGCAAACGAAATGTGTTGCTGCTCTGTGGAACGCAAATGTAACCAAGAGGCTATATCATCCTTGCCAGCTGATTGTAAATGAGAGGAAGTGCTAGCAGCCGCTCAATGAGAGAGTGAGCGGGCCATGGCTTTGAAGCGGGATGCTGTATTTAGTCTACTATTGTTTGTGTATTATATTTGTGATAACCACCATTGTGGTTAGAAATTGTTTTTTTTTTCAGTGTAGTTAGTGTAATTGCTTTAAAGCTAGAGGTTTCCTTTAATAGAATTATGTGATTTAAAAGTGGAAAAATGTCCCTTTTATTTTCGACCAACATATGTTTAAAAAGCTTGAGCTCTCCTTAAAAAAGGATAAACAGACAAAAACAATCCCAAATAACCTATTTTGAGCTTGAAAAGCAGTTAACCAGTAATTGTCACCTTATTTAAAATGGACCAACACCCATTTTTTCTTTAGGGGTGTTGGTCCCGCAGACAACTAATAAAACCAAGCTTGGGGGGCATCCAGAATGCCGGCACACACATGGGCGGGTCTTTGGTGGGGCGTTCTGGGGGCCAGCGGCCAATCGTGGGACTCCTTTCCTAGCGCTGGCTCGTAGTGAAGGTAAGGATATCAGGTGTTCTGGAGGGCGTTATGAGCTTGTTTTTATAAGTTGTCTGCGGGACCAATACCCGTTAAAGAATGGGTGTTGGCCTGGTTTAACCATTAAAGGATTTTTCTCTTTGTTATTTCAGTTCCATCCATCCAACACTTACATCGGAACAACAGCCATTTTTTAAGTAAAGTAATCCTACCTTTCATTTCTGCCCGTGACAAAATTAAGCTCATTTTTTAATGATAACATTTTGGCTTTATATGCAGATGTTATATCATAGACAAAAGGGAAATTTTCCCCCTCTAACACTATTCTGTTAAAGTCCCTCTAGCTTTACATAGAGATGATTTGAAGATGTTAAGGGGGAATTACCATATTTATCCCTATAATTTGCACCTACCCATAAGGCACATCTAGAATTTGGAGGAGGAAAATAAGAAAATTAATATTCTGAACCAAATGTTGTGAACCAAATAATAGGCAAGGTGCAGAATCCCGCAAATACAGGCAGAGTGGCATCCCCTCTCCCAATCCCCATAGGCAGTGTGGCATTCCTCCCTCTCATTCCCCATAAGCAGTGTGTCATTCCCCCCTCTCATTCCCCATAGGCAGTGTGTCATTCCCCCCTCCCATTCCCCAAAGGCAGTGTGTTATTACTCCCTCCCATTCTCTATAGGCATTGTGTCATTCCCCCTCCCAATCCCTATAGGAAGTGTGGCATTTCCCCATCCCATTCCTATAGGCATTATGGCATCCCCTCTCCTATTCCCATAGGCAGTGTGGCATTCCCCCTCCCATTCCCCAAAGGCAGTGTGGCATTCCCCCCTCCCATTCCCCATAGGCAGTGTGGGATTCCTTCCTCCCATTCCTATTAGGACGTTTCCCAATCCCATTCCCATAAGCATTGTGGCATTCCCCCCTCCCATTCGCATAGGCAGTGTGGCATCTCCCCATCCTATCACTTGTGTTTATATTGGCATATTTGGACACCTAAACACAATGCTGCAATATATAGGGGCAGAGTTGCAGACCACCAGTAGAGCCCTAGGATTGGTGGTCTACTGCTTGGGGAATTGGGGAGAGTACCAAGAGTCAGGTAAGCTACTGAATTATGTTTTTTACATTTTACCTGGACAGTACCTTTAAAGTGGACCAATCTCTGGTGACACCAGCTCTGGACTGTAAAGATCCAAAACAAATATGAGGCATTATAATCCAAAAATCAATGGAGTGCTGGTTTTGCTTAATCACCAGGATATGAAATCTAGTGGACAGTCTCTCAGGTAAGCCCTCACTTATCCCCAATAACAGATTGCTGCTCATATCCAATTATAGTAAAAAATAATACATGTTTATTGTACAATAAACCTGTATTAATATTTACTATACCGGCTACCCCCTATATTTCATATGCTGTAAATATATCCTTGTACCAGCACCACCGGTCATCATTATTAATTTCTATTATTTGTGGGCAGTGCGTTTCCCATTTAGTTTTTTATCACCAGGATAGTCAACATTCTGGCGATTGGTCCACTTTAAAGTGAAAGAAAAGAGGGTGTCCCCCATTTAACTATAGTAAAACATCTGTAGACAATGCTCCCCTTTAACAACAAATAAGGGATTCTTTCAATCAACAAGATTTTTATCTAGTTAGGATCCCCACTGGGGAGCATACCGATGCCTGAAATCTTGTGATGCCCTGGGGGGGGGGTCATTTTATTGCTGTAGTTGATTTTTAGGGTCTGGAACACACAACCAGCACACCCACTTTTTGAAGCAGACCAAAACCCTGGTAACCCAACTCTAAAAGTCTCCAGAGTTACAGCTTGACCACTGGGCATCCCAATTTGGGCTTCACTGCTGTGCAAAACCTATGGGATCACCTGCATATTCACCTTCAGTAATCAATCCCACGGTGCATGCGAGGGCCTCCAATGGCATCCACATCACTCCTCTAGCTCATGTTTGCCCCCCTCCAATGCATCAG
Source organism: Gastrophryne carolinensis (assembly GCA_027917425.1). Classification (NCBI taxonomy): domain Eukaryota; kingdom Metazoa; phylum Chordata; class Amphibia; order Anura; family Microhylidae; genus Gastrophryne; species Gastrophryne carolinensis. The sequence goes on from CM051239.1 coordinate 329,622,054, forward strand.
AATAGCTGGCAGCAGGTTTGCAAACCGGAAAGGGGACTGGCCAGTGGGTGGTCCTCAAAAATTGTTCCAATCAGGACTCGATGCCTTACAAGAAGATGTATTGGTGTGAGTTCTGATTGGAGAGAGATTATGTATGTGGGAGCGTGGATCGAGCTGAGTAAACAGGCAATCCTGGGGGTTGTGGACCAAAGCCTAGGTAAGTGAAATACCTGAGTTTTGGTCCGCTTTAAACATGACTGGGATTTGGATTCTGGTCATGGAGAGGCCAGAAATTGGGAAATCATTAAAACTTAGATTTTCATGTTTAGTAACTGCAGCCCATGTGCCTCCAGTAACCAATCAGGTTTTCAGGGTGGGCATGCGTAGGATCGCACACAAGGGGTAACCTCAGCCCATGTGCCCATTCACCACCAGTAACCAATCAGGTTTTCAGGGTGGGCATGCGTAGGATCGCACACAAGGGGTAACTGCAGCCCATGTGCCCATTCACCACCAGTAAACAATCAGGTTTTCAGGGCATGCGTAGTTCCTTGAAAACTCCATCGCCCATTGACAGTCACCTAAGATGCAAAATAAAAAATTCAGGTATGTAAACTAGTCCATTTTTGGGGTTACTGCCACACTTTAAATGGAGCATCCAAAATGGAAATGGGTTAGGTGGTGAATAGACCTTTATTTTTTTTTTCTACTTTAGCTCTATATTCCTTACCTTGCAATTATGCCCCTTTTATACCATTATGTTTCTATGTAGGAGAATTAATGTATATATACATAGCTGAATTAAACACACAAATTGACCTTATGTTAAATATATATTGTATATTGTTGAGTCCAATGTGTATGGTTTTCTTTTTTAGTATTGATTGTAATGTACTCACATGAATTCATCCAGCGATGTGTGGGCAGAGTCTGGCTGATCAATATGTGTAAGGAAAAGATGTTTCTTCTCATCTGACAGCAGTGAACATCATCAACCACAAGTGCAACCACAATAAACATTATGAAGATGCGCACCCCTGTCGAAAAAATAATAAATATCTATCTAGGCTATAACAAATGTGACCGCTATAAACTATTTACTATTATACATGTATTAGCTGGAATCTAGGGTTGACTTGGGAGTGGAAGCAGCAAATTCAGAATTTCCTAAAGGTTTTTCATTTCTGCAGGTTGTTACCAGTGCAAAAGACTTTGAGAGTGCCATAATGCAAACTTGCACATGTCCAAAATAAGCTTTATAAAGCTGGTAATCCAGTAACATGTAGTTGTCCTGAGTTGGCGCTGTGAGGAGCCAAAGGTTTAATCTTGTATAGCAACCCTGGGTAATGGGAGACATGGAGGCTGATTCAATACTAACGCCAAGTATGAGCGGATGAGCGTCTGTATAGTGGCGCTTAGAGCAACCGCTAGTAAGCGCTGTAAGCATGTATTGGGTACTGTAACAGAGAGCCCCAGTCGCTGTAGTAACCTGGCCGGCATTGATGAATGTGATGTATGTTGGGAGCTCTAACAACAGTACAGCGCTGCAGGGAGCGAAAGGTAGCGCCAGCTCAGTGCGACCGACTCTCAGCGCTCCACACCATACTTATCAAAAAAGGACACACACACAGCGTTGGCGCTCTAAATCTGGTCGCTATAGCATAGAGCACCAGATGCTGTGTGATTAAAGTCTGTTTTTGAACACATATCCACCTGTAACAAAGCGAAAACACATAGAATGACATTGTTTTAACACTGGGACATTAACACTTTAGTGCCAGACCTGTAATGACAATTCTGCATAAAAATATTAAAAGTCAAAAAGTTTCTAAAAGTGTTTGTTTGCAGCCAGGAGAGATCACACAATGATTTGAGCAAAAAAAAAAAAAAAATGTCAAACATGCTGTTTAAACACAAGCAAATGAACTGCTATTGAAATGTATGAGAGAGCGACAGGTAGCGACAGGTAATACCTGACGCTCTGGAAGCTAGAGCGTTGGCGCTATACTCTGAGCCACCTGTAATAATACATTGGACACTACATGGTGCAGTTAGAGTCGCTCACCGCTTTCATAAATGTGGTTTTACCTACAGTGCCCGACGTTCACTAGACGCTGCCTGCCGCTTCGAGGCACTACCTGGCGCTATTCCGTCTTAAATTACCCCCATATTTTTCCTGTATATGCTAAAGATTAACCTAAAAACCCTCTGCTATATTATTGCTGCTTCATTGCTGTGTATCACAGAAAAGGACCAAAACATGACATAATAATGCAGCCTACTTCTCTTTCTCAGCAATATATAGGTGGGTAGCACTGGCTTGGGGTGCAACTTAACCACAGGTAACTTATTTGTAATAATCCTTGTTTGATGAGCATCCTTGAATTAACTATTTCCAGCTTTTTGCAGAGCGGTCTCTTTTGAAAACATAATTTGATGGTATTTGGCTTTATTGTCTCCAGCTCTTTAAGAAAAGTGGGGGGCGCCAGTCTGATGGCAGAGCCTTGCCATCCCCTCCATATTGTAAAGGAGCACCTATGGCTGCTGGGTGCTATAACACCCCCCTCTCAGGTGGCATTGGCATGTGCAGAACATAACTGAGTGATGTTATGATGTTATACACTGGGGTCCACACTTTGATCCAGTCCTTCACCACTCAGACAAGCAGACAAGTGATATAAGCACTTGCTTGAGCTGTGCATAAAGCAGAATGTGGGAACTCGATCAGCATCAGAGAATCCTACCAATCAGAACTCTGTACATCCTGCACCCTCCACAAATATTGTTTGATGAGCTTGATGAGGGATGTTCTGCTTGCACTCGGCACATTAACTATGGGGTATATTATCATTTGGGTCTGGGGAGGACTGCTCATGTTCTGCATTAAGATTCTTGGGTCACTCTGCATATGAATTATATGGTCTGAAAGTCTGCCTGTGCTCTGGATGTTAATAAATGTGTTTGGGGGGGATCTACCTGCATTTCAGTGTGGCGAGGGGTGTGCACTCATGTTCTACATGCTCATTAGATTTGGGGGATCTGCTTTCACTCTGCATACTGATTTGTGGGTCTGGGTGGCCATTTGCATTCTGCATATTACATTTTGGGTTGGTGTGGGATCCACTTACACCCTGCTGCATGCTCATGTACAATGCTTTGCATTCATATTTTAGGCCTGGGGGAGGCTCCTTTTGTGTCTTATATTTTTTGTGATCTGAAGGCTGATTAATTTGGTGGAAGGGAGGATTTATGCCCCATTTAGTATAGTATTTTACATACTTACATTAGAGCAGTGGGTGATGCTGATTGTTGTGGTTATACATGGGAGGAGCAGTGCTTAAAGTGGACCAACACCCAGGGGGGATCGGCCCGGAAATCTATAAGATTCCCGGACCGATCAGATCCCTCCCCGCGGGGCATCCGAAATCGGGATGTCCCGCGGGGAGGAACCCCCCAGGAGGCCCACAATCCTCACCTTACCTGCGATCCAACGGCGCATGCGCGAGACGCGGCCGCGTCTCTCGCCTCCCTCTAGCAGGGCGCGCTCCCGCGCCGGCCGTTTTGTGAATGGCCGGCGCAGGAGCGCTCCCTGTTGGAGGGAAGCGAGAGACGCAGCCAATGACAGCGCTCTGGTATGCGCGTCCAAGCGGCTTTGGACGCGCATACCAGAGCTGCTCTGAGCGCTGTCATTGGCCGGACGAGGTCACGTGGGAGCGGGGAGAGGTGAGTTTTTGCGGCGATCGGGGGGGTTTCAGACAGTGGGGCACCCCCGATCGGGGTGCCCCACCTAAGTGGACCAACACCCAGGATAGTCAAAATCCTGGGTGTTGGTCCACTTTAATAAATCATATGTCTTATGAGTAAGCCTCATGTTTGTTAGCATACTACAAGAAGAGAGAATTTTATCTTCTTGGCCTGAGTACTATTTAGCTTAAGAACCGCTCTGATTGCCCCTCTTATTCCAGAGAAATTGGGGCAATGGCATTCACTTTTTATTAAAGAAACAAAACAGTGATGCACAGCGTTTATAATTATGTAAGATATAAATGTGTTTATAAAAATATAATAGGATTTTAGGTGAGCTTTCTCCTATTTTTTCCCATTGAGTTACATGAATGATAATTAATCTTATTTTCCGATAATAAAGAACAACTAGCAAACAGCACAGAAGGTTCAATATTATCACACATTCCTAACAGAAAAAAACATTTGTATCATGAATCGTGTAGTGTTCTGGAAAAAAGAATAGATTATGGCTCATACTGATTTTATGAAATAGCCCAAAAGAAAATGAGCAACAAGGACGTGAAGTCTAAGAATTGATGAAGCTCTTGCTTTTATATAGTATTTTCAACTGAATTCTACAAGTATAAAATAACTGGGAGGCCGATTCATTAATAGCGCCAGGTAGCGACAGATGAGCGACTGTAGCGTGATTTTTTCAGCGCCAGCCAGTATTCGCTGTGCTTGGCCGGCATTAGCTTGATGACAGCGACTCGGTCGGTGTGCGGTAATGTTGAATACGGGCTGGGGGGTCGCTGTTTCACAGGTTCAGCGTTGTATGTGAGCGCCTGACAACGAATGGCCAGAGCGAACGGCTAGCTTCATATTCATTAACAAATCACGCTCCGAATGTGCTGTCGCTGTCCATTCCTTGTTTAAACCCCAGAGCGCTGGCGGCGATGTGTATTAACTAGTTTTTAACCCCTAAACAACCATATTTTTTGAATGTAACATTATACATGTTTTTAGAATCATTTTGTAATATGAATACATTAATCTCAGACCTGTTAGATCAATTCTGCACATATTTTTTTTATTTTTTTTTTTAAACTTAAAAATAAATCCTAACATTGCAGAAGTGTTCTCCGATTTTTTGACATTAAAAAAAAAAAAAAAAAAAATAATACCAATTAATTAGGAATAATTATAGATTGCTCCATTGAAATGCATTGGACATCACCAGGGAGCGACAGCTCATACCTGGCGCTGTGAGGGAATTTGCAGCGGCGCTGTTTGGTCCAGGCGGCTTCATGATGAATGCCGCGCTAGCCGTCGCTCTCGCCGGCGCTAGCCTCATTTTGCTTGATAAATGCGTCATTGTGACCGCCGCGGGCGTACTTGAGTCGGTAGTCGCCGTTAGCTGCCGCTACCTGGCGCTCGTCAGACACTACCTGGCGCTATCGCTTGATGAATAAGGGCATAAGAGAATAGATTTAAACACATCATAATTATAATAATAAAGATAATAGAAATCTGCTTTTTGGTTTAGTTTTAGGTAGCACACCCCTTGAATTTCCAAAATCTGAAGTCAAATTGATAACATTCATAGACATTAACTTAAAAAATGCAATAGCCAAGGTCAGTTACTTCTTCAGATAAGCATGCTAGAAGTTGAACTGTTTTGAATAAAACCCCCAAAATCCATTATCTAACTTAACATTTATTTCAACTTTAGTTCTAGACAAACATGGTATAGAGCTAAATCAAAGTGCAGTGGGGTGCCATTCCCTTCATTGCCTGTTTAACACTATGATCACAAGCTGGATCAAGGCCTTCACTACTCCATCAATGGGCCTCCTTGGGCATGGAGTCTAATAGGAAGCTTACTTTCACCAGGCATCCACTTACCTCTTGGTAAGGGCTGTAAAATTTTGGACTATGGGCCAAATCCTTACTTAGATTTGGCCCGCAAGCAGAAAATAAAAATATACTACAGGAGTTCAAAAATGACTGGTACTTGACCAGCCACAAACAGCTGATGGACGGCTGCTCAATTCTAACAGAAGGTACAGTTCCTATGCTCTCTTTCTGCCACAGTGCTGAAGACAGCTACTGGAATGGCGTCTCTGAACACGGCCTACCTCCACATCCCTCCACTGCCCGATGTTAGAAACAAAAATAAAAGTGGTCCTAGAACCTTTAAAAACTACTGCTGGTCTGCTTTTACTGCTGGGAAAGGGGGCATCCATTTTTTGGATACCCACCAGCATTCCAGTGCAGCTGGCCTCTGTTTTTTGCAGCTCACATGACCACTGCCTTCCATGCAAAACCATTTGAAATTATGATGGTCATGTAGGGAAGCGAACCGGCAACAAGGCAATGCATGTGGGTGTGGTATTTAAAATTAGAATGCCACCACTGGGTGAGGTAAAAGTGGTGATTAGGGGCAGAGGTCCAATTGGAGTTGAGGTCCCTTTTAAAGGTTCTGAGGAGAAGCCAGTCTCAGATTAATATTTTTCATCTCAGAACATTTTAAGGGGACCTGCACCCTTTTATGTGCACTTTTGCACAAAAACCCCTCTCCCAAAGCCCCAGTGAGTGATACACAGATCTGGAACAATCACACCAAGCAAAACACAATTTAGCAACAGGAGAGTATATTGTAGCCTTAAACTGGACAAACTTGCAAGCACAACTGGAAAATAAAGGTAGCGGCCTTTTTGAAGCTTCCTTTCCCTGCATCTCAGCCATGCTGCTGCCTAGATTCAACTGATATAACTGACCATGCACAGTAACAGGAAGCCAAGCAGCACTTCCTTTTTTCATTTTGTTTCTAAAATGTACTACAGTAGGAGTTAGTAAAAGGTAAATAAATGTTTGTGTGCAGCAATCTAAATTGCCCTGGGGAGGGATGTATGTGAACACTGTTTGTTGTGTTGGTCTGGTTAAGTCATTTATGACTGTTGGTCCACTTTAAAGTCCCTGTCCAGGCACACACTAACTTCACCTCACCTTATGTACACTTTGGCCACAGACTAATTCCTCAAAGAAATTAATAAGCCCACTTCATGCAACAGACTTATATTGGCAGATACTACGAGAAACTTGTCCTATCAATTCCAGAAGCAAGAACTAAGGACTGGTCCCCCAGTTCAGTTTGGGTTGTAAATACTGGTACTAGCACTCATGCCCAAGTATCTCTAAAGTCCATGGCTGCCATGCACAACCCCGACCCCACCGACGTCAGGGGAGGATTGTGGTGATAAGCTTAGTTGTTTTTTTTTTTTTTTTTCATTTTAATGCCCAAATCATACTTAGCACGGGGGGGGGAAAGGTTGGCTGGGGGTTATAATAAGCTTGGACTTAATCTTTATGGCAGCAAAAGCCCATTATAACAGCTTTGCTGCTACAGCAACTTGACAAAGCCAAACCTAAGGCCTATAATCTCCAACTCCAACTTCTAAACATAAATGTATAATGACTGTTTTTATTTTTGCTGTTAGCTGTGAATTTTGTTCTCTTGCTCTATGTCTAGGGTTTCTCCTTGCTAAGTATCATTCCATGTGTGTATCTTGTATATACTACAGAATAATAAAACCTCTGACTTCTGACTTTACCTGTGCTGTACAGAGACCTCTAGACCACTGCAGGCAAAACCCTGCATATAGCACAAAGGTGTGAAGAGATTACTTACCTACTCCAAGGAGACGCAGCCGGGGAGGTGTGAAAGGGCCCTTAAACTATGTAAATAGAGGAGAGTATCCCTACCACAGTTCCTATATAAAGCCTCTCAAAATTCAGTCTATCTAAAAATTACACAGGTCCTCAATTATTGTGATAGCCCTCTAAATATTTGAACATCTCTAAATATTAGAGATTATTATTATTTGCTATACTTTATTTGGGGCACCAGATATTTGAAGTAGTTCAAAAACAGGGAATGTACTTGCTCTGTTCACGTGGGAAATTTGTTGGCGTATTTTATTCTGTCCCCACATGAAGGCGATTGAAGGTGTAACTTATGTGACTTTGTGACTCTCCTACCTTCGTATCCAAGCAGTGGAGAAGACCGGACCGGCAGGAGCTCAGGCTGATGGAGTCAGATGGTAGACACGGAGATTTCAACCAGTGAGGGTTTATTTCACCCAAATACAGCAACAAGCAGTGATATAATACTGTAGAGGTAGTAGTGGTATTGATGCTGTCCTGTAAGAGTCTTTCCTGAGGCTACTGCTGGTCAATAACTACTGCCTTCACAAGCCCAAGAGATGAGGTCCAGTCACACAGCTATGCAGAGTAAAACTTAGGGCCTTATTTATCAAGGAATAGCGACAGATAGCGACAGATAGCGACTGGGGAGCCGGCCAGTAAAGCCAGGTACCGCAACTAGAACGCCGGCTCCCCTCCACAATCACACATTTATCAAGCCGATACTGCTTAGCGACTGAGATAGCGCCACCTAGCAACTCATTCATCATTATCCCAGCCTCATCCCACAGCACCAGCGAACATCCTTGAACAGCGACAGGTATGACCTCTCGCTACCTGGCGCTCTCCAATGCATTTCAATGGCAGAATGTATTTTAATTAATAATTATTTTTTAATATATTTTTTTTTTCAAATTTGAAAAAAAAAAATCTGTGAACACTTCTTCCTTTGAAAATGTATTTTTTGGGGATTTTTAAAAACATTTTTTTTTTTTTTTAGCAGAATTGATATTACAGGTCTGATTTTAAACTATTCAGGTTTGAATATTATTTCAAAATCATTCCATTTTTTTTTGGGTGGTTAGGGGGTTAAAAAACTACTTTTAACACATCGCCTACTGCGCTCTGGGATTTAAACATGCATTTCACAGCGCTAGGAATTTTTAAGGCTGATTTTTTAATGAATATGGTGGGTGCCGGTCGCTATGTCCAGTCGCTATCATGCACTCCCATACAACAGCGAACCTGTCAAACAGCGACTCAGCATCTTGTATTCAACATTACGGCACACCGACTGAGTCGCTATCATCCACCGAACAATGGCCAAGCACAGCGACTACTAGCGGTCACTGTCAAAATACCGCTACAGTCGCTCAACAGTCGCTATCTGTCGCTATCTGTCGCTATTAATGAATCAGCCTCTAAAATGGCTGCAGCAAGTCACATGGACCTGGGCTGTATAAAACCACACCCAGCATACAAAAACTAAGCAAGAACTAGCAAGGCATGCAGCATACGATTCTGGCCAGCAGATGGCGGCAAAAACAACACTGCATAAGAACAATATGGGGAAAATAACTGAAAATAAATAGGACAGTTAAATAAACGTGAGGAGAACAGCACATATTTCAATAACACAATGGACTGTGTGATTTTAGCTATGCAACATCACATTTACCGGTTTATATTAACATGCAGACTTAATATATCGTATGTTTAAATTTGTAGAAAAAGTCAGAACATTCCTTGCAGTATGAATGTATGTTCAGGAAGCCAAAGTGACTTATCAAAGGTTAAGAATAGTTGGTAGAGGGATTAATATCGGTGTTTTCAACATATGGCTCAGTGCTGTTCTCTGCCCTTGCTTGTCAACATATCTCTGCTATGCACTGCTTTTTGAAATATGAATACATCTATTATTTACTGCAAAGGCTCCAGGTAGCTACATAAAACACAGTTTCACTGCATTCTAAAGTTTTCCCTTGGAGGGTGCCCTAAACCTTTTTTTGAAATACATATATATATATATATATATATATATATATATATATATAATCGATACATACAGGTTTTACACCTACTAAATGTGTAGAAATCAAATATTCATACTGTACTATAAGTAACAGTATACATATTATTGCACTTTAAATTGGATCCGCTAGGATTTTCTGAAGCAGCTGTTTGAACTATAAGACGCTATTACCAGGTAAACCAGCTCCTGGAATTCAACGAAAAAACTGAAATCATTTTATAGTGTGTGTGTGTGTGTGTGTGTGTGTGTGTGTGTGTGTGTGTGTATAGAAAACATATATATATATATATATATATTTGTGTCTTATTCTCCTCACCTCTAATTACAATATTTCTCATTGATCTTTCCTTGCCTTTGTGTCATAGCATACGTTTATCCAAAAATGCCCATAAAGCTTGCACCATTTGAAGGCAAAAAATACACATTTGCAAATGTATGGGATGCTGCAGGACCACATCATGGCACCACTTTTTCCTGCAGTCCTACTCTAAACAGTGAGAGCGCCCCGATTTCTAGGAGACACATATCAATGGATAAATGGGAGCTGGACTTAACTGAGGCTGCCCAGGGCTCAAATTCTTTACCTTCAGTGATTCACAAGTGGGGGGTTGACTCCACAACATGCAGCTAAAGACCCCTCAACATTTATCCACATGCACTCAGATAGGATTATATGGCAAGCAGCACCATCAATTTATAGCTTGACTAGGCGGTGCATACTGGGTTGAGCAATTAGTCAAAGACAAAGCAAAATGGAGTACCATAGCAGCCAAATCCCCACCAGCCTGCAACAAATCCTGCTTGCCATATCCTTCCTATCCTATCCTGTCCAAATTTGTTAAAAACAGAGAGGTGCAGCCCATATTTCCCACCTGAAGTTACAGTATGATGATCTGGAGAATAGAAATAGGCGGAACAATCTGCGCCTCCGGGGGCTCCCTGAAACTCCCCAATATGCAGACCTGGAATCGATAGCCTCCTCTATTTTCAACTCGCTCCTAGGGAATCCCCCGGGCACCGTCATTAAACTTGACAGGATCCACAGAGTGTCTGGCCGCCCTCCGGGCAATCCGGATGGACCCCGTGATATCCTGTGCAGAGTCCATCACTTCAAGATTAAAGAAGACATCCTGCGCAGGGCCTGGGAGGCAAGACAAGTAGTCCATGACCACAGGCCGATCACCATCCTACCAGACCTGTCTCGCTCCACCCTCTGGATGAGAAGGCAGTTGAAACCTCTACTTCAGAAAATAAGAGACTGTGGAGCAGTTTACAGGTGGGGATACCCATTCCACCTCATCATTAGAAAGAATGGAGGCTCCTTCACTCTGCGGGCTCCTGGAGACCTGGATAACCTCTTTGTGTTCTTGGACACTACCCCGCTGGAGGTTCCTAACTGGTTGGACTTTCCTGCCTTCCAACCTTTACCTCAGAGGATTCGGCGGAGGGGGGCCCGGCTCAGACGGGGGCCGCCAAGGGGGGGGAGCCCGCCCCCTCCCCTGGAAGAATAAAGATCCATCTGTCTTTGGTCCCTCGATGCGACTTTCCTGATGCGGGACTCTGAGTCCTGGCCCTTCCTCGTGTCTTGCAACGCTTCCGGATCTGTTGGGCGTGGCGCTCTGCCCGGGCTCCGTGGGGGCGCCGTCCTGCTCGGGCGGGGCTCTTGGCGCGGCCTTTGTGGGGCCTGGGGCCCTGGTCCGGGTCGGGGGGGTGCTGCTCGCCCCCCTGCCTGCGGTGCTGCTCGTGCGGGGCGTTAGCCCTTCTCCCTGGACTTCCTGAGTGACTATTCGGCGCCTGGGCCCCCCTCCCCGGGCCGGCTGGGGCCGCCGGGCCTTCCTCCTGGTGTGGGCGGCCTGATCGGGCCTGGGGGTGACCGGCCTCCGGTGCCTTCTCGCGGTGACTGCCGGCTGTGATGTGATGGGTCCGGGCGCTGCGCTCCTCCCCCGCTGGTCGCCGGGGTTGGCGCCCCTGCTCGGGCCTCGGCCCGGTGCTGGGCGGCGCCCCGGCGGCGGGTGGGGGGGCTGGCGCTCGGCGCGGCGGCGGCCCTTTGGTGGGCCCCTGGTGCCCTTTGGGGGGGATTGTTGGACGAAATGTGCCGGCTGGCTCTCTGGCTCTGTGATTGCCTCCTCCCTTGGCCGCCGGGTGGGCGCTGTCGGCGTCACCGCTACCGGTGTGCCTGGTGTTGGGCGGTGCCTGCACGGCGACCCGGGAGGGTGGCGTCTGTGGTTGCTCTGGCGGATCCCGTCCTGGGGGGGAGTCGTCCTGGGCCGCAGCGCTGCCCGCGCGCTTTCTGGGGCTGGTGGTACTGGTACCCGGACTTCTTATGGGGTGTGCTCCGGTGCCTGGGCTCCCCTCGGGTCGGCGCGGCCGGTCTCCCGCGGTGGGTGCCTGGTCTCCTCGCCGTGTTGGTTTTGGCGGCCCGCCCGGCGCGGGGGGTGCCTGGTCCCTGGCGGTCTCCCTTGGGGATTATTGGGGGCGGCGCTGTGGCCCGGCCCTTGGGGGGGGCGCCTTCCCTTCAGCCCGGGGCGGTGCTGACGCTTGGCCCGTGATTCGTGGCCCGCGCTGGTGGGCCCCGGTGGCTGTCGAGGTGGGCGTCTCTCTGGTCGCGAGCCGTGCTCGGGCGGGGGGCGGCGGACCGGTGTGGGCTGTTCTGGGATCTCGGAGAGGGCTGGGTGGGGCCTGTGACACGGGTGAGGTCGTAGTCGGGGACCCCCACGTACGTGTGGGCTGACACTGTTAATTTCTAAATGCAACCTAGGTTTAAGGTGTGATATATGGGAATGGATTTACTTGCTGTTCCCTTCAGTAGGGATATTAATAAGTCTGGTACATACGTGTGGGCTGACACTGTTAATTGTTATACGTTACCTAGGTTTAAGGTGTGATATATGTGTATTGATTTACTCGCTGCTCCCTTTAGGAGGGATATTAATAAGTCTTGGACCGTCCCTCGGCTGGGGGACTGCTTCGGGCTAGGGGGTCGGGGACCTCCGTTGTTGTGCCGTGCCACAGTTTTTTCCTTTTTTTCTTTTCTACTCCCCACATAGGCTGCTCGCCTGGGCCCCTCTGGTCCTAGTAGGTGGGCTTTTTCTAATCGTTTCTCGTTCCTTGGTTCTCTTTTCCAATCCTTACACCCCCCCCTTTTTTCTCTCCCCTCCCCCTTCTCCTTCCCTGACTCCCCGCTTGTCCCTTCCGCCGTTATCTCCTCTCCACCCTTCCTTTCCGCCCACCCCTCCTCCCTGCCGCCCACGTAGCTTCCTCGGAGGCGGCTCCGGTCCCCACCTCCTTCCGGCTGCCCCCCCCTCTTGGGGCCTCGCTCCCTCCCCCCACCCCCCTTCCCCTTTTTTTTTTTTTTTTTTTTTTTTTCTTTCTCCTTTCTCCTCCTCCTACCCCAGTGCTTAGCGTAGTAGGCCGAGATGGATCTAAAGATCGTCTCTCTGAATGCCAAAGGCCTTAACATCCCAGAGAAGAGGAGGATGTGCCTGAATCTGTTCTGGAAGAAGAGAGCGCAAGTGGTATTTGTCCAGGAGACCCACTTCCAGAAAGAAAGGGCTCCCAAATTCTCGGACAGGCGCTTCCCTATGGGATTCCACTCCTATTCCCCAGACTCGAGGTCTAGGGGAGTGGGCATTTTGATTGCTTCGTCCCTCCCTTGGACCCTGACGAGTAGCCTGTCAGATGCGGAAGGTAGATACATTTTCCTCAAAGGGAAGCTAGGCGGCCGAGATTGTACCTTCGCAAATATCTACGCCCCCAATTCAGACCAGATCCGCTTCATAGAGCAGACGCTTGAAACTCTACAAGGGTTCTCAGAGGGCATCTTGATCTTCGGGGGTGACCTCAATGTTGCTTTGGACCCCCTCTTGGACGTCTCCAGGAGGGCATCCCATCTCTCCTTCGCTGCTCTCAAGAAACTAAAATCAGCTCTTCGCCTTGCCCAGCTGATGGATCCGTGGAGGGTACAGAACCCGCGCTGTCGGGACTACACATTCTATTCTCCCCCTCACGATTCTTACTCCAGGATCGACTACCTCTTCGTGGAACATAGACACCTGCAGTTGGTACAGAGGGCTGAGATCGACCCAATCACAATATCGGACCATGCCTTGATCTCTCTTACGATAAAAATTCCTGAATGGGTGTCTTCACCTGGAACCTGGATCCTTAACGAATCTCTGCTCCAGGACCAGGCCATTCTGACTGAGGTCAGGAGGGAGCTGAGTGAGTACTTCTCCTTAAACGATACTCCCGAAACAACTCCCCTCACCCTATGGGCGGCACATAAGTGCTATATCAGGGGCATTCTCTTGAAGATAGCCTCCAGGAGGAAAAAGGAGAGGGAAAGACAGGTTGGCGAGTTGGTGGAAAACATATCGCGACTTGAAGCGAAACACAAGAAGAAGCACGCGGTCGGGACTGGCCAAGAGCTGGCGCTGGCATGGGAGAGGCTGAAGGATATTCTATGGGTCAAGGCCAAGGCCACCCTTCTGAAGGTCAGGCGTTCCTTCTACGAATATGGTAATAAGTGCAGCCGCCTACTGGCCAGGGCGCTGAGAGAGCAGAGAGCCAGTAACTCTGTTCTGCATATTCTGGGCACAGGAGGGCGCTCTCTGGCCAATCCGATTGATATCACCAAGGCCTTCAGGGAATTCTACTATAAGCTTTATAACCTATCCGGAGAGGCGGGCAATCGTGCCAACATCCTGAGTGAGGCGCGTGATTATGTGGAGTCCTCGGGTCTCCCTGCACTAGACCCGGGTGTCGTGGCAGCGCTGGAGGAGCCCATCTCCGGACAGGAATGGACCCAGGCAATCAAGGACTCACAACCGGGCAAGTCCCCAGGCCCCGACGGGTTCTCCCTGTCCTACTACAAGTGGCTAGGAGATATCTTGACCCCAAGGGCAGTGGCAGCATTTAATTTTATCTCCCCTGACCAAAACATTCCGCCCGACATGCTACGAGCCCAGGTCACGGTAATCCCAAAACAGGGTAAGGACCCCCTCCTCTGTGCCAACTACAGGCCTATATCTTTGCTGAATGTAGACCTCAAACTATTCGCGAAAATTCTCGCAAACAGGTTGATAACTCATCTTTGTGGGCTGATAGACGCGGACCAGGCAGGCTTTACTCCAGGGAGGGAGGCCAGGGACAACGTGACCAGGGTCCTTAATTTGATCCACCTGATCCGTGAGGATGGGATTCCTGCTATGCTACTCTCAACGGATGCAGAGAAAGCATTCGACAGGGTTCACTGGGACTTTATCCGGGCCACACTTGAACACCTGGGTCTGCAGGAAAACATGAGGACCCGGATACTGTCCCTTTACTCCGCCCCGTCAGCCTGTATCAAGGTTAATGGAATGCTGTCGGAACCGTTCCCAATTACGAATGGGACAAGGCAGGGTTGTCCGCTTTCCCCAATCATATTTGTTCTCACGTTAGAACCCTTCCTTCGTCGGATAAGGGCTAACCCTGACATAAAAGGGATAGTGAGGGGAGGGGCCGAACACAAAGTGGCGGCCTTTGCGGACGACTTGCTCTTTTGCATTACCCAGCCGGTAACGTCTTTGCCTAACCTGCTGAGGGAGCTCAGGGAGTACTCAGAGTTATCAAACTTTAAAGTCAATCTGCAAAAGTCTGAAGCGCTGAACGTGTCGCTGCCTCAGGGGTATCTAGGAAACATCAAAGCTAACTTCCCTTTCCGGTGGTCTACGGGGGCAATCAAATATCTGGGTGTACAGATCACGCCCCACCTTAAAGACTTATATGCCCAAAACTTCCCGCCACTGCTGAACATTATCAAGAGGGACCTCAATGTCTGGAAGGACAGAACGTTATCGTGGTTCGGCAGGTGTAACGTTCTCAAGATGAATGTATTGCCACGGCTGCTCTACCCCATTCAGGTGCTCCCCATCCACCTTCCATCCTCCTTCTTGAAATCCACCCGCTCGGAATTCATAAAATTTGTGTGGGGAGGCAAGAGCCCGAGGATCGCCCAAAAGACGCTCTCGCTCCCCAAGATGAGAGGGGGGGTGGGACTGCCAGATATTAAACTGTACCACGCAGCGGCCCACCTTAACAGGATCGTGGACTGGAATCTACATGGTGGTCAAAAGCGCTGGGTCCAGCTGGAACAGACGTGGTCCCCAATCCCACTGGCGGGCCTCCGCTGGTCTGCGGGCACTTTGCCGAGCGCCCTCAAGGCTCACCCAACAATAGGACCCACCCTCCAAGCATGGGCTAAACACTCCCCCAGAGAGTCAATTGCTCCCTCGCCATCTCCGCTCCTCCCGATCTTAGGGGCACTGGACTTTAAGCCAAGCCAGATCGATGCTGGGTTTGGTGGGTGGAGGGCGCCTGGCAGAGGAGTCGCCCGCGACTTCCTGGATGGCTCACGGTGGAAGACCTTACAGGAGATTATGTCTTGGGGGGACCCCCCCTTCTGCCGTTCTGGAGGGCGCTCCAGGTCTCCCACTATTTGGGGTGTCTGCCCCCTCCGGGGGAATTCGGTCGAGACCTCTCACCCTTTGAACGGCTATGCACCTCATCGGAGCCTATCAGGGGAGCACTCTCTACTACATACCAACTGCTGGTGGACCCGGGTGAGGATTTCGTGCCAAGCTACATTAGGGCATGGGAAGCAGATCTCCAGGTCTCTTTTCATCCGAACCAAATCAAGAAAATCCTGGAGCTCGCGCAGCGCGCGTCAATTTGCAACACATACCAGAAGACAGGATACAAGATCCTCTCCCGCTGGTACAGAACTCCCCACATGCTGAGTCGCCTTTTCCCGTCGGTCTCACCCCTCTGTTGGAGATGTGGGCAAGAGCGGGGCACCCTTCTTCACATTTTCTGGGAGTGCAGGGAGATACAGACATTTTGGAAGGATGTGGTGAAATGGTCCAGTAAAGTGGTGGGTGAGAACATCCCATTATTGCCCGAGACCCTCCTCCTACACGCAACTGAGGCCCCAGTTGGGAAGTACAGGAAGTCTCTTACCATGCACCTGATTAACGCAGCCAGGGCGTGTATCCCGGCCCAATGGAAGTCCTCTTCACCGCCTTCCATCGGCTCTTGGATCCGGAGGGTTGAGGACATTAGGAGAATGGAAGATCTCACGGCTGGCCTCAGGCGCTCGGAAGATAAGCACTGGCGTTTGTGGCTGCCGTGGAACATGTTCATGGAGTCCGCGGAGGGCAAGGCGCTCTTCGCCGGGTCGGGAGGCTAATATTATGCCCAGCCCGGTTGGAAATGCTCCCACTCGTGAGGTGAGTTCTAGTCACGTTCTGTCCCCCCCCCCCATCCCCCCTTTTTTTTTTTTCCCTTTGGGGCCCCACTGAGGTGACGGGCCTCGCCTGGTATTATGACCCTGTGGTGATTATCCCGGGCAATGGCTATACTTGGGTACGGACGCGCGTCTCGGCCGAGGGTGGGCGGCAGTGGGAGGGGCCCTGTGGCCCCTCCTATTTGCTAACTTTCCCTCCCCCCTCCATTACCCCCTCTCCCTCCCTACTCCCCCTATCCCGCCACCTCTTTTTCCCTCCCCCAATCCCTGTTATCTCCCTTTCCTAAAATTTAGAAAATGCGGCGGGCGGGAACAGAGAGGCGCATAGGCATGGACAGCCGGGTGGTTATGCTATGGGGATGCGTCCCTGCGGCAATGATTCTACAATGACTGTTTTACTATGTGATGCAAACTGTTGACTGCTTTGTACTGCTCTGTGTGCCTTCTTGTCTCGTCTGCCTTAATAAAGATTTATTGTTAAAAAAAAAAAAACAGAGAGGTTTTTGTTGCATCAGAGGTAAAGAGTTAGATCCCTGGGAAGCCTCAGGTAAGTTCAGCTCGCAGTTTATCCATTGATATGTGTGTCCAGGGAAAAAATATTATTTTCAAAACAAGAACCATTGAAGTGAATCATTGGTAACCCCAGGGTGAATAAAGGAAGGGTTTCCATTGGTGGATTAGCCAGGGGTTGATAAGAAAAGTGCAAGGGGTTAGACACGCCAGCCATGAAAGCTAAATTCAATATACCACCAAACGATCCAGATTTTTACATTTTTACAAACTATGTAAGATAAAAGTAGGGACCCAAAGGGATAAAGTCGTTTTGAATCTTACTGTTTGAAAACTCCTGGAGGCCCTGGGGGAATCTCAATTGTATATAAGGCATTGACAGGGGTTTTTAGGGAGCTTCCCCACATGGAAGCCTGGGAACAGACCCTACATGAAGTTTACCCTCTGGGTTGGTGGGTGAATGTGTTACGTAGAGGGGTACTTGGTTTAAAAAACACTTCTCTTATAGAAACAAAAATAAAATTAATAGAGGGATGGTATATGGTCTCCTCTCGTATAGCAGGGATGCTTTCTGGCTCCCCGGCCAATTGCTTTTGAGGATGTGAACTCAAAGTAGATATGCTCCATGTGTGGAGATACAGCGTATCCCAAATATCTCTCTATTCAGTGAAAAGCCTACAGACTTAAATGTAGAAAAATTGATAACATTCATGCTGACTGCTGTAAGAATTACAACTGCCCGTGCATGGAAACAGAAACATATCTCCTTTGTGTTTTGGAAACAGAGTTTGGGTAATGGGTAATGGTGAATGAAAAACTATCAAGCCTTATCAAAGATGCATAGGAACAGTTCCAGTCAATTTGGAGCCCATGGATACAATACATAGAGGGAGGCATGGGAGGGATGGGGGGGATCGGGAAGCAACTGGAATTTTGTGGAGTGATAGTTTTTGCCCTTCCTTACCTTTTTTTTTTCTTTTATTTATTTCTTTGAAGTTTGGGGAGTAGCGAAGTGGTTTTGGGAATATGGGGATGATAAAGGATAAAATGATATTTTTAGGACTACAAATGGATGTTGGACATTGAAATGTAATTGATTATATCTTGTATATTTGTATTCATGTTCAAGAGAAGATGCAATTATAGGAATATATATTTCCATATGTCTTGTTTGCTTTTGTAATAAAAATAATTTAAACTAAGCACCAAAAATAGGGGAGCTCTCACTGTTTAGAGAAGGACTGCAGGAAATAGAAGTGCTGTTACATGGCCCTGCAGATTCCCATGCATTTGCACATGTGTGCAACTATAGATTGTAGGATTTGTTGCAGGCTGGTGGGGATTTGTTGGCTAGTGATGCTGTAAACTAAAAATTTGCATGCAACCATAAAAAGTGCATTGTGCATTATGTACACATGCAATTCCATAGAACATCCGTAGTGCAGAAATACAGCTGGTGCTGAATCAACCCCATTGTGTCTTTCTACTTTAATAGGTAATACTCTTAAATGCCAAGCTGGATATCTTGGTAGGCCAGGTTATTTTTGGATATCTGGGTAGGCCAGTTTATTCTTGCAAATGACCAAGCAAGGGTCATTTGCAAGAATAGATTTGGTAGATTACTTTTTACAATAATTATTAATTAGATTTGGGAAAATGAAAACTGAGTTTAATAAAATATAGCGTAGTAAAATATATTAAGAAACTATAACATCTGATTGTGGATGCCCCACAGCATATTTATAAAATGTAAGCCCAGAACAAGCTAAGAAACTTACCACTTTGAGTTTCCGGTAAAGTGGCTAAGCTGAGAAAACATAATTCTAGCCCAAGCTGCAGCTTGACAGAAAATCACATTGTTTGACCCTCTCTGCTAATACGTGTGGCCATGTATGGGGAAGAGATAGCATGGGTGCAATATTTTGCGATGCTGAAGCGCACCAGAGAGATGCAGACATGGTTTTTAATATTCAGAATAGGAAGAAAGGAAAACTGGGTATAGGTCAACCCCAGGTTGATAGGACCTCCATGTGTGACCACGCCATTAACAAAAAACAAGTTAACCCAGAAGTATAAAAAATAGATATACATTTTTATTGTTGCTTATTAGCATTCAAAGAAGGGGAAATGAGGCAGTTAAACCATTACTCCCCCCTTCCCAGATAAAAGTCAAATAACCCTGATCATTTCATAACAAATATTGTAGAAATCAATACAATGTATGTACAACATTGATCAAGCCTTTACACATATGGGCTTGACCAGTAGAGTAAAGCAAGGGACAAGTTTCTTAATGCGATGTAAACAAAACTGTACCACTGGACATGTATCATTTTGTTAGGTAATCCTGTTTGGTAGTGGAGGTGGACTAGTTTCGCCCTAATAGGGGCTTCCTCTTCACCTCTATTCTTTTAAAATTTCATGTCACCTTAACCACAGTGCTCATATAATTTCACCTAGATAATGCAAACAAAGGGACAGCAAGAGGGACAACAGGAAAAAGAAAAAAAAAGAAAAACATCCAACAATCACAGTTTAGTTATAATGATCATAATAGTCTTTTTTACCAAAGTTTCTATATATATATCTTAGTACCTGAGGGTCCCGTGTGATCACTTATGAGCTGACTATATGTCGGCGGGCTGAGGAACGAAAATACGGTCCTGATTGCCTCTTCACCGTCAATAGTATCAAATGATGTGCACCAAGCACCTGGTCAGCAAAACATGCTGGTTACTGGTGTTATCATTATTTACTTAGATGAAAATCCACTTATGTATAAAAAAGGAGATATTGTACTTACTATTAGATCAGTAGCTGTATAGCAGAAGGGGACACTGTCGGTGCCTCCATAGATCAGCGAGTGGAATGGCTGTGGGGAGGCTGGTGTGGCACCGTCCGGGTCACAGCTCCGACAAGTTCCCCTCACAGCCCGGATGTGGAGGATGCACATGGCGCGCCTTTAAGGTCCGGCTGCGTCAGCGTCATCCTAGAGACGCGAGCTACTTCCGGGGCTGACGGGCAGCAGCTGACGTCACCGTCATACCCGGAAGCGCCGCCGTCTCATGATGGAGGGTGTCGGGTTAGGGGGGGAGGAGAGAGAGGGCCGAAGCGAGAGGAGGGCGCCCCGCCCTCCGGCCGACACCAGCATGCCGAGCCAAGAGGTAATCGGCAGCTTGGGCAGCGGCCCGTCCCCCCGTCAAACCGCGAAGGGACAACATCCCCTCGGGCAGGCGGAGGCGCACCGCACCCAGGTGATGCCCGCCCGCCCGGGCACCCACGTAAACGCGGGACCACGGGCCGTCAACGAGCAAACACGATGTCAGACGGGAGGTACCGGCGCCCCCCCCAACCCCCCCGGACCACCCCCCCGGCCTGCGGGAAACAGCATAGGCAAGCAGTACCGCCACCAATAGAGACCCGTCAACGCCACCCGCCGTACCACATCGGTTCCCTGTCACGGTCTGCCAAGGTAAGTGGCCTAAAACTTCAAATTAATAATAGTAAAAGTCCCATAACTCGAGATCATTCAAGGTCAACACCCACATGGCACTATAGGCAGCCGGTAATCTGGGAAACTGATCTAGTAAGTGCAACATCAGTTGCATTCCCGAAAAAAGGAAGGGAAACTTATTGGTAAGTGAACCTACACTACTGTAATATTCAGCCCTTTTTACGGGCTATCCAGAACCGGGTTGGTTTCACGGAAGGCTTTTAGATGGTCCTAAAATCTGAAGTCGATTTAATGATGTTCAAACCTTGGCACTTGCATCAGTTACATCAGGAAGGGGTGTGTGCTACTAGTATTTCATGCTCAATGCTGAAGTACAGACCCCTTACAAGCCTGGTCCCTGGAGATTTAGTAATATGCATCTTTTATTCTCCTGACAGTGACACCAGATCTAGAAGACCTGAGCCTTGAGCACATCCGGCTCATCCCTATAGACTCTTGGAGGCCGATTCATTAATAGCGCCAGGTAGCGACAGATGAGCGCCAGTAGCGTTATTTTCACAGCGCACGCTAGTATTCGCTGTGCTTGGCCGTTGTTCGGCTGTTGACAGCGACTCAGTCGGTGTGTGGTAATGTTGAATACGGGGTTAGGAGTCGCTGTTTGACAGGTTCCGCGCTGTATGGGAGTTTTTTAACCCCCAAACAACCATATTTATGGAAAAAAAAAAACATGTTTTTACAAACATTTTGTAATATGAATACATTAATATCAGACCTGTAATATCAATTCTGCACAATTTTTTTTTTTTTTTACCTTAAAAAAAATATCTAACATTGCAGAAGTGGTCACAGAATTTTTGCCATTTAAAAAAAAAAAAACATTAATAGCAATTAATTAAGAATATTTAAAGATTGCTCCATTGAAATGCATTGGAGAGCACCAGGTAGCGAGAGGTCATACCTGTCGCTGTTCAAGGTCGCTCGCTGGCGCTGTGGGGTGAGGCTGGAATAATGATGAATGATTCGCTATCTGGCGCTCTGTCAGTCGCTAAGCAGGATCGGCTTGATAAATGTGTGATTGCAGAGGGGAGCCGGCGTTCTCGTGGCGGTGAGCGTCATTACCGTTCGCTCACCATTCGCTACCTGGCGCTATCCCTTGTTAAATAAGGGCCTTGGTCTCACTATTACACCCACAATTGTTTTGGATGGTTTGAGTATGTGGGTTTTTTTGCTACAAGCTTGTGGTAAACTCGTTGATATGAGATGGATGTGCTATTACTTTAAGACCCATCTCCAGAAAAAAAACATGCTTGAGAAATGTTAGGACCAGTGATAGAACAAGTTGATTAGGGCCAATGACGGTGGCCCAGAAAACACCCGGTTCATCACTACAGACATGGCCTTAGTATAACACCCAAAAAAGCTTTGGATGGTTTGAGTATGTGGGCTTATTTTGCTACAGGCTTGTGGTTCATTATTTGACAGATGACTATGCTATTAATTTAAGTCATAAAAAAACATAGAAGGATTAGCACCAGTGATAGAAAGGTTCATTAGGCCAATGATAATAGGTTACTCTTTCCAATCTTTCCCAAAGTAATTTCCTGGCTTGATGGGGAAATTCAATTTTTTCCACCCCCTCGCCCATTGCTCCCCCCAGGAAGTTGGGGTACAATTGGGGTTATACCTTTCTCATGTTTCCAATCACACAGATCTGTGCAGAGGGTGGGTGGAAGGTGGTCTTCACTTGATTCCTCCATCGGGGGCGGGGGGGGGGGGGGTAAATGCAGCATTATTTTCCTGGATGATTCTATTTATTTTTATCATTTGTAATATTGCTCTAGGTAAACATTACATCCATGATTAAGGGTGCTCATAGAACTTGAAAAACATGGCATCTTAGTGGCAAATTACCCGTATTTCCTATTAGAATTTTTAGAGCTTTTATTAAAAGTTTCACTTGTTGGGGATGAGCTGCTGGACATATTTCTTCCAGTTATATGAATGGCTATTCTGTCAAGTGTGCTTCCTGTTTGATTGCTGCGGACAGAAGGTAATCCTAAAACGCCATACTCCATCCAATACTTAACAAAAAATCTGCCAAAAATGTCCCAAATCCAAGGGGATCTGGAAAGCTTTAGCTCAGTCTAGACAGATGTGTTGGATTATCGCTACGAGCAAACTAAATGAACCACAGACAGCATGTTTTCAGCCCTAGTACGTGTCGCTAGATTTGTTACTGATCTGCACTCTTTTACTTCTCATTTTTCTATTCTCTCCTCATTGTCCTTGTTTCTGCGCTTGGTTGCCATTGATTTTCGTAGTCTTCCTATTCTTACATCACAGGCTGCGTTGTTTTTCTGTGTGAAGTTCCAGAATATCAAATGCGTATCTGCTCATAAGTCTCCAGGCAAAGCAGCTTACTATACTATTGTCTGAGCCATCCAGCCTTTGATCAAACTCTTTCATTTTTTGTTTATTTTCTTCCCATTATTGGAAATCGTTAAAGCTGCAGATTAACTTCATATTGACGGAGTTTAATCTGTTTATACCACGGAGGATGCATATGTAAATACACAACAAAATAACTGTACTTTCTACTGGTATTTGACATCATTTTAACATGGATTTAACTCAGGTTTGGTCAATACGGATCCTATTAATATACACTTTCCCGGGGAAAAACATGTCCTGTACAATATGACAGATTTCCAGCAATTTCTGCCGAAAATAGAACAATAATTGTGGAAACCCTCCCTAACAGTAGGTCTGTCACAGATCTGTGACTGCTATGTGTTGCTATCACAGAAACGGAGGGGAAAACCAAAGAAACATCTGATATGTCATTGGGAATTAGCAGAAAGGGAGTGTAGTGTAGTGATTAATCAAGGCAATTTGACTTGCTGTATTGTTCTTGAAGACATTACGCTACATTTCTGAGTGGCTTTCTCAACTCAGAATCATTGAATGGATGACTAGACAAATGTCTTTAGAGCTAAAAAGGCAATTTGCCTTTATTTACTATGACAGATCTACCATCACCTGGATGAATGAGAACATTCATAGACAAAGTGTTAGGGCACTGGCAGATGATCCACAAGCTCCCAGTTGGAGGTGGGACGGTAAAGGCAGACACAATTGTAGTGTTCAAAACAAGCCTGGTGGAATTCAGTCACCAAAAAAATTGTAATGGGATTCACTGTCTTTAAAAATGGGCAGCTTTGCTGATGCAGTGTCAATTCCATGCTGTTTCTGCTCTGGCCACTGGAAGGAAGTGGAATTTCGTCTTCCTCTTGCCCTGCCTCCAGTGCATCCCACCTAATTCTGGATACGAATCTAATCATGAGGCTCGTGTCAAGTTGACCTTAGTACTAGAAAGGAGCCCTCCACCTTGTCACTCAAGCCCTGCTCACTCCAATGCAATGCTCACAGTGTGCTTACATCATCCAGCCCTGTCACTCCCATCACAGAGAACAGCACAGGAGGTGATACTTTATTTTACAATTACTCTGACATTATAGCTTTATTTTCAAAAAGGAAATGAATGCCATGTGTAGCTCTTTTGAGTGTACCTGAACAATATCTTTAAGAATTAGAGAGCACACACTGGAACTGGAACCGTCATTGACTGCCCTTAGAACAATATTTGGGCAGCTGATGATGGTAGGTGTAAAAACGGACTGAGCTCTTCCATCCTACCCATACATATTGGCAGTGTGGCATTCCCCCCCTCCCATTCCTCATATAGGCAGTGTGGCACTCCCCCTCCCATTTCCCATATAGACAGTGTGACATCCCCCTCCCATTCCCCATATAGGCAGTGTGAGATCCCCCTCCCATTTCCCATATAGGCAGTGTGACATCCCCCTCCCATTCCCCATATGGGCAGTGTGAGATCCCCCTCCCATTCCCCATATAGGCAGTGTGAGATCCCCCTCCCATTCCCCATATAGGCAGTGTGGCATTCCCCCTCCCATTTCCCATATAGGCAGTGTGACATCCCCCTCCCATTCCCCATATAGGCAGTGTGAGATCCCCCTCCCATTCCCCATATAGGCAGTGTGGAATTCCCCCCTCCCATTTCCCATATAGGCAGTGTGACATCCCCCTCCCATTCCCCATATAGGCAGTGTGGCATTCCCCCCTCCCATTTCCCATATAGGCAGTGTGACATCCCCCTCCCATTTCCCATATAGGCAGTGTGACATCCCCCTCCCATTCCCCATATAGGCAGTGTGACATCCCCCTCCCATTCCCCATATAGGCAGTGTGACATCCCCCTCCCATTCCCCATATAGGCAGTGTGGCATTCCCCCCTCCCATTCCCCAGATAATGGTGCTGATCACTAAGGGGGCCTAAACTCCTTAGAAAGTGATCAGAGTATCCCAAATGGTATATGGCTATTAGAACTAAGGTAAAATTGATAGCACTTGCTGGAGACACATATATCACATTTTATTCCTTTCAACAAAAGGTAGACAGAGAAAGCAGAGAACTTATGGAGGCTGATTCATTACTAACGCCAGGTATCTGCAAATGAGCGGTCTAGTGGACTGCTAGTAGACACTGTAAGCAGGTATCGGGCACTGTAACTGAGCGCCTTAGTCGCTGTAGTAAGCTTGCCGGCATTGATGTATTTGATGTATGTTGAGCGATGTAACACCAGTACAGTGCTGCAGGGAGCGAAAGGTTGCACCAGCTCAGTGCGTTCGACTCTCGACGCTCCACACCACACTAGCGTGGGCGATCTAAAGCTGGTCACTATAGCACAGAGCGCCAGATGCTGTGTGATTAAAGTCTGTTTTTGAACACATATCCACCTGTAACAAAGTGAAAACACATTTAACACTGTGACATTAAAACTTTAGTGCCAGACCTGTAATGATAATTCTGCATAAAAATATAAAAAGTCAAAAAAGTTTCTAAAAGTGTTTGCAGCCAGGAGAGGTCACACAATGCCAAACACGCTGTTTAAACACAAGGAAATGAGCGACCATTGAAATGTATGGGAGAGCGACAGTAAGCGAAAGGTAATACCTGGCGCTCTAGAAGCTAGAGCGCCGGAGCTATACGCTGAGCTGCCACTAATAATACATGTGACGCTACATGGCGCCTTTCATAAATGTGGTTTTGCGTACAGTGCCCAGCGTTCACCAGACTCTGCCTGCCGCTATGAGGCACTACCTGGCGCTATCCCTTCTACAATAACCCTCTTAGGCCCTTATTTAACAAAAGATAGCGCCAGGTAGCGAATGGTGAGCGAACGGTAATAACGGTCACCGCCACGAGTACGCCGGCTCCCCTCCGCAATCACACATTTATCAAGCCGATCCTGCTTAGCGACTGACAGAGTGCCAGATAGCGAATCATTCATCATTATTCCAGCCTCACCCCACAACGCCAGCGAGCGACCTTGTACAGCGACAGGTATGACCTCTTGCTACCTGGCGCTCTCCAATGCATTTCAATGGAGCAATCTTTAAATATTCTTAATTAATTGCTATTAATGTTTTTTTTTTTTTTTTTTTTTTTTTTAAATGTCAAAAATTCTGTCACCACTTCTGCAATGTTAGATATTTTTTTTAAGGTAAAAAAAAAAAAAAATGTGTGCAGAATTGATATTACAGGTCTGATATTAATGTATTCATATTACAAAATGTTTTGAAAAACTTATTTTTTTTATCCAAAAATATGGTTGTTTGGGGGTTAAAAAACTACTTTTAACCCATCGCCGCCAGCGCTCTGGGGTTTAAACAAGCATTTCACTGCACGAGAATTTTTTGAGCGTAATTTGTTAATGAATATGCTGGGAGCCGTTCGCTATGGCCATTCGCTGTCATGCGCTCCCATACAGCGCGGAACCTGTCAAATAGCGACTCCTCACCCAATATTCAACATTACGGCAAACCGACTGAGTCGCTATCAACTACAGAACAACGGCCAAGCACAGCAACTACTAGCGGGCGCTCTGAAAATGCCGCTACTGTCGCTCATCTGTCGCTACCTGGCGCTATTAATGAATCGGCCTCCCCGTCTTAAATCAGCCTTAGAATGTCTTTGGAGTTAGTGACCCCGTGTGCTTCTATTGCAGAGACCCTAGTCTGGTCTCAGGATCATGGTGGTAGACCCATGTTACATCACCCATAGCAATTTGAGAGTTTTAACTGAGCATGTTTGAATTCACTTGGCTAAATTGCTGACCAAAAGGATAATTCCGTGAGTCATTTATTTACTCTTGTTTTTTAGAGAAAATGTTTTTTCTTCAACTAAAAAGTGAGTAGAAAATGATGGTGCTGAATCAACCCTCACATGTTTTTTTTTCTCAAGTGTCAACTTTTGTGGCACCCACCGGTAATGACCTTTGACATAATCAAAACATCGTGATAGATTCTGTAAGCCATGCCAACTGAAATGTCTAAATCAAAGTCTATGACACTGACTGGGACACGACCATCTTCCACAATAATAGTCTCCTCTTTACAGGACAATTCCTCTGAAGAAGTCATTTAAACAGCTTGGCCCAAAACTTTACTGGGTAGTAGGAAGGTGCATTGTAACTGTATAACAATCATGCTTTCATAAATGTTGTGGGGTTTTATTTCATCCTTTGTAGGGAAATGTAATTACCAAACAATTCTCCAAACCCCTCCCTTTCTTTGTAGACTCATCCTCTACTGCAGTTATCCTTCTGTCAGTTCTAGTGCTTTCATCAGATCAAGAGGCCGATTTAAGACTAGCGCCACATATTGCCATTTGAGCATCTATGTAGCGGCGCTTATAGCGTCCACTAGTGGGCGCTGCAAGTGGGTGTCTGGAGCTATAACCTAGCATAGTGGGCAGACAAGTGACGCTGTAGTATCCTGTCCAGCACTGATAAACGTGATGTCTGGAGGGTGCAGTAGAAGCAATCTCCCTCAATCAATGCATATGTAGTGCCCCAAGGAAAAGGCGCCCAATGCAATGCTACATATAATAACAGGACAACGCTGCAGCGAACGATAGGTAGCGTCAGTTAAGTGCATCCGGCACTTGGCGCTGAAGCACATATTTAATAAAATCAAACACAAAACCAGCGTTGGCGCTTTAAAACTGGGAGCTCTAGCGTCGAATGCCAGATGCTATATAAAAAAAGTCTGTTTCTCAACACATATACACCAACACCAGAGCGGAAACACATGGAATTACATTGTTTTAACACTGTAACAATGACACTGCTATGGCAGACCTGCACATACAATTCTGCATAAAAAAAAAAAATATATATATATATATATATATATATATATAACACATAAGTGTTTGGTTGCTGGGCAGAAGAGATCACACAATAATTTGATCCTAAAATTGAGAAAAATAATTAATTAAAACGCTATTTATACCCAAGCAAAAAAAACACAATTGAAATGTGTGGGATGCCACTGCAGAGCGACAGGCGCTACATGGCGCAGCTGAACACACAGCGCAGGCGCTTTACACTGTGCCGCTGCTAGTGATACATGTGAAGATACATGACGCTATTAGAGGCTCTCACCAGATTGACTTTCATATATATGGTTTTCACATATAGCGTTCACCTGACACTATGGGGGTTATTCATCAAGGGCTAGCGCCAGGTAGTGCCTTGTAGCGGCAGGCAGCCTCTGGTAAACGCTGGGCGCTGTATGCAATATCACAGTTATAAAAGCAAATCTGGTGAGCGACTCTAACAGCACCATGTAGCGATACAGCGCCGGCGCCACAGCTTCCAGAGCGCCAGGTGTTACCTGTCGCTCTCCTATACATTTTAATAGACGTTCTTTTTTTCTGTTTGAATTTTTTTTTCTCTCAAATAATTGTGTGACCTCTCCTGGCCTAGAAAAAGTCTTTTTTTTAAATTTTTTCAATTATTTATATTTTTATGCAGAATTGTCATTACAGGTCTGGCATTAAAGTATTAATGTCACAATGTTACAACAATGTAATTCCATGTGTTTTCGCTTTTTAACTGGTGCATATGTGTTCAGAAACAGACTTTAATTACACAGCGTGTGGCGCTCTATGCTATAGCGACGAGATCCAGAGCACCTACACTCGGTGAGTCTGTTTTTTTGTTGAATATGGTGGGAGTCGCTGAGAGTCGGATGCACTGAGCTGGTGCTACCTTTCGCTCACTGTAGCACTGTACTGGTGTTAGAACGCCCAACATACATCTCATTCATCAATGCCAGCCAGGTTACTACAGCGACTGAGGCGCTCTGTTACAGCGCCCGATACACGTACACGAGCGTCGCTCTAAGCGTTGCTATACAGACGCTCATCTGCCGATACCTGGCGCTAGTAATGAATCAGCCTCTCCGTGGTAGCGTTTCTTGAATAACTGCTACTGTGTGTGTTGCCTGTCAGCCTGCACAGGCAAGCCCCGCTCTCTAACACTTCTAGGGTAGATCATTTATAAAAGACCCCTTATAAATATGAGAGAGCCCAAGTATATAATGTTGTGAACAGCTTTCGGCAGGGTGCGTTCCGCATTTTCGTTTTTTTTCTGTCACCTTTTTGTATCTCACAAAAACAGACTGTTAACAAATTGCCATTTTTATTCTTTACTCAAGTCCATAAAAACATGACATTCTAAAAAGGGCAATAGCCTAAATAAGAAAACTGAACTTGTACAAATAGATAAAAATGCCACATCCTAACTTTATAAAAAGGAGAGAACCCTGTGTGAAACAGTGGTGCCCTTTAGAGTTTTGTGGCTCCACAAGCTAAGCGGAAGTTTTCATTTTTGCTCTTTAGCATGCTATAGCTGATAAGTCACACAGCCCCATAGCACAAAAGTATCTGTTATCCGAATACACATAACAGTAATTTTATATATTGATCCCAGTAATAACTTTGGGCAGCTCTACAGCAATAAAAAGCCATATATTTTCCTTTCTTTAGACCAGCACTGTACTTTAAATAGGTGTTGTGATATTTTTGTCAATAAGTTCAAATGATAAATCCTGGTGGAAGTAGGTAATGTCTTTTCACCTGGATGGCTTTTCATGAAGTCTTCATTTTAAATAATTGTCTAAAGGTTGTAAAATAGTCACTTTTTAGGTTGTCTCTTGACCGTGTCAGTCTTTGTCTCCTTATTTGAACTTTAAAAAACTCAACGCTCTGCGTGTCAAGTATTCTTTTCACAGATGGATAAGTATTTCCAGTTGCCTTTACTAAGCACGACAACCAAATATGAACTGACAGTATGGAATCACAGACACTGTATCCTTCAATGGCTTTTTAAAATATGAAATTATGGGCAGATTCAACAGGCTGCATGACAACTTTAAAGACTGAGATTTAGATCATGGTTTAATTTGCCCAGATATTTGATAAGAACTGAATATCAGCTAAATTATTTGGAGGGAAGATCAGAATCTATGATTGAGTAAGAAGTCTTGAATACTGGAAAAAAACTTCCAGCAGATGTGGTTGTAAAATCAGAAGCAAGTGATTTTAAAGGGGAACTTCGGAGGCCCTGGGGTCTAAAAGACTTCTGAGCCATCTGAGCTCCTGTCCTTGGGGCTTCCCCAAAGTGTGAAACCTCCCAGATGCTCAGATCCACTCACCTTCTCCTGAGCCCTCGTCACGTCTCTGCGCTGTGCCAGGAACAGTACAGCAGGGCCGGTGTGCTCCAAAAAAGTCCAGGGCCATTTCCTAGCCCCAGTCTGCCCCTGAAGGCCAGGGTGGAGTATTGGCCCATGACTGGGCTTTCACTTAAAGAGCTGTACTGGTGTCAGCCATTTTCTCTCATCATGTAAGGTAGGGGGTAATGGTGGGGGGTAAAATACAGATAATTTATAAGTGCACTTGTGGAGAGCCCAGTCAGTGACATTAGTGCATATTGATTAAGAACATATTAGTGAATGAGGTACCTCATACAAGAGGAAGATAAACATAATTCACTGCACCTTAGCAGCCAGTGGCACACCTGCAGGGGGGCGGTTGGGGCAGGGGTGGGGCGTGGCCCAGAGGAGGTGTGGCACCTCATGAGAAGCACTAAACTTTTTAAATAGAGAAAGAGGAGGAGGAGGATACGTGCGTGCAGAGCGACAAACTTATTTTGATATTAAACCACGCCCCGGTGAAATTAAGCCACGCACCAGGTCACGCCCATGCCCCACCCCTAACTCTAAGATGACCTGGAAATGGCTGAACACTATGGCATTTCATAGTCCCCTTGTAGACAGAGCATCAAAAATGAAAAGGTAAGTATCTATTTAATGACTCCAGACCACGTGCTAATTTTATTTTTAATGAGTTACCTGCATACAAATCAAAAGTATTTTCTTTCATCTAAACTGTCAATTTAAACATATTTTCACACAATATATTAACCATATTTGTTTCAATCTAATCAATAGATTAATTTACAATTAAAGAGGACCAAAACCCAGATTCCAGGGCAGGCATACTCCAGGGCAGACATACTCGCTCCCCCGGGGGGGTACCCCGCTGTGTGAAACCCCCCAGGTCGCCCGAAAACTCACCTTCGTTCCTGGGCCAACAGACATGTGCAAGCAGCAGCTGCATCCCCACTATCCCTTTAGCAGGGTGCATGCCCTTGCCAGGCATTTGTGAATGGCCAGCACCCTGCTCCCTGTAGCAGGGGATTCGGCCACGAGTGCTCTCGTATTACATTAGACAAGCTTCTGGACGAAGGGGCTCAAATGGATCCGAATGCGCTGATTGGACGAGCGCCCACGCATGTTTCGTAGGACTGAGAAGAGGTGAGTTTGTTTGGGTGACCTGGGGGGTTTCACACAATGATCAAAATCCTGGATTTAGGTCCACTGCTGTTGGTGCATTTTCTCAGAATGTGCGGCTCAGTGCTCCACTTAGTCTAGCATTAGTCCGGGGTCACATTTGATTTTGGATCATAGATAGGATTGTTTACATATTTAAAAAATATATAGGACAATACACATTATGGAAATGTAACTCATTTACACAAGTATTATTTTAACACCATTTGTTGATTATTCATTCACATTAAGCCAGGAAACTGGGCAGAATACTCACCAGTCAGTGCTCACTGCTCTGCCAGTGACAAGTTTGCTTATGTGGTGCATAGCATTGCAACATCAACCAAGTTTGTATCTGTGTGTATCTGTCTGATTTTAAGGCTTCCTAGCGGGTACTGAGCTGGTGAGTATTGCATGGAGATGGAGATACAGCAATGTTTTCTGGCTAAAACGTTAATGTTTTCATGTGATAAAATATATACTGCCATATACTAATTATTATTTTTTGTAGTAAAAGTATTATGTGTTTAAAGGTGTATTCTTTTGCATAAAAGTATTAGCTGTTTCTATATGTGTACTATCATATAATTTCAGCAGTTTAATAAGATGATTTGAAGTTGAACAAAACCCAACAGGGCCGGCCCGTTGGCCTTCCCCAAGTCTGGATGCTCCCGCTGTGTGAACCACTCCCCGGTCGCTGCAAAACTCAACTTCTTCCTGGTTTCCTCACCAATGTAAATATCGCTAGGCCGCATCCCCAGCATCTCTGGGTTGTGGAGCACTCCAGTCCCCAGTCATTCAGATAGATAGATAGACTGTGGGTGGGAGCACGCCTGCGTCTGGGGATCCAACCACTCTCGCTCCTGATTGCCATGTACAAAGCCGTTTGCCTTTGGATCAGGGAAAGGTGAGTTTTTACAGGACAACCTGGGGGGAGTTTCATACAACAGAGCACCCCAAATTGGAATACCCCTGGGGCAGGGAAATCCTGTGTTTTGTTCTGCTTTAAGCGTGTGATTATTTTTTTATGGAACCATACTGGCCTGTGCTACACATGTTTGTGAATAAGTGTTTTTGTACTGACCAGGTAGGTTTTGAACAGCCAGACTCTGTGTATACAAGTAAGCATCCTCTTTTTTTTTATTTTGGCTGCCAGCGACCTTTACATCATACTTTTTGCCTAGGCTTTTGTGTTTGAAAGCAATGTTTAGACTGCTGGACTCATTTGCTAATTTTTATTCGTTTGGTACATACTGTATATGTTTGATTGTGCATTTTTCATCAGTGGAACAAAAATATGCATCGAGTATACCTGTCTGGAGTGGTTGGCTTCCCTAGCAAATGCATCAGGGGAGCAATTGGTGGGTTAGGAGCCTTGCTTAAGGGTATTTCAGTCATGTCCTAGCCACACCTTCCCGCCTCCAGGCACAAGATTGCTTCCTTATCTCCATCCCTATCATTCATAAAAACAATCAAATTGAAATTGAATTTTACAAGTAGAGTAATTTAACGTACATCATTCATTACTTTTGATAGCAGTTGTAGTAGTCCTATATATGATTTTAAATAATCTTTTTTATTTATGTTCAAATTGGCTCTAATGTAATCTAAATGTTTAGGATCCCTTCAACCTCACTTTAACAAAATGATTGAATAAACCACAAAACCTCAATTTATATTTGACAATTAGATTTTTTCCTATCAATTCGCATTCAGATTGTCACTTGTCTGTCCAACTTTAGAGCTTGCTTTGCATTTTGAGGGATTGGATGGCCTTCCTGGCAGTGCAGAAGGGCTTCTGCACAGTTTGATCCCCTGTTATTAACAATTGATTTCCATTTGATTCATTGTGCTAATCCTTAATAAGGAGTTTTCTTTCCTAGAAATATTTATTTTTCTATAAACTTATTAATAAAAGTCAACTGCAAAACACACATTCCCTGCTGGAAAAGTAATTTAAAGTTTATTTTTCATTGTTGCCATGGCAATATCAATAGAATCTTGAGTCCCATCGGTCCCTGATTGAAATGAAAATGTTGATTTTGATTAAATACCAAGAATCCAAATTTAATCCAAGGTTCTAAATGTTCTTTTTCTCTTTATTAAGATTATTATTGCTTTCTGCAAACCTACGCCTCACCTTGCCAGCACTTCTGTTATACTGTAAATGTCATAATTTAGGAATGCACGTGGGCAGTTGAAGGGGCTCCTGAAGTGGTTAGGTAGCTTCTGCAAGCTGAGGCTAAAAGTGACCTTTGCATACAGTAGCTGGTAGGGATGAGCGAATCGATCCGGACGAACCCGGATTCGATCCGAATTTCATGAAAAATTCGATTCGGATCGAATCCGAATTTCCCCGCGATTCGATCGCTCGAAGTTTTCCTTTAACATGCATTCATTTACATTACAGGCATTCTAAGATGGCGGACGGGACATGTCCAGACATCTACCCCGCGCCAGTGCAAGCTGGGGAAGTCACATGCAGCCTGTCAGCAGCCAGCAAGCCCGGTGACGTCACAGCGCTATTTAAGGCCGGTGGCCATCTTGCTTTTCCTCATTTCTCTATTGCATTCGTGAGAGACAGGACGCTGCTGTAGGCAGGGAGAGAGACAGTTAGACAGACAGGGACAGACAGGGACAGGCTGGAGACAGGCAGGAGACAGACAGAAAGTCAGCGAAAAACAAGGAAAGTTAGGAAAAATCGGAGGCAGTCACAGGGAGATTTTTTTTTTTTCATCCAGCCTGAGTGTTACTGGCTGGCTGACTGGCTTTGTTAGCGTTTTCAGGCTGCTTATACACTAACTGTGCATATATACTGAACTGATCTTAAGTCTGCTGTGAGGCATCCCATTCTGTGACTACACCAGCCTCTATTTAACCCTTTCAGTGCCAAGCACGTAGATACTACGTGCTTGCTTCCACTCCACTTAAGTGCCAAGCACGTAGTATCTACGGGCTTGACTTTCCCCCCTGCTAGTAAAAAAAATAAAAGTCAAAAATACTCACCTGACCCCTCGTTGGATCCGGCCGGGTCTCCTCTTTAATTTGGTGCCATCCGATCCCCCGTGGGGGGTCGGATGGCTCCAGGAGAGCCCCCGGAATAGCCCCCCCCCCCCCGTTTGGCAGCAGCAGCTGCTAACTGTAAAAAAATAAATAAAATAAAAATGACATTCACTTACCTGTGTGTGCGCTGGCTCCCGCTGTCCCTCCTCTTCACCTGGGGGGCCTCCGATCGCCCCCCAGGACTTACCGATCTTCAGGAGAGAGCCCGGAAGGCTCTCTCCTCTCTCCTCTTCGATGGCGGCCGCCATCTTGCCGCTAAGCCCCGCCCCCTTGTGGGCGGGGCTATGACGTCATCCCGGTCCGTCACAGCGTCAAGCCCCGCCCCTTTTGGGGGCGGGGCTATGACGTCATCCCAGCCCCGATCACCGATCACCGGCTTCAGCGTTCTCAGCTGTCAGATGCCGGTGATCGGCAACGGGGAAGGAGGTGGCAGGAGATCCTCTGATCTCCTGCCTCCCCCTTCTCTGATGCCGATCACCGGCATCTGTCAGCAGAGCGGCGCGGGACAAAGGAGCTTACAATCGGAGGTAAGTACAGTAAAAAAAAATTTTTTTTTTTTTAATAAAATACTTTTGTGTGGCGTTTTTTTTCATTTAACCCTTTGTGAACTGGTAAGGGGTCCATGAGACCCCTTATACCAGTTCACAAGGCTCTGGGTATGGCAAGTCACCTGCAGCTAGTGGGTGGCTTGCCATTAACCCCCAGCCCCCCATTACCTGCCTCCCCAACGGCCAGGGGGGGGCAGAAGGGCCCGGGCCACTTAGTGGCTATGTGGGCTAGTAGCCTGCAGGGCCAGGGGCCACCAACGCTGGCCCCTGCGCCCTGTTCTACAAGCCCCCATAGCTGGCCCGGGTCGGTAATGCTGGGTAGGGCGGACCCTACGTCATTTTTTTTGGGGATTTTTAAGGGTTTTTAACCCTTAAAATTCCAAAAAAAAATGGGGTCTCCCCCCCTAGGAGGGGGAACCCTATGTCATTTTTTTTTTTAATTAACCCTTTTGTTTTCTGTCATCCAGCAGCTATAAAAGGCTGAAAGAGTGCTCCACTATGGATGGGAGGTAAGTATTAAAAAAAAAAAAATAATAAAATATTTTTTCTCTTTGTGTGTCTGTGTTTTATTTTTACATTTAACCCCTTGTGAACTGGTAAGGGGTCCATGACCCCTATACCAGTTCACAAGGCTGGGGGAGGTGGCAAGTCACCTGCGCTAGCCGGTGACTTGCCATTAACCCCCGGCACCCCCATTACCTGCCTCCCCAAAGCCCAGGGGGGGGCAGAAGAGCCCGGGCCCACTGGCTATGCGGGCTTGTAGCCTGCAGGGCCAGGGGCCACAAAAGCTGGCCCCTGCGCCCCGTTCCTCCAAGCCCTGCATAGCTGGTCCCGGGCTGGTTACTTTGGGTAAGGGGGGGCCCATGTCATTTTTTTTTATTTTTAAGGATTTTTAACCCTTAAAAATCCCCCCCAAAAATGGGCCCCCCCCTCCCCTGGGAGGGGGGACCCTATGTCATTTTTTTTTCTCGATTTAACCCTTTGTAGTGTGGATGGTAGTTGTATTTTATTTGTAAATGTTAAAAATTACTTGTTTCAGTTAGGGGGGTCTCCTGGGCAGAAACAGGGGGCTACCGATAAATATGTGGTACCGTTCTAATCGGTAGAAATGGGGCTTTCACATGCAATATGGTTTTCTTTTTATTTTTTATGTAAAATAAAGGAGTCAATTTTCTAAAAAAAAATTTTATTTATTTTTTTTTTTTACTTAATAATAAATAAAATTAATAATAAATAAAATTTACAAACAAGACATTTCATGTTAAAGCCTAAACTCTGCTGCAAAAAATATATATATAATTTTCCTGAAAATTCCAGCAAAAATGACACAAAACATGGCGCAAAACATGGCGCAAAATGGGGAAAAATGACCTGTCAACAGAGGGTGACAAAATCTCAAGTAAGCTGGCAATTAAAAGGGTTAATAGTACCTCTGCATGTTGGGTATTGTTCTGTTCGGGGGACCTTGCGCTTTCAGACTTAGCTTGTTTTTTCTTGTTTGCATATTTATATTTTAGTAAAAGGTGTTTTTTATTCTGCTTTTTTATACATTTTTTAGGGAAACTCTGCGCAACCAAAGAGTTCTTTGAGGGATTAATTCCAGAAAGATGAGCCCACTACAACAAGCTGGGTACGCTTAGAAAGCTTAACATGTGTACTTTCAGGGAATATATGGTGTATGGGGGATATTCCAAATGTAAAGGGTTGTTTTGGTTGAAAAATCGCAAGGTGCGCACTTTGTCTGCAGAGCTGAAATTTTCAAGAAAAATTACCGTTACGCACATGCTTTACTTTGGGGTGTTTGGCAACTCTTTCCTTGACAGAACCCATGCATGTTGGGTATCGTTCTGTTCGGGGGATGTTGCTTTTTCAGATCATACTTGTTTTTTCTTGTTTGTATATAGTTTTTTTAGGAAAATGTGGCTTTGATTCTGCTTTTTTATCCTTTTTTTAGGGAAACTCTTTGCAACCAAAGAATACATTGAGGGATTACTTCTAGAAAACTGTGGCCACATCAACAAGCCTGGTACAAACAGAAAGCCTGAGGTGTGTACTTCCAGAGAATATATAGTTTGTGGGGGGTATTTCAAATGTAAAGGGTTGTTTTTCTGGAAAAACTGCAAGGTGCGCATAGCGCATATCACAGTTGTATTTTTTCAGAAAATCCCCTAAAGCTCTGTTTCAGTTTGGGGGAGTCTCCTGGGCAGGAAAAGGTGTCTACCTATAAATATGTGGTACCGCTGTAACCGGGAGAAATTGGGGTTTCACACGCAATAAGATTTTATTGACAAACTTACATTTTTTATTACAAAAAAACACTACAAATTGTAAAAAATTTATTTTTTTAAATTTTTTTGCACATATTTCGCCAAAAAATATTGAGAATACACCTAAAAAATGACAAACAAGACATTTCATGTTAAAGCTCAGACTCTGCTGAAAAAAACAATATATCATTTTCCTGGGAAATCCCTGGAAATCCCTTAAAAAATCACATTTGAACATGGGGAGTGCAAAATAGTGCAAAATGGTCTGGCAACAGAGTGTGACAAAAACTCCAGGTAGGCTGGCACTTAAAGGGTTAAGACCATAACCATTTGCACTTATTCTAATTGAAATTAGGCCTGATAAAGACACTTTTGCTGTGCATAGACTTACTGCTGCCTGCCAGGTGCACTGCTGGTTTTTGGGGCATCCCATTCTATGACTACACCAGCCTCTATTTAAGACCATAACCATTTGCACTTATTCTAATTGAAATTAGGCCTGATAAAGACACTTTTGCTGTGCATAGCACTACTGGTCCCAGGTGCACTCCTGTTGGGGCATCCCATTCTGTGACTACACCAGCCTCTATTTAAGACCATAACCATTTGCACTTATTCTAATTGAAATTAGGCCTGATAAAGACACTTTTGCTGTGCATAGACTTACTGCTGCCTGCCAGGTGCACTGCTGGTTTTTGGGGCATCCCATTCTGTGACTACACCAGCCTC
The DNA here is from genome assembly GCA_027917425.1 of Gastrophryne carolinensis. Classification (NCBI taxonomy): domain Eukaryota; kingdom Metazoa; phylum Chordata; class Amphibia; order Anura; family Microhylidae; genus Gastrophryne; species Gastrophryne carolinensis. The sequence continues at coordinate 329,660,113 of CM051239.1, forward strand.
TATTTAAGACCATAACCATTTGCACTTATTCTAATTGAAATTAGGCCTGATAAAGACACTTTTGCTGTGTATAGACTTACTGCTGCCTGCCAGGTGCACTGCTGGTTTTTGGGGCATCCCATTCTGTGACTACACCAGCCTCTATTTAAGACCATAACCATTTGCACTTATTCTAATTGAAATTAGGCCTGATAAAGACACTTTTGCTGTGCATAGCTCTACTGGTCCCAGGTGCACTCCTGTTGGGGCATCCCATTCTGTGACTACACCAGTCTCTATTTAAGACCATAACCATTTGGACTTATTCTAATTGAAATTAGGCCTGATAAAGACACTTTTGCTGTGCATAGCACTACTGGTCCCAGGTGCACTCCTGTTGGGGCATCCCATTCTGTGACTACACCAGCCTCTATTTAAGACCATAACCATTTGCACTTATTCTAATTGAAAATAGGCCTGATAAAGACACTTTTGCTGTGCATAGCACTACTGGTCCCAGGTGCACTCCTGTTGGGGCATCCCATTCTGTGACTACACCAGCCTCTATTTAAGACCATAACCATTTGCACTTATTCTAATTGAAATTAGGCCTGATAAAGACACTTTTGCTGTGCATAGCACTACTGGTCCCAGGTGCACTGCTGGTTTTTGGGGCATCCCATTCTGTGACTACACCAGCCTCTATTTAAGACCATAACCATTTGCACTTATTCTAATTGAAATTAGGCCTGATAAAGACACTTTTGCTGTGCATAGCACTACTGGTCCCAGGTGCACTCCTGTTGGGGCATCCCATTCTGTGACTACACCAGCCTCTATTTAAGACCATAACCATTTGCACTTATTCTAATAGAAATTAGGCCTGATAAAGACACTTTTGCTGTGCATAGACTTACTGCTGCCTGCCAGGTGCACTGCTGGTTTTTGGGGCATCCCATTCTGTGACTACACCAGCCTCTATTTAAGACCATAACCATTTGCACTTATTCTAATTGAGATTAGGCCTGATAAAGACACTTTTGCTGTGCATAGCACTACTGGTCCCAGGTGCACTGCTGGTTTTTGGGGCATCCCATTCTGTGACTACACCAGCCTCTATTTAAGACCATAACCATTTGCACTTATTCTAATTGAAATTAGGCCTGATAAAGACACTTTTGCTGTGCTTAGACTTACTGCTGCCTGCCAGGTGCACTGCTGTTTTTTGGGGCATCCCATTCTGTGACTACACCAGCCTCTATTTAAGACCATAACCATTTGCACTTATTCTAATTGAAATTAGGCCTGATAAAGACACTTTTGCTGTGCATAGACTTACTGCTGCCTGCCAGGTGCACTGCTGGTTTTTGGGGCATCCCATTCTGTGACTACACCAGCCTCTATTTAAGACCATAACCATTTGCACTTATTCTAATTGAAATTAGGCCTGATAAAGACACTTTTGCTGTGCATAGACTTACTGCTGCCTGCCAGGTGCACTGCTGTTTTTTGGGGCATCCCATTCTGTGACTACACAAGCCTCTATTTAAGACCATAACCATTTGCACTTATTCTAATTGAAATTAGGCCTGATAAAGACACTTTTGCTGTGCATAGACTTACTGCTGCCTGTCAGGTGCACTGCTGGTTTTTGGGGCATCCCATTCTGTGACTACACCAGCCTCTATTTAAGACCATAACCATTTGCACTTATTCTAATTGAAATTAGGCCTGATAAAGACACTTTTGCTGTGCATAGACTTACTGCTGCCTGTCAGGTGCACTGCTGTTTTTTGGGGCATCCCATTCTGTGACTACACAAGCCTCTATTTAAGACCATAACCATTTGCACTTATTCTAATTGAAATTAGGCCTGATAAAGACACTTTTGCTGTGCATAGACTTACTGCTGCCTTTCAGGTGCACTGCTGGTTTTTGGGGCATCCCATTCTGTGACTACACCAGCCTCTATTTAAGACCATAACCATTTGCACTTATTCTAATTGAAATTAGGCCTGATAAAGATACTTTTGCTGTGCATAGACTTACTGCTGCCTGCCAGGTGCACTGCTGGTTTTTGGGGCATCCCATTCTGTGACTACACCAGCCTCTATTTAAGACCATAACCATTTGCACTTATTCTAATTGAAATTAGGCCTGATAAAGACACTTTTGCTGTGCATAGTCTTACTGCTGCCTGCCAGGTGCACTCCTGTTGGGGCATCCCATTCTGTGACTACACCAGCCTCTATTTAAGACCATAACCATTTGCACTTATTCTAATAGAAATTTGGCCTGATAAAGACACTTTTGCTGTGCATAGACTTACTGCTGCCTGCCAGGTGCACTGCTGGTTTTTGGGGCATCCCATTCTGTGACAACACCAGCCTCTATTTAAGACCATAACCATTTGCACTTATTCTAATTGAGATTAGGCCTGATAAAGACACTTTTGCTGTGCATAGCACTACTGGTCCCAGGTGCACTGCTGGTTTTTGGGGCATCCCATTCTGTGACTACACCAGCCTCTATTTAAGACCATAACCATTTGCACTTATTCTAATTGAAATTAGGCCTGATAAAGACACTTTTGCTGTGCATAGACTTACTGCTGCCTTTCAGGTGCACTGCTGGTTTTTGGGGCATCCCATTCTGTGACTACACCAGCCTCTATTTAAGACCATAACCATTTGCACTTATTCTAATTGAAATTAGGCCTGATAAAGATACTTTTGCTGTGCATAGACTTACTGCTGCCTGCCAGGTGCACTGCTGGTTTTTGGGGCATGCCATTCTGTGACTACACCAGCCTCTATTTAAGACCATAACCATTTGCACTTATTCTAATTGAAATTAGGCCTGATAAAGACACTTTTGCTGTGCATAGTCTTACTGCTGCCTGCCAAGTGCACTCCTGTTGGGGCATCCCATTCTGTGACTACACCAGCCTCTATTTAAGACCATAACCATTTGCACTTATTCTAATTGAAATTAGGCCTGATAAAGACACTTTTGCTGTGCATAGCACTACTGGTCCCAGGTGCACTGCTGTTGGGGCATCCCATTCTGTGACTACACCAGCCTCTATTTAATACCATAATAACCATTTGCACTTATTCTCATAGAAATTAGGCCTGATAAAGACACTTTTGCTGTGCATGCTCTCTGGTTTTTGTGGCATCCCATTCTGTGACTACACCAGCCTCTATTTAATACCATAATAACCATTTGCACTTATTCTAATTGAAATTAGGCCTGATAAAGACACTTTTGCTGTGCATAGTCTTACTGCTGCCTGCCAGGTGCACTCCTGTTGGGGCATCCCATTCTGTGACTACACCAGCCTCTATTTAAGACCATAACCATTTGCACTTATTCTAATAGAAATTTGGCCTGATAAAGACACTTTTGCTGTGCATAGACTTACTGCTGCCTGCCAGGTGCACTGCTGGTTTTTGGGGCATCCCATTCTGTGACAACACCAGCCTCTATTTAAGACCATAACCATTTGCACTTATTCTAATTGAGATTAGGCCTGATAAAGACACTTTTGCTGTGCATAGCACTACTGGTCCCAGGTGCACTGCTGGTTTTTGGGGCATCCCATTCTGTGACTACACCAGCCTCTATTTAAGACCATAACCATTTGCACTTATTCTAATTAAAATTAGGCCTGATAAAGACACTTTTGCTGTGCATAGACTTACTGCTGCCTTTCAGGTGCACTGCTGGTTTTTGGGGCATCCCATTCTGTGACTACACCAGCCTCTATTTAAGACCATAACCATTTGCACTTATTCTAATTGAAATTAGGCCTGATAAAGATACTTTTGCTGTGCATAGACTTACTGCTGCCTGCCAGGTGCACTGCTGGTTTTTGGGGCATGCCATTCTGTGACTACACCAGCCTCTATTTAAGACCATAACCATTTGCACTTATTCTAATTGAAATTAGGCCTGATAAAGACACTTTTGCTGTGCATAGTCTTACTGCTGCCTGCCAGGTGCACTCCTGTTGGGGCATCCCATTCTGTGACTACACCAGCCTCTATTTAAGACCATAACCATTTGCACTTATTCTAATTGAAATTAGGCCTGATAAAGACACTTTTGCTGTGCATAGCACTACTGGTCCCAGGTGCACTGCTGTTGGGGCATCCCATTCTGTGACTACACCAGCCTCTATTTAATACCATAATAACCATTTGCACTTATTCTCATAGAAATTAGGCCTGATAAAGACACTTTTGCTGTGCATGCTCTCTGGTTTTTGTGGCATCCCATTCTGTGACTACACCAGCCTCTATTTAATACCATAATAACCATTTGCACTTATTCTCATAGAAATTAGGCCTGATAAAGACACTTTTGCTGTGCATGCTCTCTGGTTTTTGTGGCATCCCATTCTGTGACTACACCAGCCTCTATTTAATACCATAATAACCATTTGCACTTATTCTCATAGAAATTAGGCCTGATAAAGACACTTTTGCTGTGCATGCTCTCTGGTTTTTGTGGCATCCCATTCTGTGACTACACCAGCCTCTATTTAATACCATAATAACCATTTGCACTTATTCTCATAGAAATTCGGCCTGATAAAGACACCTTTGCTGTGCATGCTCTCTGGTTTTTGTGGCATCCCATTCTGTGACTACACCAGCCTCTATTTAATACCATAATAACCATTTGCACTTATTCTCCTAGAAATTAGGCTTGATAAAGACACTTTTGCTGTGCATACTCTCTGGTTTTTGTGGCATCCCATTCTGTGACTACACCAGCCTCTATTTAATACCATAATAACCATTTGCACTTATTCTCATAGAAATTAGGCCTGATAAAGACACTTTTGCTGTGCATGCTCTCTGGTTTTTGTGGCATCCCATTCTGTGACTACTCCAGCCTCTATTTAATACCATAATAACCATTTGCACCTATTCTCATAGAAATTAGGCCTGATAAAAACACTTTTGCTGTGCATAGTCTTACTGTTGCCAGGTGCACTGCTGGCTGTTGGGGCATCCCATTCTGTAACATAGCATACCCCTCTTTATTTACACTAAGCAGCTGTCCTATTTACACTAGGCAGGCCTGTTGGCCTGTTGTTACTGCTCACTTTTGGTGTGCATTATATTCTGTTTCATATAGACCCACCGCTGCCTGGGGGTTCTTAAAATATCACCTACTACCACGCCAGTTAGACTATGTCGGGCAGACAAGTGCCTGGAAGTGAAAAGAGGAGTGGCAGAGGCCAAGATTCCGCAGGCAGAGCTCGCAGCAGACTGGGGGCCAGTAGCAGCAGGAGTCACGCTGAGAGACCTAATCTGCCAGTATCTGCTAGCGGTCGGGTCTCCACCAGTAACGCATCTGCCGTGGTAGATTGGTTGACGCGCTCATCAACAACATCATCACAACTTACGTCTGAGACCCCCAGTCTAGGGTCGGTAGGTTCCTCTGACACAACCCTGAGTTGGCATGCCCCGAGAGCAGTCCCTGTCCTCCCATTGCCTCTGTCCTACGCCGTTCCCTCCCCCAGCGACGTATCCTATGCTTTGGGTTCAGCTCCACTCTTTAGTGAGGAGGACGATCAGATAGAGGACAGTCAGCAGCTACTGCCCAGCCAAGAAATGGAGGTGGCTTCTTTAGCTAGGCAGACAAATAGTGATGTGGACAGTGTCGTGGGTGCTGCGAGCGTTCCAGCTCCTGCGCCAGACACTGTTGACGAATCCACGAACATCAGTGACGTACAGCCACAACTCGGTGATAATGATGATGACGATGAAGCCGATCGTACTTGGGAGCCGGGTGATGAAGCGGCTTCATCGTCATCATCAGTAGAAGAGGGGCGCAGGTTGCCCCAGAGTCAGCAGCTGAGGCAGCAAGGTGGTAGCAGTCAGCACGGGGGCACAATTCCAAAGGCTGGAGCCGGCCGGGGCCGGGGTAGAGCACCTGCTGTGCAGCAGTCTACCTTATCGGGAGGTAGTGGAGCAGGGGTTCCTGGAGTTGGCAACAGCAGCAGTGAATCAGTGAGGCCAGGGGGTGGGAAAAGTAGCTACTCGGCAGTGTGGCAGTTTTTCCTGAAGCATCCGCAGGAGGGTAACATGGCCACATGCAAGATATGTAGGCAAAAGGTGAAGCGTGGCCAGGGTCCAAATGTTGGCACCACGGCCCTGCGTCAACATATGATGCGTCACCATAAAGCGACCTGGGAGAACCGAGGCTCCCAAGGGGTGGTCCAGTCTGCTTCCTCAACAAGTGGCACGCTGCTCCCAATTTCTGCCAGCCAAGGCTCCAGCACCTCAGCCGAAGGCAGCTGTGCCTCATACCCATCCTCTGTCGCTCCTGCTCCTCCTCCTCCAAGTCATGCATCCCGCCAGCAATCCATCAGCGAAGCCATGTCCAAGAGACAGCAGTATGCGCCCCCTCATCCTACGGCGCAGAAGCTGAATGTGCTCCTGTCCAAGTTGCTGGTGCTGCAGTCGCTCCCTTTTCAGGTGGTGGAATCTGCACCTTTCAGAGAACTGATGGCTTGTGCCGAGCCGAGGTGGAGAGTCCCAAGCCGTCATTTCTTTGCCAAGAAGGCAGTACCAGCGCTGCACACTTTTGTTGAACAGAAGGTGGGCCAGTCCTTGAGCCTGTCGGTGTGTAGCAAAGTGCATGGCAGCGCCGACATCTGGAGCTGTAACTACGGTCAGGGACAGTACATGTCGTTTACGGCCCACTGGGTGAATGTGGTCCCTTTGCAGCAGCAGCAGCAACTTGGACAGGTCACGCCGCTTCGGCCTCTGCGCTCCCTGCCCGTTGGGCCTGTGACACCGTGCGACTCGGCCTCCTCATCCTCCGCCATCTCCTCACCCTCCACTGTAGGCTCAAGTCTCAGTGCCCCTCCAGTCTACCATGTGTGCAGGGCATGGAGGTGTCACGCAGTGCTTCACATGGTTTGTCTTGGCGAACGGAGTCACACAGGGGAGGAACTGCTTAAATGTATTCATCAGGAAATCCAAACATGGCTTACTCCAAGAAAACTTAAAATGGGAAACATGGTTACCGACAATGGGAAGAACATTTTGTCTGCGCTGCGCCAAGGAAGCCTGAACCATGCCCCCTGCATGGCTCACGTCTTCATTCTGGTTGTCAAGCGGTTTCTGAAGTGTTCCCCCCCATCTGCAAGACATCCTAACAACTTCAAGGAAACTTTGCATGCACTTCAGCCACTCATACACCGCCAAACACACCCTTCTTGAGCTACAGCGTCAGAATGGTATCCCCCAACATAGTCTGATTTGCGATGTTTCAACCCGTTGGAATTCCACCCTTCACATGTTGGACCGATTATATGAACAGAGAAAAGCCATCACGGATTTCCTGATGATCCAAGCAGATAGGGGCACTCCCCTGTGTAACTTTAATGTCAACCAGTGGCAGCTGATACGTGACACCTGCCGTTTGCTCAGGCCCTTTGAGGAAGCCACTTTATTTGTCAGTCGGCAGGATTACGGGATGAACGACGTGATTCCACTGCTTCATGTACTACAGCACATGTTGGAAACCATGGCTGGTCAGGGCACTGGAGACATGGCGTTTACATCTTACGGCCACATGAACCCCGTTGGAGCTGAACTGGAGGAGGAGGAGGAAGAGGAGGTGGAGGAGTTGCCCAGCGAGACACAGTTTAGGCTTGGCGAAATGGCTGGTTTATCTAGTCAGCAGACAGGAGAGGAGGAGCAGGAGCAGCCAGAGGAGCTAGAGGTTTTTGAGGAAGGCGAGACAGAGGACCCGGCACACCGTGGCAGTATGCAGTGGAGATGGAGACAGGTAGTCCATCCGAGTCACTTGCGCAAATGGCAGGAAGCATGCTCACGTGCTTGCGTAGTGACCCCAGAATTGTTTCCATCTGTCGGCGGGATGACTTCTGGCTGTCCACCTTATTGGACCCTCGCTTCCGGCACAAAATGGGGGCATTTTTTAAACCCACCGAGAGGGAGGACAAACTGAACTACTACAAAGACATTCTACGTAGGCAGTTGGCCGATGCCTATCTGCGCCATGGTCCATACTCTCGCAGGTCTGACTCGAGGGGACCTCTGCGCTCACCTTCCACTGCCATGGCCGCTGGGGGGGGTTGGCAGGAGCAGCAGCAGCAGCAGCAGCTCCATCAGCAGCAGCCTCAGTCTTCAGTCGCTAATGAGTAGCTTTCTACACCCGCATAGTGAGGCTACTCATGAGCAGCAGGAAGACCTGGAGCAGGACCTGAACCAGCAGGTCATGTCATACTTTGACATGACCATGCCAACACACCTCGAGGATCCGCTGGACTTCTGGGCAGCCAAACTTGATTTGTGGCCGCAACTAGCAGAGTTTGCCCTGGAAAAGCTGTCCTGCCCGGCAAGTAGCGTGCCATCTGAGCGGGTGTTTAGTGCGGCGGGGGCCATAGTTACGGCGAGGAGAACTCGTCTGTCAACTAAAAATGTGGAGAGACTCACCTTTGTCAAAATGAATCAGGGATGGATCAGCCAGGATTTCCACCCACCAATGCCTGATGCATGCGACTAGATTCAGCATGGTGCCACGTTTTACACTTTCCAAATGGTGCAAAACATATTTATGCCTTTAGGCCAATTTTTGGGCTCCTGCTGCTGCCAACTCCAGGGTGTGATTCATCCAATTTTTGGGCTCCTGAAGCCAACCCCAGGGTCTCTTTAAAGTAATATTTGGGCTCCTGCTGCTGCTGCTGCCAACTCCAGGGTGTGATTCATCCAATTTTTGGGCTCCTGAAGCCAACTCCAGTGTCTCTTTAAAGTAATGTTTGGGCTCCTGTTGCTGCTGCTGCTGCTGCCAACTCCTGCCAACTCCAGGGTGTGATTCATCCAATTTTTGGGCTCCTGAAGCCAACCCCAGTGTCTCTTTAAAGTAATAATTGGGCTCCTGCTTCTGCTGCTGCCAACTCCATGGTGTGATTCATCCAATTTTTGGGCTCCTGAAGCCAACTCCAGTGTCTCTTTAAAGTAATATTTGGGCTCCTGCTGCTGCTGCTGCCAACTCCAGGGTGTGAATCATCCAATTTTTGGGCTCCTGAAGCCAACTCCAGTGTCTCTTTAAAGTAATGTTTGGGCTCCTGCTGCTGCTGCTGCTCCTGCTGCTGCTGCTGCCAACTCCAGGGTGTGAATCATCCAATTTTTGGGCTCCTGAAGCCAACTCCAGTGTCTCTTTAAAGTAATGTTTGGGCTCCTGTTGCTGCTGCTGCTTCTGCCAACTCCTGCCAACTCCAGGGTGTGATTCATCCAATTTTTGGGCTCCTGAAGCCAACCCCAGGGTCTCTTTAAAGTAATATTTGGGCTCCTGCTGCTGCTGCTGCCAACTCCAGGGTGTGATTCATCCAATTTTTGGCCTCCTGAAGCCAACCCCAGGGTCTCTTTAAAGTAATATTTGGGCTCCTGCTGCTGCTGCTGCCAACTCCAGGGTGTGAATCATCCAATTTTTGGGCTCCTGAAGCCAACCCCAGGGTCTCTTTAAAGTAATATTTGGGCTCCTGCTGCCAACTCCTGCCAACTCCAGGGTGTGATTCATCCAATTTTTGGGCTCCTGAAGCCAACCCCAGGGTCTCTTTAAAGTAATATTTGGGCTCCTGCTGCTGCTGCTGCCAACTCCAGGGTGTGATTCATCCAATTTTTGGGCTCCTGAAGCCAACTCCAGTGTCTCTTTAAAGTAATGTTTGGGCTCTTGTTGCTGCTGCTGCCAACTCCTGCCAACTCCAGGGTGTGATTCATCCAATTTTTGGGCTCCTGAAGCCAACCCCAGGGTTTCTTTAAAGTAATATTTGGGCTCCTGATGCTGCTGCTGCTGCCAACTCCAGGGTGTGATTCATCCAATTTTTGGGCTCCTGAAGCCAACCCCAGGGTCTCTTTAAAGTAATGTTTGGGCTCCTGCTGCTGCTGCAAACTCAAGGGTGTGATTCATCCAATTTTAGGGCTCCTGAAGCCAACACCAGGGTCTCTTTAAAGTAATATTTGGGCTCCTGCTGCTGCTGCTGCTGCCAACCCCAGGGTGTGATTCATCCAATTTTTGGGCTCCTGAAGCCAACCCCAGGGTCTCTTTAAAGTAATGTTTGGGCTCCTGCTGCTGCTGCTGCTGCCAACTCCAGGGTGTGATTCATCCAATTTTTGGGCTCCTGAAGCCAACCCCAGGGTCTCTTTAAAGTAATATTTGGGTTCCTGCTGCTGCTGCTGCTGCTGCTGCCAACTCCAGGGTGTGATTCATCCAATTTTGGGCTCCTGAAGCCAACTCCAGTGTCTCTTTAAAGTAATATTTGGGCTCCTGCTGCAGCTGCTGCCAACTCCAGGGTGTGATTCATCCAATTTTTGGGCTCCTGAAGCCAACTCCAGTGTCTCTTTAAATAATATTTGGGCTCCTGCTGCTGCTGCTGCTAACTCCAGGGTGTGATTCATCCAATTTTTGGGCTCCTGAAGCCAACCCCAGGGTCTCTTTAAAGTAATGTTTGGGCTCCTGCTTCTGCTGCTGCCAACTCCAGGGTGTGATTCATCCAATTTTTGGGCTCCTGAAGCCAACTCCAGTGTCTCTTTAAAGTAATGTTTGGGCTCCTGTTGCTGCTGCTGCCAACTCCTGCCAACTCCAGGGTGTGATTCATCCAATTTTTGGGCTCCTGAAGCCAACCCCAGGTCCTCTTTAAAGTAATATTTGGGCTCCTGCTGCTGCTGCTGCTGCTGCCAACTCCAGGGTGTGATTCATCCAATTTTTGGGCTCCTGAAGCCAACCCCAGGGTCTCTTTAAAGTAATGTTTGGGCTCCTGCTGCTGCTGCCAACTCAAGGGTGTGATTCATCCAATTTTTGGGCTCCTGAAGCCAACACCAGGGTCTCTTTAAAGTAATATTTGGGCTCCTGCTGCTGCTGCCAACTCCAGGGTGTGATTCATCCAATTTTTGGGCTCCTGAAGCCAACCCCAGGGTCTCTTTAAAGTAATGTTTGGGCTCCTGCTGCTGCTGCCAACTCCAGGGTGTGATTCATCCAATTTTTGGGCTCCTGAAGCCAACCCCAGGGTCTCTTTAAAGTAATATTTGGGCTCCTGCTGCTGCTGCTGCCAACTCCAGGGTGTGATTCATCCAATTTTGGGCTCCTGAAGCCAACTCCAGTGTCTCTTTAAAGTAATATTTGGGCTCCTGCTGCTGCTGCTGCCAACTCCAGGGTGTGATTCATCCAATTTTTGGGCTCCTGAAGCCAACTCCAGTGTCTCTTTAAAGTAATATTTGGGCTCCTGCTGCTGCTGCTGCCAACTCCAGGGTGTGAATCATCCAATTTTTGGGCCCCTGAAGCCAACTCCAGTGTCTCTTTAAAGTAATATTTGGGCTCCTGCTGCTGCTGCCAACTCCAGGGTGTGATTCATCCAATTTTTGGGCTCCTGAAGCCAACTCCAGTGTCTCTTTAAAGTAATGTTTGGGCTCCTGCTGCTGCTGCTGCCAACTCCAGGGTGTGATTCATCCAATTTTTGGGCTCCTGAAGCCAACCCCAGGGTCTCTTTAAAGTAATGTTTGGGCTCCTGCTGCTGCTGCTGCTGCTGCTGCTGCCAACTCCAGGGTGTGATTCATCCATTTTTTGGGCTCCTGAAGCCAACCCCAGGGTCTCTTTAAAGTAATGTTTGGGCTCCTGCTGCTGCTGCTGCTGCCAACTCCAGGGTGTGATTCATCCAATTTTTGGGCTACTGAAGCCAACCCCAGTGTCTCTTTAAAGTAATGTTTTGGCTCCTGCTGCTGCCAACTCCAGGGTGTGATTCATCCAATTTTTGGGCTCCCGAAGCCAACCCCAGGGTCTCTTTAAAGTAATATTTGGGCTCCTGCTGCTGCTGCTGCTGCTGCCAACTCCAGGGTGTGAATCATCCAATTTTTGGGCTCCTGAAGCCAACTCCAGTGTCTCTTTAAAGTAATGTTTGGGCTCCTGTTGCTGCTGCTGCTGCTGCCAACTCCTGCCAACTCCAGGGTGTGATTCATCCAATTTTTGGGCTCCTGAAGCCAACCCCAGTGTCTCTTTAAAGTAATATTTGGGCTCCTGCTGCTGCTGCTGCCAACTCCAGTGTGTGATTAATCCAATTTTTGGGCTCCTGAAGCCAACTCCAGTGTCTCTTTAAAGTAATGTTTGGGCTCCTGCTGCTGCTGCTGCTGCTGCTGCCAACTCCAGGGTGTGAATCATCCAATTTTTGGGCTCCTGAAGCCAACTCCAGTGTCTCTTTAAAGTAATGTTTTTGCTCCTGCTGCTGCTGCTGCCAACTCCAGGGTGTGATTCATCCAATTTTTGGGCTCCTGAAGCCAACCCCAGGGTCTCTTTAAAGTAATATTTGGGCTACTGCTGCTGCTGCCAACTCCAGGGTGTGAATGTCATTACCTCCTTACCGGTTCCCCGTTCCAGCGTCGTCCCGGGTCCTCAGCCGCCCGCTCCCGCTGCGCAGCCACCTGTCTGGCGGCCGCGGCGGGCGGCGGCTTCTGTGCAGGCTGGCGCGCACGCGCCTCCCTGCTCACTCGGCGGCTCCGGCGTCGCTTCTCGTGCTCGCGCGCGTGCGCGAGCACGTTCAGTTTATTCCCTCCGGCGGCGCTGCTCTCAGCGCGGCCGCCGGAGGAAGGTTAAATGATGTATTAAAGCCCCAGCTGCATTAGTGGGACCTCCCCACTGACACTGGGCCAATCAGAGGCCCTTGTGTTCTGGGCGGTTCCCCCTCATGTCCAATCTGTTTGAAGTTCCTGGTTGCACCAATCACTACACTGTCTCTCCTTGGCCAATTATGTCTGTTCCCTATTTAACCTCAACCCAGTCAGTCTGTCATTGCCTGTTATAGCGCCTAGACCCTTGTAGCTGTTTATCCTCGTTTTTGATCCTGATTCCTGTTGCCGACCTTGCCTGTTTTTTGACTATCCTCGATCTCCACTCCTGTTGCCGACCCTTGCCAGTTTGACCATCCTTGATCTCCGTTCCTGTTGCCGACCCTCGCTTGTTTGACCATCCTCGATCTCCACTCCTGTTGCCGACCCTTGCCAGTTTGACCATCCTCGATCTCCACTCCTGTTGCCGACCCTTGCCAGTTTGACCATCCTTGATCTCCACTCCTGTTACCGACCCTTGCCAGTTTGACCATCCTCGATCTCCACTCCAGTTGCCGACCCTAGCCTGTCTATTGGACTGCCATCCTTACGCTCACATACCGGCAACCCGATTCCACTTCCAGCCGCGGGCTCTCCAGCACTCTGTACCGTAAGACCTCATCCTTTGAGCCATAAAGTCCTGGGGGCAACCGATCCCGAGCAGGCGTGTTCTGCGTCTCGGCAAGCGGGGGCTCCTATAGGTGAAGCTGGCTGCGGAGATTGGGGGTTGAGGCCCTTACCAAGAGAGCTGGAGTTGTCCAAGTGGTAATTGAGGTTCCGGGAGCGTGACATTATAACAGGCCCAAAAATATCATTATGGAAGACCTGGTACAGCAAGTGCAGGCGATGGCCACCGCTATCAATCAACTTGCCCAGAGGGTGGCCAACCAAGAAACCCGCCAGACTTCAACACCCGCTGTATCACCTCATATTCCTGAGCCTAAGGTTCCTTTGCCCGAAAAATTCTTTGGAGACCGGGCCGGCTTCTCAAATTTTAAGAATTCGTGTGAACTCTACTTTAGGCTGCGGCCTTTATCTTCTGGCACAGAAACCCAACGGGTGGGTTTAATTATTTCTTTGTTACAAGGAGATCCCCAGTCATGGGCTTTCAGCTTGCCCCCTGAAGATCCTGCCTTACACTCCGTGACATCTTTTTTTTCTGCTATGGGAGTGTTGTATGCGGATCCAGATCGTCAGTCCACGGCGGAAAACAGGCTTCGGGCCTTGAAGCAGGGTCGGAATTCCGCCGAGGACTACAGCGCTGAGTTCCGGCGCTGGGCAGTAGAATCTACCTGGAATAATCCAGCCCTGTGTAGCCAATACCGTTTGGGGCTGTCCGAAAATATTAAAGATGCCCTGGTCAACTTTCCTACTCCAAAAGATTTGGACCAGCTTATGCAGGTCTCCATCAGGATCGATAGGCGTCTTAGGGAGAGAGCCAGGGAAAGGGTTAGAGCTACTACGCCCTTTAGACCTTCACAAACTCCCAGCCCTTCAACTTCTGGTGGGGTAAACTCCTCCTCTCCCTCTCAAGAGGAGCCAATGCAGGTTGGCAGAGCCCGTCTTTCTCAGGACGAGAAACAACGAAGACGGTCTTTGGGTCTTTGTCTCTACTGTGGGTCCCCGGGGCATTTTGCCAGGTCTTGCCCAAATAAGGGATATCCGGCGGGAAACTTTCTTGCCTAGGTCAGGAAGAGGGTGCTGACCTAGGTGAATTGAAGCATTACCCTCACCATGATAAGATGTTAATCCCTACAGAGCTTTTCTGGGGTCCTTCCAAACAGGCAGTATCTGCGTTTGTAGATAGTGGAGCTGCAGGTAACTTCCTGGATCGGAACATAGTCTCCATCCTGGGAGTTCCACTGGTACCTCTAGAAAAGTCTCTTCAGGTTTTGGCCATCAACGGGAAGGCCATCCTGGGAGGGCCGGTCAGTCACAAGACCCCCCCTCTCAGATTGGTGGCCGGCTCATCTCATACTGAACTTATAGAATTTCTGGTGTTTGATTGTCCGGAAACACCAGTAGTTTTGGGATACCCATGGCTAAAGCTCCATAACCCCGTATTCAATTGGCAGTCCGGTGATCTGATTAAGTGGAGTAATTTCTGCAGATCACATTGCTTCTCCACCATCCTTAAGAGTGTGCAGATTTCGCCCCAAGAACTGCCTCTGCCTTATATAGATTGGGCAGACGTCTTTTCTGAGCGGTCCGCTGACAATCTTCCCCCACACAGACCCTATGACTGTCCCATCGACCTACTTCCTGGAACCATTCCTCCTAGGGGCAAAATCTATAATCTGAATCGAGCTGAAGAGCAGGCCATGAAAGAATATATTTCTGAAAATCTGAGTAAAGGCTTTATCCGCCCATCTACTTCACCGGCGGGTGCCGGCTTCTTTTTTGTGGAGAAGAAGGATGGGGGTTTAAGGCCTTGCATAGATTATAGAGCCTTGAATAAGATCACTATTAAAAATCGTTATCCTCTTCCCTTAATAGGTGATTTATTTAATCAGGTAGTTGGGGCTCGAATTTTTTCTAAACTAGATCTAAAGGGGGCCTACAACCTGATCCGTATTCGGCAAGGGGATGAATGGAAAACGGCGTTCAATGTTAAGGATGGCCATTACGAATATTTAGTGATGCCTTTTGGCCTTTGTAATGCTCCTGCGGTCTTTCAAGACTTCGTTAATGACGTGTTTCGTGACTTTTTGGGTAACTTCGTTGTGGTTTACTTGGATGACATCCTCATTTACTCTAAGAACCTTTCCGAACACAGGCAACATGTAAAACTGGTCCTCCAGAAGTTGAGAGAGAATAACTTATACGCTAAAATTTCTAAGTGTATGTTTGAGGTCGCCTCCGTTCCCTTCTTGGGATATATTATTTCTAGTCAGGGGTTGGAGATGGATGGGGGAAAAGTTTCGGCAGTACGGGATTGGGTGCAACCCAAATCCTTAAAAGAATTACAACGCTTTTTAGGGTTTGCCAATTTCTATCGACGCTTTATCAAGGGTTTTTCTAGTATCGTTGCACCTCTCACCAATCTCACCCGCAAAGCCGCGTTCACTGTTAACTGGTCACCATCAGCTATTGAAGCCTTCCGTGTCCTAAAACAGGCTTTTACTTCGGCGCCAGTTTTAGTGCACCCTGACGTCAACAAACCTTTTATTGTTGAGGTTGATGCGTCTGAATTGGGTGTGGGGGCTGTTTTATCGCAATTCTCTGGATCTCCTGAACGTATGCATCCATGTGCCTATTTCTCTCGGAAATTTAATACCGCGGAACAAAATTATGACGTTGGCAATAGGGAACTATTAGCTATTAAACTGGCATTTGATGAATGGCGTCACTGGTTAGAGGGCTCTCTGCATCCTATCACTGTATATACCGATCATAAAAATCTTGAGTATATAGGCTCCGCCAAGAGGTTGAATTCTCGACAGGCCCGTTGGGCATTATTTTTTTCACGTTTCAATTTTATTATTACTTTTAAACCGGGTGTAAGAAATACTAAAGCCGATGCTCTATCGCGTATGTTCGGTGAGTGTAAAGATCGAGGAGATTTTGGGGAACCTATTTTACCTGCAGGTTGTGTGGTCGGGGCCCTACTCCCCGATCTTTCTAATGTTCTTGCGCCGTTCCAAGATGATTCCCCTGTAAATGTACCAGCAGGACGTCAATTTGTGCCACCGCATTTGCGTTCCGACGTAATCCGCGAATTCCACGACGCCAAAACTGCCGGGCATCTGGGAATTCGTAAAACTTTTATTTTAGCTCGACGTCATGTATGGTGGCCTTCTATGAGACGTGATATCACTACCCTTATCGACGCATGTCCTGTTTGTGCACGAAGTAAAGGGGTACACAAGGCCCCTAGTGGGTATCTGATTCCGCTTGAGATCCCTAAAGAACCGTGGTCTCACATCTCGATGGATTTTATTGTTGATTTACCCCTCTCGCATGGGAACACTGTGATTTGGGTAGTCGTTGATAGATTTAGTAAGATGGCTCATTTTATTGCTTTACCCAAGCTACCCTCGGCTCCGGAACTTTCGCGCTTGTTCATCTCGCATATTTTTCGTCTTCATGGTATTCCAGTAAATATTGTTTCCGATCGGGGTGTGCAATTTATATCACAATTTTGGAAAAATTTTTGTTCACGTTTGGGGATTCAGGTTTCTTTGTCTTCCGCGTACCATCCCCAGTCTAATGGGCAGACTGAAAGAACAAATCAAAGCTTAGAACAATATTTAAGATGTTACATCTCTGACACTCAGGAGCAGTGGTCGGAATTTATTGACTTTGCAGAGTTCGCGTATAATAATGCGCCAAGTGACAGTACCAAAGTATCCCCGTTCTTTTGTAATTATGGAAAGCATCCTAGAGCTTCTTCTATTTCTGCAGCACCTTCTGATTTTCCGGTCTTAGAAGAGTGGCTTCAGAAACGGAAAGAGGTTTGGGCACGCGTCAAGGAAAATTTAGAAACTATGCGCGTTAAATATAAAAGGTTTGCTGATCGTCGCAGGTCTCAGGAACCTATCCTTCAGTGTGGAGACCTTGTTTGGGTTTCCACTAGGAATATCGCTCTCCATCAGCCTTCTTATAAATTGGGTCCTAAATTTATTGGTCCTTACCCTATCATCAGGAAACTTAATAATGTTACCTATAAAGTACGGCTTCCTTCTACTATGAAGATTTCCGACTCATTTCATGTTTCTCTGTTGAAACCAGCTAAAAACTCTTCTCCTGCTGGTCCTCCTCCTGTTTTAGTGGATAATGTGCAAGAATATGAAGTGAACAAGATTTTGGATTCGCGTAGGGTTCGCAATACGTTACAATACTTAATTGATTGGGTTGGTTACGGTCCTGAGGAGAGGTGCTGGGTGTCTTCTTGTGATGTCCATGCCAGGGCTCTTGTACGGAAATTTCACCGTGACAACCCGGGGAAGCCGGGTGAGGGTCCGGAGGCCCCTCGTGAGGGGGGGGGTAATGTCATTACCTCCTTACCGGTTCCCCGTTCCAGCGTCGTCCCGGGTCCTCAGCCGCCCGCTCCCGCTGCGCAGCCACCTGTCCGGCGGCCGCGGCGGGCGGCGGCTTCTGTGCAGGCTGGCGCGCACGCGCCTCCCTGCTCACTCGGCGGCTCCGGCGTCGCTTCTCGTGCTCGCGCGCGTGCGCGAGCACGTTCAGTTTATTCCCTCCGGCGGCGCTGCTCTCAGCGCGGCCGCCGGAGGAAGGTTAAATGATGTATTAAAGCCCCAGCTGCATTAGTGGGACCTCCCCACTGACACTGGGCCAATCAGAGGCCCTTGTGTTCTGGGCGGTTCCCCCCCATGTCCAATCTGTTTGAAGTTCCTGGTTGCACCAATCACTACACTGTCTCTCCTTGGCCAATTATGTCTGTTCCCTATTTAACCTCAACCCAGTCAGTCTGTCATTGCCTGTTATAGCGCCTAGACCCTTGTAGCTGTTTATCCTCGTTTTTGATCCTGATTCCTGTTGCCGACCTTGCCTGTTTTTTGACTATCCTCGATCTCCACTCCTGTTGCCGACCCTTGCCAGTTTGACCATCCTTGATCTCCGTTCCTGTTGCCGACCCTCGCTTGTTTGACCATCCTCGATCTCCACTCCTGTTGCCGACCCTTGCCAGTTTGACCATCCTCGATCTCCACTCCTGTTGCCGACCCTTGCCAGTTTGACCATCCTTGATCTCCACTCCTGTTACCGACCCTTGCCAGTTTGACCATCCTCGATCTCCACTCCAGTTGCCGACCCTAGCCTGTCTATTGGACTGCCATCCTTACGCTCACATACCGGCTACCCGATTCCACTTCCAGCCGCGGGCTCTCCAGCACTCTGTACCGTAAGACCTCATCCTTTGAGCCATAAAGTCCTGGGGGCAACCGATCCCGAGCAGGCGTGTTCTGCGTCTCGGCAAGCGGGGGCTCCTATAGGTGAAGCTGGCTGCGGAGATTGGGGGTTGAGGCCCTTACCAAGAGAGCTGGAGTTGTCCAAGTGGTAATTGAGGTTCCGGGAGCGTGACAGTGAATCATCCAATTTTTGGGCTCCTGAAGCCAACCCCAGTGTCTCTTTAAAGTAATGTTTGGGCTCCTGCTGCTGCTGCTTGCAACTCCAGGGTGTGATTCATCCAATTTTTGGGCTCCTGCTGCTGCCAACTCCAGTGTCTCTTTAAAGCAATGTTTGGGCTCCTGCCCCTCATAGTGATGCCACTTCAACTCTCTGCAATTGTGCCGCTCTGCGATTCTATTAGCGATGCCTCTGATCTGCATGTGATATTTATTCAAAGTATTATTTAACTAACCCAGCACGCATCCTATGCGTGTTACAGCAAGGCAGAATGGTTTACAACCCTATTGAGGCTCTAGGAGGCTCAGAAATAGCCGTTTTTAATAGCGATTCGTCACGAATAAATTTGGGTCGAAACGATTTTTGTCGGAAAATTCGGCGAATCAATCGAATCGAATTTTTCAAAAGTTCGCTCATCTCTAGTAGCTGGGATATCCTGCAAATGAATTACAGACGGAAATATGTTACTGGCTGTGAGGAATAGGGCAAATAATACATTTCATTTTATCGCTGATGACCGGCAACCTCCTTTAAGATTCTCTGTATGTCACCCTTACAAGGCTAGCAGGAAAGGGGCCCCCTGCGGCTCTCCTAACACCTTGGTCAGACCGCCAGGAGCCACGATCCTTCTTTGCTGGGGAGGTGTGATAGCATATGGGGACTTCAAAAGAATTATACAGGATCTGTGTCTGGGAGAAGGGGGGTTATCTCTTTGTAACTCACTGTAATATGTAACCCACTTCTCATAACGACATTTGTATTTATTCATATTCCGTCATAGCCAAATGTTTGTTATTGCATTAAATACTAATTTTTAACTTGAGTGATTTTTTTGCCTTAGCCAAGAATCTGTGTGTCCGCAGGCTTTGGGCCTGGTAGTCCTGCTAGGTGGGCTCGGACAGGGTTTTGTGAAAGCGGGCTGGGCGTGATGGAGGTCCCTGACTGTTAGTTGGATCACGTGACCCGAGGTTCCTTGACACTGGGAATCTAATACTGTACAGGCCACAACATCAAACAGTTTGAGAGCCAACTCTCTTTGTGTTACAGCACTCTACTCACAATACCTGGCAACTGCCAGGCAGCTTTACTCATAGGAAGAGCCAACCAGTCCTCAGCATCTTTCTTAGCTAAGAAACACAGCAGCTTAGCATCTGATTGGAAGGTGACTTGGTCCAGCGTTCTGCTCCCTTTTTGCCTGTTGCCTCAACTGCTACTCACTACACCTTATCATGTCTCTAAGACAAGCCCTGTTGCCAACCCTGCTACATCTAATCACGTCTCTGCCAGGCTGTGTTGCCAATCCAGCTATGTTTGAGCATGTCTCTGTGCCAAGCTCTGCTGCAACACGTTGCATTGTCTGATCACATCTCTGTGCCAAGCTCTCTTGCCAAATCAGCCACATCTGAACATGTCACTATGCCAAGCCCAGTTGACAAATATTGCCACATCTAACCACGCCTTTGTCAAGTCACATTTCACAACCAATGCCCAGCCCCATCTGCACAGATTTCTGCCAAAGACAGATTATCACTACAGATTTCCATCTTGGGTTGACCTCCCCCCAGCCTTGCCCCCTGTTGGCCATACTCAGCATGGTTGGCATCAGCTGTTGATGCCTAGGGGGTATCAGTTGAGTATACCTTTTTGCATCAGAAAATTAAGGGGGGTTATTCATAAAGGGATAGCGGCAGGTAGTGCCTCGTAGCGGCAGCCAGCGTCTAGTGAACGTCAGGCGCTGTACGCAAAACCACATTTATGAAAGTGAATCTGGTGAGCAATTCCATGTGTTTTTGCTTTGTTACTGGTGGATATGTGTTCAAAAACAGACTTTAATGCTCTATGCTATAGCGCCCAGATTTAGAGCGCCGATGCTGTGTGTGTGGCCTTTTTTGATAAGTATGGTGTGAAGTGCTGAGAGTCTGTCGCACTGAGCTGGCGCTACCTTTCACTCACTGCAGCGCTGTAGTGGTGTTAGAGAGCCCAACATACATCACATTCATCACTGTGGGCCAGGTTACTAGAGCGACTGAGGTGCTCTGTTACAGTGCCCGATACCTGCTTTCAGCTTCTACTAGCAGACGCTCTAAGCGCCGCTATACAGATGCTCATCTGTGTGGGATGCCGGTTGTAAGAGGATATGTAAAATTGTTTATTTTTCTTTTTTTGGCCACATATATCCTTAGTTTGGTGCCTGAGTAAACTGACTATAACATTTTAAGGCTTCTGACATTTGGTTGTGAGAGAAAGGGACTAGTGTAAATGCTTTTATGTTAAGAGATGCAGAAAATCAACCACCATTTTGGCTGAATCTCACCATGCATGCTAGTCATGAGGTCAATAGTCAGCATCCCCAGGCACAAGCCCTTTGCCCATCTAACTACTCAGGTCCTTTAGATAAGAATCTATTGTTGCTGACAACATTTTTGGCTAGCAACTTTTTTTCCTGGACCCAAGGAACACGCAAATGAATTATAATTATCAATCCATTCTTTCCCAGACATTTCCATTCCCAGTTATTTAAAAAAAAATAACAGCTGCTTGATAAAAATTACTATTTCATTTCTGTCATTAATTGAAGCTTTTTAATGCTTTGTCAGTGAATTATGATGTTTCTAAAGCATATATTACATTCTCAATTCCACATTGTCAAAATAAAATGGCACCTGTCATTCATTTCTAGTGCCCTAGGTATATTTGCCTAGCATTGTTGTTGGTTTATAACATAGACGATATGACTAGAAGTAGACACAACTGCATTATCTATAATTTCTAAATCATTATGTTTTATATAAAAGCTGGAAGATAATAAACTAATTTATACTAAGCAATGATAACAAGCTATGCTTTACTGCTAAAAGGGGTCCTTTGGCAATGCTACTTTGCCTTTCACTCTGACAGATGTGGAAAATTTCTGCTCCAAGCTGAGCTATAATTTCTTCATTTCTGTGACTTATGTTTTATGGCTTCAGTAATTTATTGCTGCACAATTATGGTAAGTAAAACAAATCTTTCTGGGCTCTCGTTCAGCTTTCTCACTACCTGCTTATCTAAATAACTGTCTAATTGCTGGGGATTTTGTATTTCTGCTTGTTTTCCTCTGCGTTTCCTAAATACAGAATCCTTCTCTTGATGCAGCACTGATGCTTCTACTGATGCTTCTAAACCATAGTTTAGCTAAAAACCAACTTACAAGTAGAAAGAAAGAATAGGACACCAGCTGTCACCCTTTTTAGGAGTTATATAAGACAAGGCTTGTCTGGACAAAGCTCAGAGACAGACTGTCTGTCCAGGCAGCAAACAGACAGTGGTTAGTTAAACAGGTAGAAAATCAGCAACAGAGAATCAACATTTTCTTTAGAGACCATCCACAATGACTGATCACTATAACAGGCTTGGCTTAATTGAGAGGGAAACCAAGCAGTGGGGGTGCTAAAATCTTGGGCAATTACTTATGCCAGGATCTGGGGCCAACGGCAATGACTCGGAAGACAGTTCTTGGTCAAATCATAAGCAATTTATTAAAACTAAATTCCAACAGGCAAACTCTCTTAACTTCAGAGTAAGATGCAGCATACAATGCAGTACAGCAAGCGGTTATCTCACCAACTCTAGCAATGTCCAGTGTAGGATAATGACAGCGTATTGCAAGTCCTTGATATAACAGGTCCTCTTTCAGGGCATACAAGTCCAGGCTGTTAATCCACAGGTTCCCAGAAAGGATAACACATAAGTCCTTCGGCTGCAATTCACCACTGTCAGTATTGGGAGCAGCAAGGCACGGGCTCCTCATCCCAGCCCCTTCAATTCCACTCTGAAAGCCTCAGAAATTCCTTTTATAGGGCTTCCTTCAATTAGTCTCATCACCTGGGAAGACTTGTGAGTAGGGTAAAAACCCGTAGAGGACCCAGGATGTGGATTGGATCTCTGATATCTCGGCATGGATCGTGCCTGCCTGAAAAACTTATGTTCTCTCTTCCTTGATACACTCAGAAACCTGTCACCACTGGATTTTATTTCTACCAGTAAAAGAAAACCACAAGCTTGGCGGCAGTTTTATTCAGTTTGGGTGTATAAGTGACTCCTCCTCTCATTAGCTGATGTGTTTATATGTATTTTTAATAGGACACAATTTTGTGATACACCTCCTTGTGGCTCATTCTCCACAGAAGCATGTTGCAATTAATTTCGCCATGCTCCCACTTGTTACCCACATCTGTATCTGCCATAGACCCAGTGCGTCGAGGAGATTGATGGCACTGGAGCAATGTGGTCCGGATGGAAGGTGTCAAGCTCTGTAGAACACCATCCTTCATCTGAGTCCACAGCCCCCAAGCTCCTCTGCTACTTCTGCCTATAGACAAGCCCCTATTAGCCAGGAGGCTAGATATGCCTCACCGGACACAGTTGCCCCGGGACTTACATAGCACGAAGGAGGCGGGCCTACAGGGTGTATGCGGACTAACCAGGGACTAGACTGGGCGGTGTCAGGCTGACCAAGGAGAGTAAGGGTCAAGCCAAGTCAAAGCCGGGTGCTCAGAGAGTTTGTGGTACTGTGGATGACAAGGGCTAATAGGATTGGTCAGGCAAGGCAAGGTCAGCAGAGGAACTATGACAAGCAGCAGAACGCTATCACTGGCAGTGAGATAAGGAACTGAGGAGACTTTAATAGGGCTTGGGTGCAGGAGATTGGCCAGAACAGCTTCAAACTCATTGGCCCAGGAATTACATGAGAACTGATAAGCCTGAGAGGCTAATGGCCAGTCAGCCCTGCACAGAAAACTCGGGCTCATTGGTCCATTTGAATTACCCTCCAGTGGCTGCGCTGCCTGCAGCACCGCCGGAGGGAATAAAGGTGGTGTGAGCATGCGCATGTGCAAGGCTGCCGGAGAAGTGAGGGCAGAGAGAGTGCGGCGCTGCTTGAGCCAGGCATGTGGATCTCTGTGACAGCACCTTTTTACAGTGTAACAGCAGGACCCCATCCTGCTTGTTACGTTGTACAGAGGGAGAAAGGCAGCACACTTTTAAAACTGGCAGGCCAAGTTTTATTATGTCTGTCCTGTAAGTGTGTAAGTGCAGGGCTCTCTCCTATTGTATCCAGTTTTCACAGCACAGCATGTTTTTTCCCTGTCTGTTACTACCACTTTATACAGCGCAACAGATGTAGATAGCACTATATTATTAACAATAATAATATATGTGTAAATGTCATTATTTAACATATGTCTTTAAATGTTCTAGTTCGGTCATATAAAATGTTACCATATAGAACCTATTCTTGGCCCTCCTTTCTGTACAACTCCTGATTTTGATTATGATTCTACAGCTCACCATCACTGCTAAACTAAAATGTGCAGGGGGTGTAATTGTGCATATCTCACACCATCTGTTGTACTGTAATTCTCTAATCACATTGGGGTCCTGTTAAATGCAAGATTGTTCTTTTATTATATTATATGGTAAATGGTTAGAAAACTTTAACTATTTATACTTTTTCTATTTATTTTCTATTTTTTTTCAAGCTTTTTGAATCATGAATTGATGGGCTACCTATACCTTGTTTCTTTGAACTGTTATTAAAAAGGAGCTTTGTTCAGCAAAAGTTAACAGGCCTATATTATACAGAAAATAAAAATTCTTGACAAGGCAAGTGAAAAATAACGTTATGTGTATATTTTGCATTTCTGTCCTTGGAGTTCTGTAAAAATGTTTCCCTTGATACATATTTAAATGACCTACTTTTAGCCCTGCTATAACATATAAACGAGGAAAGCTCTCGTGAAAAGTAAAATCTACAAACTATAAAATTTTGGTTGGTGTAATAAAATCTTTAACATTATAAAGATTTAAAGATTTTGCTGAGGAGAAACATGAAAGTTTCCAGTACGTTACTCCAGCAGTTTTAAAAGTCCTGAAT
This sequence comes from Gastrophryne carolinensis, assembly GCA_027917425.1. NCBI lineage: Eukaryota > Metazoa > Chordata > Amphibia > Anura > Microhylidae > Gastrophryne > Gastrophryne carolinensis. The sequence goes on from CM051239.1 coordinate 329,684,734, forward strand.
TTGCAAATAAACAGTTTATAAAATCCTGGAATTACTTAAGGTGGGTGTAAGAGTATACTACTATATATTAATATCATACAGTTACTAAGACTAGTTTGCTAAAATAGGACCATAAGCAAAAGCAACTGTGCATGACTTCTTATATTTCATTACCTAAATACAACATGTATAATAAAAAAATATAAAAACCTTCGAAACATTTAATAGGTTCAGAAAAAAAGCCTTTATCCCTACCGCTAGGCTCCATACGAAAGAATAAAACCTTCAATATATTTAAAACCCTTATCTGGTCTTATCATACGATTGCTACACATCCCAAATGGAAATCGAACTTATGTTGTCAGTTCATCAAAATATAAAATATATGCACAACGCTAATCAAATAACAACCAATTTTCCTAAGAACAAACTATGGTGGTGCTCAGACGTGTAAGGGTACTGCCTTATTCCAACAGTAGATAATGAACAATAAAAGTAGAAAACACAGAGCAACACATATAACAAAATCTTCAAAAAAGTCTCTATCATGTAGCAGTGTGGCAAGGGAATCCCGCGGTGCATGTACTCAACACAAATGTGCAGTGAAATCCCCAACCATCGTTCCAGGCTACTTACCAGAAATACCTTGTTTAAAAGCTTTAACACAATCAGCTTGTGTGGAATCCAATCAATTACTGATCTCCCACAATTAATCGATCTTCAAAAAAGGTAATTATTCGGCCCAATAAACTTTTCAGACCTTCCACTCAGAAATTGCGGGGGAGAAAGAACAGAAATAACACCCTAGTGCAACTCTGTATAGCAAGTAGTTCAAATTCAATAAAAGTATTGCACTTACAAACCACAATTGAAATAGGCGCATGTAAAATCCAAACAGATTGAGAACGCAGGTGGAGTGTTTCTCCTGTCACCACATCCAATGACGGCCAGCGTAAACAAGTAATAAACTCCAAGGTATGCTAGAGAGACGTTTCCGTCTATAATGATCGTCTTCCTGTTTATCAAAATACTTGACAGTTTTTCATTAATTAGTAACCACCTAATATTCTGGATGAGGTGGTTGAAGGATATAGTCACTTATTTCCACACATGAGTAATTGTGATCTGTGCTGCTGTAAGGATCAGACCACCAAGACCTGACTTTCGATCAAGGCCACGAAGTATGCCACATGTCAGCTTTGACATTGCAGCCTCTAAAGCAATTACTCATTCCACCTACCTATCCTAAAACTTTAATATTAATCTCTCTAATAGAGACATTGAGGGAAAATTCCTGCCTTTTTCAGTAGTTTACCCCACCATTCTGGTGGGCTCCATATAGGGTAGTTTATTTTCCAGCTTGATTAAGATAGCATAAACCAGGGAGATACCCACTTGTTCTTCCAGGGTTTCAATACAAAACCTTTCAAACTCTGTGTATTCTTCTATCACCCCCTTATAAACTTTTTTTGGTTTATATATTGTAAAATTTAAATGGCTCTATAATACTCCTTTGGGGGTAAATAGTATCTCTCACAATGTTCCATTGTTATAGTCTTTGAATTAAAAAAAAGTGTCCCACCCTTAACAATTTGTTTACATGCCATCACCTCCCTCCAGTCTCCATACCTGGCTCAAAATTAGGGTTACCATTCTTTCTCACTCTATCCCAGGTTTGTCTAGGGCCACTGGGCATGCTATCTTTGGTCGCTGTTTATTAGAGATCCAAAGAATAGCTTCCAGGGAAAACCAAAAGCACCCCCTCTGTCTCCATCTCAACCCATTCTGGGTTTTGCCTGTCTCAAAATATTAATGAGAATAGTGTGAGGCCCTGGCTGCCTGATGGTATTTCATAAGGCACGGAACTCATAGTCCCTGTTCTTTGGTCGCCTATAGGGTGGTTTTATCCATTCTCCATGAATCTCAAACTATCCCTCTGTAATTTTTCCATATCTCCCTTCAAAATTGCAATTGGGAGGGCTATAAAAGACTTTCAGAAGAAGGTCTATTTTAATTGCTGCCATCCTCCACATCAAGGGTAAAGGTTTCATCAGCCATCTCCTGAGGGCTTCCCTCAGTTTTTTAAATAGTGGCATATAGAACTCTTGGGGTCAACTTAATACCCAGGTAAGTAATATCTAAAAGTTTCCAGTGAATATCTAGTGCACGACTTTTTAAAGCAATTAAACAGATTATATAATCAATTTGTTCTTACTACATATAAAAAGACATTAAGGTTCCCTGTGGCTTTAATATACAGTTTGTATGTAAATGTGTGTAAAATGACTCCATTTCAGTAAATAATGTAAATTCAAAAATATTCTTTCTGTTTCCTTCTGCAATCACGAGGCTATTATTTCATAACCAGATAAAGAAATACACCTTCCACTTTCCTTTTTAGAATTCACCCACCAACCCTGGTGTTTTGCTAGACGGTGTAATTTGCTAAAATGATCTCTAAAAATCACACCATGCATGTCTAAAAGTTCATTTAAAACAGTGAGTTCCGAGGATAAATGCACTACAGATTACTACTACTTCATTTACCACTCCACAAGCAAGCAGACAAGACCCCAGACAAAAAAAAATGGTCTGACTAGTTTGTGAGAACAATTTAGAAGGTTACTTTAAAAGGTGAGAAAGAGGAAAAATGCAAAAAAAACAAGTAAATATAAAGTTACAAAAATTCAGTTCACAGTAGTTTAACAGTAGTTTAAAAAACGTATCTTAATTAAGTGGCCTTGGTTCCAGGGTCATTCCGGTCCTTCAGGTTTCAACAGCAGCAAAAAGGTCCATGAAGTGTTTCCGGGTTCGGGGGAAGAAAATAGAGAATCCAAAGCAGCGTGGAATGCCTTTTGTCCTGCATAGGACCACATCTCTTGACCAATCACAGGTCCCCAATATTGTCCAATAGGTGAATGCCCTGTATGCAACCTATTAACCTTTATCCTATTATCCCATCCCAAATGGACACATATACCCAAAGGAAACAAGCCACGTGGCCATCTTGGAACACAGTCTTCCAACTCTTCCAACTGTTAAACAATTGATACATATTTTATAGTAGATCAAACCAATACATTGTGTCTGTAGCACTACACCTGGGTACTACAACAGAATTTAACCTTCTGGCTCCTGACCCTTGACTCATCTCTGAATTACCCCTTTGCTTCTTTCAGCCTCAGCTCACAGCTGGAACTGTCCCATGCTGTGTCATTTGAGTTCATTGGCCTACAACCTTTATACTACATGCCTTGTGTTATCTAAGACCTTGTGGCAACTGTGTCTGGGTGACAGCACCCCCTCGGGCCCCTCAGGCTTGTCTATAGGCAGAAGCAGTGGTTGAGACTGGGGGTAGTGGTTTGACAGATGGTTTTTCAGAAGAGAAATACACACTGAGAAGTTATCCTACATCAATTGCTAACAAGATAGGCAAGAGACCTTGGTCAGCAATGACATGTGACAAATATTTTTTAATGTAGGGTTGATCCAGCACCATATTTTTTGTCCTCAATATTTTGAGAAAAAACACCTTTTCTCGTGATTTTTTTCTTGAGACAATTCAGCACCATATTTAGCTGTGAAACCATGAGGGGAAAATCATTTTCTCGAAAAAAAAATGAGTGACAAATATGGTGCTGTATCAACCCTAAAGTGTCTTTGCTTTGTGTTATGGAGGCTAGGAACTTAGGAATCAGTCAAATGTATGTTATTTAAAACATTGCATATGAATTAGCATGCCCTGCAATAATACATTTATGAAAAAAATGTGTAATGGGTAATGTTGTACTGAAGTGTGTTGGCGTATATTTGTGTGTTGTTCTTTATATAATAGTGTAAACCTAAAATAAAAGCTTTTTTTTCATTTCTGTAAACGGTGACTAATAAATTTTTTTCAGTTCAATTTAGATGCAATAAAGACGGGCTGCACAGCAAGTTTCCTCACTGCTGTTCCATCATGGACATCAATCTTAGCCTGGAGGGACCATCTTTTCTGAAAGTGAGAGGCAATTTAGTCTCCATAATATATCAGTTCTAAGTTTCAGCAGAATGTCAAGCACTGAATTTATATCAAGCTGCATGTTGACGGGGGCTTCACACCACCAGAGAATAGGCTCGCGCCACTAATTTCATTTCGTTTAGGAGCTTGATCCAGCAAAGACCTTTTGATCTAATAAAAAGGTCAAATTTTTATTTTGCCATCAACAATTTTCTGTTATGGTTTCCAGTTGTTCGCTTTGGTATTTTTCTTTCTTTACAGCGCAGGCCACTACACCGGCTTTTTCTATTCGTGCAGGGCGTGAAATCTCCCTGGTGAATCAATAACCTTCTGAGATGCTAGCAGGATGTAGGAATCATGAGACATATATTATATTGGGGAAATTATGTATAACTCTAGAGCATTGCTTGTTATATATTTAATGTTATATATATAATAGCAGCTCTATTTTAGTCATAGAATGACATTCTTTAATAATGTAGGCAGTATCTACCTCATATTCCTCTGCTGCTACATTTCCTATTTGACATGAATAAAAATGTGATTTTCCACGTGATTACGTTATATGTTCCTTTACCCTTCCAACATGAAACTGAAGCGCTTACTAGGAACCATTCTTTCTGTTAGATAAGTATAATAGACACAAGCTCAGCTATGGCTAGGGGTCAAATTGTGTGGTATAATGCATTTCAAAATATATTTTCACATTGAGAAAACATGCAGAGCTGTAAGATTATTTCCTGTGGGCATTTTGCTTCTTTTGTCAAAGTAAAATGCATTTTATTCTGTAGAAATAATCATCAAGAAGTAGAGAATAAGGGTAGCATATGAGTTTATTTACTTACCTTCCACCCCCCCCCAATCACAAGAATCCTTACTGCATTAAACCTAGTCACTTAATTTCTATACTAAACTTATTCTAAAATGTATTTGCCAAACTGCTCATATAGAGTGATAAAATATGCCCACTAGTGTTCTAAGCTAGCTGCTGTGAAAAAAACATTTTGAAAATAAAAAAAGAACTAGCCATCGTGGCTTCTTCCTCCGTCCCCCTACTTGGTGGAGTCCTCTCTGCAGGTCCACTGGGCTGGGGACTTCTTCCTGGCCCGGAAGGCTGTGATATTCTTGATGCTAGAAGTGACTATTGCAGCAGCCCTGCCTCCTCTGCAGTGCAGTCATGTCATGTCATGTCATGGGTGGGAATGCCAAAAGTGTGTAAACACGCTACGCACTTTATGCAGCAGCTCTGGCATTTCTGACTCATGGGTCAGGAAGCCCTGCACCACCAAGTTGAGCACGTGCTCTGGGAAGGGATGTGCGTCAACCCCGGCCCAAGTTTGCTACAAAGTTATGCTCACTGTCACACACCACCTTGCCAGGCTTCAGGTGCAACGGCAGCAGCCACTTATCTGTCTGCTTCTGGATGCCGGTCCACAGCTCTTGGGAGGTGTGGGGACTTTTGCTCAGAAATTGGTGGTGCAGAGTAGGAGGAGGACTGAGGCTTCAGGAGGCAGCGACTGATTTCCAGCAATCCTGGATGGTGGAAGGATATATACCATAGTGTTTCTTGCCTCAGTCCCAGCAGCCACTACATTGACCCAGTGGGCAGTTAGAGAGATATAACGTCCCTGCCCATGCTGTGGTGATGTGTACACTGGAACTAATGGCATTGCCCTGTACACGTCTTATTTTTTCCACAACCTGTTGGTACAGGGCAAGGATGGCCTGGAGAGATAAGTAGTGGTGGCTGGGAATGGCGTAACATGGAACAGTCGCTGCCATCAGATCTTTAAAATTTTCAATCTTCACCAGTTGGAATAGGAGCATTTCAAAAGATAGAAATTTGGAAATGCTCATATTCAGTGCTAGGGCTCATGGGAGAGAAGGGCCCAAATTCCTCTTTCTCGCTAAAAGTTTGTGTGACAGAAGACTGAATCCTTGCCTGGGATGGTGTGGACAGGCTTGATGATAGTGCTGTTGGTGCTTCTGGCGCTGGAGGTGGTGGTGGTCCCACATTCTTCCTTTGTGAGAGACAGGTGGCATTGTTGTTGCGGAGCTGGTGCTAGAGGCTGATCTAGACAATCGCAGCAATAGTGGGAGACTCAGATGTTTGCAGTTTTTCAGGTGTTTTGTTTGCAGATGCCTGGTCATGCACGAGGTGCTTTGGTGACTGTTGGCACAGCGTGCACGTGACCTGTGTTTTGTCGTCAGTGCACTACTTGAAAAAATGCCATGCTGGTGAGATTCTTTGAGGCAGCTTTGGTGTGCTCAGTCCCTGGACTTGGTGGGCAGTAGTCACCTGGCAATACTCATCCGCTCACTCTTCCCTGCTAGCCTCCCTCTGAGCTTCAACATTGCAGAAAGCTGCAGCAGTCGGCCCTAGGGTTTCATCATTATTGAAGGTGTCCTGTGATGGTCCACTGGCCATGGCCTCATCCTCCAAAATAAGTTGATGCACATCTGGGAACCCTAGGCCTGCAACTGGGGAAGGGGGTGGCCCATGGTATCCAAGCTAGGACTGTAATCATAAAGCATTAAGGACTTTGTATTGTTCTATTCGGGGGACCTTGCGTTTTCAGATTTAACTTGTTTTTTCTTGTTTTCAAATAGTTTTTTTCAGGAAAATATGGCTTTGATTCTTCTTTTTTATTCTTTTTTTAGGGAAACTCTGTCCAACCAAAGAATTAATTGAAGGATCACTTTCATAAAACTACGCCCACGTCAACAAGCCTGGTACACTTAGAAAGCTTGAGAAGTGTACTTCCAGAGAATATATAGTTTGTTGGGGGTATTTCAAATGTAAAGAGTTGTTTTCTTGAAAAACTGCAAGGTGCGCTTAGCACGTAGCATAGTTGTATTTTATCTGAAAATCTCCTAAAGCGCTGTTTCAGTTTGGGGGAGTCTCCTGAGCAGAAAAGGGTGTCTACCAATACATATGTGGTACCGTTGTAACCGGGAGAAATTAGGATTTTACAAGCAATAAGATTTTATTGACAAACCTACCTGTAAAAAAATGATTTTTTTCTCCCAAAAGTATTGAGAATGTACAAAGAAAAAGACCAAACAAGACATCTCATGTTAAAGCCTTGACTTGCTGAAAAAAAAACAATATATAATTTTCCTGGGAAATCCCTTCAAAATCACAGTTGAACATGTGTAGCACAAAATAGTGAAATGTGGTCTGGCAACAGAGCATGACAAAAACTCTAGTTAGACTGGCACTTAAAGGGTTAATGGACAAGGGGAAGGGTTAATCCCTGCTCACCAAAGCCTGCACTTTAGACCCATTGCTGGGATTATCATCCCTGGACTTTGAACTTAGTTAAACACCTGCACCCCTGGTAACCTTCTCTATTCATTTCCGTCCTGTCCAAGCACCCCCATCCTGTTCTCCTGTGCCTATATTTTATTATTATTTACTGTCACCATTCATTATTCATTAAACAGATTCCTCACAGTACTGGTTGATCTTAGTTTCTCAGTATTTCAGTTTCCCAATCTTGGAATTCCACGAACAATTGGTATTAAACAGCAGTGACCTTATGTGGCATGAACAAGTGGATACTTGACTTATACTTGTTATTAAAGAACAATGATACCCAAGTTGCCTGAACACGTGGATAAACAGTAGTGACACACACCTGGTTTGAGCAAATGGATACTCCACTAACAATTGTTATTTAACAAGTGGATACTTCACTAACAATTGGTATTAAACAGTAGTGACACACAAGTGGTTTAAGGAAGTGGATACTCCACTATCAATTGGTATTAAACAGCAGTGACCTTTAAGTGGCCTGAACAAGTGGATACTCCACTAACAATTGGTTTTAAACAGCAGTGACTCTTAAGTGGCCTGAACAAGTGGTTACCCCATTAATAATTGTTTTTAAACAGCAGTGATCCCTAAGTGGTCTGAACAAGTGGGTACTCCACTAATAATTGTTAATACAGAGCAGTGACCCCCATGGGGCCTGAATGAGTGGGTACTCCACTTATAATTGTTATTAAAGAGCAGTGATCGTTAAGTGTCATGAGCTAGTGTATTCTCCAGTATTACTTGATATTAAACTGCAATAACACTGAAGTGTTCTGAGCAAGAGTAGACCGCAGTGACAGCCGAGTGGCCTGAGCTAGTGGACACGTAATTACTATTTGTTATTAAAGAGAGAAAAATGAGATTACCTCACCTACAATGACCCTCACTCAAGCCAATGGCCTGAATAAAAGTCCTTACAAGGACAATAGCGTGCTTAAATATGTCTTATCTGGCCGTCACTCAAGCCACTAGCCCTAAATAAATTTCCTGACAAGAACAATAGCAGGCTTAACAACCTAACAATCTAGTTCTCACTCAAGCCACTGTCCCTAAATAAATATCGTTACAAGAACAGTTTTTGTGCAGAAAACACACGTATGGATTCGTTATTGAGTACCCGAACTGGCAAAGTTCGACGCAGACCCAGACTTTGCCGAGTCGGGTCCACTTAACCCTAACTGGCATGAGTAACAGGCTGCATAAAAATTTGTGGTATGGATTAATTTGGAGAGTCAAATTAAAATAGAAGAAGCTCTCTACTAATTACACTCTCTAGCACTGAAAGGGTTACACAAATGATAAACAAGCTGTGCTGTCACTGGTGTAATAGGGAAACACATGAGACTCGGTGCTCGTCCTGAACAACCAGCTTCACCTAGCAAACTGCTGTAACTCACCTCTGCCGGATGCTGTCATATCAGTCCAGCGGAGCCGCGGCATCACCTGAAACTGGCCCCAGCCGGGGCTACAAAAAGAAGGCCATCGACTCCCATAAATGAGGACACGCCTAGTACTGGCTCTAGAAGTGCCCTCAATCATGGGACCTGACGACCATCTTTCGGTAGCCCCAGCTGGGGCCAGTTTCAGATGCTGCTGCTGCCGCCGCTGCTGCTACAGTGAAAGAAGAGTATCCGGCAGAGGTGAGTTAAAGCAGTACCCTTCTGCTGCACACTCTGCATTGCCGACTATTTATTCAAAGTTCATTCGAACATGCTAAACCCAAACTTTGAGGGTTTTGTCCATACCTAATTAGAAGCTTTAGGGCAATCTGATGATTTAGTTTATTCACCTGCCTGGTATATAATTAAAGTCATACAGCCGCTAATGGGGAGCTGAGTGCCTTCTTCGTCTTGGGTAACAGAAAGTCTACATGTTGCCACACCTCTGCATTTAGACATTACATTTTGACCAATTCTGCTTACAGAGTATTGAACAATTCACCATGTACGTATATTTTATTTTAGCTATCTCAGTCATAGCTCTTATTAAGCTATATTAAAGTAATAATTGGAGAGATCTTACAGTAGAAATACCCAAACAGTTAAGGCAGATGTATCAGATTTTTTTTCTATTCTATTTTCCTATTTACTATTTGATGTTTGATATAATAGAGCTACCTCTAGGGATAATCCACTATATAATTTTAATGTATTTGCACCTTATATTTCTCCACAGTATACTTCAAATAGATATTTACAAGGAAATGTTTTTACAGTTTGAACATATGTACCAGAAGTACCATATTGCAAGTTGTGATTTTAATGTTTGAGCTGTTTTCTTTTTATCTGTCGCTTTGGACCCAAACTGCTTGTGTCACCTTCTGACCCTATCCGTTCCAGTAAAATAAAGCTATAAAAGTTACCCCTTTAAATAATCAGTGATCTGTGAGATGTCACATCACATTGTAAAAGCTGGTATATGCTTTTGCAATTTAGAGTCTGGAAAGAAGCAGACAGAAGCAGTCCACTATACAGCCATTACTAATGATGTGCTGGTGCTACATCAACAACCAAACACATCCTAAAAAAAGTTGCATTTGGATCATGATTTATGCCATGTCATAGGTTACAATTACGAGAAAAGGACTGGTTGGGAATTAAGTTTGCAGGCAACTTTTCAGTTTCGCAATTCTTTGATTTCACTATCAGCAGTGCTTAGATGTCTGGATGTGAACCTAAGAGTCCCTTGGTAAAGAATATTTTTCTAAAACAGAAAGTATTTAAAGTCATTCTGCAGGCAAGAAACGCTATACTCACCTTTTATCCCCTACAGGCAATTGCTGCTCCATTCACTGCAATGGGGGGTGTCATAGTCCCTGTGATGAATAGCATGTGGTGGTCCATCAGCCATTTGAGAGAGGCAGAGCAATCACCTGGGGTTTAAAAAATTAACCAGCAATTTTAGAATTTGCCTGCAGATAGCATACATGTGTATTGCTCTACCGACTCAATACATATAATATGCTGTTTTTCTTGGCCTATATGTGTGGCTGGGGCTTTAAGTCTATACAGCATATCAAAGGTAGTACAGCTTATGGAGCATAATCAATCCACGTAGTCAGCATATTTAGGAAAGTCGCAGAAGCAGCACTAGCCAGAAGAAAAGTGTGTAATGTACCATGGTACCAACTGAGAGGTACACTGCCTTGGGTATCATATTTATGACGTATTAAAAAATAATCAAACAGCGAGGTATACCAACCACTGCCCTGTGCCATTCTCAGCTTAGGTAAGAAAGCAGCAGAAGAGCAATCTCCTTTTTTAAAAAAAAATGTCTTGTTTTACTAAGAAAATAAAACTTATAGATATACCATTCAGCGGCCTATAGCAACAATTAGCTGGGGGCTTTATTTACTCCCCTGAAGTATGTCTAGGGTCACTATTCTTTAATTTTTGAAAAGTTATTCTACCCAGTTGCACGCCTGACGGGGTTGTACAGAAGTCTCTACCTAAAGTTTGCTGCTGCTTTTTTTACTCTAATACCATAGACTTGGGGACACTAGTCTTTCATTAAAAAAAAGGTATTCTACCTAAAATCCAAAGGCTGGGTATCAGATCCTGTGCAAGATTTCAGGAAAGGCAGAAGAATTGTGGAGGAGAAACGGTAGAAATGAAAGTGGAAAAGAGGGAAAGAAGGAGTGAATGTGGCAAAAAGAGAGAGGGAAGGAGGGAATATGAAAAAAAGAAAAAAAAAAGAGGAAATGTGGAAAAGCGAGAAGGGGAGAATGTGGGAATAACAGTGGAAAAAAAGAGAAAGGGAGAATGTGGAAAAGAGGCAGGGGATGTGGAAAAGAGAGAATGAGGGAGAGGTGCCATGTAAAAGAGATAGAAAAAGGAAGGAAAGTGAAAAAGAATGAAAAGAAGAGAAGGAAGGGATGTGAAACAGATAAAGAAGAAGGGGGTATGGAAATTAGAGAAATAGGACAAGAAATGGGAAAAGAAAGGCAGGGAATATGTAATATTGAGGGAAAATGTGGAAAAGAGTCCTGCTGAGCCAGATGAGAGCTCTCTTTATTAAAGCGGAACAAAACCTGGGATTTTGACTTTCCTGGATTTTGTTCATTTCCCTGGGGGTATCCTGGATTTGGATGCCCTGCTGTGTGAATCCACCCAGTTCAGCTCACCTCGCCTTTGTCCAACAGTGCATGCACTCAAGCCAATGAGAGCTGTTTGCTATGTTTACATCTTTTGGCAAATGGCTTTCTTTGACTATAATGGGGGTGTGCACTGCCGCATTCCCTGCATCCCAGGCTGTGCTCGTGCTCCCGCCCCAGCGGATGGGGCAGGTACACACCGCTAGGGTTGCAGGAGCGCACGCTCCCCATTGACAACAATGATAGCCGCTGCCGGGGACAGATGCGCTCTAGGACGTTGCGCCGTTGGACCGGGGAAAGGTGAGTGTTTACGGACGCCCTGGGGGGGTGTTCACACAGCGGGGCATCCTGGGACGGGAAAGCCAGGAGCCGGTCCTGAAATCTTTTAGGTAAATTCATTTTTATGTGCAGAAATCTAAATTGCCCTGGAGAGGGTGCATATAAGCACTGTTTGTCGTGTCCTCTGGTTTAAGTCATTTTTGATTTAGCACTGACCATTTACCTCAACACCCCTGGGCTGAGCAAATTGACTAGGTGAATGGTCGTTGTGGTGGACTGGAGGAAAATCACTCTGCAGGAATGGTTTAGGTTGACATTCCTGCATTGGCACATTTTCACTATCAAGATACAGCCGAGCAGTGTGTCTTCAGGATGCCAGCCAGGGGCAGGCCACTCCATCATAAAGTCATTTTCTCCTGAGGCCTAACCTCTCCTGACAGCAGAGCCTCCCTCCTGGTAACCAACCAGCTCCCCTTTCCAGGCAACACAAACAGCTCACCTCAGCAATTCAGGACAACAAGGGGGGGAAACTCCTATGCTGGTGAGTAGGGGTGCGCTGGGGCCTATTTCTCCAGCACTGTGGTCGCTGCTAAGTAAGGTTTCTACCTGGTCAGTATTTTTTTTCTTTATTTGCCACTGACCTGGTGGTGCTGGTATTTTTTGGATAACTTTAATTGCGGGTATTCTTTCACCCATCCCAAATTACCAGTAAAAAAAAACGAATACAAGCACCACAAGGCCAGTGGCCAGTATAGTAAAAAAAATACCAACCAGGTAGCAACTTTACCGCCAAGCCTCTGCACTGTCAGCCATCTTCTTTCTGAGAGGGGGGCACTATCCTATTCGTTTCCCCTGCATTGCGCTGCCAATCGGGAGCCCTCCCAGATGAATCCTGCAAAATTTTGCAGGTCACAGCCAGCAGAGGTTCCTCTGCCCTCACCTAAAATGGCAGCAGCAGCTCTCACCAGTCATGAGAAAAAAGAAAAAACAAGAGAACACTTTCTTTCCTTACACAATAAAATATAATGCCACAATGGAGTCGATTCAGAGCCAGGTGAAAATTCTCACTCCCTTTTTAGGAGAGAAAATTGCTTTTCACTTTCATTGTCTACCTTGGGACTGATTCAGAGCCAGGTGAAAATTTACACTCGTTAGACAATGAATGTCAATGGCAGTTTTCTCTCCTAACAAAAGTTTTCCCACCAGGCTCTGAACCAACCCCAATATGGAAATACTGCAGAAAGAGCCAAATTGAGTAGGAGAGGAATACCAGAACTACAGGATGGGTATAAAAGCTGGGAACTGTAATGATGAAGATGGTATAAAGAGCTGGACACAGCAGTACAGGCAGGAGTATGTGGGGAGCTGGTGCAAGATGGCTGGAGCAAAGGCATACATGGAGAGCAGGAATGGTATCCAGAAACAAAAGCAAAGCTGGTTCAATACTGAGTATGGGTCTGGAAGGCTCAAGTCCAGTATATTGGCTGCTGATTAGATCAGCTGCGGCTCATTAGGCCAGGCCATGCAGCCAGGAAGAGCCACCTGCTGGTGACTTCTAGGAAATACAAGCAAAGTCAGATGATAAAACAGCACCACCAGCAGGTGTCTAACCAATACTGCAAGTCCAACCCAAGTTAACGCCAAACACTGACGTTTTCAAAAACTTAGGCCCTTATTTATGATGGAATAGTGACAGGTAGCGACTGGTGAGCGGCCGGTAATGACAGGCCCCTGCCGCAAGAACGCCGGCTCCCCACCACAATCACACATTTATCAAGCCAATCCTGCTTAGCGACTGAGATAGCGCCATATAGCCACTCATTCATCATTATTCCAGCCTCAGCCCACAGCGCCAGCGTCCGACCTTGAACAGCGACAGGTATGACCTCTCGCTACCTGGCGCTCTCCAATGCATTTCAATGGAACAATCTTTAAATATTCATAATTAATTATTAATTTGTTTTTGTTTTTTTTAAATGTGAAAAATTCTGTGACCACTTCTGCTGACTGAGTCGCTATCAACTACCGAACAACGGCCAAGCACAGCGACTACTAGCGGGCGCTCTGAAAATTCCGCTACAGTCGCTCAACTGTCGCTACCTGCCGCTATTAATGAATCGGCCTCTTAGAAGACTATAAGGTAACTTGCGCAGATCTGCATCCCACCTGCAGATTCCTTGGAATAGATAACTGTAACATCAAAGACTTGATATTTATGAAACCTTTTGTTAGCAACCTGCTGGCTACAGTGTTTCTTTGGCTGGATCTGGGTGGGAGAGGGCTTATTTTTGGGGGAACTATAAAACCCTATGTGGGCAGTCTGCTGGTTGCTGTTGCCTGTTTGGGGGGTGGGGCAAATTATAAGAATAAGGGAGACCTGCCAGGGCCCTTCGCACTTTCTGTATTAAATGTATAATCTATAAAACCCTATGTGGGCAATGTGCCAGATGCTGAGTGGGAGGTAGATACACATTGGGATTTCCTACATATAATGGGGTCCGGATTAGGGGTAGGTTTGGGTTACCACTACTTGCAATGCTCTGGCATTAAATCCAAACTGCCTTAGAAGAACAACTGTCCTGCTATGATGATGAGCACATCACCGCCATAGGGCGGTTTGCACATTTTTACGGAGGCTGGGTATGCACAGGGTTTTTACAAGGAGTCTAAAGCAAGCTCTTATTAGAGTCCATGAAATGATTGTGATTATTGGAGTACAATCAACCCATAATGGAGGACTCTTTATAAACTTTATAGAATCGTTTTTTCTCTAGTTGTACAGTTGCCAACCTTACTTTGTTTTTGAAGGGTTTGCTTTCAGAAACACTTGACTTTTGTACTTGTTTATTGTAGGGCCATATTTATACTGCTATAAAGGTCTACATTTAGTGGGCAATCAACCCCACCACCATTGTGCTATACAGTACAATATATCCATTTCTGTTACCTCAATGAGTATGCATGGCATGTGATACTTTTTATTTAGATAATGCCATCAAAGCTACAATATCTTAAGGATAAAAGCTGACAGCTATATTGGTTGATTTTATGTCCCACATTGTTTTGTCGCTCCTCATTAAACAGGATGATACCATAAAAACCCAAATCCTTTACAAGTTGTATATATCTTTAACTATTAAGAGGTTCAAGGAAGAATGTAGAAATCAAGTCTGCTCTCTTGTCTATTTGTTGGTTATTGCCACATCTTCCTCCCTGCTGGACTGCATGCTACCTTGTCTTAGATCCTCAGCAGCAAGCCACAGACTGTAGTGGCAAAATAAATAATAACCTAAACTCCCCTTAGTTGTTTTGAGGGAAAGCCAGGGCTGCTGCTGTTTTCCTGCTGTTCTTCTTTCCCTATGCCATTGGGACACTGCTGTCAGCCTAGTCGTGCCAGGCTTTATTGTATTCTGCTGTTGTACACTTTGCAGTGTTGTATTTCAACCATCATTTTATCAAGCAAAAACAAAAAACTAAACTTAAATTAAACTTAAAATGTTTTTGTGTTTTTTACAGCAATCAATATATTAGACTATTAGACTTATGATCAGGAATGCTGAAAGTTATTTTACTGCTCTAAAATAATCTAACAAGGTATGACAATTAAAATCACCAATGCTAGGTGTGTGGGATGTGCAGGGAGGGGTCAGTTATTTCTTTACTACAGCTGAGCTGGTCATACATATTACAGTCTCTACCATCTCTACATATTACATTAAACTATGCAGTTCTTTTACTGATTCTGGGGTGCACATAAATCTTAAGAAGCCTGATTTATAGCCTCTCCAATGTGAGGAGTTGCTTAAAATCTTGCTTTTAGCTGTTTTTCAGCCTCATGCGATTCAATGTGTTGCTTTTTTGCTTTGGGTTTGTTGTCTTCCGGGACTGTTCGGTTTACATACACGAAAACTAGTATTTGATGTATTAATACATGTCTGACCGAGTTTATGCATTCTAGCTTTCGTAACTTTAAAGAGATATTTCTATTGTTAGCCTTGCGTTTGAAATGTTGTATGTTGTTATCAGCTGGGCCCTATAGGATGTATATATGTGTCTTTTTTAGTGTTGCCTATTTGTTTCCCTTACCTTACCTTAAGTTTGTCCTGCAAGCTGTCTGTATAATGCCAATTAATTTCTTGATCCGCTTGCAACTGTGCCCCTATCTCCTCAGCTTCACTTTTTATAAAATATTTTGCAATTTGTTTGGCCCATTTGCCCTTTCCCCTTTCTAGTTGCTCCCTGTGTGTGTGGCCTAGCCATGTTATTTGATTGTAATGGTTTTCTATTTATTTGGGCTTTTTAGGTGACTCGGGATACCCTCTGTTGCCCTGGTTACTGATCCCTTTTTTGTGTCACCAGATGCAAGGCCAGGAGGCCTATATTTGGGCCCACCTCCCGCCCTGTGCTGTGGTATAGCTGGCCTTTGGGCTGTTAAAGATCAGCTTTCGCTGCCTGGATCCTACTGGTGGAGCTCTCCATTACAAGCCAGACAAGGTAGTCAAGATCATCGTAGCCTGCATTGACCTCCACAATTTTGCCTTGCTGGAGAAGGTACTGGCTTATTTGGAGCAGAAAAGCCACATCACAGCTCAGAAGGTGCCTGGGCATCTATATTCTGGCACCCATAACCGTGCTGGCTAATCAATCCGCCAGCACCTGGTGGACTCTTCATTTAGCTGATTTGTGTCTGTTTTGTTTTTCTATTGCTTTGCTTTGTTTGTTATTTGCTGCTGTACCCCTTTGTCTTTGTTTTGTTGTGGCTAAAGAAACATACAAAACAATTGGTTTTTACCGTCATTTATTTTGGGAGCTACCACGACAGGCCCCAGAAATGGTGGTCACAACATGCAACAAGCAAAGCTTTTGACAAACTCAAAATGGTTGGTTCCCCAGTCCCAAAACAGTCCACAAAAAACAGACCTGACAGATTACAGGGATTTTGTCTGGGATTTTGGTGCCTGGCTTGCCTCTAGTAGGGCCAGCATTCACTCTGTGTTTGTATTGTGCCAGTCCAATTGAAATTGGTATTGAGGCGCTGCTGCTAAACCACCCCTGGAGCCAGGTCAGACTGGCATTTCTCTGCACATCGGCGAAAAGTGGAGCTGTTGGCACACCAGTCTGCCTCCATCATTTGGCATATGCATGCAATTGAAATGTGGCCGGGCTGCAGGGCCTGGATTATTGAAATGTGGCCGGGCTGTAGGGCCTGGATTATTGAAATGTGGCCGGGCTGTAGGGCATGGATGGCTGGCTCCTGAGCGCTCGGTGAACTCAGACGTTGTAGAATCATGCCCAAGGTCTGGGAGGTTGGAGCTGGGAGGCGGCCTGGGTTCCTGGGGTTTCAGACTGGGTGTCCGCAACATATTGGGTGGGAGCTGCTGGTTTAGCTGGCCTTGTGACTCCTCTATGTCCTGTATCGCTTCCAGGGGTCTGTGTGGATAAAGGTAAACGTTAGTGTTTGTTTGGGGCCCACATTCCAATCCAGCAAATACATAACTTTATTTCCTTAGCCTGGACCTACACATCCCTCATCTCCCTTTTCCATCAGCACATTGCGGCCCCACATTTACCTCATTATATGGTTGGGTCCCCTCACTGTGGGTCAGGCTGTTTACTGGTCCAGGTCCGGGTGTTGGTTCCTGGGTAGGACCCAGAGCCGGGGTGGATGGAGGTCCAGTGTATTTTGGAGGGGAAGACATGGCTGGTTTGCTGCGTGGATGCTGTAAGGGAAGGGAGAAAGGGAAGCTAAATACATTGCTTGGATACGCTCCTTAAGCTACTCAACATGGAGTACACACTGGGCACCACAGCAACGTGGGTCCCCACACCTTTGCAACCAATTAAAAGGGCTGTTATGGATTGTAATTGTAGGTAAATACACATGTGCCATTGCTTTTCAAACATGTGTGTCCCAGACAAGCACTGCTGTTGCATGTGTCTTGTTTGTGTCAAATGTTTAGGGTTTGTGGCTCCCCCCTTCCAAATTCAGCATTGTGGAGGTAACTTACTTACTTACCACTGGTGGGCATGTGTCACCAGTTACTGTCGATGGTCCCGAACACCCCCTGGTAGGTGTTGGGGTACAGCAGCCAATATACAGGCTGCTCTGCCTGGATAAATTCCAGGGTTTTGGGTAACCCTCCACCTGCAACCTAAAACCAAACACAAATGGATGAGCACATGAGTGGTCAAATGCGTAAACCAAAAGCACCCCTCTTGGCCCTCCACACTTACTCCTCAGCCCATCTCTGGTTTATTATCTTCTGGACCAACATTTTGAGATCATCACATTTTTTGGCCACCTGGCCGGCATCTTTTGGGCTCCAGCCCCACACTAGTCATCAGGCGTGCAATCTGTTGCAATCGCAAAATTTCAGAAAGAAATTTACGCTTATTATAAAACAGATAATAATCTGGCATGTAAAAAAAATCAATAAATCGCTGATTTATTGATAAAGCATAAAAACAAGCATTAGGCATAAAAACATTTACGCACCTAAAAGAATAGCTGAGTGACGTTGGCTCAGTGCATCCATTACAAGAACGGCGGAGTTTAACACCAGCATCCTGCTCTCTTCCAGTCCCACCTTTCTCCAAGCCTAAGCTGCACAGAACAACCCCCATCATCCCATAGCAGACTGTGTTGCAGAAAACCCCCCATCATCCCTATAGCAGACTGTGTGGCAGAACAACCCCCATCATCCCCATAGCAGACTGTGTGACAGAACAACCCCCATCATCGTTATAGCAGACTGTGTGACAGAACAACCCCCATCATCCCCATAGCAGACTGTGTGGCAGAACAACCCCCATCATCCCTAAAGCAGACTGTGTGGCAGAACAATCCCCATCATCCTTATAGCAGACTGTGTGGCAGAACAACCCCCCATCATCCTTATAGCAGACTGTGTGACAGAACAATCCCCATCATCCCCATAGCAGACTGTGTGACAGAACAACCCCCATCATCCCCATAGCAGACTGTGTGGCAGAACAATCCCCATCATCCTTATAGCAGACTGTGTGACAGAACAATCCCCATCATCCCTATAGCAGACTGTGTGGCAGAACAACCCCCATCATCCATATAGCAGACTGGCAGAAATGTGGGAAAACAAGCCTCTTGGATGGAGCAGTGGAGACACCATATCTGATTTTTACACTTAGGTGATAATTTTCTATGCTGCATGTGTTTGTACACTGCCTGGTTTCCTCCTTGTATTTTGACATTGTTATTGGGCATTATAAATAGTACTTTATACACATATTTTTAGAGGTTTATCAGAGCAAATCAGTGATTTGGTTAGATTAATTGGGATTTTTGGTATTTGCTGCTCAGATGGGATGCCCCAGTTGTATGTATGTATGTTTTTTTAATGAATGTTTCTGTATGTTTTTTTAATTAAATAAAAATGAATTGGTGAGATCACAGGACTATTTGATTGAGTGACCAGGTGGATCGATGCTTATACTGAGTGTCATTTTTTGTGGTTGCTGGAGCCACACAAAGTTGGAAATATAGTATATACTGCTTATGACAACGGCTGGACACACCACCTGGATCTACTGCATCTTTTATAATATATTTTTGATTGGGGGTGCAGATCATCATTTTTCTTGTCTAATGTAGAAATTACAACAAGTGAGCAGCATAATTCAATTACATGCAGTGAGAGGCATCTCCTATTATAGGCAGTGAGGGCATCCCCCATTACAGGCAGTGTGCAGCAACTACTATTACAGGCAGTGAGGGGACATCCCTTACTACAGCAAGTGAACAGCATCCCTCTATTACAGGCAGTGTGTGGCATCTCCCATTACAGACAGTGAGGGGCATCCCTCATTACAGGCAGTGAGGAGCACCCATTATTACAGCCAGTGAGGCGCAACCTTCCATTACAGCCAGTGAGGGGCATCCCTCAATCTGGTGAGTGAGCGGCATCCCTCCATTACAGCCAGTGAGGGGCATTCCTCATTACAGTGTGTTCACAGCATCCCTCCATTACAGGCAGAGTGCGGCACCCCCCCTTCCTCCCCCAGAAAGCTGGACAACAATAATGCAGTGGAGGGCAGGGTAATTGGTTCATGCCTGTCCGCCGCTGCTGTTGCCGCCACTTCCCCCACTCACACTCACACACACACTCAGGCTTACCTGCGCTCTCTGGTTGCTGTGGCAGTAGTTCCACAGTGGACGGTGGGTCTGGCCCACATGGTCGCCATCCAATTTAAACAATGGACGTCATACACAGGCCATGCGCACCGGCCGCCCGCAACTACCACTGTGCGGGTAAGTTTTAATGAATGTGTGTGTGTGTTTGTGTGGCAGTAATTTGGGGGCAAAATTACCCCCTGATGACCCCCCCAAATGCCAGCACAGCAATAAGGTATCTGAGATACATAACACGTCAGGACGAAGTTCACTCATTGACTGAAATGTTGAGGACTTCTTGCATTATCTACCTGGTATCTGGACTTGTAAGCTTTGGACTATTAACTCTTTCCATATGTCTGGTCTTTACAGTGCCATTCTGATTGCGGTACTGCTGAAAGCACTCGTTTATATATGGGGTACTCCAGTTACAATATCCTGCTATATATTGAAATGTCTAATTCAGCTGTTATGTACCTCTGATACCTTCCTGCTAACTGTAGGATATAGATTAACAGTGTGTCCCTTCAGTTCAGATTTTTCATTAGATTGCCATCTAGCGGTCATTTATATGTACTAACCCTAATCATTCAATTGTGCTCTATCATTCGATTGCTGTATATATTTACACTTATTGATCACATTAAACCTGTCATTTTTGTGATAGCTCTATATTGGGCGTTCATTGGTCCCCTTATGTAATTTATGGTCAGACCTGGGGGCTGAATCTCAGGCCAGGGGTGTGAAATGTCACAGGAATTGTCTTTGAAGCCACCCCGTCCCCTTCCAGTTGGTAAACTTGCAAGAACAGAACCCGAGAACAGGACTAGGTAAGAATTGTCACGTATTTGCTAAGGGAGGTGAGTGGTAGGGTGACATTTGCAACAAACATAGAATTATAGGGGACCAGGAATCAGGGATGAAATAAAATATACAGTAATATTTGTCCTAATTTTCCATACAACTACAGATAGAAACAAGGACATTTAAAAACAACCAAGGGTACCCCCCAACAAAACCCTTCCCTCAACCCTGCCTACAACTCTGTGGGAGCTCTATAAAGGTAAGGTCTTTTGGCAATCCAGGGGTTTTCACCAGGACTGTGGAGTCGGTAATCCAAAGCCTGACCCCTCCTCTGACTCCGACTCTATCTCCAACTCCTTCATAAATTGCCAATAAATAGTAATAAACATAGTGTAGTAAAATGTTAACTAGTGTTGACAGATTTGGGGGTGATGGGGGGCTCTGTCACACAGTCTGCTATGAGGCAATGGGGGGATTCTGCCACATAGTCTGCTATGGGGGTGACAGGGGCTTTTTCACACAGTCTGCTATGGGGGCAATGTAGGGGATTCTGTCACACAGTCTGCTATGGGGGTGACAGGGGCTTTTTCACACAGTCTGCTATGGGGGCAATGTAGGGGATTCTGTCACACAGTCTGCTATGGGGGTGACAGGGGCTTTGTAACAACAGTCTGCTATGGATGAGGGGCTCTTTCACATAAAGTCTGCTATGCGAGTGATGGGTGGGATTCTGTCACACAGCCTGATATAGGATTGGGGGGGTTCATATTATTTATTAATACACTATACATAATATTAGTACTGCCCCTACCCCATTTTGTGCAGGGCAATCGCCCTGGTATTACCCCCAATTTGCCCCAACAGACGAAAAATAATTAATATTTTTATTTATTTGTTTTTAATGCATTATTTATTTATGCGTATATGGAATAAGCTACATTGTTTTGACACAAAACAACCACATAAATATTTTGCCCAGGGCAGATGCAGCCACTGAATTATTTTGCCCAGGACAGATGCAGACACAGAGCTGTTTTGCCCAGTAGAGATGCAGGTGCAAAATCATTTTCCCCAGGACAAGCAAATAATTCCCAGATGTCTAATTAGTTTTCCCAGGGCTCCTTTTCAATCATTTTTCCACCTGGCAATAGCTTGCAATAACCCCTGCAGCAGCTGTTGCACCCTCTTCTATGGCAGAAATTTGAGTCGGTTAGACAGGGTCCCCTTGTGTGAGAGCTGGTTCTGGAGACACAGAACAGTTGCAGATGCTATGCTCTTCTGCCCCACAATGTTAAAAAAGTGGCAGCTGTTTTTATAGGCACTGCCTGAGTTTGACACATGTGCTCTAGCCCTTGCTACCTCCATTTTACAGCCCCAAGTTTGAGTCCCCATCGAGTTCAATGGGGTTTGAGTCAAGTTTGGGTACCTGAACCAAACTTTGGTACACTGAAACATGCATAGATGAGCCATTGTCTGCTGCTGAGGAGGCCCAGCAGAAGGGAGGGAGTTCACTGAGTCGGGGAGGCCAATTCATTAATAGCGCCAGGTAGCGACAGATGAGCGCCAGTAGCGTGATTTTCACAGCGCCCGCTAGTATTCGCTGTGCTTGGCCGTTGTTCGCTTGTTGACAGCGACTCAGTCAGTGTGCGGTAATGTTGAATACGGGGTTAGGAGTCGCTGTTTCACAGGTTCCGCGCTGTATGGGAGCGCCTGACAGCGAATGGTCATAGCGAACGGCTCCCAGCATATTCATTAACAAATCACGCTCAAAAAATTCTCGCGCTGTGAAAAGCTTGTTTAAACCCCAGAGCGCTGGCGGCGATGGCTTAAAAGTAGTTTTTAACCCCCAAACAACCATATTTTTGGATTCAAAAATTAAACAAGTTTTTCTAAACATTTTGTAATATGAATACATTAATATCAGACTTGTAATATCAATTCTGCACAAATTTTTTTTTTTTTTTTTACCTTAAAAAAAAATATCTAACATTGCCGTAGTGGTCACAGAATTTTTGACAGTTTAAAAAAAAAAAAAAAAAACAGTCATATCAATTAATTATGACTTTATTTATTTATTTATTTAAAGATTGCTCCATTGAAATGCATTGGAGAGCGCCAGGTAGCGAGAGGTCATACCTGGCGCTGTGATGGGATTAGCAGCGGCGCTGTTCGTTGCAGTCCGCTACATGATGAATCCTGCGCTAGGCAACGCTCTCGCCGGCGCTAGCCTCATTTAGCGTGATAAATGCGTGATTGTGTCCGCCGCCTGGCGTTCTGGAGTCGGTAGCCGCCGATAGCTGGCGCTACCTGGCGCTAGTGAGGCACTACCTGGCGCTATCCCTTGA
This sequence comes from Gastrophryne carolinensis, assembly GCA_027917425.1. Taxonomy (NCBI): domain Eukaryota; kingdom Metazoa; phylum Chordata; class Amphibia; order Anura; family Microhylidae; genus Gastrophryne; species Gastrophryne carolinensis. The sequence continues at coordinate 329,707,702 of CM051239.1, forward strand.
TAAATAAGGCCCTAAGTATATATAAAGCATTCAGTCCCTCACATTCAGCAGGAGAGAACATTCTAATTACAGATTGGAAGATATGGGCGAACCCAAACCCTAAAGGTCTGGTTCGTACCGAACCAAACCTGGACACGAACTTCAGTCAGAAGTTGGTGTCCGAGTTCGGTGTCTGAAACAAACATGGAAAAGCTGTTTGGTAAGCTGCTGAGCAGCCCATTCACCCACTTCACCTAAGTTTGCAGCAGCAGGCAGCTGCTATAACTCACCTAAACCCCGATCCTTTTCTTTCAAACATGGCGGAGTGAAATTTTAAACTGGCCCTACCCAGTGCTACAAAAAGATGGCCGCAAGCTCCTATGAGTGAGGACACTCCTAGTGCTGGCAGACGGCGGCCATGTTTCTGTAGCCTTGGCTGTGGCTGCTGCCGCTGGCAGTGGAGGATCAGGGCTCAGGTGAGTTACAACAGCGCTTCTGCACCCAGCCACCCCCCAAAGTTCAGATCCCCATTGATTTCAACATTATAGATATAGATATATAAGAAACTGCAGTTTTTGACTGAATCCAAGCTAAGGTGGGGTGGGTACATAAAGGTAAAAGCAGCAATTTGCAAGGGTCATGACTAGAAACTTTGTGGGCTGCATTACAGGTATGGTTCTGGTCCAGGCATTGGAAATCATCATGATAATTCTCCCCATGGAAAATGGAGAATATAAACAGGCTTCACTACTGATTGTCCTATTGACCCCTATTGTCTGTGAACAAAGACTCGGTGGCCCGCTGGCTGTATGGTCGATTGACCATAATCACGCTGTTAACCCTGTTGTCAGCAGGCAATTCTGAAGTGCCCAGTGGGCTATTCCAGAAGCCTTGGGGGGATCTCTAGCCTCTAGCAAACATCAGTCAGCATGGATCTAGGAATTATCTTTTCCTATAAGACAGACTGACCTTGCTAAAGATGGAAACAGCTGAGCAGTGTAATCCATGAAGTGATAGTAAAACATGAGGTAATGAAGTTTACACACAGTTTCTTATTATTTTTTATTATTTGATTGGACCACACTCTCAACAGCAACAATAGGTTCTAGATGCAAAACGATAAGATACTGTGGAACCAAGAGTTTTATATTTTCTGTGCACACTCAATAATCTCTATTCTGAGCAGAGGCAAAAGTTATTATTCATCTGTTTCACTGACCAAAAACCTTGTATATAATGGCTGCATGGTTCCAGTACCCATACAAAGCCACAGCCACTTACAGTATTAAAAGAAGTGTCCAGGCATATATATATATATATATATATATATATATATATATATATATCCTCGCTCCATCAACCACAAGTGGGATTATCAGCAATGGAAGCTTGGTGCTTCAGTCCTGGCTTTTAATCTGCTGAGTTTCTGGGGATCTTTGTGTGTTTCAGCACCCAGCAATGTAGGGAGCCCTACTCCCACCAGGGAAGCTGGCTAACAGCACCTGCTAGAAGCACCTAGGGCTTGAAGGAGGAAAATAAGAAAATAAATATTCTCAACCAAATTTTGTGCTAAAACACCCCCCCCCCCCTCAAGAAATAGGCAAAATTCCCCAAACAGGCAGTGTGGCATTCTCCCCTCCCATTCCCCATATAGGAAGTGTTGCATTCCCCATCCCATTTCCCATAGGCCAGAGTGGCATTCCCCCCATGGCCCAATCAGCCTCTTGGACCATGCATAAAAATTAGCAGCTAAGGAAGCTGATACCGTGTATCCCTCTATGGCTGCGGGAGACCCTCCAAAGAGTAGGTATTTAACCAGACTTCTGCCAAACAGTGCCACATCGGTGCAAATTAGAGTAGTAAAAAATCTAATAAAATATTTTTTTTCACACTTGTGCATGTCGCTGCACTACAAGAAGCACATTAACTAAAACATTAGCAGTGCAGCAACATGCTGGAAAATGTATAAATCATATTTTTCACTACTCTAATTTGCACTGAAATGGCATTGTCTGGCAGAAGTGCTTGATAAATCAGGCCCTTAGTGTCTTATCGACAACAGGTTTGGTTTTGGCCCAAGAGGAACATCAGGGGAGGTTAAAAACCTCCCCCAAGCCTCACCCATCTGCTGCACCCCCCTCCGTTGTTATATTTGGGCATTAGCTACTTACATCGCAAGGGAACCATCTTCTAGGTTTCCATGCGACCTTCCAACGGGCGGCAATCTTGCATCCCATCAGGCACTGCTCGTGAGACTTTGCTGAGGTGCTAGATCACCATGGGACACTGATGAGCTCGGCTGAGGCCGTGCTTGACATTAACAGACAGCTAAGCGGACGGCGGCGTGAGGAGGCCCCTGAAGCAGCCAGATGTTGCTGCAGCAGGCAGCGGCGACATCCAAAATGTAAGTAGGTGTGGCCAGCGGAATGTGGTCAACAACTACTTTCATAGTTCTTTTGGATGGTAGTTCATATCTGTCCTGCAGTTGCACTACATCACCACATGATGGCACTGTTGGATAAGGAATGATTTATGGCTCCTTAGGTCTCTCAAACAACTAACAGGATAACTCAATATATATAGAATTAACAGATATAATTAACAACATTAAGATGTACTGCCATTGGTTGAGGTAAGTAATACTGTATTGAACAAAGAGCAAAGAAGGTATATAGGGAACCCCCTTAGTTACATAACAGATGGATAACAGACGGGAATCTATATAGGGAGGGGAGATACACTCTTCACATTTAAAATTGTAGTAACTGTAAGTGAGGAGGTACCTGCAGGGTCTACTGGGAGCAGTTACTAAAGCAAGAGAAAGCAGAGCAGCCACGTTCATACCTAACAAGCGACCACAGGAAAGGTGAACAATTCAGCCCAAGATGCTGACGGAGGAAACTAAGGTCTCAGTATCCTGCTATGGGACCAGAATGTGTGCCCACCACCTGTAAGAGTCCACCTGGATGTAATGCTGTGCTATGGAAACTGCTAATGGAACAAGTGTTGGATTATGACTGTATGACCTGCTGTGAGCATTCAAGTGTACCTGAAGTCCTGCTAATAAAGTAAGTTCCCATTTTATAAAGGCGGTCTCATTGGAGTTATTGGATGTGAACCCACATTTGGAGGTCCCCCAATCCCGTTACATAGAACCCACTCCGCACACGCCTGAGGAGCTAAACCCCTCAGGTATACTTGTGCTACATAGGAGCTGATGGGGGGGAATCGGCCCCTTTTTATTTTAGGTCCGGTGTTCCTCTTTAAGTATGGGTCTTTTTTTTACTTTTAAGAGTGTTTATTTTACTAAAAATAAAGGTGCGTATTAGATAGTGAGGCAAGAATGTTTTTTTACTAGAATAACTTGTGAAAAACACACCTTTCTGCATTTTCTGAATTTTGGGAGGAATGTCAGTCAAAATAATATGAAATCTAAAACTTCCAAAACTGTATAAGTCTATTTTGATGGCAATGAGGCATACCTACTTTGAAATATATACTGGAGGAGCAAAATAAGCCAACACCTTCTACAGAGAGAATGATGAAGGCGCACCTGAATTGCCCTGCAGTACTGACAAGCAGACTGTGAAGCTGAATATTGACAGAAGAAGGTTTGAAGATCTGAGTCCCTCAAGTCTCAATGTCATTGTTATTCAGACAGCACGTTTCAGCAAATCTTGCTTGCAAACCGTAGTGTGAAATTACTTAAATCTATTGATTACAATATATATCTTGAGGTGAGATGTGCTCGCAGGCAGCCAGCTTCCATTTTCCAAATAAAAAAGAGTATATTGAATGGGTGCATTAGCTGAAAATATATACTTTATGGGAGCCATAAACAAACAGAACAACAGGAACGCACCACAGAGCTCAAGAGGGTTTATGAATAATAAAAGCATAGGAGAGATGCATTTAAGTAATATGGCAAGATGTCATTCCAAAAACCACTGTGTCTATTGGATAACCTCTCTCCCTCCTCCCTATTATGCTTCCCCATGTGTTCATTTGCTTTCCTGGAAAGCTGCCAGCACTTTCTATGCTGCATGACTGCAAAGCCACTGCAGGATTTCCTAAAGCCCGGATTTGGCAGAATAATGCTGGCGTTTTGTACACTTCGAAAGAATAGTAATAGTGCACAGGAAAATATGCAGCCTCTCCGCAGTACGCCATTTCTGTATATGGCGCTCTTCCTCCAGCACACACATTATCAAATTAGCCTTTTATAATCAATCCCGGCTTCTGGTTATCTTTTGATTTTCCATGTAACCCTTCAAGGCCCATTAAACATAAAGGGAAACAGTAATTTAGAATGACTTGCACACACATTTTATTGGCAAACGCTAAACCCAAAGTTTCATGCTAATGAGGGAACTACTAAAGCCGCCCAGTATTTTGCAACTGTAATCTATAAGATTCCCGGGCGTTCAATTCCTTCCCCATGAGGCATCCAAAATCAGGATGCTGCTGTGTGAAGCCCCCCAGGTCCAACAGTGCATGAGTGAGCTGGGGCCACATCCCCGCTATCCCTCTAGCAGGGCACATGCCTGCGCCAGGCATTTGTGAATGGCCTGCGTGGGCACGCTCCTTGTTAGAGGGTAGCGGGGGATGCAGCTCGGAGCCGCTCGCAGGTGAGCTGATGATTGGACGAGAGGCTGCGCATGTACCATAGGACCGGGAAGAGGTGAGTTAGTTTTTGGCAACCTTCAAGGTATCACACAGTGGGGCAACCCCGATCACCCAGGGGGCAAGGACCAAAACCCAAGATAGTCAAAATCCTTGGTCCACTTTAAAGGAGCTGTATTGCGAATATGATGAAAATCTCTATAAATATGCTGGGTATTGGAAGGTTGGGTCAATAATACACCCCAACAGAAAAAAAATCCTCCAAGCTCATGATTTCCTCTACTAGTCTTTATTTAGGATGCCCATGTGTGAAACCTCCCGCATTGGCTGTTTACTCAACTTGATTCACACTCCCACAGTGCATGCACAGGCTCTTGCCAATCATATTCATGCCTGACAATAAATTCTAAATGGAACTGATTGTCAGTTGCTTCCTGCTGGCCTCTTCCCTCTGCTGTGCACAACCAGCCATTCAGACACTGGCGGTCAGTACGTACATCAACTTGAAGGTGTTGGGTATGCTGTTGGGTGTTGGGTATGCTGCATGAGGCCCGCACATGAGCAGTGAGGACATTTCCGAAAGTGAGTATATGGGCATCCCGGGGTTTTACACGGTGGGGCATCTCAAATCAGCAAGCCCCGGGGATAGATGTAACCTGGTCCTGGAGTCTTTTAGACTCCAAAGCCAGGTTACCAGGGTTTAAAGCAGAACAAAAGTCAGAAAAAGCAAGTTCAGTAAATTGCACCCCTAATGCCCCACTCTGGTAATTTAGTGACATAAACTTTTTGTGAGGTCTTAATTCTATGCAAATATACATTACCACTTGATCGTCCACATGTGCGCCTGTACATGCACACACATTTTTACATACTTACCCAAACTGGTTGATGCATACTTTTAGGGGGCCATCCTCCTCCACGGTGTCATCCCTTCTTCAGGATCTGTAGAGGGAAAGAACCTAAGTTAGTATTTATGGACATGTGTTGTTTGTGTAATGCTTGGGTATTGTTCTGCTTCACTGGCTTGACACCCATCTATCTCGGGGGGCCCTATCGCTGCATACTCACCCTCTAATGAATCTGTAGGGACAGAGAAGAACAACACACCAGCACTTAGCAAAGGCTGAGCAGCGTTGCCACAGTCAGGCCTGCTCTTTACCCTGCCAGTAGCCTGAAATCCATCCATTCTGGGCATGGGATTGGGCATAGTGACTCTTCTTTCAGCCAAGACACCGCCCAGCAGACCACAGCATCAACCACTCACCCTGGGCGCAAACTAACAAGTGACAAGTTGAGTGGCCGATTTAATGACGCCCAGCAGGAGGTTCTGCTGGATGGTGTTGCCAAAAATTGTGATCAATGGGCTGGGTCCTGTTCCCACTCAACCCCAGGTGTTGTGGGAGCAGTTATGGTTGGAGATTGCCTGCAACGTGATATGGGGCCAGAACCCAAGGATGGTGCCCAGGCCAAAAAGAAGTTGATCAACCTGAAGGTGGTTGGTTCAGCTGAAACTCAGCACCAGGCAGGCTGAGGGGTAAGTGCTGAACATCCAGAGGGCTGCTTGTACAGGAACATTGGACAATTCACTAAAGCCACCCTCCTTCCTTTGTTTGAATATAGCTTGCAAACTGGTGGGGGACTCCCCAAAACTCTACCATTTTCCCATGCTGAGGAGTGGGTGTTGGGGAAGCTCCACCCCAACACCTACCAGGGGGTGTCAGGCACCATGGACACTGATAGGTGGCATGTGCCCACCAGTAGAAAGACTTGTTATCAAATTGTAGCTTGGCACAGGGGGAAGTAGGCCAACCAAACATGCCACCCACCAACCATAGTTTCCACATGCAAAGCCAACTTTGAGGGTTTACCTGCGCAATGTATGTTTTGTGACTACACACGCCAAGGGTATTAAGCAACCTTACCTTACCTTATATGTAACACCTAACAAGGGTGTGAGCAGACCACAATTTGGAGACACATGTAGATGTGGGACCCACTGTATCCTTTGTAGGGATTTTGAAGGGCCACATATACTGGAAACTACCAGTGCATTTACTTTGACTTTGCAGCAACACCCCAGCCAGCAGCACTTCCCTCGGAAGACCCACCACCTGCAACCACAGTTGGCCCCTCTGGTTTGGCTACCACCAAGACATCATCAAGGCCGGGCCCACCCACCAGCCAGCCAACAAGGGAGCAGAGTCCAGACAGTGATGAGGTAAATGAGTGAGCTTTGTAGGCAAAGGCAAGGGGTAGGGTGAAGGAGGAGGAAAGTGAACTAAAGTTTGGGGCCTTGGAGGCTTTGTGGTAACATTGAGAAAAACTAACATTGACCTTTCTACACACAGAGGGCACCTCTCCTGGATGAAATTAATAAGCTGGAGGAAGGGCACTCTGAACATCTCCAATATTATTTGGACACCTCCACCAGCTGTTGGCACCACGGGCACTGCCCATAACCCGTCCTCCCTGCAGCTCCAGCTTGCTCCAGATGGCCCTGGCCAGCAGGCATATGTCACCTGTCTTTGGTAAGGTGGTGCCAAATCATGGAGAAATACTGGCAGGCCAACAGCACCACTTTTCGCCAAAATGGCAATAGATATTTTAGAGTTGTGTGATGGACCACCAGTCCGTGAAGACCTGGCTGCAGTGGTTGTGGAGCAGCAGTGCCACCACCAGCAGATGGAGACGCCAGTTGGGGCTCTGGTGGAGGCCAACCAGGTTGCCCTTCAATGGCTGGAGAGGCCTGAGGTGCAGCAAGCTGCAAACACCCAATGCTGGGCTACATCCTCCTAACCTGCCATGCTGGACTTTGGGTTGTGGGGTGTGCCAAAGCTTTAGTTTCACAGGACAGGCACATTTTTATTGATCAATTTTCTGTTGACCTCCATCCACAGTTGTGCCATAACCCAACAACTTGTGAAAATGTAATTAAAGAATAAATACCAAAAAACAGAAGTTTGTTTGGGTGTTATTTAATCACACCCAGACCAGACAAGACAAGGGATGCAAGAAATAAAAACGGACATAACTGGAGAAAAACAAATAATAAATTAGGAAAAAGTGGCATCCACCAAATGTTGGCATTGACCCACACGGCTCTAGGTGCCAGCATACAGATGTCCCAGAATCTCTTGAGCAATGGCAGGGGTTGTTTCCTCCAAATAAGCTGACCCCTCGCGTAAGACAAAGAGGCAGAAGCACGTCATAATAATATGATAATGATAATTTTAACCACCTTCATGGGCTTGTATTGAAGGGTGCCCCCTGTGTGGTTCAGACTGCAAAATCTGGCCTTTAACAGGCCAAAGGCAAGCTCAACTACAGACTGTGTGTGGCGGTGGGCCCCATTATAAGCCTCCTGGCCAGGTTTCTGGGGCCTTAAGTAGGGCGTCAGGAGCCAGAGCACCAAGGGATAACCTGAACCACTTAAAAGACAAATGAAAATGGTAATTAATTTAAATTGGACACCCCGATCGGAGACTATATTCGACAGAATACCATGAATACGAAAAATATGCGAAGTAAATAGCCGCGAAGGGGCCGATGGAAGCTTGGGCAAAGGTACAAAATGTGCCATTTTACTGAAACGATCCACGACCACCCAAATTACAGTATTACCACGTGAGAGAGGCAAATCTACTATAAAATCCATTGAAATATGAGTCCAAGGTTCCGCAGGAACATCAAGAGGCACCAAACCGCCACTAGGAGCCTTGTGAACCCCTTTACTTCGCGCACAAATGGAACAAGCATCGATAAAGGCAGTAACATCGCGTCTCATGGTAGGCCACCACACATGGCGACGGGCAAGCATAAACGTCTTACGGTTACCCAAATGACCAGCAGTTTTAGCATCGTGAAATTCGCGAATTACATCCGAACGCAGGTGCGGCGGAACAAACTGGCACCCCAAGGGAACTTCACTAGGAGATTCATCTTGAAACGGCGCCAAGGTATTGGAGAGATCAGGAAATAACGCCCTGACCACACAACCCGTGGGTAGAATAGGTTCACCAGTATCACCCCGATCCTTTCACATTCACCAAACATGCGAGATAGAGCATCAGCTTTAGTATTTTTTACACCCGGCTTGAAAGTAATTATAAAATTAAAGCGCGAGAAGAACAATGCCCAACGTGCCTGACGAGAGTTCAGCCTCTTGGCAGAACCGATGTATTCGAGATTTTTGTGATCGGTATACACAGTTATCGGATGCAATGAACCCTCCAACCAGTGTCGCCATTCGTCAAATGCCAGTTTAACAGCTAATAATTCCCTATTACCAACATCATAATTTTGTTCCGCGGTACTGAATTTACGTGAAAAATAGGCGCATGGATGGAGACGCTCAGGGTTACCAGAATATTGTGACAATACTGCACCCACTCCCAGCTCTGAAGCATCCACTTCAATAACGAAGGCTTTTTGAATATCTGGATGAACTAACACAGGCGCTGAAGTGAAGGCTCGTTTCAAGGTCTGGAAGGCCTCACAGACAGAGGGAGACCAGTTAGCAGTAAAAGCCCCCTTACGGGTCAGGTTGGTAAGTGGAGCTACAACATGGGAGAAGCCCTTGAAGAAACGCCGATAAAAATTTGCAAATCCTACAAAACGTTGTAATTCTTTTAAAGTCTTAGGTTGAACCCAATCCTGAACCGCCGAAACTTTATCCGCGTCCATCTCCAAATCCTGGCTGGTACTAACATACCCTAGGAAGGGAACAGTGGTGACTTCAAACACACATTTAGAAAGTTTAGCATATAAGTTGTTCTCTCTTAATTTTTGTAATACCAACTTAACATGGCGTCTGTGCTCCAATAAAGAATTAGAAAAGATGAGAATATCGTCCAAGTAGATGACCACAAATCTACCGAGATACTCTCTGAATATATCATTAACAAAATCTTGAAAGACGGCTGGCGCATTACAAAGACCAAAAGGCATGACCAGGTACTCGTAATGGCCGTCTTTCACATTAAATGCAGTTTTCCACTCATCCCCCTGCCGGATGCGAATCAGATTGTATGCCCCTCTTAAATCCAACTTGGAAAAAATTCGGGACCCTGTGACTTGATTGAACAGATCCCCAATCAAGGGCAAGGGGTATCGGTTCTTAACAGTGATCTTATTCAAGGCTCGATAATCAATGCATGGTCTCAGGCCGCCATCTTTTTTCTCTACAAAAAAAGAATCCGGCCCCAGCAGGTGAAGTAGAGGGACGGATAAATCCCTTCCTTAAATTTTCGGTAATGTACTCCCTCATTGCTTGCTCCTCCGGCAGAGTAAGATTATAGATTTTTCCCCTCGGGGGAATCGTGCCAGGTAGCAAGGCAATAGGGCAGTCATAAGACTGATGTGGAGGAAGAGTATAAGCAGAACGTTTAGAGAAGACATCAACCCAGTCTGCATATGGCTGAGGTAATCACTGAGGTAAAACTTGCACACTTCTGAGGCCTGTAGTAAAGCAGTGATTTTTGCAATGATCACTCCACTTGATCAACTCCCCAGCCCGCCAATCTAACACCGGGTTGTGGAGTTGTAACCAGGGGTATCCACCGGAGTTTCTGGACAGTCGAAGATAAAGAATTCTAAGAACTCAGAGTGAGAAGAGCCAACAATTAACCGAAGAGGTGGGGTCTTGGTATTTACTGGTCCCCCCTGGATAGCCTTCCCATTGATAGCCAAAACTTGTAGGGATCTTTCAAGAGGAACTAAAGGGATACCAAGAATGGAGATCACACTCCTGTCCAAAAAGTTTCCCGCCGCACCACTGTCAATAAAAGCGGAAACTGTCTGCTTAGAGGACCCCCAAAACAAGTCAATAGGCACGAGCATCTTATTCTGGCGAGAGTTGCAAACTGACTCACCTAGATCAGCACTCTCTTCCTGATCTAGGTGCGGAAGTTTTCAGCTGGTTTCCCCTTGTTTGGACAGGACCCAGCAAAATGACCCGAATTCCCGCAATATAGGCATAACCCCTTGGATCGCCTACGCTGCTTTTCCTCTTGGGATAACCGGGTTCTCCCTAATTGCATGGGTTCTTCCTGGGAAGAAGATGAGGTATTTTCCCCACGGGTAGCCAGGAAACTAAGACTCTGGAAGGACCTGAGGGACGTGGGAGCCCTGGCTCTCTCCCTAGCCCTCTCTCTAAGACGTCTGTCTATTTTAATGGAGACCTGCATTAATTGGTCCAGGTCTGCGGGTGGAGGAAAATTGACCAAAGCATCCTTGATGCTTTCCGACAGCCTCCCCCTGAACTGACTACACAGAGCGGGATCATTCCACCTAGATTCGATAGCCCAGCGGCGGAATTCAGCACTATAATCTTCAGCCGAATTCCATCCTTGTCTTAAGGCCCGAAGCCTATTCTCTGCCGTAGATTGTTGATCAGGATCAGCATATAAAACGCCCATAGCACTAAAGAATGCTGTAACGGATTATAGGGCAGAATCATGAGATGGTAAACTAAAGGCCCAGGACTGCGGGTCTCCTTGAAGCAGAGAAATGACTAGGCCTACTCGTTGGGACTCAGTGCCTGAGGAGATGGGTCTCAGCTTGAAATACAGTTCGCAGGCATTCTTAAAATTGGAAAATTTTGCTCGTTCTCCCAAAAATTTTTCAGGCAGTGGAATCTTTGGTTCAGAGATATGAGGTGGTACAGAGGATGCCGGTAACTGACGAGACTCCTGAGTGGCCACTCTTTGAGCGAACTGGTTTATCGCCGTGGCCATAGCTTGCACCTGCTGTACCAGGTTATCCATCTTAGGCCTGTGATAATGTCACGCTCGGGGTAACTCCAGCCCTTTTGATAAGCCCACAACCCCCAATCTCCGCAGCCAGCTTCACCTGTAGGAGCCCCCGCTTGCCGGGACGCAGAATACGCCTACCCGGGATCGGTTGCCCCCAGGACTTAATGGCTCAAAGGATGTGAGCTTATAAGTAGGAGGTCTGGAGAACCAATAGCTAGAGCGTTGGCAGAGGAAGTCCAGAGACAGGCCAGAGGTCGACAGCGGGAAGACAGAGATCGTAGCGGCACCAGGGATCAGGCAACTCGTAGTCAGGATACAGGCAGGGGTCGGCAACAGGGGTTCAGGATCGAGAGTGGTCGGTACAATCAGGGTCGGCAACAGCAGTTCAGATCGAGAGTGGTCTGTATAATCAAGGTCGGCAACAGGAGTTCAGATCGGGAGTGGTCGGTACAATCAAGGGCGGCAACAGGAGTTCAGATCGAGAGTGGTCGGTACAATCAAGGTCGGCAACAGGAGTTCAGATCGGCTACAATTCACAGGAGAGACTAAGTTCTAGGCGACAGGCAACTGAGGGGGAAAGAGCTTTATAGGGAACCAGATATCAATGAGCTCAAGGCATTAGTGTAGTGATTGGTGCATTTTAGAATCCATTAAGGCTGATTGGCCCAGTCTCTGAGGAAGACTCCCCCCAACCCCACCTGGCACTTGAATTCATTTCCTCCGGCGGCCGCGCAGAGAGCAGCGCCGCCGGAGGGTGTAAATAGAACGTGCTCGGAACGGAAGCCGGGACCGCTGGCTGGCAGGGAAGGAGGCGCGCGCTGCTCCAGCGGAGGCAGAGGCCGCTGCTTGCTGCGGCCGCCAGGCGGGCGGCTGCACAGCGGGAACGGGCGGCTGAAGAACAGAGAAGCCGCTGGACCGGGAGACGGGTAAGTGGATCCTGACAGGCTGTATTTTCACTAGCAACAAAAGTGCATTAAAGTTTTCCAGCTAGCAAAAAGATGGCGTGAGTTTGAACTGGAAACCTACGGCTTTTATAGGTCCAAAAACCCACAAATCAGGGCTCTGAATCCCGTGCCAGCGCAGGCGAAACCTCTAAAATTACAGATGCATTGACCAATTGTGTAGTATTTATACGATGAATACTCAGCTTGGCGTACGCATACCGTAATTTCCCACACTCAGCCACAAAAACAAGGCTCTGAATCACCCGAGACCAAGTATATGATGTTATTCCCGCTGGTGGAAATGCGTGCAGGAGAGGCTCTGAATCAGGCCCAATTGTTGCAAAGAACTCTGAACTTTGGCTATTTAATACCTATTATGTACCTATATACCTAATATATAAAAATGAATAACAACAATAGTGTAAATAACTGTGTGAATACTGCATATGACTGTTGCCAAATAGAGAGCCACTTCATACATCTACAACCTAAGCCCAGGGGGCGCTCACATGGCGCATGTTCCATGGATAACCATGGCACTTCAAAGTAAATTTTGGTAATTTACCTCAAATTAGAACACTCAGTGAGGAACTGAAACACTGGGTTCATGAAGTGGTGGAATCTGCTCCTGTATAAAATAACAGCAAGCTGCAGACCAGAGAAGCCAGCCGATGTCAGCAGCTTCTTACCTCATTGTTCTTCCTGCTCAACTGGCCACCACTGCTCTCGGTGTAAGAAAATCCGTCCTCTCTCTTTGAGGGGCTGGTTTACCAGGAATGTCAAAGGCTGCACTGGGAGGATTGCAAACTCCCGGGTGTAGCAAGATGGCAGCGTGGGAGCAAGATGTGCGGGAGCCGGCAGGCATGTCACATAAGTCATTAATAAGCATGCAGCAGTTTGTATGCTTATTAATTATCTTTTTCATTTTAAATTTAAATCCAGGTGTATCTTTAGGAATACATCAAGGCAGCTGGACTTGTGGTTTTACGTTCTTAACGACAATTCACTAGACATCCGACTTGCTTGCCAAGTTATTATATTTGATCAGGAATCTAACTACAAACGGTAGTAGCTTAAATCCACACCATGACCTCAAGTCAATATTGTAACTAAGAGTCACCAGATAGGAAGAGAATGAAAGGCAATGGCACTACACTACACTACAATACAAAAAATAGTAAAACGTTCCCTACATTTCTTTGAAGTAAAAAAAGCACCATTCACTTTTATTGTCTTCCTAGCTGGTGATTCAGCAATGGAAATTCTTTGACTTTTTTCTCATAAAGTGAATTCTTTACCAGCATGAGAATTTTTTTCCAATCTTATTGAATGAAGGACATATGTCTATTATAAATAGCATACTGGTAAGGTGTTGACTATTTCATATATGAAGCTATGAGATTATATTAAACTGCATTGGAAGGGGTGTTATAAGTGGCAAGAATAGCTCTTGTAGCTTTTAACAAAATAGCTAAAAAAATAAAGAATACAAGCTTACCTCTGCCCCGTTCCAGCGAGGGGCTATGTCCTCATCCTTCAGCACAGTCCAGTGCTATTCTCTGCAGCATCAAGTGGGCCACCAGGCTCCCAGTATCTCTCTGCTCCCCAACGCAGGGAGGGGCATTTATCTTGGGAGTGAGCTGTGATGTCACAGTTCACTACCTGTATAAATAGCGCCTCATTTCGTCGGGGAGCCGAGCTGCCACTGATAGTCGGAAAGACCAGTGAAAGCCAAGCTCACATTCGGTATTTGCAAATCTCTTCAACTGTCAGTGACAGCAGCGGCGGATTGGCGTTGGGACAAAGCGGCAGATAGCGTGGATCAAGAGAAAGAGACCCTATATATGCGTGTTTTATATTCAGGACAGGAGGGGCTGGCAGCCCCAGCCCATGAGCTATACAGGCTGGTAATCTTGGTCTATCACACCCCATAGCTGGTGCTTGGGCTGGTTTTACTGTATACTGAGTCAGGCTTTCAAGGAAACTTTGGTTGGTACGAACAACCTAAACTACGGGTTTGTGAAGAGTCAAACTTTCCCTATAATTTGGCTTGAGCTCTGAGTCTAGTTAACTGGTTTGCTTACCTCTAGATGTGGTGTTAGAAAACCTTTTGTTCTGAAAACCCTGTTACATATGAGGTGCCCATATTCTTTCATCAGATTTTCTGGGGAGTTTTGTTCATCCATTGCAGTAAATGGATGGGGTGCACAAGCGTTGCTGTGACTGATGGCGATGGGGATGGGCCACTGTCCTGAAGGCGGAGTATGGGCAGTGTAAGAGTCAATCTGCTGAACAGGTTGGATACAAACAGACTAGGATCCATCATCTGTGGGGGACAGCATTTCAGTATAGCAGGGATTGTTTAATAGCTTGGAAAATGACTTTAACCTTACCCACTACACTAATCCAACAGAAAAATGATGAGGGTCACAGCAAACATAGGGGTTACACCTGCTCAATTGAGGTCTATTTGGTCATCACAGGATGGTACTCATAGATTTGATCTGCCAAAATGGTTAAACCGAACCTTCACCTTGAATAAGAGCCTATCTTGTATGCTCCCCCTAACCCATACATACAGATTGCCCACATTAAAAATCGTCCTACCTGCACCAATTGGTTTTTTGAGACTTTTAACATCCAAGATAGTGGCCCATGGAGTCTCAGGCTGCCTGCAAATAGTAAGCGTCTTCTGACTGTGCCGCTCTGCATTCTGGGATTGCAGCTTTGCTCTGTCTGTACAAAGCACAGCTATAACCCACCCCCCTGTGCTTTTCACCCCTCTCCTCGCCTCCGTATGTGATGCTTCTAAGGCAAGATGGCGGCGCTCATATCCTAGAGTCCTGAACAGAGTTGAAGCTCAGCTGTAGAAAGAATAATAAGTAAGCGCCTAACAACAATCTATTAATTTTAGATGCTGCGGAATAGTTTTTTAAAGGTTTGGGCTTTTCATTAAATAATGCCGAAGGTTCGGTTTAAATGCCAGCAAAAATACTGACAAGGTGTTTCTACACTCCCCCACACTTTTAAAACATAGAACATTTAACTGGAATTTGGCTTAACAATATAACTAAAAAAGCCATGTGTGTAGATTTCTCTACAGCATTCAAATGTTTTAAAGTCTATTTAATAAGCCTTAATAAATGTTATTTGTTATATCTTGTGAAAACGATATTACATATATTCTGCTGTCCTTCATTTCAGTTCTGTGCTTGGTGCAGAAAAACAGCTGCTGGGTATGTCAAGGTGGGAACAACCGTGTACTAAAA
Source organism: Gastrophryne carolinensis (assembly GCA_027917425.1). Classification (NCBI taxonomy): domain Eukaryota; kingdom Metazoa; phylum Chordata; class Amphibia; order Anura; family Microhylidae; genus Gastrophryne; species Gastrophryne carolinensis. The sequence goes on from CM051239.1 coordinate 329,723,269, forward strand.
CATTTATTGCTGCACAGAATAAGTGTCAAGACTAAAAAGCTTTTTTTTTACGTAAACAACATTAAATCAAGAGCAATCACAAGGTAATGACCAGAAAGAAAGAAAAAAAATATATTTTCCCCGTTTCTAGGTAACTAAAAGGTGGCTAATCAAATGCATGGCTGGCACATAGAGTGCTATCCAGGGCACTGTGGTAGTTGGGCTGATAAGCTTATACATCCAGGAGAAAAATACTTCTAACAAGGAGCATTTAGGAACAAAACATAAGGTTAGGGGTTCTGTTATATTTTATTTGTGGATCCTCTATTTTTTCAGATATGGGGTTATGCATTAGAGTTTGATAAACAACAACCATATTTTTTTTCTAATGTGCTACAGTTAACCAATTGCATCGCATTAAAGCAGAACAAAACCTGGGGTACCCTGGGGCACCCCGAATTGGGGTGCCCTGCTGCAAGTAACCAACCAGTATGCCCATACAAACCCATCTTTTCCTGGTCCTATTGCAGATTCACGTGCTCTCGTCCAATGAGAGCCATTTGCCTTGCATATGTAATTATTCTGACTCATTAGATGGCAGTAATGTGAATCCTGTAGACAGCTACATGTTCTCTGTGAGTGTCTGTGTTGGATGTGTTCTTACTTCATAAGGCTTGGCATATAGCTTACTCGGCTGCTCGTGGATCACGTAGAATAACTTTCAAAAGCTTTATTTCAGTACAGAATCTTGCAATAAGCACCTCTTACAGCGGGAATCTTGAATTGTTCATTCAAAACAGCAGAAAACTTGTGATGTAACCCATAACAGCAGCAGGTACAAAGACTGTAGTCTGCAGAAGGGGCAGCAGGTGTGCGCTGCTTGGATGCAAAACCAGCAATGGCTGAGGGAGAGGGCAAGAAAGGAGGAGCTACTTGCATCACAGCTAGACTAAGGGAACCAGGAGGGGGTCAAAGGGAACAAAAGGCACACTGCTCAATGTTTATGTAAATAAACATTATATTAATCAGTTAGCCCGGGTAAAATAAAACACATGTCGTGGGATATGACAGTAATTCTCGGCAAATGGCTCTATACTGCATCTCCAGCAGCGAGGGCGCTCCCGTCACCAGCCTATCTGAGTGGCTGGGGACTGGAGCACACTCACAGCCTGAAGATGTGGGTATGTGGCACCAGAAGGCAGGTGAGCTTTGTAGGTCTGTTTATCAGTGACATAGACACTATTGGCTTGATTCAGAGCCTCCACCCATCAGACCTTATTTTGTTCCGTTTTTGTGAAGTCCCGTTTTCCTTCCGTTTGTCTCGGGGTCCAAATGTGATTCAGAGCCGCCGTCGGGAGAGCTCCGTTACTGATCCGTTTCTGTGTCTTCATTCGGGAAGTGTTTTTTCCCCTCTCGGGTGCTTTCCGTGTGTTCGTGGTTTCCGTGTCCGTTCACACGGACGATCCGTTTTTGGCTCCTTTTTTATGCGTAGCTTCTTTCCATCTGTTTCTGTTTTCACCCCGATTCAGAATGTTTTTCAAAGTATACTTACATTTCCAGGGATTTCCTGTTGACAATCTGGGTCCACGCAAGCGCACATCCCTAGTCCTCCCTCAAGCTTTCCAGATCCAACAAACTGACACTTTTTGCAACCACAAAACTTACCTTCAAATAAGATTATTCTTCCCTGTCTTTAATGCTTGCCATAATGTCTTCTCCTTCTTCTTCTTCTTCCCTGTCTTTAATGCTTACCTTAATGTCTTCTCCTTCTTCTTCTTAATGTTTTTTGGCCCATGTTTTTGTTGTTTTTGGCAGGAGTTTTAACTACATGTATGATATCTAGAAACAACTTACAAGGCATGCGGCCAATAGGGCGTTTGGGGCGCAACCTCCTCCTCTCTGGGTCCACCCAATCGTCAGACTGTGAAGCTGTTTGGAACAAAAACACAAGGTTATTATTGACTCTTTGTGCCTCCTGAATGTCAGATTAGGTTAGGCTTGTATGCATCAAATCACTCACCTTCCCCAGGCACCTCTTGAGGTTGTCCTTGGCCCTCCACTCTTATTGTTGATGGTCCTGCGATGTCTTTAGTGCATGTAACTGGACATGGGTAGGTTTGAGAGTATTACCGGAGTCAGGTTGTATATGTGGCTGGTTGGACTCCCTGCCGTGCGACTGTCCCCCCCTGTAGTGTCAGGTCCAGTGGCTGATCATAGTCACTGGCAGAGGAGGGGGTGGGCATTGGCACTGGTGTGGCACCACCTACACTTTCACCAGTACCTCCCAACACTGGGCTTCTTCTTCTTGTCCAGGTGGGGCGGAACCGATAAGTCCATTCATGCACTGCAATATAAACACAATCATAAACACAGGCCCAGGCAAGGGCAGTGTGTTTATTGCATGTCATGTACCAAGACTTACCTGGGAAGTGCTTGACAAAGTACCGCCTCACCCGGGGTCTATGCCTCTTTTTCAAATCCGACCAGTGCTGGGCGATCTGGGTAAAAGTGTAGGTGGTGCCAGTGTTCCTGAATATGGTGTCCACCACCGCCAGTGCCAACGTCCTCTTCTCGTAGTCGCATGGCAGGTAGTCAACGGTTTCTCAGCATCATCTGTAATAAAAAGCACAATGGCCGAGCATTAGTGAACTACTAGATTACACACTCTCATCCACTATCTAAAGCAAGTTTCTGAGCCTCATTGCTACTCACATGGGCCTACTTAGTCTATCTGCCTCTAGGCTAGTGTGCTGCTGCGCACATGGATCAAACTAACCTGTTCTAGTAGTTGCGTTTTACAAAAAAGTTTGTCCTCATTAATATGGCCCTGCCATGGCTAATATTTGTGCGCGCACATAAACGCACGTTCGCTTACTCACATCCATGAAAATGTGGTCCTGCTCCTCTGTGTAGATAGCGGGTGACATCTTTTTCCAGCTTCCGGATCAGGTTATGACGTGCCCCCGCGGTGGCGTGCATGCGCGCGCGCACGCTGCCGCGCACGCTGCCGAACACGCCCTCACGGGCAAACTATTTAAAGGTCAATGCACCATATCACTATGCCCAGGCCAAAAGGGAGCCGTAAGACCCCAAAAAGCCCAGAGCCACATGCTCGCCGCACAGACAAACATCAGGAACACCCACACAAGAGCAGGCACAGGAGCCGGGACGGACATGGCCATAGTCAAAGGGTGGATAAGCCAGCCAAACAGGCTGCTCGGACCAAACGCAGTAGCAAGGAGCCCTTGGCACAGTCGCCCTCACCTGCTAAATCATCCAGGGCTCACAAGGGCCACAAAACTCTAGCAACCCTGCAGCCTCCACCTCCTCCCCCCAGAAAGCAGCTGCGACGTGGCTCACTTACAGCCCGTTTCTGTGATGTTCAAAGCATGGCTGTAGCCACTGGTGTTTGTGAGCACTATGATGCCCTATTTGGGCGTCATTCAAAGTCAACCCCAAAGCATGCCAAGCAGGAGATTTGGGAGAACATTTGCAGGCAAGTGAATAGTGTTGGGTCTGTGAGGAGGGATGTAGAGCAAATTAAGCGAAAATTTGGGGACCGTAAATATTATGGAAAAAAAAAAAATGGACATGCGTCGCCAGCAGAGGTAAAGCCCATTTAGAGTGTAAATGAATGGACAGGCTGCTTGGTAGCAGGATGTAACACTTATTATGTGTGCTTTACTCTTCCCCAGCCTGCAGATAGGGGGGTGGTATCCCTACTAAAATCCTCCTTACCCCAGCGGAAGAGCATGTGTTGACCTATATTCACCCGGCAACCCTTCAGGGCCTGCAAGGGGGCCAAGACACAGACAGGAATGTCAGGTCCGGAGGTGAGTATCTTTTTACATTGAGACTTTTGAATGAGGACCCAAACAGTTGTATACTCCTTACAACACACTGGTCTTTGGTGAAGCTCAAAAAGTACATTATCTCGTCCCAGAACCAACAGATGCCACGCCACAAGGCCAAGCTACCCCTGCATTGTCCCGGAGGAGCACACCATAACAGCCTTGTGTCAACACCAACCAACCTGAGTGTACAGATGAGGTAAGTCAATGGACCACTGTGTAGCCAAATAAAATTGCACTTGCCTACATTTAAGTTAAAATAGTGGACTCACTACTTGCTACCTTTCTTGCCAGACCCTAACCAGCCCACCCATTATTGAAGTAATTCGTGATTTGGAGGAGGAGGACACAAGTCTGCTGCAGCCAAGGCAACCAGACCCTGTGGGAGAACATCCAAAACACCAGCCCCAGCAAGTGCAGCCCCTGCTGTCCACTACCCATACCTCAGGGCCACAAACCTCTGCTGCCGTGGACAGTGGCCGCACAACAGACTCTGCGGCCAGGCAGCCACCTGCAGCCACTCCATCAGTTCCAGACGCACCCACCCGTGCCAGTGGTGGAAAACAGCAACGTCGCCATATCAGCCAGAGGAGGCATCTGCAGCTAATGGAGGAAGCATGGCACCACGAGAATGTGGAGTTCGCAGCTAACACACAGAGGTTTAATGAGACAGTGTGTTCCCAAATAACCTCCATGTCATTACAACTAGAGGTATTGAATCCAAATTTGTCCTGCCTGCTTGCTGAAACAAGAGAACAAAGCAGGCAGATGGCGGGAATGGTCCAGCAATTGCAAAAAATCAATCAGAGCCTTGCTCATATTGCCGCTAACATGCAGCAACCCCATCCATCAACTTCCTCCTTCTACTCTACCTACCACTGAAGGCATGTGTTTAGGTATGGATTCTGGGCAGCAGGACACAAAACTACCCTAACCCAAAACACATGCTCTTCCACAACCCTACATTAACAGGAAAAAAAATATTCAACAATGTTTGTCACATTAAATTTGTTTGGCTATCACACAAAAGAAAAAAGGCACACATTGGCCAAAATGCATGAAAATTAAGCAAAAACATTGTCCACAAGCTGGGACCGGATCGCCTGTGCCGACCCACTTTGTGTTCCAGAGTAGGGAGGTGTATAATCTTCAGAAATGTCTAAAGCGTCCTCAGGCAGATCAGTGTATCTGGTAACACGGCTACGGATGGTTGTGTAGGACCCCACACGCCACAATTATTTTGAGCACCTTGGCGGGGTCATACTGCAGGGCACCCACAGTCTGGTCCAGACAACGGAAACGCATCTTCAACAACCCAAAGGCACGTTCCACCACTGAGCGAGTCCTCCTATGTGCAGTGTTATACCGCTCCTGGGCCTGCGAGGATGGGTGGAGGATGGGGGTGAGTAACCAGGGGAGCAAGGGATAGCCAGAATCACCTGCCAAAAAAAAACACAGAAAACAAAAAATAAGGACACACCATAATCAAAAAATCACATGACAAATGGGCCCCTTTGCCACATATGTAGTGGCAGGCCCCATAACTGGCCTAGACATAGAAACATAAACACCAAAACTATACAGTGTATCTAAACAAGTCCCATCCTGCTACTAACGAAGAGCCACAAGTATGTTACATGCTACTTACAAATAATGCATGTTAGGTTACTTAAAACTGCAAAGAACAGGGAGCAACTGACAGAGGGCTAAGGGAAAGAGGCTCATTAATGTGCTGCTTAGCATTCCAGCATTATTGAACAGGGACATAGGTCAGCTGTGCAGTGTTAGTGCGAAGCACAGTTCTGATGAGGCAACATGCACATCTACCCAGCACACTCCTCTACAATGACTCTGGGATGCAACATAGCTAAGAGGGCGAGGATAGAAAGGTAAAGTGGAGAATCACAAGCAAGCCCATAGGAGGAAATACTGGGAAGTAAGTGAGTGTAAACTTCTACTGTTTCATTGGAGTCTCTAACACATTAGTGGGGTAAAGGCACAGACCAATCAGAAAAATCATGCAGGACGGCAACAACAATTTGTTAACACATACCCAGTAGCCATCCGCAAGACAAATCTCCAGATTGAAACCGCACAAAGAGGCTGGAGTTCCTCAAAATGTGCGAGTCGTGTGTGGACCCAGGGAAGGCAACAAACATACTCAGAAATTGCAGCTCTGGGCCTGACACTGCCTGCACATTGATAGAGTGGCCCATCTTCTTGTTCCTGCAAAAGAACAATATAACAGGAATTAGTGGGCCAAAAGGCAAAACACAATAAAAAAGATGCATTCACATAAGCCACATTTAAAACCACTGGATGTTTTGTATACACAGGATGTAGGTCTGCTTTCATCCATTGAAAAATACTCCACATTGCCCAAATGTAAATGTATGTGCTACATTGCAGACACATGCTGACCTAAACCACATACCTGAACAGATATTCCTGCGCAGCTGGCGGAACCAACGCAACATGGGTAAAATCAATGGCACCCATGACGTTGGGTATGTGGGCTATATTATAAAAGCCCAGCTTAACCACATTCCAGGCTTCTGCTGTGTCAGGGAAAAATATGTATTTTGGTGCCAGGGTAGCCATGCCATCCAAAAACTTGGTAAGGCTGCAGCTCAGCGTAGACTGGGACATCCCCACGGAGAAGGCACCCAGTCTCTGGAACGAGCCGTTTGCCAAAAACTGCAGGCAGCCAACCAATTTGGTCATACCTGCAATTGCATGCCCCTTCCTTGTGGTGAGGGCAAACCATGGCCGCAGCTGCCTATACAAGTCCTGGAGAGAAACACAGTTAAGGCGGGTGAGCTTGAATAGCTCAAGGTCATGCATGCCATCGATGTCCAGACGTGTGCGGTGCAGCCTGGTTTCTGCCAGGCTCAAAAGAACCAGGCCGCGTAGCTGTCGCCGTTGATGCTCGCGCACAGCAGAATACACGGAGCACATATACGGCTGCTAACACTTTCCGTAAGTTGATTCGACATATGACTGGATTGTCAATCTTCAAGTTTTTGCTTTCTTTTGGAAAGACAGAGCAAATAAGAAAGTGGGCGGAGTGTGCCTCTATGTAAAGCAAGACTTCAAAGTTTATATTAATAAGGGGATAATAACAGAAGAGTATGAGGATGTAGAATCCTTGTGGGTAGAAGTGCGGGACAGTGTAAACAATGTTAAAATACAATTCTGTGTAATCTATAGAACCCCAAACATAACTGAGGAACTAGAGGGTAGGCTGCATAACTACATAGAGCGGGTGTCACAGGCTGGTACAGAGGTGGTGATGGGGGACTTCAACTACCCAGGAATCAACTGGAGACATGGTTCTGCTTGTACTACAAGGGGGAGAACATTCCTCAGCTTGCTACAAGAGAAATAAATGAATCAGTTTGTGGAGGCACCTACTAGAGGTGATGCTCCTTTGGATCGGGTAATATCAAATGATGATGACCTGATAGGCATGGTAATAGCCTGTGAAAATCTTGGTACCAGTGACCACAGTATAGTTGTATATAGTTGTAACGAGACCCTGTGCATGCTCCATTGGAACAGGAAGAGGTACGTTTTTAGGCATTCTGGGGGTTTCATGCAGCGGGGTATCCATATTTGGATAGTCAAAATCAGTTAATGGAACTGGTTTCTCAACTATTTCAGCAATGGCATCCATTGTGTACAAAAACAGCCATTTCTTGAAATGCTATGTAGGCTTTTAATGGGGTACCCCAAGGACAACACAGCAACAAAATGCCCCAACTGATTCCTGAATAGATTTGCCCAAGGCTTGGGCTCAGCACCTCCACAGAAAGCTACATTTTCGTTAGAAATAACAGTGTTGGTGTTTTCAGTATTAGGTAAATGACAAGGTCAAGGCGGGGTGCCTGATAGGAGGAATGGGTTAAAGAGCCACTCCAGCCCTTTCCTGCAAAAGACATAAACCCCGCCCTGCCCTCTCCAAATTGTGATCCTACTAATGTAATAAAAAAATACACTTCCAGTCACCCCGAATCCGGCCCACAAAGTCCGCAGTGCTGCAGCTGGCAGCACTGAACGCTCGTTGCCATCTTTTCCGGGAAGTCCCAGCCTGACTGGAGCGTGCAGGAGTGCACGCGATGCAAAGAGAGAGACTGCAGGCTGGGGTTATGGTTCTTTTGCAGGAAGTGGCCCTTTAAATGGAGATGTGAGAGATGAAGTGAAACAGAATAGGGATGCAGGGGGTGCTGCATGCCTTTCGCACTTTCCACTATCCCGGGTTCTGTTTGATGCCCCGGGGACATCCCAATGTGATAACATTTAATAACATGCAGATTGCTGATAAAACTGACCTTTCCTTGTTCCTACACATGCTCAGGCTCTTGTCCAATCAGCGCCATATGCCATACAAATAAATGCACGGTAATACAACTCTGTTTAGACAGAGAGCTCAGCAATTGGAGCAAGAATGGCCGCATCTGAATGTTTGGGCAAGGTAATGCGGGAGCACGCCTCAGCCTAGAGATGCTGGAAATGTGCCTGCTCTCGTTCCCCATTGAGGGAGCTGCCAGAAAAGGTGAGTTTTGTGGGGGGGGGCAGGAGATTGTCAGACAGCAGGGTCTGGTTTATGGCCTGAGGAAGCCGTGGTGTACCAAATGTGGATGCCAAGCTATTTGCAAGTGTTCATTGGATTGTACTGTATTGAAAGTGTGTCACGGGATACTCAAATAAAGTAGTCACCCAAAACAGTGAGTAACTGAGCAACTGAGTTTTGATATACCTTATCTCTAGCTTAGCTGCACCCACACAGATATCCTGGATCCCAAACCCACTCTTGTTAGAGCGCCCAACATACATCACATTCATCAATGCGGGCCAGGTTACTACAGCGACTGAGACGCTCTGTTACAGCGCCCCATACCCACTTACAGCGTCTATTAGCGGTTACTTTTACTATACAAACGCTGATCTGGCAATACCTAGCGCTAGTAATCAGCCTCCACAACTCTTTTGGCCAGTAACTTGGGCATGAGTGGAGCAATTAACCTATATGGGTTTAAAGCGTATTGATACGGAACCCTATATGCCACTAACATGCCGAAATTGATCCTAAATACCGCTAATCTTATGACATGGAGGTGCATGGCCTCTTTCTCCTAGCTGGGTAGGACAGCAGCTATGAAAATGGCTCAGTGTCTTTAAAGATATACAAAACAACTTGTTGCGATTTGTTTGGCAACCAGCATACCTTGGCTAAGTAGGAAGATTCTGTATGCTAAGAGAGATTGGAGAAGGGCTGGGTTTTCCGTATATCTACAAATATTATATTGTCGCCCAACTAGCACCCTTAGCTTTGCTGCAGGTTTCCAAAGATGCTCCAATATGGGTGGTGAATAAGTCTTATAATTGTGCTTCTATAGCAAATCCAGCCTTGCTGTGGCAACCCAAACCCCTCTATCCTAGGCCATTATCTCCCATGCTGGAGCACTCACTAGCCTTATGGGACAGATATAAAACACGAGGGGCATTCATGTCATCTGGTACTCCTCTGTCACTTTATTGGGGAATCCAAATTCCCCTCCAGGGTTTCAAAATCTTCGACAGTTCCTCTGATAGTCTCAAATTAGGTTTTATACCATCCATGCTTTATGCAAGGAGGATAAGATGATGAGCTTGCCACACTTGAAGGAGTCTTCCAATAAGTAAAACCTTCCACTACCTCAAGATTAGGCACTTTGCTCTCAACAATGCAAAAACAATGCAGTCTCAAAAATTAGAAATAGGGAAAATAAATATATTGACGGAGATAAGGCTGTGGCTGACCATCTGAATAGCTACTTTTGTTCGGTATTTTCAGATAGTAGCAGGCATGGCCATAGCACAGCATCCAGCTGGGAGGGTACAGCTCCGGAGTTTCTGGATGCTGATGTCTTAGCCGAGCTGGCACATCAAAAGGTAAGTAAGGCGATGGGTCCAGATGCAATCCACCCCAGAGTTCTAAGGGAACTTAGGTTTGTGATTGCAGCCCTTCTGACTGATTTACTTAAACATTCCCTCTCAACTGGTGAGGTTCCAGATGATTGGAGAATGGCCAATGTCGTACCAATCCATAAAAAGGGGAGTAGAGAAGAAGCCAGTAATTACAGACCAGTTAGTTTAACATCTATAGTGGTCAAATTAATGGAAATACTCTTAAAAAAACAGATAATTTCCCATCTAAAAGTTAATGACCTATTGGACCCAAAACAGCACGGCTTTACTGAGGGCAGATCATGTCAGACCAATCTTATTGATTTCTTTGACAATGTCACTAAAGTGTTAGATGAAGGTGGTGCTGTGGATATCGCCTATCTGGATTTTAGCAAAGCCTTTGACACTGTACCACATAAGGAACTCATAGATAAGTTATTGAAGGTAGGACTCAATCCCTGGATAGTTCAGTGGATTTCCAGTTGGCTGAGGGATCGGTATCAGAGTGTTGTTGTAAATGGTGTGCAATCTGAACAAAGGCGAGTTACAAGTGGTGTGCCGCAAGGCTCTGTCCTGGGTCCCATTCTTTTTAATATATTTGTAAGTGACATAGGAGAAGGCTTGGTAGGAAACGTTTGTCTGTTTGCTGATGATATAAAGGTTAGTAATAGGGTGGATATTCCGGGAGGTGTCTGCAACATGGAAAATGATTTAGCTTTACTGGATAGATGGTCAAAACTGTGGAAACTAGAGTTTAATGTCTCTAAATGTAAAATCATGCACTTGGGTAGAAGGAATCCCTGCACTGAGTACCATATGGGCAGCACTGTGTTAGCCAGGACCTCAGAGGAGAGAGATTTAGGGGTACTGATTACTGATAGCTGCAAGATGAGTGGACAGTGTAGCCAGGCAGTGGGAAAAGCAAGCAGGATGCTCGGCTGCATAGCTCGAGGCATCACCAGTAGGAAGAGGGAGGTTGTGATGCCGCTGTATAGAGCCCTGGTGAGGCCACAGCTAGAATAATGTGTGCAGTTCTGGAGACCTTACCTGCAAAAAGACATTATTCAAATAGAACGGGTCCAAAGGCGGGCAACAAAAATGGTGGAAGGACTTAAACTTAAAACTTATCAGGAGAGACTTAAAGAACTTAATTTGTACAGTCTGGAGGAAAGAAGGGAGAGGGGGGACATGATTGAGACCTTTAAATATGTGAAAAGATTGAATAAGGTTCAGGAGGGAAGTGTTTTTAAGAAGAAGCTTAATGATAGAACAAGCTGAAGCTAGTCGGGGGGAAGATCAGGAGCAATGTTAGAAAATATTATTTTACAGAAAGAGTAGTAGATGCTTGGAACAAACTTCCAGCAGAGGTAGTTGAAAAATCAGTCACTGAATTTAAACATGCCTGGGATAATCACACATCTATCCTAAGATATAGAGTACATACAGTATACACATAAGGGCAGACTAGATGGACCGTATGGTCTCCTTCTGCCGCCAACCTTCTATGTTTCTATGTAACTGTGTTTTTCTGTATTTACCACTAGTTCAGCATAGCTGTACAAAGTAGGCCAGATTTTTTCAGTGAACACCACTGGAATCAATGGAATCAATAGTACTCTAGTTCGTCCAATATTTTCTATTAGCAGTTGATTTTGGCATCAATACCAAATATTTTGAACCTGAATGTTAGGTAGTTAGCTAGTATTTGAAAAACAACTAATGAAACTGTTTTCACAAATCTTTTAACATTTATTGTTAAACTTATTATATAAGGCTTTCCAAACAACCAACACTCCTATATTCTGTGACCATGCCATTCTGACATAAGCTTCAAGTGTAAATAAGTGGTTTTAGCATTTTTTTATTCTCAATTCATATGTAAACTTTAAAATAATGACTATAAACATTATACACAACGCACAGAAACAGTAACTGTTAAAGCATCAATGCCATGCTAAGTAGATAATTGTTATGTAACTTGATTAGGAGTTTGATTGGAATCAAAGTAAGGTCACCTTCTGAAAGATTAAAAGACATAAGTAAAATCACCTTGCATAAAGTAATACCCCGTGTTACTAGTTTTATGTCCTGTCATTGATAAGTAAATTTATGAGTGCGGTCCCACAGTTGCACCTTGTAGACAGCTGGTTTTATCTCATTACATCTCATCAGAATAATATATGGTTTCCGACTTGTACTGGGTATGGCTTGCCTGGCCCGTAGATGAGCAGAAGGCAAATGAGAGTCGTCAGCTAGAAACATTGAAATCTGTGCAGAAACCTTTTTACAAGACATGAAAACTGATCTCAGTGGATTCATATTTGAACCAAATCTTTTTTCCTTTTTCAAGATTAACCGTAGATTAATTTGCCAATGTTTGGTTTAATGTCACATTTTCTAGCTCAGAGTCTGTGTGTTGTATTTACTTGAGCTTTAAATGTTACAAAAGCTGACAAATGATGGAGATCTTGCCTAAAACTACTAATATTATTTCAGGTCATAGCCTTAGGAGGTTTAAAAACAAAAACAAGTAATTATTTTTTTCTGCCTTCAGCTAATAAGGAATACAATATTTCCACTTCATTTCCACTCCATTCTGAAAATAATGATATATACAGATGGGACAGAGTTGTAAGGGCTCTTTTTCTTTGTAATTTCCCTTTGTTGATGATTGCAAAGTCTATTGCCAGTGAAGGCATTACTATTCTGCATTGCAGTGCATAGACTGGCCGCTAGAGGGCAGTCATGTGAAAGAAACATTGGATGTTTATCGTTGGCAACTGCTTTGCCATCCCAGGTCTACCCCCCCCCCCCCCTTCATGGGATTCTGTGGATACATCTGGTGTCTTGACCCCACTACTTGATATTTAAAAAAAGTTAAAGTTGCTACTATTCGCCCTCATCTTGCCAATAGATTAGATCCTTTTTATCCACCACATCACTCCCCTCCTTATCCCTAAAGTGTCACTGTTCAAGGCTGGTTTTACAATATTGCCCTGACCCCACAATGTTCTATATGTTTAAAAAAAGCTTTGGCTGCTGTGTGGACGCACTGTACATTTTCCCCGTAGGCCAGTATCATCACAATGGACTGTGGGGGAATCCCTCAGTACAGCTTACAGTCAGTGGGGGCATCCCTCAGGACAGCCAGTAGGAGCATGCCTCAAAACAGCCAGTGGGGGCATCCCTCAGTACAGCCAGTGGGGGCATCCCTTAGTACAGGAATTGGGGGCATCCCTCAGTACAGCCAGTGGGGGCATCCCTCAGTACAGCCAGTGGGGGCATCCCTTAGTACAGGCATTGGGGGCATCCCTCAGTACAGCCAGTGGGGCATCTCTTAGTACAGACAATGGGGCATCCCTCATTACAGCCAGTGGGGGAATCCCTCAGTACAGCCTGTGGGGACATTGCTTAGTACAGACATCTGCCCTTCACTGCTGTTCCTGCCGCTCACACACACACTTGCCAGCACTTCCTGGTTGTTGCACGCTGGTCAGTGGGTGGGCCGGCATCCTTATGAAAACAATGACGCCCACCGCGCAACCACCAGGAAGTGCCGATAAGCATGAGTGTGTTTGTGTGTGGGAGAAGCAGCGGGAACAGCAGCGAGGGACAGATCGGCCTGTCGCCCACCCTCCCACATCTGTGCCGGCCTACCGGGATTTGGGCTATGGCTAGCCCCTGACTCAATGGTACTCTTAATTTACCCTTGGTCAAAATACTTAACATTTGTAGATGGCTCCACAGATAATGGTATTTGAAAGCTCTAAGAACAATTTTGCTTGTTTTTGACTTGTTTTGGCAAGTTTTTAAATTATGTAAAAATTTGTGATCACGATTCTCATTGTATTGTTAAACTGAACCAACAGCCTAACAAGAAGCAGGGCTTGCACTCACCCCCTGCCCATGGCAATTCAGATTGCTGCACAGAAAAATTCATTTAACTTTTTGCAACTCCTGACGTAGTCAATTTTAAAAACAAAAAGGCATCTCATGGAGCTGGAGACCACCTGCAAAGAGGAAGTTTCCTGCTGCTGTGCATTCTGGGAAAGGTAGCTACCAGGAGAAAATCTGTTAGGAGGTGTTTCCGTTTTGAGTAGATGCAGAAGCAAATGTAAGTGCTCACAATGATTCAGTATCATGCATGCAGATGGGGCAAGTAAATTTTGGGGAGTTTTTTTTCCTAAAGGTGCCAGGCTGTTGGTCCGGGTTGAATATGTTTAGTGACTATTACCACCCCTTTCAAATCAATAGCCAAATATACTAGCAGCTTTCTGTTCTTTGTTAATATTTTAATGTTAATAAATAGGATCTATAAGGAAGCCTTTATACAAAGCCAAATGCTTAAGCCCAAAGATCAAACACATGCAAGGTCTTCTGAGTCTTCTTAGTAACTTTATTAGCACATTGACTCCATACATTATATATTTTGGTTTGTTTTGTACCTGTATTGGAGGTGTCAGTGGGGTAACAAAATATGAAGGGGCCCTGGTGCGAACATTAAATGAACATTTTTAACAGCTAGACAAGGCTCATGTAAGGCTCAAGTAAGATTATTTCTGTTTAGATGCAGCTAGACAACTAAAGACTGAAACAGCAGAAGGGAATGGTTCTTCCTTTCTCTAAATGATGCCAAGTGAACACAAATATGATGAATAAAGTGGAGGAGCAACAGTGATGGGCCCCCTGCCCACCTAGGTCTCAGTAAAATTGCCCCCCTGCACCCCCCATAGTTATGCCCCTGGGTAGTGTACTAAAATGCTATGAAAAATAAATATCTTGGGGTATTTTTGCCCACTAAGAGTAAAAGTATTAGCGGATGGGGAAATAATAGTCCCTCCCTCAACCCATGAGTGAAAATGTGGCCTACCTAAAGCATACCTTTAGTCACAAAATTAAAGCTTTACTTACCTTAAGTCACCCTATGGCCTAAGCTATCTGAGAGGGCATAACTCCATGCACATATGGTGAGATAGCATGCAGGTTCTGTACTCTTGAACTAAATGGGAGATGCTATGTTGTTTTACACCTGAGAACCCTGCTTCTGAAAAACTCAGAAGTCAAAATTGCCATCTCTGTGCAATGATCTTTTATTTCTAGCCAGGAGTGCTCCTATATACATTTTAAGCATACTAATTACACAGAATAATAGATCTGCGACTGTCACACAATTGATGTAACATGAAGAAACAAATGTAAAAGATTCCCCCTCACACAGAATGCTACTTATTCAGTGTGTAGAATGATAGACAAGCTTCCCCATGTTTCCGCCATATATCTCGCTCAGTTTGGTGTGATTTGCTGCTGGCACAGCCCCCCCCCCCCCCCATGATCATGTATAAGCAGGACAGGTGTGTAGTAAGGAGGATGTTCCTATGTATTACTAGAAGTGCAGCTATTCCACAACATCTGCATGGGGTTAAGCCATCTCAAACAGTTTATGCCACTGATAAACAAAGGAGAGGTTTAGAGGAGCAATTTCCTAAACTTTATTTTTTGGACTTGAGGTCTGCTTTTATTCATGGAGAAGCACTCATCAACCAAGTAAGGTCAGCTGCACTTAAGCCTGGTTGGGTTTGGTCAGCTAAATGACTTTGTACATATATTAAATGCGTTGGATATTGTAGTTTCCTAAATTATTTCAGTATTAAATAACTGTAAAAGGTGTATCTGCTTATTATATGCATGACAAATATGCAATCATTTGGAAATTTGAAAGAGAAAAGAGAGAAGGAGGTTAGAACATCCAACCTATATACTTGTTCTATTTTAGTGAAAACGAAATGTCTAGCATTGCAAACAAAACGAAGACTTTTTGTCTAAGCTCAGTTTAGGACTTTTTGGCCCTTATTTATTATGTGCGCCATCATTTTTGTGGCTATAGCTTCAGGGTGTTGGTATTGTCGTCTTATACGGTGCTGTGTAATACATCGGCGCTAGCTAGCCTCGCTGGGCCGAAAGCTACTAATTATCTTTGATTGTTGGCCGGCCTATGTCAGTGCCTGTTGGACCTGCCGGCCGCTTAACCCAGTACCAGTGAGCGCCATTTCATGGTGCAATTATTCCGGCGCTCCCCAGCATATTTATGATTTTTTTCTTGCTTGAAATATTTGGTGCTGTATTTTCCTAGTGCTGGTCAATGTTTTTTCATTACAGTTACAAGAAATCACTGCTGGGGACAGAGGGGACAAACTTTACAGTGTGTTTCAGCTACGTTTTAATTGTTTGTGTCCAAATGACATAATGTTAAGCAAAAGAAGCCATTCAAATCAATTTTAATAACATCTCCCCCAAAAAATCCTTATGGCCCATCTAGGTCCTTCATTTCAATTATTGATCTGTCCCAATGCAAGTTCTGTACAAAAAATATGGGTAATGTTAATTATAAGCACTAAACACTAGAATCCAGTTCTGCTCATTGTGCTCTATGGGATCTCGAGCTACAGTGGCAGGTTTCATCTGGCGCTGCTTCAATCAGAGTGCGCAGCGCTGCTTCATTGTCAGCGCTAGTGTTAAATAAGACGCTAGCCAGTAGCTGCATTGGCATTGATGTTTTTTTCTTTCTAAAATCCCACGTTGAGTGCCGCCAAACCCAAAAAAGTGTCGCTGTGTGGTGCTGATGCTTCATAAATGCTGATGGGGAAATTTCCAGTATAATTATCACCACAGACTGATGTTATACTGTGATTAGACGTGCATTGTGGCTGCAGCCATTTTGATGAAGAATGCCTAATGATTTTGGTACATTGCCACATTTTAATAACATACTTTGAGAACTGTACATTCTGATGCCCATATACCCTGACTGGTGCTACTAATTAAAATCCCTTTAAAAAAAACTAATTTGTAATCAGAATCTTTTGTTTTGTTGGAAATGGCCTAGAAATGTCTCTATTGCCAACACAAAGAGAGTAAATGGTTGCCTTGATATTATCTTGCAAATGATGTATTCTAAGCGTTATATATCGAAAAAGAGAATGTGAGGTGCAAATCTTTTTAATGCTTTTTGAAAAATCCTGTCTCCCATCTTGGAAAAATGTCCTATAGGGGGCACTATTTGTTCCTTTCTGTATATGTGAGTGAAAAATCTATTACTTGTAAAAAAATAATTTGGGGAACTTCTACTTCATAAAGCCCAATCAGTTGCTTTGGATTATGTAATGGATACATTCCTGGGGCCCAAACTAGAGATTGATATATAGGCCTAAAACATAAGATGATTAGAAACTCGGTTTCCTTTTAAATATTTGAGGAATGTCATTATTTTGTAAACCCCAGGCTATTAGGTTGTGCAGGCGATTAAACGAAGAGGGATTTTAATCAAATTGGGGGAGGGGAACAATAGTTTGCAGGGAGAGGGGTACGCTAACTTTGTTTACTGGCTGAGATGGCTGAGAAGGCAGCATGTTCCTAATACAGCTTAAAGACCAGCCGTGGATATGCTAATAAGCAGAAGGGAGGAGGAAATAGAGCTCCGGGACAAAAGAGCGAGGCAGACACATGCTGAGGAGGATGTTTTTCTTGGTGGACAGGAGAGGGGCAGAATTCTGCAGCCAGAAAACAGGTGAAACCTATGCACTGAGTCAAGTAAAGTGAGTGCCTACCCAAAATGTTTTTTTCTCAACCTCTTTCCTACCTGTTGGTTTACCTAAAGAATCAGTTCCTTTGCTATCCGGCACCTGATTCTCCCTACACGCAATTGGAAATTGGAGTACCTATACTGCTATTCTCTTTTACTTTCTCAAATAAATAGGCATTTGAAAAAACCTGCCTCTACATCTCCTGAGAAGAAAGCTTTAGAGTACCCATATCAACACTATTTGATTTCAGCAAATGTGTGACAACTTGAGAAAGGCAAAAACCAAGAAAAAGAAAATAACTATTTGATACAGTATACGGCCTGCTACATAGGCCCAGGCCTTTGAAGTGTACCAAAACCAGAACTAGATCTATAAGACCTGCTAAATATGATTGTCCATAGTAAATACCTTTCCAATGATCACACGGCACATGCATTGCTGGTGGCAGCATCTCCTGCAGTCTGTAGTAGTACAGTGGCCACACCCACCATAACTAAATTGCTCCTGGGCACAGACGGGGAGTGGTGCCCCCGCTGTTCCAGAGAGTAGATACACTCCCATTCAGCTTTTTTAGACACTCCTTTATATGCGTGGGCAAAAAGGTTGACCGTAGCAGAACCGAGTCTGCACTGTGAGATCGCCGTATGATAATGGAACCTGTTTTAGCTGTAAAGCTCTACCTTCCCCATTCAATGTCATTGTTGTGTGTGGCAATGATGTCATTGCCACAACTATGGATTGACTGATTACCTGCCATCTCATACCAAGGCACAGCAAAAAAAAAAAAAACAGTGTTTCAGGACAATTAGAAAAGTGAAAATATCCATTCATAGTTCTACACCCTAACAAGGGAGTATCAGCACAGGCTTTAGCCAAATGTATTTTGCAAGTTCAGTGGGTTTTGCTCCGCTTTAAGCGCCACATTGCAGCAGGTCTATTTCTGCTGCGCCCGGTGGCATCTGTATTCATGAAGGTAAAAATAAATAGCGCCTCTCATAGCGCCATATAGCGTCCCATGTTTCAACAGCAGGATTATTTGAGCGCCAGCCCAGTGTTCACAATAACGGCACTTCACATCATGCGCACACGAGGCACTCCAATAGGTTTCAATTAGGCTTTCGAATTATGTCATTTTTGGTCACTTCTCTTTAGCATTTTTTAAATGTTTTTGCTCATGCACATGGCACAGGATCCCTGGCCTATTTGGAATGTTTTTTATATCATTTTCTACATTCATTTTCTGGTAGCGTTTTTTGCACTGCAAATCATGTCCTTCATGTGTCACCAATATCAATGTTTGTGCATTGTCACTGTGCTATCATCCTGTAAATGCCTTTTTTCTGGTTTAAGAGTGGCAGTGCAGGCGCTGTGATTTTTCATGTTTAATACAATGGTATTCAGGCATTCCCCCCTGACGCTACCTGACGCTATCTTCATAGGACAAAAAATATAGCGCTATGGCCATAGCCTTCACCCCCGAACACAGAGATCCTGCTGCCTGTGGCTGCAGTTGCTGCTGTGGTTCCGAGAGCATCTCTCGGGGGATGCTCATGTGGCGCTACTATTAAATTGGGCTCCCTGTCTCTAAAAGGCTTAATGCACTGGCTGGCTAGCAATATAATGGACTAGATAACTAATGAGCATAACAAAAACCCACTTTTGTTAAAAGCTGCTCATCTCACTACTCTCATCTCACAACATATCTAGCCTTGAGAAAAGGAAAGAAACATTTGCATCTATTATTTTTCCATATATATATATATATATATATATATATATATATATATATATATAACTGTATATAAAAGGTGTACAGCATTTCTCACACATACATCAGATCATTATGTTAGAGAAAACTGGCTTTATACAGAAAAAGGCACGTGTAGTTAAAAGAAATACAGACACACTGGCAGTTCTATCAAACTCGGGAAACATTAATAAAAAAGTAATTTAATATAAAGTCTTTTTCTCAGAGGCTGAAAGATCATTATAGCAGAGACAGAGAAATTGAGCCAGCCATCTTGGGAGTAGTAAGCAAAGCCGTGGCAACATGAATTTTTACATTTATGGACATGGCTAGGGGGGATTGAGCTACAACATCTTCTCATCCACTTCATTTTCCCTTTATTTGCTTTCAAGAACATTTATTTCACATTAGTAAATTTTAACGCGTTGGTGTATTTTCCTCATCTTTAAAGAAATCTACAGATAAGTATTTTATTTATAACTTTTTTTTTTAATAATGTAATTTTTAAAACATTTTAACTATAGATGACAGCAATGAAATTCTCCAAGTAAACTGGTTTTTAATACTATTTGGTAAAATAAGGTTTGACTAATAAATCAAATGCAAAACAGGTAGCTAGAGGGGACTTTAAAGTGAGTGAGGGAAGGGGGTGATAACACCTAATTCTGGAAAGTTCAATCTTAAAAAGGTTATCAAACAAAGAACAAAATAGACACAATTAAACATCTACATTTTGCTTTTTTATTTCTATGTTTTTCACCTGCCATAGTGTGGAGGCGGGTCAATCACACACACTTCCCAGTAACCCGCTGTGCACTCACATTAGGCATGCTTTACAAACAGGCAGGCTGATTCATCACTAACGCCAGGTAGTGACAGATGAGCGTCTGTAGCAGACATTTTCAGAGCGCCTGCTAGTAGTCACTGTGCTCAGCCGTGGTTCGCTACATCATAGCGTCAATGTTGAATACATTGTGAGGAGTCGCTATTTGACCAGTACAGCGATGTATGGGAGAGCATGTTAGCGACCGACTCACACCATATTCAGCAAAAAAACAGCCTCACGAAACTCAGGCGCTGAAAAATGATTGTTTGAAGCCCAGAGTGCAGGAGGCGGTGTGTTTAAAGTCTGTTTTTCAGCATCTTTCCACTAGTAACAAAGCGAAAACATATGGAATTGCATTGTAACAACATTGTAACATGAACACTTTAATGGCAGACCTGTAATGTCATTTCTGAAGAAATGTATAAAAACAAAAAAAAAATGTGAAAAAAACTGCTTTTTCAATGCCAGGAGATGTCACAGAATTATTTGTGTTTTAAAAAAAAAAAACGACAAAAAACGTTTAAAGAGAAGGAAAGGATCGTCCATTGAAATGTATGGCAGAGCGTCAGGTAGCGAGAGGTCATACCTGGCGCTGTGCAAGGCTGAATGCTGGCGCTGTTCGCTGAGGCTGGGAAAATTATGAATCAGACGCTACATGCCGCTAACCCAGTCGCTAAACAGATTCTGCTTGATAAATGTGGAATTGCGTGCCGTGTCCGCCGTTCACCAGTCGCTACCTGTCGCTACCTCTCATTAACCAGCCACTACCTGACGCTATCCCTCCATGAATAAGGGCCTATGTGATAGGATCATACCCTGTAATATATGGTTATTTCTCAATTGAGATTTACCTATGATAAACCAAAGTATATATTTGAATATCCATGTATAACATTCTAAAGTGTAAAAATAAAATCGATTAAAAAAAAAAAAGATTTGACCACAGGATGCACTTAGGGTTTAGAAGAGGAAAATAAGAAAACATGTATTTTGAACCAAATGATGTACTATACTAGCTGCCGCCCCCCAAGAGCCTCATAACAGGCAGCATTCAAATTCCCTCCCCCGAAGAACCCCATAGTGTGTAGAATTAGGCCCAAGAACCCCATAAAAGGCAGTGTTCAAAATCCCCCCACAAGAACCCCATAACATAAAGTGTGCAGAATCAACCCCCAAGAACCCCAAACATAAAATCACCTCACCAAACACTCCATTACAGAATCCCCCTTCCAATCACTTAATAACAGGCTGTGTGCAGATCCCCCCCCCCCCAGTCTCACCCCCCAAGAACCCAATAACAGGCAGTGTTCAAATTCCCTCCCCTCCAAGAACCTTACAACAAATGGTATGTACTATACTGTACTGTACTATACTAGCTGCCCCCCCCCAAGAACCTCATAACAAGCAGCGTTCAAATTCCCTCCCCCCAAGAACCCCATAGCAGACAGTGTGTAGAATAACCCCCAAGAACCCCATGAAAGGCAGTGTTCAAACCCCCCCCCCCACAAGAACCCCACAACATAAAGTGTGTAGAATCACCCCCCCAAGAACCCCTAAACATAAAATCACCTCACCAAACACTCCATTACAGGCTGTGTGTGGAATCCTCCTTCCAATCACTTAATAACAGACTATGTGCAGATTCCCCCCCATTTTCCCCAAGAACCCCATAACAGGCAGTGTTCAAATTCCCTCCCCCCCCAATAACCTTACAACAGACAGTATGTAGGACCACCCCCCAAGAACCCCATAACAGACATTGTGCGTCTCACCCCCCAAGAACCCCAAAATAGGCAGTGTGCAGCCTGGCCACCCATCCGCCACTAACAGAGCTGCCGCACAAACCTAAAAAGAAAAGTCCACTGACCTTACATGTTACCTTACATTTCTGCACTGCTGATTGCCCTCTGGCATCTGATTGCCCTACCAGGTAGCCCTGGTCATGGTGCATGGGAGTGGACTAGGTCAGCGCAAATTGTTTTCAGTGGGAGCCAAACATACACAGGCCATGCCCACCTGACATCCTGCCCCATAAGATGCACAGTCACATCCCCTTCCCCACATGGGGGGGCATGTCTTATGGACTGAAAAATCCAGTACTTCTATTGAATACCCAGGGATTTATTTTTGCCTAGAGGGCAGAACAAATACTTCTGTATTTATTGCAGCAGATCTCCTGGTTTAGATGATACTGCAATATCACTTTTTTGTTATGACTCAAGTATATGCCCTTATTCATCAAGCGATAGCGCCAGGTAGTGTCTGACGAGCGCCAGGTAGCGGCAGCTAACGGCGACTACCGACTCAAGTACGCCCGCGGCGGTCACAATGACGCATTTATCAAGCAAAATGAGGCTAGCGCCGGCGAGAGCGGCGGCTAGCGCGGCATTCATCATGAAGCCGGCTGGACCGAACAGCGCCGCTGCAAATTCCCTCACAGCGCCAGGTATGAGCTGTCGCTCCCTGGCGATGTCCAATGCATTTCAATGGAGCAATCTATAATAATTCATGATTAATTGGTAATAATTTTTTTTTAAATTTTTTTAATGTCAAAAAATCGGAGAACACTTCTGCAATGTTAGGATTTATTTTTAAGTCAAAAAAAAAAAAAAAAAATATGTGCAGAATTGATCTAACAGGTCTGAGATTAATGTATTCATATAACAAAATGATTCTAAAAACATGTATAATGTTACATTCAAAAAATATGGTTGTTTAGGGGTTAAAAACTAGTTAATACACATCGCCGCCAGCGCTCTGGGGTTTAAACAAGGAATGGACAGCGACAGCACATTCGGAGCGTGATTTTTTGATGAATATGAAGCTAGCCGTTCGCTCTGGCCATTCGTTGTCAGGCGCTCACATACAACGCTGGACCTGTGAAACAGCGACCCCCCAGCCCGTATTCAACATTACCGCACACCGACTGAGTCGCTGTCATCAAGCTAACGCCGGCCAAGCACAGCGAATACTGGCTGGCGCTGAAAAAATCACGCTACAGTCGCTCATCTGTCGCTACCTGGCGCTATTGATGAATCGGCCTCCCCGTATACATTTAGCTCAGCATGAATGTGTGAATGTGGATGGATAGATAGATGGGGATAAATCAAGGGTAAACTTTGAGGATAATACTAGCCCTAATTTCTACAACCCAATGTTCTCACCTGGGCAGCTTGTCATTAGCCATAATATTGCTGGGGGTCTGCAATTAGAGAACAATGTGGGAGGCGCGGGTTGCTGATGACTTTTGCATAAATCTAGAATGATGCTGCCGGGTCGCCACCTTGAAGAAGTTCCATGTGTAGGAACGAAACATAATAGGTGCCTGGAAGCAATTCCATTGACGCTGTCTTGATTTAAGAATCGAGACGGGAGATGCGTGCAAGCAAGGAGGGACAAACCAGCGAGAAAATGGGGTCAATGCAGAAGGACATGCGAAACTAGTTGTTGGGTCCGGGATGGGGCATCTTCATCGAAGCCTGTCCATCAGGCATGTGGTAATGGCCTCCTGCATTCCAATACAAGGTCCATTGTCAATTCTATGGTAGCAGGGCAGATGATAGCCAGCCAGCGGCAGCATAGGACCTGGTTCAAGCATTCTGGTAAGTGTTAGAGCATGGGATTAGGAGAAATCCTCTCCAATGAATAAAAGGTGAGTATATTGTTTTGATGCCTGATCAATTACTTTGAGGTTCAGAGGTGGGAGTGGGATTCTCAGGTAGCCATTCCAAGATGCCATTTGAAGGAGTCCTTCTCAGGGTAAAAGTTGTAATTAGATAGTAGGTAGTAAGCCTACAATGAACTAACAAAATAGAGCAGCTGCAGGGAGCACCAAGTTGCAAGGTACATTAAGGAACCTAAGGGCTAGGGGGCTGGGAGCACCCAGCAAGATACTTGTGGGGCAGGAAGGCATGTGGGGAGGGTGGGAAGGGGGGAGATACATGGAGAATCCATGGGGGGGGGTAAAGCCACAAAGACTCTTGTTTGGTCTGCCAAACATGCCCTTCCAGCTCAGATTCTGGATTTCATCAAACTGTGGGACATTAGAAGTTGCAGTAAGGTCCAACCTCCCTCATATAAGAGTGACCTCTAACTGAAAAAACTCTCAGGAGAACTCAACAAACTGCCATCGTCATATGCTAGAAATGTAATGAACATGTTGATACAATACAGGAGGCAAGATTCTTGATAGAACTGTAGGATTAATGGCCTGATTCAGCACCTTTCAAGCTTGAATTTAAGCACAGTTTTTTTGTGAGTGTATGTATCACATGTTCTTATTAGGTGTTGTAATTCAGCACCATTTTTTCCTTTTTTTTTTTTAATCAAGCATGTATATCCTTATGTTTTTGGTCAAATATTATTGCATTCAAACATTGTTTCTAGATTAGAAAGCATGTTTGCATAATTCATCTGAGTCACCTGACCTTTTCCCATGCGATAAAAAGGCACCAAGGTATGCAGAAACTGCTCTCTGCCATTTACCTGGTGGGTAAGCAGGTCTACAAGCATATATAAGGATCCTTAAGCATATGTGCATGTGCAGTACAAATAGATACATGCTTTCTCATGTAAGCAGATAAGCATCCATCCACATGCATGTATATATTTGCAAAGATCTGCCTTATTCGCACACTTTCGCATCAAAGATATAGCATATAGCATACAGGGAACGGATTTGACTGCAGTCGCATGCAAATATATATTTTCATCAAAAAAATATATATTCACATGGCGCTGAATTGGCTATTAAATTCCCAGATTTTGGAATGGTACATACCGGTAATTCATATCAGATTAAAATTAAAATAAGATAAAGCAATAGAAACTTGTTTTGTTCAAATTATTTTAAATATAAGAAAAGCTAATAATAATAAAAAGAGGCGAGGATTTACATAATTTATATAGAATTTGCCATCAATTGATAAATTATGAATACGCTACTAATTCCAGGCATTAGGCTAATTTAATTTTTGGTAAGCCGTTTATATAACCCTCTGATGTTATGTTATGTCAAAGCTGCTATGATTGTACAAATCTTTATTGTACCTTTCAACTACCTCAATAAAACTATTTGAAACTAAAATGGCATGTGTTGCAAGCTGGACAAATCTAGCAACATGTCTAGCTACATGTCAGATATTGCTGAAAAGCTCATAACTGGGGATTTACTATTTGTTGGCCTGGAAACCCATCAAACATTTAGGCCCTTATTTAAGAAGGGATAGCGTCAGATAGTGGCTTGTTAATGACAGGTAGCGACAGGTAGCGACTGGTGAACGCCGGACACGGCACGCAGTTACACATTTATCAAGCAGAATCTGTTTAGCGACTGGGATAGCGCCATGTAGCGTCTGATTCATAATTTTTACAGCCTCAGCGAACAGAGCCGGCGTTCAGCCTTGCACAGCGCCAGGTATGACCTCTCGCTACCTTTCGCTCTCCTATACATTACAATGGACGATCCATTTCTTCTCTTTAAATGGGGTATTTGTTTTTTTTCCAAAAATCACAATCAAAATTCTGTGACCTCTTCTGGCATTGAAAAAGCATTTTTTTCACAATTTTTTCAGATTTTATATATTACTTCAGAAATGACATTACAGGTCTGCCATTAAAGTGTTCATGTTGCAATGTTGCTACAATGTAATTCCATATGTTTTCGCTTTGTTACTAGTGGAAAGATGCTGAAAAACAGACTTTAAACACACCGCCTCCTGCACTCTGGGCTTCAAACAAGTATTTTTCAGCGCCAGAGATTTGTGAGGCTGTTTTTTGCTGAATATGGTGTGAGTCGGTCGCTATAAGCAGTCGCTAACATGTGCTCCCATACAGCGCTGTACTGGTCAAATAGCGACTCCTCACAATGTATTCAACATTACTGAACAGAGACTGAGTCGCTATGAACTAGCGACCCACGGCTGAGCACAGTGACTACTAGTGGGCGCTCTGAAAATGCCTGCTACAGACGCTCATCTGTCGCTACCTGGCGTTAGTGATGAATCAGCCTGTAAGTATAAGGCCCTTATTCATCAAGCGATAGCGCCAGGTAGTGTCTGACGAGCGCCAGGCAGCGGCAGCTAACGGCGACTACCGACTCAAGTACGCCCGGCGGCGGTCACAATGACGCATTTATCAAGCTAAATGAGGCTAGCGCCGGCGAGAGCGATGGCTAGCGCGGCATTCATCATGAAGCCGGCTGGCCCGAACAGCGCCGCTGCAAATTCCTTCACAGCGACACGTATGACCTGGCGCTACCTGCCGCTCTCCCATACATTTCAATGGCAGACGCTGCAATGATTGTTTTTAGTGGTTTTTGGTTTTTTTTCTTTGGTACAAAATTCAACACATGTTTATATTGATATGTTTTATGAATCTGGCTGGTTATTTCTATGTATTTGAAGTTTTTATTATTTTTCACAATGTAATGTTGGGAGTGACATGGGAATTGCATCTCCTCCACCCAAACTCATTGGCATCAAAATCGCTTGTTTTCACCACAAACGGGGCTTGTAAAGCTATTCTGTAGCCTGTCAGGTTGGGCGGTCACGTTCGCTCTTCGAAATTGTCAGCGCCCAAGCTATTCGGCAGCCCTGTCCTTGATGAATCTGTGTTGGTCAGTGTTTGTGCAGTCGCTGTTTTAATTCGCTATGTGGCGGGGCGAGCGTCGCTGTGCCTCGCTGTGCTGCGTTGTGCGGCGCTGTGCTGTTCATATATGTGCCCTTCTGCCATTTGCAAGGAATTCACTTCCCGCGACCCCAGTCGTTGTTAATGAATACACTGTAGTTGTGAGCGTGCCTGGCCACATATTGCAGGATTAACATTCAGTCGTACCAGCTCATAACAACCCGTTATGCATTCTCATGTGTGCCACATTTTCATGTAGTTGTCTAGTTTGATTGTGTGATGACTTTGGGAAGGAATAAGATTTGTATATTTAAGCACAACGGTGTATGCTTTATAAGGACCTATGCATTACAGTATGTAGAACCCCCTGCTAAATCAAGCTAATAATTCGTTGCGCCTTGGGCCCTAGCTTGTTTTCAAGCGTCATTTTAATTTTTAGCCGCCACTTAGCTTGCACATAGCTGATATTAGCTTGTCCCTGTTGCGCGCATGTTTGTTTTTGAATTTGGAATCACAGTTGCTTGCGTCATATCCGGTTCCGGGATCCTCCTTTGCGTTTCAACGCCACCTTAAGGTAAAAATGTCTAGCGCTTATGCCAATAGCTTGTTTTCCAGCGTCATTTTAATTTTTTTGCCGCCACTTAGCTTGCACATAGCTGATATTAGCTTGTCCCTGTTGCGCGCATGTTTGTTTTTGAATTTGGAATCACAGTTGCTTGCGTCATATCCGGTTCCGGGATCCTCCTTTGCGTTTCAACGCCACCTTAAGGTAAAAATGTCTTGCGCTTATGCCAATAGCTTGTTTTCAAGCGTCATTTTAGTTTTTCCGCCACTTAGCTTGCAAATAGCTGAGAATAGCTTGTTGCTGGTGCGCGGAGCGTTTTTTTTTTTTTTTTAACTTTTTTCCAATGTCGCTTTGGTCATTTCCGGTTCCTGTTTCCTCCTTAGCGTTTCCACAATGCTGCCCAGACGGCGAGTTATGCGCCTCCCCAGCTCCTCCTCCGACTCGGACCCCACCACCCCTCCCCCACCTCCCCCACCTACCTCACCTTCCCCAACTAGCACCCCTCCCACCCCTTCCCCTCCTGGCCCTAAAAATTACCTCAGCCCCGTCCCATCTGTGCATGCGTGAGCTGCGGATGCCTATTGCGCTTACCTCTAGCAGGGTGTACCCCTGCGCCAGACATATTTTCATTTTGTGTGCAGGCGCACTCCCTGTTAGAGTCAAACGCCACATGCGTACTTTGCCGTGCAGACCCAGCTGAGCTGGTATGCACGTCCAAACGGCCTTGTATGCGCATACCTCAGCGGCGCTGAGCGCTGTGCTCGGCTGGCGCAGTCACGTGGGAGCGTCCTCAGTGGTGTATTTGTGGCCTTCCAAGGGGGTTGCAGACAGCGGACCACCCACAATTGGTGTGGCCCACCAAAGTGCACACAAACCCAGAATAGTGATAATCCTGGGTGTGGGTCCACTTTGATCTGGTCTCTGTATAACTGTTTATGCCATTGTTCTGATGTCATGTATTGATTTTTGTTTGTTTGATCATTTTTCATAGGACTTCTGCGTGGCCGAATACGACTATGCCCGTGGAGGAAAAAAACGCATTGCCATGGAGGTGAAGGCCACAGTGTCCCGGCGCTTCCACACCGAGCTGTCCATCAGAGCCATTCAGCAGAAGTGGTCAGATTTCAAGCGCCGGGACCCTGAAGGCGTGTACCGCCTATATGATGCCTACGCATCAGGTAAGTTAAAGCTTATGCTCTGTTTATACTTTTTGCAGAATCATCTGCTAAGCTGTGTCCATTTGTGCTCTTTATATTAATTATTTTCTTTCACCCCCTCCACACAGATAAGCGTCCTCCCCTGGGGAAACGTGGGAAGGGATTCCTCCCCCGAACCAGGCAGGCGGACTCGGGGGAGTCATCGGGGGAGGGTCCCCCCCGCGGGTCCTATTTAGAGGACCCAGGGGAGGAAGGGGATGACGCCCCAGAGGAGTGTGCTGCTGGGGGGCTGGCAGGATCAAGCCTCAGCTCCTCACACTCTGAGTCTGAGGACTCTCACCAGGCAAGGGGCCACTCTCAAGTGGGGAGTCCAAGTGGGGTGGTAGAAATGGACTCGCCCACACTCCCTGAAGGAGCAGGGAGTGAGAGGGAGGAGGGTGGCCCTTTGCCTGGTGGATCTTCTGACCAGAGTGTGAGGAGCCGAGGCTCCCCGCCCCCTCCCTGGGCTTCAAGTGGCGGTTCATCCCCTGGTGAGTGTCCTTTTTTTAATTGTTAGTCTGTGACAGGTTTCATCTTGCAATTTGTACTTAGCCCTTGCCATTCCTCTCTAATTTGCAGGGCATCATATAGGCGGCACCTCCATGGCCTTTTGGCGAAGCATTCTCCACGGGCATAGTCGTGGTAAGTGTTTGTTGTTATCCATCACATTCCCTATGTTATGACATTCATTAAAGTGGACCCACAAACATTGATAGTGCTTGGATTCTCGAAGGTTCCCTGAAAAATCACATCCCTCACCCAGGGCACCCCCCCCCCAAAAAATACCCCACAAACTCCTTGCCTCTTTGGGGGTTGCCAAAGCCACCGTCCCAGCCTCCTGTGTGACACTCTAGATGTGTGTGCGCCTGCGCTCTGTTTCCTAATGGGCTGCGTGTGCGCACACACTGGAGGAGTGATGTGTGGAAGGCAGCGGCCGCGGAGTACGTTGTCTCACTCAAATTGTGGTGCTCTGCCAAAGCGGACCCAAACCCAGATTTGCTGCAATCCTGTGTATTGGCCCACTTTTAACAGACACATGTTTCCTGGTCCATTGTCACAGCTGGTTTGATAATGTACCTTAACCTCACAAACCCCACTACAGTGCTAGCCAACTGGCAACCACCCCTATGTTTCTGCCCACACCATGATGGTTGTTCTAATTTCTTTTCTTGGGTTAAGTTGTTCCCGCTCAAACATGTGGCCCACTATTAACATTAGCCAATCAACTGCTAATGAGTCCTTTACATAGCACTGTCTATGTTATTTGCACATTATCTTTAGGGATACATGTGGCAACCCTAACTAATTGACATTAACTCATGGACCAGGAAATATGCTAATTTTGGACAACCTGTATGTAACCATGCAAGCCTTTGATTTTTCAGACTCAATAACCAGATGGATGTCAAATAGTCAGGTGTCATTGGCCCACTAATTGTGTTTTTGTCTTTTGCTTTCTGTTGACAGATGTTGCTACGCAGACGGAGCCAGAGAACCTCCTCCCCACCCCAGCTCCAGGGACGGCCAGCAGCATGGGCCCCCGCCACAGCTGCGATGGTGAGTACATCCCACTTCATATGCCTAAAGACTTGTGAAACCTATGTCTTATAGCCACATCTGCAGACATTTAAAATGTACCTATGTGTTAATTTCACACACATCTAGATTCCATGTGTTTGTACAATAATCCAACATGCCTGTTTGCATGCTTGATTGTTGCCTCACATTCTTCATTTGGCCATATAGAGACTATTTTTGCCTTAGACACAACCAAATGGGCCGTATGAGGTCTGGACCTCTAACATTATAGGGCAAACTCGTGTACTCATTAGGACTTAGGCCCTGAGGTTTGGCTGTGACTAAACACAAAAATGGACACACTGGGACTTATACCTTCTTTGCTTCCCCAGAGTTAAAGTGGAACAACAACCAGGAGTTTGACTTTCCTGGGTCTTGGTCCACTACGGTGGGGCACCCCTGATCGTCACCGCTGTGTGACAACCCCCTGAACTCACTTTTACTCCAGCAAACGTACAAGCAACGGCAAATTGGCTCCTCCTCCGCCTCCCCCGCGCCCCTTTTTACGCGCGCGGGCCTGCGCCGGCCAATCACAGACGGCCGGCGCAGGCACGCACACGTCTAGAGGGGCGCAAGGGAGGGCCCGGCGGCCGTGCCACAGCGAAACTGAGTTTGGGATTTTGGGGTGTTGGGGGGGTTTCACCCCGAGGGGCATCCCGATCTCGGATGTCCCGCGGGGAGGGAGGTGATCTGGCCGGGAATCTGATAGATTCCAGGGCCGATCACCGGTGGGTGTTGGTACACTTTAAGAGTAAATGTATGCTTGGGATGTGTTGTTCACATTCCTGCCAGTCAATAGTACTCATATCATGTTAACCAATAAGCGCACAGTGGTCAACAATGTTAATGTGAGTGTCACCTAATTGGACACACTGACATTACATTGCTACATCTGTGTCTGTTGAGGTCACATTCAATTTATTAATACATTGTTGTTTCTACATCTCTACAGCTTGTGAAAACCAGCATCGCAGACTGTGGCGGGAGATCAGGCTCCTGAAGCTGATGCTGCTGGCCAAGAAGAGGCGCCGGCGGCGTCGTTAGGGTGGGGGGAAGGCTGGCCTGTTTACGCCCTTTGTTGGGCAATGTTGGCCCTGTTGGCCCTTTGTTTGCATTAAATTTTTTGATGAACATCATTACAGTGTGGTGCCTTGCAAAGCATAGTTTAACTGTCTCAAAACCCATTTGTGTGTCAATTTAGCCATACCTTTGGAGCCATTTCATGTGTTAACCATAGTAAGCTATGGTCTCAAATGTGTGGGCTAAATTTACCAATACATTGACATATCTAGACCAAGATACTCATCCCTGACTGTGTTATTAGCTAGGTCTTATGAAAAACACAATTTAGAGGTGGGTTAAGCAAATATATTTACACAAACCAAAACAAACAAAATTAATATTCTTGGCTGGGTGGCCGGGGAGGTTGGGAGTCATTGCTAGGGGTGGTGTTGGGGGACAACAGTGCAGTAAAAAATATAGACTGCTGTTGTATGAGCTGTTGTATCAACAACAAAGTTTGTTCCTGTCGCTGGAGAGATTGCTCCATTAGATTGCCCAGGCGACCAAGTTCCTGGTTCTGCTGTTGGTTTAGGAGCAACTGGTCGATCTGGCGCTGCTGGGCCTCATTTTGTTGCTGACACATCAGCACCTGATTTTCCAACGCCGCAATGCGCTCATTAGTTCCATCACGCGGCTGTTGGCGACTGTAGTCCTCCAGCATCCGGACCCCTAGCTCATAAAAATCAGCACTGGTTGGTGCCACACCTCCTCTGGCTGTGGTTTGAGCCTAACAAAATAGAAAACAACATTTTAGTCAAACCAAACCAATGCAGGTATGCCCCTCAAAATATTTAGCCTAAACAGTCACTATACAACTTACCCTTGTCTGAGCCTCGGAAGCTTGGCCACATGGGACTTGGGAAGAGGTCCCAGCTTGGGGTTCTGGTTCCGCCTCCTGCAAAAACAACAATGAAAGGAAATGTGACATGTTGCTTCATCCACTACCCACGAACATGGCAATGTGGTTCTAGGTCGTCTACATCAGCCATGTTACCTGCGTGTCCTCCGGCACAGGTAGGCTCGAGGTATCGCTGCCACAGAGTGGCAATTCCACATCCGAGATGTCCGGCAAGTTAGCATATGCTAAACAGGAAAATCAGGTTAGTAGGTCAGTGGCCCAAACTCAAATGTAACCTGGTTAGGCTATCGAGGCCATACCTCAACAAAGTGCAAAATTACACACTAAACCAAAGGTATCTGTAAAACTCAGATTGTTAACATGTATGTTACAGGACTAAGAGGCAATCATTTTGGCAAATAACATCAGAAACATTGCTTAAATTACACATACCCGCAATCTCCCAGATGTCTGGAGTGGGGCCCTCACTCGAGCTTGGACCTTGAAAATACATGTGGACACAAAAGTTGCCAGAAGCAAGTGCAACAAAAGTAGAGGCAAAATACAGACTAGAGCAAGGCAAAACAACTTACCCTCATCTCTGGCAGCCTGAACTTGAGGGGCCCTTTCTGGACAGCCACTTCCGATATTCGGGTCAACTAAAAAACACAAGTAATGGCTCTAAATATTCCTCAAACTACTACGGGGAATGTTTGGCCAAAAATATGTCCTCCCAAATACATTGCTATCACTCCAATAACTATTAGACTGACCCTGGGGAGGCAACAAGCACTCCCAAGAGGCATCTTCAAGTTGACAAAGCAAACATGTAGATTATTAGACTAACCAAATTGAAACAGTGTAACAGAAACAGCATAAAGGATACATTATGTATTGCTATACACACCAACAGGGTCCTGTTGACCTGCAACATCGGAAGTGGGGTCCAAAGATGAACCAGTCACTTGGCCTACCAAGAAAAAAGAGGAATGAGACACATGCACTTGGGTAAAAGTGGATAAAGCAAGGTGGACACATGCACTTACCGACATCCAAAGAGTAGCTTGGATCCGGAGGAGATGCTGGGGCCAATGGCATGGGAGCTATGCAAAAATCAAGCAAACATTGAGCCATAGTTAATGTGCGTGCAAAAATACAACATGCATTAAGGTGTGTGTGAGCAGCTCTTTTACTAATATTCACTAATCAAGGCCAGTGTGGCTTCCACATTTATATGCCGATATATGGCCACACATCTCTGGCTTCAAACATATCTACACATGTTAGGGCCTTGTTAGTTAGTTGCTGTGAGTGTTACAGTGGGCGTGAAATTAGGCCGCAGGCCCATATTATTAATAATCAACAGTGCAACACTCGATTGTTTGAGCTGCTCCCACACCCATTTGTTCCCCAAACAACCAGCACCAAAATTAGGGGTAAATACCTTCAATGGCAGACTGGGGTAGCCTTGAGGTTGCTGGAAGGGCAGGAGTTTGGGTGTCCTGAGGCACATCCCGGACAGCAGCATGTGCACCTATGCAGAAAGCAACAGACAGAAAAGTAACAAATGTTTGAGCTCTAATGTACTACTTCACAGGTCCTACTGTTAGTTGGTCAGAAAGACAAAATGCTAATCACATACATTAACAGTAGCTTTTGCAAAAAGGCAGAACATATGTATCTTCAGTCCAACCTGTGGTGTCATCCCCAGGATCCACACCCTGCAGCCGAGCCAGTGGAATTTTGGCCTTCAGCATCTCCTCATACGGCCTGTAGGTACTCTTTGGAGCCTGGATGGTCCCACTGTCCACATCAAGATCGTGATTCATCTTTTTCATAAGGGCCCCTCTCAAAGTGTAGAAGCGTTTCCTGCAGGATGGGCCACTACGTGGGTGTTGAGCAGTGCTACTAAGCTCCACACCAATGGCATCCCACAGTTTGCTTCTTTCTTGTTTGCCTATGGACTTGCTTTGGGAGCCAAATATCAGCTCCCATTTAGCAAGTGTAAGGCGCACAAGATGATTATTCTCCGCCAAATTAAATTCAGGCTCCCTCTTGGCACCTGGGCGCTTAGCCTGGGGTGCTGCCCCACCTTCAGGCTGGGCCCTTTTCCGTAAGGGAGGTCTGCGCACAGCACCCACCAAACTCCTACTTGGGCCTGCTGTGGCCGGCAGATGTCCTGAATTTGGCTCCATCCTGTAGCTGCACACACACACAAATACACACCCAACAAGCACGCATGCAGACTACAGAATGGCATCGCAATCTGTTAGGGTTGGGCAGGTTTTATGTGCTCTAACAGCCAATCAAAAACCAGGCCACTTAATTGATTCACACATACAGCCCAGTTCCTTCTAGCCACACCT
Organism: Gastrophryne carolinensis; assembly: GCA_027917425.1. Lineage (NCBI taxonomy): Eukaryota > Metazoa > Chordata > Amphibia > Anura > Microhylidae > Gastrophryne > Gastrophryne carolinensis. The sequence goes on from CM051239.1 coordinate 329,757,433, forward strand.
CCACTGCACTGACTGAAGCATGTGTGTTAGCCAATTAACTCATTACAGACCTCATTAACCAAACAACACACACCCAAATACAACAATGGACTGATGTATCTCAACCCCTTGTGACATGTGGCTAGCCTAACGGCTATTTAAATAAACAGCAGCTTACCTTTCATTGGGCCACCACTGATTTTTGGGCCATGTCCGTTAATTCACGCAAGTTTCGGCTCACGTACGCTAGTAGCGCTACTAGCGTGCGCGTGCGCACTCCGTTTTACGCACACCTGGGTCGGCTAATTGGCGCCCGGAAATAGCAGAGCAACGCAAAGGGCGGCTAAGCGGACCTGTCCGTTTTGAAAGCGAAGTATAAATGGAAGGAATTTTCAAGCTTCTGGTATCCGGCTTCCCTTAGCTCATTTGAGCCTCTGTCTGGTTTCTGTCCTCACTCTCTGTGGCTTGTTGGGTGATTTCTGACATCAGTGCTGTTTCTTTAGGAGCTTGTTTTTGGTGGCATCTGCAAATATTGTGTAGCATACAGCAAGTGAGGCTTGATTTTGGGGCCTTTTGCGGGCTGTGCAGCAACTCCCCTCTTGGTTGTGCCTAACTTAGAAAGCTGGTTTTCAGCAGGCTGGTGGTTTGGACCACTATAGTTCTGGTTTTGTGGTGAGCTGCATTGTAGCGGGTGTGTGTGGAGTGTGATTGTTTGTGTGTGTGTGGTGTGTTTGTGGTTTTTTTTTTTTTGGTTTATTTTGTATATATCTTGAGTGTGTGTGATGGATAAGAGGGTGAAGTATGGTGTCTGGGTGGATGGATGTATGTGTATGCTGAAAGAGCAGGAGGAAAGGGAGCGGGGTGTTGTGAGGCTTAGGGCACCCCGCTCCTTTGCAATCCGCCTTTCAGTATGGGACTTAAGTGACGAGCAGATCAGGAGCCGCTTCCGTCTGAATCGTGCTGCACTACAGTCCCTATATGATCAGATTAAGCACAAAATCGAGCCATCCACCAAACGCACTCAATCCATTCCAGGCATAGTACGCCTGTGTGCCACTCTTAATATTTTGGCACGAGGGACCTTCCAGGCAACCTCCGCCCTCCTCAGCGGGATAAGCCAGGCTACTATGAGCCGCATACTAATCCAGGTAGTTCTGGCCATTTGTGATTTAATCCCAATTTACATCAAGTTTCCTGAGGATGAGGAAGAGGTTGCCAAAATAAAACATGCTTTCTATCTGATGGGAGGGATCCCGAATGTGCTAGGGTGCGTTGATGGTACACATATCCCTTTCCGCCCTCCCCGTGCACAGGAGCTGTCTTACAGAAACCGGAAGCATTTCCATTCGCTAAATATAATGGTTGTCTGTGACCCAGACATGAGGCTGCGGGCGGTGAGATCGGGGTTCCCCGGCTCATGCCACGATTCTTACGTCTTGCAGCGGACAGTCCTGTGCCGGAAGTTTGATAACAACGAAATGCCAGCTGGCTGGCTACTGGGTAATAAATTAACCATGTCAATGTATTTAGCAAATATGTGGCCTAGTAAGCCAAATTTATCAAAACCCCCCCAAAAAAACATGTACTAGTACTAATTGCTGTCTCTCTCCTTGTGTTTTTTCTACAGCGGACAAGGGATATGGGCAGAGAGCGTGGGTCATGACTCCGGTCAGGAACCCACGGACCTCTGCCCATGAACGCTACAATGCAGCGCATCGCAAGACCAGAAGCATTGTGGAAAGAACCATCGGCCTGCTGAAAGCACGCTTTCTCTGTTTGGCACGGCCAGGAGGAGAGATGCTCTACAGCCCACAGAAGGTCTCCAAGATCATCCTTGCCTGCTGTGTGCTACACAACATTTGCATCTGCCACCGAATTCAAGCCCCCGAGGAGACAGCACTGGTGCCAGAAATCCCCAACATGCCCGCAGAAAGAAGTGAGGACACCCAGACTGGCGATGAGCTAAGGGAAAGGATGATCACTTCTTTTTTTGCGGTAAACTAACTACCCTTCACTCTAATGCAAGTACTGCACTACTGGCTAAATGTATTTGACCTCCCATCAAAATGAGCCCAAAAAAACAGTAAGGGGGGTGTAAGATGACCAAAACCACTCTAAGGGGGGGGTGTAAGATGAGCCAAACCACTCTAAGGGGGGTGTAAGATGACCCAAACCACTCTAAGGGGGGGTGTAAGATGACCCAAACCACTCTAAGGGGGGGTGTAAGATGTCCAAAACCACTCTAAGGGGGGTGTAAGATGACCCAAACCACTCTAAGGGGGGTGTAAGATGACCCAAACCACTCTAAGGGGGGTGTAAGATGACCCAAACCACTCTAAGGGGGGGTGTAAGATGACCCAAACCACTCTAAGGGGGGGTGTAAGATGACCCAAACCACTCTAAGGGGGGGGTGTAAGATGTCCAAAACCACTCTAAGGGGGGGTGTAAGATGACCCAAACCACTCTAAGGGGGGGTGTAAGATGTCCAAAACCACTCTAAGGGGGGGTGTAAGATGAGCCAAACCACTCTAAGGGGGGTGTAAGATGACCCAAACCACTCTAAGGGGGGGTGCAAGATGACCCAAACCACTCTAAGGGGGGGTGTAAGATGTCCAAAACCACTCTAAGGGGGGGGTGTAAGATGACCCAAACCACTCTAAGGGGGGTGTAAGATGACCCAAACCACTCTAAGGGGGGTGTAAGATGACCAAAACCACTCTAAGGGGGGGTGTAAGACGCCAATGTTGGTTATCAAGTAATGCATTTTTTTATTTTCTACAACAAAACTACTTTAAAGATATATACTAACTGCACTTTTCTTATTTTTTCAGGCACCAAGAGATGCACCCTGATCCCTATTTTCAAATTTCCTAACTTTCCTGCACTTTACTTTGCTTTATAATTTCAGTTGGACTTTTGAATTTTAATTTCTTTTCTGTTATTTTTTTATTGTTTTTTAGTGTTAAAATAAAAACAACAATATATAGATACATGTGGCTATGTGTTTAATTCTGTTGTAAGTTTCCTTTGCATTCTAATTCCTATTTTAATTTTCCTCTTCTTTCTCAGTTCTGTTTTTATTTTCCTTTGCTTTCTCATTTCTGTTTTTATTTTCCTTTTCTATTTTCCTTTTCTTTCTCAGTTCTGTTTTTATTTTCCTTTGCTTTCTCATTTCTGTTTTTATTTTCCTTTTCTATTTTCCTTTTCTTTCTCAGTTCTGTTTTTATTTTCCTTTTCTTTCTCAGTTCTGTTTTTATTTTCCTTTTCTATTTTCCTTTTCTTTCTCAGTTCTGTTTTTATTTTCCTTTTCTTTCTCAGTTCTGTTTTTATTTTCCTTTTCTTTCTCAGTTCTGTTTTTATTTTCCTTTTCTATTTTCCTTTTCTTTCTCAGTTCTGTTTTTATTTTCCTTTTCTTTCTCAGTTCTGTTTTTATTTTCATTTTCTTTCTCATTGGTGGTTTAATTGTATTTCCTTTTTCTTTAAAAAAAAAATTAAAAAAAAAAAATGTGGCTATGTGTTTAATTATGTTTTATTTTGCATTTACATTCTAATATCTGTTTTAATTTAATTTCCTTTTCAACACAAAATAAAAACTACAAAAAGTAAAGAAACATGTTGCAATGTGTTTTATTCTGAAGGTACTTGATTCCCAGCCCACAGCAAAGCAAAGCGCCGGCGCTGTGTTGAATAGCGTCGTCAAACTGACTGACAGCGCCTACAAAGCTGAGGGCCAACATCATATTCAGCAATGTAGGCGTTGTTCCCAACAACAACAACGCCAGGTAGCGACTGAGGAGGCCTGCTATAGCGAATCGCTACCGCCCGCGGCTGACGCTAGCGGCGCTCATAGCGCCATACTTCAGTCGCTCATCTGTCGCTACCTGGCGCTATTGATGAATCGGCCTCCAAGGTTTACTTGGTGGTCTCTGTGACACTGATTACCAGTGCATTGTTGTTCTGTGCCGGGGTCACTAACTAATTGGAACTGGTGACTGCGCTTTGATTCTGCAGCATTTAAAGGGAAAGTCCACTTTCAATGGAATTTCTGAATAATATGAGTATTAGTGTATATGTTTTGTGTTCCAAAATGATGTCCTCAAGGTGCTGAGCTAGATTTTTTAAATGTTTTTCTTATGTTAGAAAAATGTGTGTTTTATGGAAGCAGTTTTCACTACCTGCAATCTGATGCCATTGTCAGCCTACACAGGTCTGTACATCAAGAAGAGTGAAGTGAGTCCTGCACACACAGAACACTGCGGCTAGACATATATAGTAGCCATAGCAGCAGTGTTCTGTGTGTAAACGACTCACTTCTCCCTTCTTGGTGTACAGACTTGGGCCCTTATTTATGAAGGAATAGCGACAGGTAGCGACTGGTGAGCGACCGGTAATGACGGGCACCGCCACGAGAACGCCGGCTCCCCACCACAATCACACATTTATCAAGCCAATCCTGCTTAGCGACTGAGATAGCGCCAGATAGCCACTCATTCATCATTATTCCAGCCTCAGCCCACAGCGTCAGCGTCCGACCTTGAACAGCGACAGGTATAACCTCTCGCTACCTGGCGCTCTCCAATGCATTTCAATGGAACAATCTTTAAATTAATAATTAATTGTTATTATTGTTTTTTTTTTTTTTAAATGTGAAAAATTCTGTGACCACTTCTGCTATGTTAGATAATTTTTTTAAGGTAAAAAAAAAAAAAAAGAAATTGTGCAGAATTGATATTACAGGTCTGATATTATTGTATTCATATTACTAAATTCTTTAAAAATTATTTTTTTTTGGTTTCCAAAAATTTGGTGGTTTGGGGGTTAAAAAACAACTTTTAACACATCGCCCCCAGCGCTCTGGAGTTTAAACATGCATTTCACAGTGCAAGAATTTTTGAGCTTGATTTTTTGATGAATATGGTGGGAGCCGGACGCTCTGACCAGTCGCTATCATGCGCACCCATACATCGCGGAACCTGTCAAATAGCGACCCGTCACCCCGTATTCAACACTCCTGCAAATACTGCTACAGTCGCTCAACTGTCGCTACCTGCCGCTATTAATGAATCGGCTTCCCCGTGTACATAGCATATGGCAACAGATTGTAGGTAGTGAGACTGCTTCCATTTTCTAACAAAGGAATACATTTAAAAAAATCTAGAGGCTCAGTACATTGAGGACATCCTTTTGGCACAAAACAATTATATACTTTCAAAAATTCCATTAAAAAAGGACTTTCCCTTTAAACTATTTAAGTGTTGGTGCATCCACCTGTCATCCTGACCCAGGTATATTAGGAGTTTTATGTTGCCATTCGGGCTGTGTATTTATTGAGCCATGGCTTATCTCTCTTTGAAAGCTGCTGGAAATGAATTAAATTTACTGTTGACTGACCATTCAACCTAGCCTGTGCATGCGTGTTAAATTCCTGTGATAAGAGGCATGATTAGATGGTGTCGGGATGAGGGTGTCATTCTTTTAACCAGTTACCATTTCTCCAAACATTGGAATAGCTGGTAAAAGCCAAGACTCCTCTTCTGGTTTTGGTAGGAACCTATTCTGCTGTTATATTGCACACGTGTACAGTATTCACCTTTGCTATAAAGATGCCACATCTATTTAATCCACATATTGTTTTATATCATGTTTTCGCTGGTTATACTGGTGCGGACTGTAGAAAAAGTATTTATTTCTGGTATGGCCTTCATCCAATAAATGGCTGTATGTGCGGATGTTCGGCTGATACAAATTAACACTCGCGATTGCTGGGCAGCACGAATAGTAGGGACACAAGCCATATTTTCATTTCAAGCATGCGTAGCCTGAGTATTTATTTTGTCTGTCTGTGACAGCAAGAACCCTTGTAAAAAACTCTTGTCTTTTGTCATTATTACTTTTTTATTAAAACCAAAAAAGGAACCCTACTTCCTGTGCCAGCCAGCCTGGTGTACCAGGCAAAGGGGCCAGCAACCCCGGCTTGCCAACCCTTATGTCCTTTGCTACTGGTCCAGTGCTCTCCCGGGTTGTCTACGGTGACTGTGGAAGAACGACGTGCCCATACACATGGCACCGGGCTCTTCTGCCCCTATTATAATGGCATGCCCTCAGCTGGTGCCAGGAGATGGCATGCCATCCCCCTTACCATAGAAACATAGAAAGATGATGGCAGAAGGCGACCATACAGTCCATCTAGTCTGCCCTTACCATTTGAACTTTAAAAACATTTTGGTAAACTTCATTAATTATACTTACATCTGCTGTAATCTCAAGTGCTGGGTCGGAGACTTCACTTTGCCCCTGCAGTCAGCCAGCAGTAGTGATCGCTGCCAGCATTTGGCTAACAGGGGGTAACAGGTATCTTACCCTGGCATCCAGCCAGCGGTAATGCTGGCCACTGGGCAGGGAAGCTTATATTTCTAGGTTCCTGGAGGGAAGGGACAGGTGTAATGTCGGCCACTGGGGAGGGAAGCATATATCTCTAGGTCACTGTAGGGGAGAAGCAGTAATGCCAGCCACTGGGGGTGAATCTGCCCATAGATATTCACATAAGTTGGATTCTACAGAGGCCTTGCCTATATCTAATGGCTTTCCTCCTTGGCAGATGACATTACTCCTGGCTGGATACACCGGACCTAAAGGGCATACGGGCTGACAAGCCGGCAGGCCTCTTATGCTTGGGTTGACAGCCCCTATGCCTGGTGTGCCAAGCTGATTGGTTCAGGCACACTGCCTTTTTTGTTAAATATAAACTTTAAAAAAACAACTTACCCTCCTGATTTTTCATTAAAGAAAAAAATACATACTGGCATTCGTGACATGCTTTTTTCCTGATAAGTCGCATACTTTTTACACCTGCTTCTGACAGGGGAAAAACATGCAATCAAAAACTATTAACAAATAAATATTAAACCAGTTTAATCACACACACTTTATACACATGCAAGGCGCTCCTTTTTTGCGCTTTATATTGCTTGAAGGTCTGTGGTTTGTTTTTAATTATTTTTACAGTGGATCCTATATCAAGAGAACCATGTGTCACCCACATGCAATAGGTAAAGAAAAACATTTCCAACTCCACTGGGGACATGTCTATGTCCAATATTAGGGGTGCAGACCTAGGAAAATGCTCAGGAATCCTATTTGGGTCATTACCTCACCATACCACACCACCATTTATCTTCTAGTACTTATATTTTTGGATAAGTTTTAACCTAAGAATTTTTTATTAGTTATTGTTATTATTAGTTCCCTTATTTAGTATTCATTTTACCCTATGAGACCATTGCACAACTTTACATTGATAGAGTTGCTCTTTTCCTTCAGAATGTCCTTGGAGAAAAAAAGGCTGCAAATCATTTGTAGTGGCATTGTATGCATTCATACTAGTCTAGAAGGTTAACACCAGGCATGTGGGGAATGGGTTCTTTTTGGGCCCTGATTTGTCCAGTGGGTGCACATGTGAGCTGGGCTGTCTCTTATGGAAGATTTACTTACTTTATTGAAAGTTAACAGTGGGACTCTAGATATAAAGTTAAGCAAGATTACTTCAACACAACTCTGAAAGATGGTTTCCAGTAAACATGTAGGACATACTCTTCCCACTGCCATTTCAGGTATGTTTGGCCTTTTTACCTGGAAAATAATATCAGCTCACTCTAGACCCCTTTTCCTGAATGCCTGGGCCTTTAGCTTCCTCCTCAAGCTCCTTGGGCAAATTATTTTGCACTACCTGGGTTCTTAGGCCCTTATTTATCAAGGGCTAGCGCCAGGTAGTGTCTGACGAGCGCCAGGTACCGCCAGCTAACGGCGGCTACCGACTCAAGTACGCCCGGCGGCGGTCACAATGACGCAGTTATCACGCTAAATGAGGCTAGCGCCGGCGAGAGCGTCAGCTAGCGCGGGATTCATCATGTAGCCGACTGCAACGAACAGCGCCGCTGCTAATCCCATCACAGCGCCAGGTATGACCTTTCGCTCCCTGGCGATGTCCAATGCATTTCAATGGAGCAATCTTTAATTAATCATAATTAATTCCTATTAATGTTTATTTTTTTTTTTTTTATGTCAAAAATTCTGTGACCACTTCTGCAATGTTAGGATTTTTTTTTAAGGTAAAAAAAAAAAAAAAATGATTTTGTGCAGAATTGATATTACAGGTCTGATATTAATGTATCCATATTACAAAATGTTTATAAAAACTTGTATAATTTTACAATCAAAAAATATGGTTGTTTGGGGGTTAAAAACTATTTTAAATCCATCGCCGCCAGCGCTCTGGGGTTTAAACAAGGAATTCACAGCGCTAAAAAATTCGGAGCGTGGTTTGTTAATGAATCTGCAGCAAGCCGGTCGCTCTGGCCATTCGTTGTCAGGCGCACCCATACAACGCCTAACCTGTGAAACAGCGACCCCCCAGCCCGTATTCAACATTACCGCACACCGACTGAGTCGCTGTCAACAAGCAAACCCCGGCCAAGCACAGCGAATACTAGCTGGCGCTGAGAAAATCACGCTACTGGCGCTCATCTGTCGCTACCTGGCGCTATTAATGAATCGGCCTCCCAGTCTCTGGCAGTTTTTCTTTCTGAATTTTGCGCTGTCTTTTTTCTGCACACACTTAGGGGGTTATTTAAGAAAGGATAGCGTCAGGTAGCACCTGGTTAATGAGAGGTAGCGACAGATAGTGACTGGTCAACGCCAGACACCGCACGCAATTACACATTTATCAAGCAGAATCTGTTTAGCGACTGGGATAGCGCCATGTAGCGTCTGATTCATCATTTTCAAAGCCTCTGCGAACAGCGCCAGCGTTCAGCCTTGCACAGCGCCAGGTATGACCTCTCGCTACCTGTTGCTCCCCTATACATTTCAATGGACGATCCTTTTCTTCACTTTAAACTGTTTTTTTTTCTCCCAAAAATCACAAATAATTCTGTGACCTCTTCTGGCACTGAAAAGCATTTTTTTCCAATTTTTTACATTTTTAAAATATTTCCTCAGAAATGACATTACAGGTCTGGCATTAAAGTGTTCATGTTACAATGTTGCTACAATGTAATTCCATATGTTTTCGCTTTGTTACTAATTGATAGATGCTTGAAAACAGACTTTAAACACACCGCCTCCTGCGCTCTGGGCTACAAACAAGTATTTTTTAGCGCCAGAGATTTGTGAGGCTGTTTTTGTTGCTGAATATGGTGTGAGTCGGTCGCTATGAGCAGTCGCTAACATGCGCTCTCATACAGCGCTGTACTGGTCAAATAGTGACTCCTCACAATGTATTCAACAATACTGAACAGCGACTGAGTCGCTATAAAGTAGCGACCCACGGCCGAGCACTGCGACTACTAGCGGGCGCTCTGAAAATGCCTGCTACAGACGCTCATCTGTCGCTACCTGCCGCTAATGATGAATCAGCCTCCCCGTTCAACACTCCAGCTCAAACACACTGTTTTAAACTAGTTCCCACCTGGTCCCCAATTCAACAAAACACATGCCTCACATGGAAATTGCCATGTGTCCCATGTGTAAAACATCCTGGAGTATTGGAGGGGGCACAGAAACATTTTTAACTAATACAGAGGGCCAAAACCCATTAAAGTAGACTAAACCCAGCTTTATTACTATGTCCCCTGCATCCCTCACCCCACTTTTTTGGATAGTTTTGATATCATGTCTTCTCTCCTTTCCCAGCAATAGAATTCCAGTTCCTTGCAGTGTGAACCCCCCACCCTGTTCCCATATAATCATCTTGAGCTAGGAACCTAGCTTGGCATCCCTGTAATGCATGCTCTTACTGCCAAACAGACTTTGAATTTGAGGAGAATAGGGAGTGAGGAGTCTGCGTGGAGCAAACCCTCTTCGGCTAAGATGATTATAAATAGCACCCCACAACACCCCTGCTGCCTTCTCTTTGCATGCCTCAGAAGTCTGCTTAGCAGTGAGAGAGCGCACAGAAAGAATGATCTGAAGGAGGAATTTTACGCTTTTTTTAACCCTGCAGCCACCGCTCCCTCCCAATGTGCTAAACTCAATAAATTGTCTGGCTACTCAACATATATAGCACCATCTAGCAGTGAAATTGTTAACTATATCGTGCCCTAAAACAACCTATTCTTCTAGTAGTCCATCTTTTCAGCATTCCCAATAGTCGTTATTCCAGCATGGGTCCAAAGCTGTATTCTGTTTTCATGTAACGAAATGTAAAGCAATGTAAAACCTGTTTCTCAGATTCTTATCCCTGTTGTTGACAGCTGGTGCTGTTTTTTTTTATCTTACTTCTGTTTTGTGCTCTTAGGTTCTACTCCAACTCTGTTGCTCCCAACATCACCATATTTAATGTATTTTAGGTGCCTAACCTTTATAATATATACCTATCCCAGTGATTTTTAATAAAAACGACATGATTTAGAGGACGATTCAGATGTAGAGAGGCTTACCAACTTAAACTGGACCTTCAGCTTAATTTACTGTATATACTCGAGTATAGGCCGATCCGTGTATAAGCCGAGGCACCAAATTTTACCCCAAAAAAGTGGAACAAGCTATTGACTCGAGTATAAGCCGAGGCATTAAACATTCTTGGGGGGAAAGCAGGGACAGGCAGGGTTAATGCTACTGTGGACAGGAAAGGCATCTTGCACCATGCCACATTTTTTGGCCCTGCCCCTGCTCTAAAGGACTGGGCATAGAGATGAGAGGGAGGTCAGCATGAACCAGCGCGCGCGCACACACACACACACACACACACACAAACGGTACCTGCTGCTGCTGCTGCCGCCACCAACCTCCTCCTCCAGCCGGTCGCTCTCTCCATTCAGCGCTGCCGCTCCGGCCGCCGTCATCCACCTCCGCTGCCATCGCCGCCGCCGTCAGCCGCTCCCTCCGCCGCCGTCAGCCGCTCCCGCCGCCGCCAGCCGCTCCCGCCGTTCCCGCCGCCGCCAGCACTTCCTGGCTGTTGCGCGCTGGTCGTCGGTGGGCGTGTCCCATATGGCCGGTGTCCAATGTTTTCATTGGACGCCGGCCATATGGGGCACGCCCACCGACGACCTGCACGTAGCAGCCTGGAAGTGCAGCTCAATTACCGTATTGACTCGAGTATAAGCCGAGGTGGCTTTTTTCAGCCCAAAAAGTGGGCTGAAAAACTCGGCTTATACTCGAGTATATACGGTAATGAAAATCCAAAACCTTTAAAAAAAACTATTCCACAGCATCTAAAACTAATACATTTTTAAGTTTTTACCCATTTACTTTTTATTCTTTCCCCCACTGGACTTCAACTCTGTTCAGGAATCTAGGATACGGGCGCTCAGACAGAGCAGAGCTGGGGTCAGGAAAAGGACAGCAATCCCAGGATGCAGAGCCAGCAGTGTCAGAAGACATTGTTTGCAGACAGCCTGAGACTCCATGTGCCACCATCTTGGATGTTAAAAGGCTCATAAAATGCAGTAGATGCAGTTAGGATGATTTTTATTGCGGGCAATCTGTATGTATATGGTGGGGGAAACATATAAGATAATCCCTTATTGGAGGTGAAGGTAAAGTGCAAAAAATCTAGTTTGCAACTGAACATTTCTACCAGTCAGGTGCAAACTTTCATGCAAGGTACAGATTTTTCCAATGCATATTATATTGTAAATAACAGCACCAATGGGGTGTTTATATAAAATGAAAACAGAATTAACCTCTGTTGTGATGTATGACTATCTTATATGAAACTGTAATTTACAAATTTGGAAGAATAATTATTCCTCAATGGAAACATGCTACATTAGGGTTGATTCAGCATCAGGGAACAAATACATGACCAATGTTTTTTTTTTTCTCTTTCCACTCAGTAAGCATCTAACTATTATTATTACGCCACACCTCTCAGTCATTCCCAGTGTAGGGATGTCCTTGGTTGTGGCGTGTTTCGTCTAGCCTCATTATCGTTTTATATTTTTTCCTTCCCTCGCCCTCCCTCTTTTAACACTTTCCCTCCTGTACCTGCAGTATGGTATTTGTAAAGATGAGATAAGATTTAATTTTGAAAATAAAAACACCCTATGGGCCATACTAAAGAATTTCCCCACATTTTTGCATTGTCCATAGAGGCCTGTTGTTTCTAAACTAATGTATCTCAAGTGTAAAAATGTCCCATCACAGATTGTTATTTTTAGGCAAAAACAAATGCTGAAAAGTTTACCAAGGGAGGCACATGCGCAAGCAAAGCAATTGAAAACTTTTAAGATAGCACGATGCACCAGTGCAATAAATGGAAAGCTGCATCTATAAAAGCATTATACTGCGACCTGAGACAAAATAATAACACCTTGCACAGGAGCATAAGGACATTTAGACTTCTTTTCTGAGGTTAACTAAGTGCCCATGTCAAAAATCCCCTGGCAACAATGCCAAGAGTGCATGGAGACAACTAGAATGGCGGAGGCACTGCTTGTGAGAGGTGGAGGCTGATTCATTACTAACACCAGGTATCGGCAGATGAGCGTCTGTATAGCGGCGCTTAGAGCGACTGCTTGTAGACGCTGTAAGCGGGTATCGGGCACTGTAACAGAGTGCCTCAGTCGCTGTAGTAACCTAGCCCGCATTGATGAATGTGATGTATGTTGGGCGCTCTAACACCAGTACAGAGCTGCAGGGAGTGAAAGGTAACGCCAGCTCAGTGCGTCCGGCACTCGATGTTCCACACCATACTTATCAAAAAAGGACACACACAGCTTCGGCGCTCTAAATCTGATCGCTATAGCATAGAGCGCCAGACGCTGTGCGATTAAAGTCTGTTTTTGAACACATATAACCCTGTAAGTGAACACTGTGACATTAACACTTTAGTGCCAGACCTGTAATGACAATTCTGCATAAAAATATAAAAAGTCACAAAAGTTTCTAAAAGTGTTGGTTTGCAGCCAGGAGAGGTCACACAATGATTTAAACAAAGAAAAAAATGTCAAACACAAGCAAATGAACGTCCATTAAAATGTATGGGAGAGCGACACTGAGCGAAAGGTAATAACTGGAAAACTAGAGCATCGGCGCTATATGCTGAGCTGCCTGTAATAATACATCAGACGCTACATGGTGCTGTTACACTCGCTCACCAGATTCGCTTTCATGAATATATTTTTCCCTACAGCACCCAGCGTTCAGCAGGCGCTGCCTGCCGCTACGAAGCACTACCTGGCGCTATCCCTTCTAAAATAACCCCCAAAGATTCAGCATGGTTAATTGGCACAGACAACTGAGAAACAAGCTGAGAAACAAAAACCAAGGAATATTTTACCAGAGAAGAAACATTCTGACTCAGAGACTTCAATATCAGCAATTTCCAGAGCTTCATCTAGTCACAGAGATTCAGCTGGTTTTTCACTCAGTCACAGGAGTGATTCTTCCCACTCCATTAAAGTTGAGAATTAGTAAGCAAGGTAAAGCCCTTATGTCACATATATCACTACTGCTGGATGACAAGCCTAAAAGGGCTCATGATAAACTGACTGCAAATTTGAAAAAAAGATTTATAGGGCAAATAATTGATACTATAGAATGAGGTGGCGGAAGCAGTAACTAGAATCAATCAACATGAGCAGATTGTGGGATCAATGCAGCATCAGATAGACCAATCTCATTCAAAAATGGAAGACCAAGAAAATAGGTCTAGAAGATATAGGCCCTTATTTATCAAGGGCTAGCGCCAGGTAGTGTCTGACGAGCGCCAGGTACCGCCAGCTATCGGCGGCTACCGAATCAAGTACGCCCGGCGGCGGTCACAATGACGCAATTATCACGCTAAATGAGGCTAGAGCCGGCGAGAGCGTCAGCTAGCGCCGCTGCTAATCCCATCACAGCGACAGGTATGACCTGGCGCTCCCTGGCGTGGTCCAATGCATTTCAATGGAGCAATCTTTAAATAATCATAATTAATTGCTATTACTGTTTTTTTTTTTTTTTTTTTTTTTTTAATGTCAAAAATTCTGTGACCACTTCTGCAATGTTGGGTTTTTTTTTTAAAGTAAAAAAAAAAAAAAAAAAATGTGCAGAATTGATATTACAGGTCTGATATTCATGTATTCATATTACAAAATGTTTAGAAAACTTGTATAATTTTTACATATAAAAAAAAAGGTTGTTTGGGGGTTAAAAACTACTTTACACACATCGCCGCCAGTGCTCTGGGGTTTAAACAAGGAATTCACAGCGCGAGAAATTTTTGAGCGTGATTTTTTAATGAATCTGCAGCAAGCCGTTCGCTCTGGCCATTCGCTGTCAGGCGCACCCATACAAGCGGAACCTGTGAAACAGCGACCCCTAACCCCGTATTCAACATTACCGCACACCGACTGAGTCGCTGTTAACAAGCAAACCCCGGCCAAGCACAGCGAATACTAGCTGGCGCTGTGAAAATCACGCTACTGGCGCTCATCTGTCGCTACCTGGCGCTATTAATGAATCGGCCTCTTAATTTTAGAGTGTGGGGCCTTCCTGAATCCATCACAGATCTAGATGTTGTCCTAAAAGAACTGATAATGCTATTTTACCTCATGCTGATAAATGTCAGTTACTCCCTGATAGGGTGCATAGGGCACTCACAGCACCGAGAGATAATAGTAAAACCATAGTTTATGGTGACTGTAAGAGGATACCCTAATATAATGTTAACAGATAATCCAATCATACTTTTTGCTGATCTTGCTTTTAATTAACAATCCAAAATAGAAGAGAAATGAAACTGCTCTTGACTAAGGGCCTTATTCATGAAGGGATAGCGTCGGGTAGTGCCTTGTAAATGAGAGGTAGCGGCAGGTAAACGCCGGACACGGCACGAAATTACACATTTATCAAGCGGATTCTGTAGAGCGACTGGGATATGGGATGTAGCGTCCGATTCATCATTATCCCAGCCTCAGCGCACAGCTCCGGCGTTCAGCCTTGCAGAGCGCCATGTCTTACCTCTCGCTACCTGTCGCTCTCCCATACATTTCAATGGACGTTCTTTTATTTCTTTTTAAACATGGTTTTTGTAATTTTTTTTAAAATCTCAAATAATGTTGTGACCTCTTCTGACATAGAAAAAGCCATTTTTTCAAATATTTTTCATGTTTTATATATTTATGCAGAATTGACATTACAGGTCGGGCATTAATATGTTACAATGTAATAACTAGGGATGAGCGAATCGATCCGGACGAACCCGGATTCGATCCGAATTTCAGGAAAAATTCGATTCGGATCGAATCCGAATTTCCCCGCGATTCGATCACTCGAAGTTTTCCTTTAACATCCATTCATTTACATTACAGGCATTCTAAGATGGCGGGCGGGACATGTCTGGACATGTATCCCGCGCCAGTGCAAGCTGGGGCAGTCACATGCAGCCTATCAGCAGCCAGCAAGCCCGGTGACGTCACACAGCGGTATTTAACGGCGGCCATCTTGCTTTTCCTCATTTCTCTATTGCATTCGTGACAGACAGACAGAACGCTGTGTAGCTGAGGCAGTTAGACAGGCTGGAGACAGGCTGGAGACAGGGACAGACAGGGACAGACAGGGACAGGCTGGAGACAGGCAGGAGACAGGCAGGAGACAGACAGGAGACAGACAGAAAGCCAGGGAAAGGTAGGAAAAACGGAGCTGGCTGACAGGGAGATTTTTTTTTTTTCATCCAGCCTTTGTTAGCGTTTTCAGGCTGCTTATAGTAACTAACTGTGCATATATACTGAACTGATCTTAAGTCTGCTGTGAGGCATCCCATTCTGTGACTAAAGCAGCCTCTGTTTAAGACCATATAAGCATTTGCTCTAATCATATTTGAAATTAGGCCTGATAAAGACACTTTTGCTGGCCAAAGCACTACTGTACCCTGGCAGCTCGATTCCTGCCCGGGGCATCCCATTCTGTGACTAAAGCAGCCTCTGTTTAAGACCATATAAGCATTTGCTCTAATCATATTTGAAATTAGGCCTGATAAAGACACTTTTGCTGGCCAAAGCACTACTGTACCCTGGCAGCTCGATTCCTGCCCGGGGCATCCCATTCTGTGACTAAAGCAGCCTCTGTTTAAGACCATATAAGCATTTGCTCTAATCATATTTGAAATTAGGCCTGATAAAGACACTTTTGCTGGCCAAAGCACTACTGTACCCTGGCAGCTCGATTCCTGCCCGGGGCATCCCATTCTGTGACTAAAGCAGCCTCTGTTTAAGACCATATAAGCATTTGCTCTAATCATATTTGAAATTAGGCCTGATAAAGACACTTTTGCTGGCCAAAGCACTACTGTACCCTGGCAGCTCGATTCCTGCCCGGGGCATCCCATTCTGTGACTAAAGCAGCCTCTGTTTAAGACCATATAAGCATTTGCTCTAATCATATTTGAAATTAGGCCTGATAAAGACACTTTTGCTGGCCAAAGCACTACTGTACCCTGGCAGCTCGATTCCTGCCCGGGGCATCCCATTCTGTGACTAAAGCAGCCTCTGTTTAAGACCATATAAGCATTTGCTCTAATCATATTTGAAATTAGGCCTGATAAAGACACTTTTGCTGGCCAAAGCACTACTGTACCCTGGCAGCTCGATTCCTGCCCGGGGCATCCCATTCTGTGACTAAAGCAGCCTCTGTTTAAGACCATATAAGCATTTGCTCTAATCATATTTGAAATTAGGCCTGATAAAGACACTTTTGCTGGCCAAAGCACTACTGTACCCTGGCAGCTCGATTCCTGCCCGGGGCATCCCATTCTGTGACTAAAGCAGCCTCTGTTTAAGACCATATAAGCATTTGCTCTAATCATATTTGAAATTAGGCCTGATAAAGACACTTTTGCTGGCCAAAGCACTACTGTACCCTGGCAGCTCGATTCCTGCCCGGGGCATCCCATTCTGTGACTAAAGCAGCCTCTGTTTAAGACCATATAAGCATTTGCTCTAATCATATTTGAAATTAGGCCTGATAAAGACACTTTTGCTGGCCAAAGCACTACTGTACCCTGGCAGCTCGATTCCTGCCCGGGGCATCCCATTCTGTGACTAAAGCAGCCTCTGTTTAAGACCATATAAGCATTTGCTCTAATCATATTTGAAATTAGGCCTGATAAAGACACTTTTGCTGGCCAAAGCACTACTGTACCCTGGCAGCTCGATTCCTGCCCGGGGCATCCCATTCTGTGACTAAAGCAGCCTCTGTTTAAGACCATATAAGCATTTGCTCTAATCATATTTGAAATTAGGCCTGATAAAGACACTTTTGCTGGCCAAAGCACTACTGTACCCTGGCAGCTCGATTCCTGCCCGGGGCATCCCATTCTGTGACTAAAGCAGCCTCTGTTTAAGACCATATAAGCATTTGCTCTAATCATATTTGAAATTAGGCCTGATAAAGACACTTTTGCTGGCCAAAGCACTACTGTACCCTGGCAGCTCGATTCCTGCCCGGGGCATCCCATTCTGTGACTAAAGCAGCCTCTGTTTAAGACCATATAAGCATTTGCTCTAATCATATTTGAAATTAGGCCTGATAAAGACACTTTTGCTGGCCAAAGCACTACTGTACCCTGGCAGCTCGATTCCTGCCCGGGGCATCCCATTCTGTGACTAAAGCAGCCTCTGTTTAAGACCATATAAGCATTTGCTCTAATCATATTTGAAATTAGGCCTGATAAAGACACTTTTGCTGGCCAAAGCACTACTGTACCCTGGCAGCTCGATTCCTGCCCGGGGCATCCCATTCTGTGACTAAAGCAGCCTCTGTTTAAGACCATATAAGCATTTGCTCTAATCATATTTGAAATTAGGCCTGATAAAGACACTTTTGCTGGCCAAAGCACTACTGTACCCTGGCAGCTCGATTCCTGCCCGGGGCATCCCATTCTGTGACTAAAGCAGCCTCTGTTTAAGACCATATAAGCATTTGCTCTAATCATATTTGAAATTAGGCCTGATAAAGACACTTTTGCTGGCCAAAGCACTACTGTACCCTGGCAGCTCGATTCCTGCCCGGGGCATCCCATTCTGTGACTAAAGCAGCCTCTGTTTAAGACCATATAAGCATTTGCTCTAATCATATTTGAAATTAGGCCTGATAAAGACACTTTTGCTGGCCAAAGCACTACTGTACCCTGGCAGCTCGATTCCTGCCCGGGGCATCCCATTCTGTGACTAAAGCAGCCTCTGTTTAAGACCATATAAGCATTTGCTCTAATCATATTTGAAATTAGGCCTGATAAAGACACTTTTGCTGGCCAAAGCACTACTGTACCCTGGCAGCTCGATTCCTGCCCGGGGCATCCCATTCTGTGACTAAAGCAGCCTCTGTTTAAGACCATATAAGCATTTGCTCTAATCATATTTGAAATTAGGCCTGATAAAGACACTTTTGCTGGCCAAAGCACTACTGTACCCTGGCAGCTCGATTCCTGCCCGGGGCATCCCATTCTGTGACTAAAGCAGCCTCTGTTTAAGACCATATAAGCATTTGCTCTAATCATATTTGAAATTAGGCCTGATAAAGACACTTTTGCTGGCCAAAGCACTACTGTACCCTGGCAGCTCGATTCCTGCCCGGGGCATCCCATTCTGTGACTAAAGCAGCCTCTGTTTAAGACCATATAAGCATTTGCTCTAATCATATTTGAAATTAGGCCTGATAAAGACACTTTTGCTGGCCAAAGCACTACTGTACCCTGGCAGCTCGATTCCTGCCCGGGGCATCCCATTCTGTGACTAAAGCAGCCTCTGTTTAAGACCATATAAGCATTTGCTCTAATCATATTTGAAATTAGGCCTGATAAAGACACTTTTGCTGGCCAAAGCACTACTGTACCCTGGCAGCTCGATTCCTGCCCGGGGCATCCCATTCTGTGACTAAAGCAGCCTCTGTTTAAGACCATATAAGCATTTGCTCTAATCATATTTGAAATTAGGCCTGATAAAGACACTTTTGCTGGCCAAAGCACTACTGTACCCTGGCAGCTCGATTCCTGCCCGGGGCATCCCATTCTGTGACTAAAGCAGCCTCTGTTTAAGACCATATAAGCATTTGCTCTAATCATATTTGAAATTAGGCCTGATAAAGACACTTTTGCTGGCCAAAGCACTACTGTACCCTGGCAGCTCGATTCCTGCCCGGGGCATCCCATTCTGTGACTAAAGCAGCCTCTGTTTAAGACCATATAAGCATTTGCTCTAATCATATTTGAAATTAGGCCTGATAAAGACACTTTTGCTGGCCAAAGCACTACTGTACCCTGGCAGCTCGATTCCTGCCCGGGGCATCCCATTCTGTGACTAAAGCAGCCTCTGTTTAAGACCATATAAGCATTTGCTCTAATCATATTTGAAATTAGGCCTGATAAAGACACTTTTGCTGGCCAAAGCACTACTGTACCCTGGCAGCTCGATTCCTGCCCGGGGCATCCCATTCTGTGACTAAAGCAGCCTCTGTTTAAGACCATATAAGCATTTGCTCTAATCATATTTGAAATTAGGCCTGATAAAGACACTTTTGCTGGCCAAAGCACTACTGTACCCTGGCAGCTCGATTCCTGCCCGGGGCATCCCATTCTGTGACTAAAGCAGCCTCTGTTTAAGACCATATAAGCATTTGCTCTAATCATATTTGAAATTAGGCCTGATAAAGACACTTTTGCTGGCCAAAGCACTACTGGACCCTGCCAGGTCGATTCCTGCCCGGGGCATCCCATTCTGTGACTACAGCAGCCTCTGTTTAAGACCATATAAGCATTTGCTCTTATCATATTTGAAATTAGCCTGATAAAGACACTTTTGCTGGCCAAAGCACTACTGGACCCTGCCAGGTCCATTCCTGCCCAGGGCATCCCATTCTGTGACTAAAGCAGCCTCTGTTTAAGACCATATAAGCATTTGCTCTTATTATATTTATATTATAAGACACTTTTGCTGGGCATAGGCTTACTGCTGCCTGCCAGGTGCACTTCTGTTGAGGCATCCCATTCTGTAACATAGCATACCCCTCTTTATTTACACTAAGCAGCTCTCTTATTTACACTAAGCAGGCCTGTTGGAGGCTGAGTGTTACTGCTCACTTTTGGTGTGCATTATATTCTGTTTCATATAGACCCACCGCTGCCCGGGGTTTTTTTAAATATCACCTACTACCACGCCAGTTAGACTATGTCGGGCAGACAAGTGCCTGGAAGTGAAAAGAGGAGTGGCAGAGGCCAAGATTCCGCAGGCAGAGCTCGCATCAGACTGGGGGCCAGTAGCAGCAGGAGTCACGCTGAGAGACCTAATCTGCCAGTATCTGCTAGCGGTCGGGTCTCCACCAGTAACGCATCTGCCGTGGTAGATTGGTTGACGCGCTCATCAACAACATCATCACAACTTACATCTGAGACCCCCAGTCTAGGGTCGGTAGGTTCCTCTGACACAACCCTGAGTTGGCATGCCCCGAGAGCAGTCCCTGTCCTCCCATTGCCTCTGGCCTACGCCGTTCCCTCCCCCAGCGACGTATCCTATGCTTTGGGTTCAGCTCCACTCTTTAGTGAGGAGGACCATCAGATAGAGGACAGTCAGCAGCTACTGCCCAGCCAAGAAATGGAGGTGGCTTCTTTAGCTAGGCAGACAAATAGTGATGTGGACAGTGTCGTGGGTGCTGCGAGCGTTCCAGCTCCTGCGCCAGACACTGTTGACGAATCCACGAACATCAGTGACGTACAGCCACAACTCGGTGATGATGATGATGATGACGATGAAGCCGATCGCACTTGGGAGCCGGGTGATGAAGGGGCTTCATCGTCATCATCAGGAGAAGAGGGGTGCAGTTTGCCCCGGAGTCAGCAGCTGAGGCAGCAAGGTGGTAGCAGTCAGCATGGGGGCACAATTCCAAAGGCTGGAGCCGGCCGGGGCCGGGGCCGGGGTAGAGCACCTGCTGTGCGGCAGTCTACCTTATCGGGAGGTAGTGGAGCAGGGGTTCCTGGAGTTGGCAACAGCAGCAGTGAATCAGTGAGGCCAGGGGGTGGGAAAAGTAGCTACTCGGCAGTGTGGCAGTTTTTCCTGAGGCATCCGCAGGAGGGTAACATGGCCACATGCAAGATATGTAGGCAAAAGGTGAAGCGTGGCCAGGGTCCAAATGTTGGCACCACGGCCCTGCGTCAACATATGATGCGTCACCATAAAACGACCTGGGAGAACCGAGGCTCCCAAGGGGTGGTCCAGTCTGCTTCCTCACCAAGTGAGCTCCCAATTTCTGCCAGCCAAGGCTCCAGCACCTCAGCCGAAGGCAGCTGTGCGTCATACCCATCCTCTGTCGCTCCTGCTCCTCCTCCTCCTCCTCCAAGTCATGCATCCCGCCAGCAATCCATCAGCGAAGCCATGTCCAAGAGACAGCAGTATGCGCCCACTCATCCTACGGCGCAGAAGCTGAATGTGCTCCTGTCCAAGTTGCTGGTGCTGCAGTCGCTCCCTTTTCAGGTGGTGGAATCTGCACCTTTCAGAGAACTGATGGCTTGTGCCGAGCCGAGGTGAAGAGTCCCAAGCCGTCATTTCTTTGCCAAGAAGGCAGTACCAGCGCTGCACACTTTTGTTGAACAGAAGGTGGGCCAGTCCTTGAGCCTGTCGGTGTGTAGCAAAATACATGGCAGCGCCGACATCTGGAGCTGTAACTACGGTCAGGGGCAGTACATGTCGTTTACGGCCCACTGGGTGAATGTGGTCCCTTTGCAGCAGCAACTTGGACAGGTCACGCCGCTTCGGCCTCCGCGCTCTCTGCCCATTGGGCCTGTGACACCGTGCGACTCGGCCTCCTCATCCTCCGCCATCTCCTCACCCTCCACTGTAGGCTCAAGTCTCAGTGCCCCTCCAGTCTACCATGTGTGCAGGGCACGGAGGTGTCACGCAGTGCTTCACATGGTTTGTCTTGGCGAACGGAGTCACACAGGGGAGGAACTGCTTAAATGTATTCATCAGGAAATCCAAACATGGCTTACTCCGAGAAAACTTAAAATGGGAATCATGGTTACCGACAATGGGAAGAACATTTTGTCTGCGCTGCGCCAAGGAAGCCTGACCCATGCCCCCTGCATGGCTCACGTCTTCAATCTGGTTGTCAAGCGGTTTCTGAAGTGTTCCCCCCATCTGCAGGACATCCTAACAACTTCACGGAAACTTTGCATGCACTTCAGCCACTCCTACACTGCCAAACACACCCTTCTTGAGCTACAGCGTCAGAATGGTATCCCCCAACATAGTCTGATTTGCGATGTTTCCACCCGTTGGAATTCCACCCTTCACATGTTGGACCGATTATATGAACAGAGAAAAGCCATCACGGATTTCCTGATGATCCAAGCAGATAGGGGGACTCCCCTGTGTAACTTCAATGTCAACCAGTGGCAGCTCATACGTGACACCTGCCGTTTGCTCAGGCCCTTTGAGGAAGCCACTTTATTTGTCAGTCGGCAGGATTACGGGATGAACGACGTGATTCCACTGCTTCATGTACTGCAGCACATGTTGGAAACCATGGCTGGTCAGGGCACTGGAGACATGGCGTTTACATCTTACGGCCACATGAACCCCCTTGGAGCTGAACTGGAGGAGGAGGAGGAGGAAGAGGAGGAGGAGGAGTTGCCCAGCGAAACACAGTTTAGGCTTGGCGAAATGGCTGGTTTATCTAGTCAGCGGACAGGAGAGGAGGAGCAGGAGCAGCCAGAGGAGCTAGAGGTTTTTGAGGAAGGAGAGACAGAGGACCCGGGCACACCGTGGCAGTATGCAGTGGAGATGGAGACAGGTAGTCCATCCGAGTCACTTGCGCAAATGGCACGAAGCATGCTCACGTGCTTGCGTAGTGACCCCAGAATTGTTTCCATCTGTCGGCGGGATGACTTCTGGCTGTCCACCTTATTGGACCCTCGCTTCCGGCACAAAATGGGGGCATTTTTTAAACCCACCGAGAGGGAGGACAAACTCAACTACTACAAAGACATTCTACGTAGGCAGTTGGCCGATGCCTATCTGCGCCATGGTCCATACTCTCGCAGGTCTGACTCGAGGGGACCTCTGCGCTCACCTTCCACTGCCATGGCCGCTGGGGGGGTTGGCAGCAGCAGCAGCAGAAGCTCCATCAGCAGCAGCAGCCTCAGTCTTCAGTCGCTAATGAGTAGCTTTCTACACCCGCATAGTGAGGCTACTCATGAGCAGCAGGAAGACCTGGAGCAGGACCTGAACCAGCAGGTCATGTCATACTTTGACATGACCATGCCAACACACCTTGAGGATCCGCTGGACTTCTGGGCAGCCAAACTTGATTTGTGGCCGCAACTAGCAGAGTTTGCCCTGGAAAAGCTGTCCTGCCCGGCAAGTAGCGTGCCATCTGAGCGGGTGTTTAGTGCGGCGGGGGCCATAGTTACGGCGAGGAGAACTCGTCTGTCAACTAAAAATGTGGAGAGACTCACCTTTGTCAAAATGAATCAGGGATGGATCAGCCAGGATTTCCACCCACCAATGCCTGATGCATGCGACTAGATTCAGCATGGTGCCACGTTTTACACTTTCCAAATGGTGCAAAACATATTTATGTCTTTAGGCCATTTTTTGGGCTCCTGCTGCTGCTACTGTCAACTCCTGCCAACTCCAGGGTGTGATTCATCCAATTTTTGGGCTCCTGAAGCCAACTCCAGTGTATATTTGGGCTCCTGCTGCTGCTGCTGCCAACTTCTGCCAACTCCAGGGTGTGATTCATCCAATTTTTGGGCTCCTGAAGCCAACTCCAGTGTATATTTGGGCTCCTGCTGCTGCTG
The DNA here is from genome assembly GCA_027917425.1 of Gastrophryne carolinensis. Classification (NCBI taxonomy): domain Eukaryota; kingdom Metazoa; phylum Chordata; class Amphibia; order Anura; family Microhylidae; genus Gastrophryne; species Gastrophryne carolinensis. The sequence goes on from CM051239.1 coordinate 329,781,182, forward strand.
CTGCCAACTTCTGCCAACTCCAGGGTGTGATTCATCCAATTTTTGGGCTCCTGAAGCCAACTCCAGTGTATATTTGGGCTCCTGCTGCTGCTACTGTCAACTCCTGCCAACTCCAGGGTGTGATTCATCCAATTTTTGGGCTCCTGAAGCCAACTCCAGTGTATATTTGGGCTCCTGCTGCTGCTGCTGCCAACTTCTGCCAACTCCAGGGTGTGATTCATCCAATTTTTGGGCTCCTGAAGCCAACTCCAGTGTATATTTGGGCTCCTGCTGCTGCTGCTGTCAACTCCTGCCAACTCCAGGGTGTGATTCATCCAATTTTTGGGCTCCTGAAGCCAACTCCAGTGTATATTTGGGCTCCTGCTGCTGCTGCTGCCAACTTCTGCCAACTCCAGGGTGTGATTCATCCAATTTTTGGGCTCCTGAAGCCAACTCCAGTGTATATTTGGGCTCCTGCTGCTGCTGCTGCCAACTTCTGCCAACTCCAGGGTGTGATTCATCCAATTTTTGGGCTCCTGAAGCCAACTCCAGTGTATATTTGGGCTCCTGCTGCTGCTGCTGTCAACTCCTGCCAACTCCAGGGTGTGATTCATCCAATTTTTGGGCTCCTGAAGCCAACTCCAGTGTATATTTGGGCTCCTGCTGCTGCTGCTGTCAACTCCTGCCAACTCCAGGGTGTGATTCATCCAATTTTTGGGCTCCTGAAGCCAACTCCAGTGTATATTTGGGCTCCTGCTGCTGCTGCTGCCAACTTCTGCCAACTCCAGGGTGTGATTCATCCAATTTTTGGGCTCCTGAAGCCAACTCCAGTGTATATTTGGGCTCCTGCTGCTGCTGCTGTCAACTCCTGCCAACTCCAGGGTGTGATTCATCCAATTTTTGGGCTCCTGAAGCCAACTCCAGTGTATATTTGGGCTCCTGCTGCTGCTGCTGCCAACTTCTGCCAACTCCAGGGTGTGATTCATCCAATTTTTGGGCTCCTGAAGCCAACTCCAGTGTATATTTGGGCTCCTGCTGCTGCTGCTGTCAACTCCTGCCAACTCCAGGGTGTGATTCATCCAATTTTTGGGCTCCTGAAGCCAACTCCAGTGTATATTTGGGCTCCTGCTGCTGCTGCTGTCAACTCCTGCCAACTCCAGGGTGTGATTCATCCAATTTTTGGGCTCCTGAAGCCAACTCCAGTGTATATTTGGGCTCCTGCTGCTGCTGCTGCCAACTTCTGCCAACTCCAGGGTGTGATTCATCCAATTTTTGGGCTCCTGAAGCCAACTCCAGTGTATATTTGGGCTCCTGCTGCTGCTGCTGTCAACTCCTGCCAACTCCAGGGTGTGATTCATCCAATTTTTGGGCTCCTGAAGCCAACTCCAGTGTATATTTGGGCTCCTGCTGCTGCTGCTGTCAACTCCTGCCAACTGCAGGGTGTGATTCATCCAATTTTTGGGCTCCTGAAGCCAACTCCAGTGTATATTTGGGCTCCTGCTGCTGCTGCTGCCAACTTCTGCCAACTCCAGGGTGTGATTCATCCAATTTTTGGGCTCCTGAAGCCAACTCCAGTGTATATTTGGGCTCCTGCTGCTGCTACTGTCAACTCCTGCCAACTCCAGGGTGTGATTCATCCAATTTTTGGGCTCCTGAAGCCAACTCCAGTGTATATTTGGGCTCCTGCTGCTGCTGCTGCCAACTTCTGCCAACTCCAGGGTGTGATTCATCCAATTTTTGGGCTCCTGAAGCCAACTCCAGTGTATATTTGGGCTCCTGCTGCTGCTGCTGTCAACTCCTGCCAACTCCAGGGTGTGATTCATCCAATTTTTGGGCTCCTGAAGCCAACTCCAGTGTATATTTGGGCTCCTGCTGCTGCTGCTGCCAACTTCTGCCAACTCCAGGGTGTGATTCATCCAATTTTTGGGCTCCTGAAGCCAACTCCAGTGTATATTTGGGCTCCTGCTGCTGCTGCTGCCAACTTCTGCCAACTCCAGGGTGTGATTCATCCAATTTTTGGGCTCCTGAAGCCAACTCCAGTGTATATTTGGGCTCCTGCTGCTGCTGCCAACTTCTGCCAACTCCAGGGTGTGATTCATCCAATTTTTGGGCTCCTGAAGCCAACTCCAGTGTATATTTGGGCTCCTGCTGCTGCTGCTGTCAACTCCTGCCAACTCCAGGGTGTGATTCATCCAATTTTTGGGCTCCTGAAGCCAACTCCAGTGTATATTTGGGCTCCTGCTGCTGCTGCTGCCAACTTCTGCCAACTCCAGGGTGTGATTCATCCAATTTTTGGGCTCCTGAAGCCAACTCCAGTGTATATTTGGGCTCCTGCTGCTGCTGCTGCCAACTTCTGCCAACTCCAGGGTGTGATTCATCCAATTTTTGGGCTCCTGAAGCCAACTCCAGTGTATATTTGGGCTCCTGCTGCTGCTGCTGTCAACTCCTGCCAACTCCAGGGTGTGATTCATCCAATTTTTGGGCTCCTGAAGCCAACTCCAGTGTATATTTGGGCTCCTGCTGCTGCTGCTGTCAACTCCTGCCAACTCCAGGGTGTGATTCATCCAATTTTTGGGCTCCTGAAGCCAACTCCAGTGTATATTTGGGCTCCTGCTGCTGCTGCTGCCAACTTCTGCCAACTCCAGGGTGTGATTCATCCAATTTTTGGGCTCCTGAAGCCAACTCCAGTGTATATTTGGGCTCCTTCTGCCCCTCATAGTGATGCCACTTCAACTCTCTGCAATTGTGCCGCTCTGCGATTCTATTAGCGATGCCTCTGATCTGCATGTGATATTTCTTCAAAGTATTATTTAACTAACCCAGCACGCATCCTGTGCGTGTTACAGCAAGGCTGAATGGTTTACAACCCTATTGAGGCTGTAGGAGGCTCAGAAATAGCCGTTTTTAATAGCGATTCGTCGCGAATTTATTCGGGTCGAAACGATTTTTGTCGGAAAATTCGGCGAATCAGTCGAATCGAATTTTTCAAAAGTTCGCTCATCTCTAGTAATAACAATGTAATTCCATATGTTTTCGCTTTGCTACTGGTGGATACATGCTAAAAAACAGACTTCAGCGCTCTGGGCTTCAGAGAAGCATTTTTGAGCGTCGGAGGTGTGTAAGGCTGTTTTTTTAATGAATATGTTGTGAGTCGGTCGCACTGACCAGTCGCTAACATGCACTCCCATACAGCGCTGTACTGGTCAAATAGCGACTCCTCACAATGTATTCATCATTGCTGCACAGCGACTGAGTCGCTATAAAATAGCAACCCACGGCCGAGCACAGCGACTACTAGCGGGTGCTCTGAAATGCCTGCTACAGACGCTCATCTGTCGCTACCTGCCGTTAGTGATGAATCAGCCTGCCCGGTTATTCTGAAGAAAATCAAATACAGATGGGCTTACGTTTGAACTTTAATTTGAAAGGCAAGAATTTTTCCATGATCTTGGCATAATATCATCTAGCCTGGGCGAATCTTCTAGAAGTGAGGCTAAACTTTGGTACCTTGGCATTGTTAATATTAATATAAGTACTTATGTAAACCAGGATTTGAGGGTTAGAGATGTTTTGAAAATGTTTTATATGTTTATATAGTTTTGAAATGTTTTGGTTGATTTGGGCTCCGTTCACACTTCTGTGCTTCCCTTATGTTGCTGCGCTGCAGCACAGTTACGATGAGGGAACGCTGCACATTATTTTAAATGGGATAGTTCACACATCTGCATTGTGTTGCGCAATTAGTGTTGCAGGCACGTTTTCCGGTGCAATGTTGTAAATACGCAGCTCAAACACCATGACATCCGATCGGTGGTATTGGTTGGGTATTACCGCAATAAAAGCTTTCACTGACCCGGCTATGAATACGATTATAACTGGGGTGTTATAATAAAATGCATCTGATTCCCCCCATCAGCCCCTACTTACCTTTTGGATGTTACTGGTGCCTGCTTTGGCGACATCCAGCTGCTTTAGGGCCCCCCCCGTGCAGGTTTAGCTGTGTTTTTCAAAGTCCAATGCCGCTTAGCAAAGTCTTACAGGGTTTCGGGCAGTCCCACTGCATCCCACTTACGGGCACTGCGCAGGCGCGAGATCGTGGGGTGCACGCAGTGCCTTATGGAATGCAAGATGGTGCCGCCCGCCGGAAGGTCGCCCGGAACCCGAGGAACCTGGAAGATGGATCCCTTGGCTAGGTGAGTAAAGGATACCCTAAGGTAAAACTGGAGGGGCAGGTCGGTGAGGCTTGGGGGAGGTTTTAACCATAATGCCACAGGGATGGGGGCCCCTGTAATGGCCCAGGGATGGGGGCTCCTTTAATGGCACAGGTATAGGGGCCCATCTCCTTAATGGCACAAGGATGGGGCCCCCATCATGGCACAGTTATGTGGCCCCCGTAATGGCACCCCTAGTGTCGGATGGAGGGGGAAACTCAATCTCAATCCCTGGCCATCCGGATCTGCCTACTCACGCGCCGACTAATTGGAGCCTCAGGCAGCTCGACGTAGACGCCCCCTCCTGCACCTCCTCTGTGTTTAGACCACCCCTCCTCAGCTTCATTGAAGTTCCAGTGTGAATGCCGGGTGTGAGGCAACGGGTGGCAGCCACCTCTGCAGGTAAGAGCTGCACAGGCACCACAGATGGATTCCTTGGCGAGGTGAGTAAAGGATTAAAGGATACCCTAAGGTAAAAAACAGATTGGCAGATCGGTGATGCTTGGGGGAAGTTTTAACCTCCCTGTAGTTCCTCTTTAAATCATTAAGTTCTAGACTAACTACTCCAAAGGAAGAGAGGAAGCAATTATAAAACTCTTATATTATTCATGGTAGACAATCCTCATATAGGGAACTGGATCTGAACTTATTTCATTATACCTATATATCACCTCACAGAACTTTCCTAATGCCGACATCTTCTAGTAGTAATAGGCCAAAATGTAATCCGCCAGAGGCTGGTTTGTTTCACTGTCTACAGCAGGGTCCCCATTTCAGATGTTTCTGGCATAAAGTGTATCAATGTGCTATCACAAAACTGATGAACTTTTTCCTTTAACTTTGGAAAACTGGATTTGGAAGGCGATAGACTAGATAAGGGGTGAGGCATTTAGCCTTTGTTATATCTTTAGTAGCCAAAAATCTATACTACTGATCTGGATCTCATCAGAACCAGCTTTGTTGCGAATACTTCTTCATAAGCTCCAGTTTGTATTCACAATGGAGTAGGCGCAGGCTGCCATTGATAAGGAAAGAAACAGAAACTTTTTTCAGATCTTAACACTTTGCCACCTCGAGCAAAATAGTCCAAATGGATCTTCACATTTCTTGAGTTGTCCATTTTTCATATTTCTGCCGTGTAGATTGATATGTACTAGTTAATGTTCTATCTACCAATGGACTTTCACCATACATAGCTGATTTGTTTTATTTTTACTTTTCATGATTTACTCAGGATATGGGGTTTCTATACTGCTTTCATTCTCTCAAAAAAAGGTTTTCAGAAAATAAAAGAAAAACACTTTTTGTTGTAAAGTCTCTTAAATGTTTCTGATTTCTCCATTTGTTGCAATGTGTCTTCTTTTAGTAAAGCTGTGTCTGACTTTCAAATCAAAACAAGGTTTAGTGGTGACATACATTGCATTACATATGCACATTGTATGACATGAAGGGAAATGTTCTTCATGCCCAGGGCCAACACTAGGAGGGAACTGGCGGGCCCGGGAGACCACGACTGGTGTAAGTGCTTCCTGCAGGGCTGCTGGGTAAAAAAAAAAAAAGATTGCCCCCGTCATCAGGCACATCTGTGTCACTTTGCCACACCTACCTTCCCGACTTGCAGCTTGGACGGCAATGGTAGGCTGGAGCATGCAGTGCAGACTGCGTTCTTTTTTTAACTGTAGGGGACCCTGTAATGGCACATGGATAGGGGGCAAAAGTCTTAAAGGAGCCCCAGCACTCAACCCTGTTAGCTTGCAGGCCAGCCTATAATCTGTCTCTAAACTTGGTTAAAAACAGAGGACTCGGTCACACACATCTGCAGAAGTATGCTTAAGCTACACCACCAGCACCAAAGTGCCTCTGTGGGGTGCAGTCCTAACTCTAATCTCTGAGAGCCCATCTGGGACATACAGTGCAATAGATAAATTGGGAGCAGGCTTACCTGAGGTTGCCCCAAACCTCTCAAGTGCAAGCCATGGGGTGGAAGGGTCAAAGACCTTGCAATACAGCCTAGACCCCCACACACCAAGTTTAGAGACTAGAGATTATAGGCTGGCCTTCAAGCTAACAGGGTTGAGTGCTGTGGCTCCTTTAAGTCTTTTGTATCCTAATTGCCCTGCTAACGTGCACCTCCCAGGTTAGTTATAAAATGGTCTGAGCGGCTGCCACCCCCCCTTTGTTTCACATGGATAGGGGGCCCCAGTAATGGCACAGGGTTTCTGGCCCCCATAATGGCACAGGGATGGGGGCTGCTGTAAGGACACAGGGATAGGGTTACCCATAATGGCACAGGGATGGGTGCCCCTGTAATGGCACAGGGATGAGGGCCCCTGTAATGGCACAGGTATATGGAGCCCACCCCCATAATGGCACAGGGATGGGGGCTCCCATAACGGCACAGGGATAAGGCCCCCATAATGGGGGCCCCTGTAATTGCACCCCCCTGTGCCCAGATGGAAGGAGAAACTCAAACACAATCTCAATCCCTGGCCATCCAGACCTGCCTACTCACACGCCGACTAATTGGAGCCTCAGGCAGCTCAACACATAGATGCCCCTCCGTACCTCCCCTGTGTTTAGACCACCGCTCCTCAACTTCATTGAAGTTTCAGTGTTCCTAGCATTGAATGCTGGGTGTGAGGCATCGGGCAGCAGCCACCACCGAAGGTAAGAGCTACACAGGCACCACAGCACCGCCACCCCACACCTGGCACCCAATTGGCTGCAGCCGCAGCATTTCATGAAAGGGCCCCCACCAATAGGACTGTTGGTGAGCCCACCATTACCACACAACATGGCCAAGGGTGCAGTGGGGCTAAGATAGGGATGCAGCGGGGCACAGATGGGGGTGCAGCGGGGATGAGATGGGGTGCAGTGGGGTAGAGATGGGGTGTATGCATATGTTTGGGAGTGCGTGCATGTGTTTGCAGATGGCTACATGTGTTTGGGAGTGTGTGCATGTGTTTGGGAGTGCAGGGATGCATGTATGTGCTTCAGAGTGTGAGAATTCTTGCGGGGTGGGGTGGGGAGTGTGGAGTGCATGCATGTGTTTTGGAGTACTTGCATTTGTTTGGGAGTTCGGGAGAGCGTGCATGTTTTTGGAAGTGCGGGGTGTGTGCATGCGTTTAGTGCATGTATGTGTTTGGGAATGTGTGCATGAGAGTGCGGGATGTGTGCATGTGTTTAGTGCATGTATGTGGTTGGGAATGTGTGCATGAGAGTGTGGGGGTGTGTGCATGTGTTTGGGAGTGCGGGGGGGGTGCGCATGTGTTTGGAATTGCGTGTATGTGTTTGGAAGGGATGGTTTAGAGGTCCAGTGTTGCTTAGCGAATGGGAGAGAGGGAGGGAGCACAACCAGGGTGTCTGAAGTAGGATCTCAAGCTCTTACAGACCCCATCCATTATGCTGATTATTATGCGGCATCACTGCTTCAAGGGCCACGCCCACTTGCTTCAGAAGTGAAATCATGAGTTAAATTGGAAACCTTGATATCTCAGCAATTTTCTTTTCAATTTAAAAATGGAAAAGAGTTTAGGACAGTGCCAAATGTAGCCCGACACAATGGTGTAACAATTATGTTTGCCTGAAATATGACTTTAATGATAAAAGCTGGGGCACGGTGGCTGCCTGCTAAACTATGTCATGCTTGAATATGTAGAAGAAAAGGTTGGAGTCACTGCTCCTGACTAGTGAGACAATTCGATCCCTATTCAGTTCGACCGCATCCTACCATAGTCTATGGGGAAAATCCTGTTGTGTATCAGGGGCTTTAAAAAACACAAAAACGCTGCCAAGTGCTTTGTTTATATTTTTATTTATTATAAATGTTTTTATATTTATCTATTGATATATAAGTACCAGGTGGTTACCATTCCAAAGTTAGACCATTTTTTATGGGGTGGTCTTCTGTGGTCCCTTGCCCATCCTTGGGGGAGGCCTGGCAAATTTTGGACTCTTTGAGGTCTAACCTCCCTCCCACCTGAAAATGTTGTTTTGTTTTACCTGGGAAGCAGACCCAAATGGGAAACATGTATTATTTTATTACAAAGTTGGACCTGTCTTTCTATATAGGGGTGGTCCTTTGTCCATCCTGAGGGGAGGCCAGACTATTTTTTGGACTCACAGCCCATCAACCCCCCCCCCTCCCCCCCCCAGTGGTCAGCTCTTGAGCATAAGCAAACACCTGTGGATCTAAGTTTTACTACAGTGGCCTGGCAGTGGATGCAAGATGTGTGTGGGACTCCCCTTTAGGGATTTCTTATAAGACCATATGTCTTCATGGTAGAATCAACACTATTGAGATCAGGGCCATTGAGGAAATAACCCAGGTTCAAAAAAGTATAAGGCTCTCACAATGTCAGCACCAGCTCACCAATAGGGGAACAGGCAGGGGTTCTGATTTGGGAAGTGTCATCTATTTGTATTTCTGTCTATACTAGACAGATTGAGAAGGAGTTGGAGACCATGAAGTAAGAGAAGGGATGGAGGTTTATGGTGACTTTAAAATACTTCAGAGATGTCTGAAATATACCTTTATTAGCCTTTGCCTAAGAAAAGCAGAGGTGGCTTTGTCTGACACAGAATATAGAAGGCTAGGCTATCTCAAAAACTGCCATTATCTTTCAGTGTAGTTACTGGCCATTGACGTGCTTTTTAATTACTAGGAAAAGACAAAGAAAGTTTTCGCACTCCAGTGGGAAAGGGTGCTCGATCCGGGGTAGTCCCAAGCCCCAATAATCCAAGATAACAGAAAAGATGGTGGATCCGCACTTCCTTAAAAAGTAGATTCTTTATTCCAAAAATTGTTAAAATCATCAGTGTCTCCAGACCAAATCAAGACATCCAAAGCCAGATAAAATCAATATAGATTCGGGCAGAAGAGAGAAGTGGGGCCCTCTGACGCGTTTCAGGTCCTTCAGCGGCCCTTAATCATAAGGACCCGAAACCAACCAAGAGGGTCATGATAAGGCTGCCTGCAAAGAATGAAAAAAATCATGAAATGATTGGTGTCATGACTATTGATGTCCTCACCATAAACTCAAATAAAGGTGGTGACAGGCGGGGCTCACCTAAATGTAACCGCCATATTGTATTAGACTACCCCCAGATTATTCTTTTTACACCAGCGTCCCAGAACCCAGCTTCCAGTGCGCCCTTGCATGTAGCAGGTAAGCAGTTGCTTTTTAGTATGCCTCTTTGGGGTAGTTTGGGTATAGGAATGGAAGAGAGTTTCATTTAATTTTGAGGACACGCGGTTAACTGTGTCAAGTGAATGTCAACATTTTATTTGTTATGCTGTTAAAACAACAATTTCTTTTTTATATGATGCCAATGACAAACTTATTTGGCCCGCACACAGTAATAATCTCAAGCATCTAACCTTATGCACAACTCTTTTTGCTGCTGAGAAAAGACATTTGAAGAGTATTATAAAATACATAAAAAAATGGCTTACTAAAGACACAAACCCCACGCTCCCTACTGGGACAAGAGCATGTCGCTTAGATTTTAATGGCAGCAAGCCAGAACAAGCCACATTCATTTTATAACCTTGTTTAAAATTTTGTCTACTTTCTTCACAGTAAAATGTACAAGCGACGAAATCTGTGATCACTCCGAGGGGAAGAAGCTTTGTTTGAATGACATGATGCTCTTTGTACATTTACACTCAAGCTCTCAAGGACAAGGAAAAATTAGAGCTATCAAATATATATCTGCAAAATAGAACATATTAAGGGTCTGGTGCTGGACAAAATGACAGCAGCTGACGTCATAGTTATTGTAATTTTATATATTGTTTGAAAAGCAAATGAACACTTTTCTAACATCACAAACACCGGCAGGACCGGATTAAGAGGCCGATTCATTAATAGCGCCAGGTAGCGACAGATGAGCGACTGTAGCGTGATTTTTTCAGCGCCAGCCAGTATTCGCTGTGCTTGGCCGGCATTAGCTTGATGACAGCGACTCAGTCGGTTTGCGGTAATGTTGAATACGGGCTGGGGGGTCGCTGTTTCACAGGTCCAGCGTTGTATGTGAGCGCCTGACAACGAATGGCCAGAGCGAACGGCTAGCTTCATATTCATCAACAAATCACGCTCCGAATGTGCTGTCGCTGTCCATTCCTTGTTTAAACCCCAGAGCGCTGGCGGCGATGTGTATTAACTAGTTTTTGACCCCTAAACAACCATATTTTTTGAATGTAACATTATACATGTTTTTAGAATCATTTTGTAATATGAATACATTAATCTCAGACCTGTTAGATCAATTCTGCACATATTTTTTTTAATTTTTTTTTGACTTAAAAATAAATCCTAACATTGCAGAAGTGTTCTCCGATTTTTTGACATTAAAAAAAAAAAAAAAAAATTAATACCAATTAATTATGAATAATTATAGATTGCTCCATTGAAATGCATTGGACATCGCCAGGGAGCGACAGCTCATACCTGGCGCTGTGAGGGAATTTGCAGCGGCGCTGTTCGGTCCAGGCGGCTTCATGATGAATGCCGCGCTAGCCGCCGCTCTCGCCGGCGCTAGCCTCATTTTGCTTGATAAATGCGTCATTGTGACCACCGCCGGGCGTACTTGAGTCGGTAGTCGCCGTTAGCTGCCGCTACCTGGCGCTCGTCAGACACTACCTGGCGCTATCGCTTGATGAATAAGGGCCTAAGTGTGGTGGAGGCCCCAAATACTGTATTATTTTTCTGGCACCCGCCCACTTACTGGAACGTCAGATCGAGTCCCTTGTGCTGCTCGGGAACTCCTGCTTTGCCATTCTGGGAGGAGGGTAGCGTAGTCGCCCAGCTGGTACAGCAGAAAACAGTTTCCTGCATTGAGCTGCCAGCGGCTGTCTTTAGTCTATTATGTGCAGTGACAGCTCTGCACCCACCCCTCACTGTAGCATTGCTGACGGCAGCTTTGCTGCTCTAGACTCTCCGTCCTGCCCTGTGGTGGCGTTGCCCAAGCATGGGGGATCCCCACTGCCCCCGATAGCTTTGTTGCTGGCCCCGCGGCCCATCAGACTAAAGATTTAAAGCCTCCTGGACCAGACCATAACCCAAAGGTTGGTGGAGGCCCCCTTTGCATGGCAAATAGTGGAGGCCCCGGGGCACATGCCCCTTGCGCCCCCCTCATAATCCGGCTCTGCACACAGGATATCTCCCAATTAAATGAGTGACTTCTCTTACTTAAAATTACCTTCAGATTCATTGTTGTAGATTTTAGACTCTTCGTGGTTTAACTAAATCCCAAACATTGTACTTTCCTTCTAGGTAGGCAGGTAGTTAGGCAGCTATTTAGTTGGAAACATGTTTTTCCAAGACTAGTGATAGTTTGATCATTTGAAGGAATAACATATTGGTGTTTACATTGACCGGTGCCTTCCACTAAATAGGAAGAAAAACATGTCAAACCAAGACAGCATGAGCTGTGAAGAAAGAAGAGCCTGCAATGGTCTAGCACTGTAACAAGTAGGATGCATCTGGCCCATTTGGATCATGATTGCTTTGTGATTGAACACTGTGGAACTAGTGCCATGTCTTTCCACAACACAACCTTCACATTATTCCATGGGTTGATAGATGCGTACCACACTGGAGAACAATACAATCTATCAGTCGGGATGAAGGCCCTTCTGACAGGCTAGAGGCAGAGGGTGTGAGGAGTGAAGGGTTTTTTTTGGACTTAGAATGGGTGCACTTAGATTCTCACTGCTTCTTCAGAGGTGACACCCATGCGATAAAAGAAGATGAACTTGATGCACAGTCACAGCTTAAACACAGAAAAACTTCCAAAGCAGCAGTATTCACTTCAACCAGATACTTAATTTGAGGCCTCACCTCTATAGCTGCAAAGAAGGTCAACACCGGACTTATTCCCCCCTCCAGACTCTTTACATAATAGTCCACCTTCAGTCTCTAGGACTGCCATGGATCTTAGTAAACTCTATTTGTCTGCTACCTTATGCTGCTGGGTTTCCAGACTCCTTGCTAACATTACTAATCCTCACAGATTCATCACTTAGAACCCAGAATAAAGGCTAGATCCTTAAATACTAGGATCGTTTCTAACTCCTATATCCATAGGGAAAGTTGATATCCCTTAGGTTTATAATTATTTGTTCATATACTCAATTTGTTTTGCCAAGGAAAGGAGATGCTTAGGTGCCACTAGGTAGGAAGATCCATGTTTAGTGAGGAGGTTTCTCCTAGGTTTGTGTGAAGTAGTCTTGTTCTGGTGATTTTTTTTAGATTACTCACACCTTAGATGAATGAGGATATGCAGAGTAGCTGGCAAATGAAGTAATGGAGACTGTAACTGGAAGACTGGAAGTTCTCCTCCGGCTTTGAGTCTGTTGCTGTATAGTGTAATGGCTGAGAGTTCTCCAGCTGTGAGTCTGTGGATTTTACCCTATGAACCACAGGAAGAACCTCACTATTTCACTATATTTATGTTTTAGCAAATGATTTGTAACATAACTACTATACTAGTATGAAGGTAAATACCAGCCTTTAAGAATATTAAATGCATGAGTGTAGGGCTCTTTTCTCAACTAACCTAACATTAACCTAGGTGGGGACAATCCCCCTGTCACCTCTATAGGCATTACCAGTGTGTCTCTCAACAAAAAAAACAAATATCCCTTCTTGTATGTAACAACCCTTCTCTGGACAACCCCCTGTTTCTCCCAAACATGTGAAACCCATGGGCCTGTCCATATGCTGAACTGGCAACACTGTTATTAGTCCGATTCTGACTGGTCCCTGTTAATTAGACTTTCCTTCCAGAATCAGAAAGACCTACTTTTAACTTTAATTCTATTAAATGACCATGTGACTGCTTTGGTAGTGAAATTCACACTGCCATCTAATGTTCCTTCTTTTAACTTTCCTTACCCCTGAATCCCATTGGAGAAAATGGTGATTCCTAATTACAACTAGTAACTTGAGCTATAACTATTGATGTACCATTTTCTAGCTGGCTACTCTTGCAAAACAGCACTATGCAGTCTGAGGAAGGATAATTTGGGACTGAGAGGAACTATTTTCAGACTAGGGTCCCAATGGAGCATCCCAGTTCGGGATGCCCTGCAGTGACACCTTGTACAGAAAGCATGAGATGGGGCAAAAAGCATGTGTGGCATCACTGATCTCTTGTCTCTGCACACATGAATTACGGGGGTAAATGCACAACCGACATCCTGGCCCCACCCAAGTAGTTGCCCCCTATGTTGGATTTATGCCTCTACTTTCCCAAAGGACATAGTTTTGTCCTGCTAAAACTATACCTACCCAGACCTGGTATAAAAAAAAATACATGAATTCTTCAAATATATGTCTACATTATACCTTGTATACACCAATCCAGAAAACAATTCCATCACCTCCATTTTACCAGTCAAGCTTTGTTCATTAGAGAACTTTTATGCATTTTAGATTTGACCTAACAGTAGTCATTCCCGTTGGTCATAAAATCACAAAAACAATAGCTCGGAGCCAAATTCAACCTTTTGTACCGAGATTCTTTTACAAACAGCTCACACAACCTCACCTAAGTTTACCTTTTAATATTAGATTTCTTCCACAGCCAGGACACCTTTCAAACGATTTGCTGCACACGATGACCCAGCTGCTATTACAACGCCTTTATTATGACAATGCCAAAGTCACACAAAGCTGAGTGATTAGTTTGAAAGGACGGTGTCACGTCTTCACAGGACCTAATCATAGAGTATGGATGGAGTGCATTTGCCTACGTTCTTCTAATCATTCCTCGCCAATCAGTCAGTGTTTTGCAGATGTAAGTGTAATTAACATCTTTGGTGGTAGAAATAAACCGAGCTCGCACAAGACAAACACGTTATTATTAATAAACGTCTTCTTCACGGATATGTGCTTTCCTAGACCTAGGATCTATTAAAAGTAGCTTGAGAAGAAAATAAAAACTTTAAGGTATAGTCATTCCTCATTTGAAGAACATCAGTAATTAGGAAAGGAGTGCAAAAGATTACATTTGGGATTATTCAAGGATATAAAGTAGAGAATGTTAAAACATATTATCTGCCCCATTTATTTAGAGATCCATGACATATCTGCAAAGTTTTTATTTGTTTTCTGCAACATTATGGAAAGAGCTATACTCTTGTCTTTGCACTTACCAACAAAGCGTTGAATTATTCAATGGCATTGCTTTTCAGTAAGTAATTTTCTGGGGTTCATTAGGCCCCATGGCATTCCTCCTCTGTTCTACAGCAGAGAGCAGGGATGTTGATAAAATTGTTGTGGGATTCTGAGACTAAGGGCCTTATTTATGAAGTGTGCCATTTAGCATCTGTTTTGTGTCTGGGACTACATTAGTGTTAGCAGTCGCTGCACAGAATGCTAACTAATTATTATTATATTTAATTAAATCATATTATTAATCATTATTAATGATTGTTACACTATGGGCCTTATTTATCAAGGGTAAGCGCCAGGTAGTGTCTCACTAGCGCCAGGTAGCGCCAGCTATCGGCGGCTACCGACTCCAGAAACCCAGGCTGCGAACACAATCACGCATTTATCACGCTAAATGAGGCTAGCACCGGCGAGAGCGTCAGCTAGCGCGGGATTCATCATGTTGCAGACTTCAGCGAACAGCGCCGCTGCTAATTCCATCACAGCGCCAGGTATGACCTCTCGCTACCTGGCGCTCTCCAGTGCATTTCAATGGAGAAATCTTTAAATATTCATAATTAATTGATATTAATGTTTTTTTTTTTTTTAAATGTCAAAAATTCTGTGACCACTTCTGCAATGTTAGATTTTTTTTTTAAGGTAATAAAAATAAAAAATAAGAATTTGTGCAGAATTGATATTACAGGTCTGATATTAATGTATTCATATTACAAAATGTTTATAAAAACATGTTTATTTTTTGTTAACAAAAATATTGTTGTTTGGGGGTTAAAAAACTACTTTTAACCCATCGGCGCCAGCGCTCTGGGGTTTAAACAAGCATTTCACAGCGCGAGAATTTTTTGAGCATGATTTGTTAATGAATATGCTGGGAGCCGTTCGCTATGGCCATTCGCTGTCATGCGCTCCCATACAACGCGGAACCAGTCAAACAGCGACTAACCCTGTATTCAACATTACCGCACACCGACTGAGTCGCTGTCAACAACCGAACAACGGCCAAGCACAGCGAATACTAGCGGGCGCTGTGAAAATCACGCTACTGTCGCTCATCTGTCGCTACCTGGCGCTATTAATAAATCGGCCTCTATGTATGTCAGTGCCTGTTGGACCCCCGGGCCGATTATCACAACACCAGTGATCATATTATCAAGATTATCCCAGCGCCAGTGAGCGCTGAAGATCATATTTATGTTTTTTTGCCACTGTATTTTCCAAGTGCTGGTTGGCGTTTCATCATTACCGTTACAAAAAAATCACTGCTGGGGACAAAGGGGAAACGTTTTACAGTGCGTTTAGGCTGCTTTTTAGTTGTTATCTTAATAATAACACATTGTTAAGCAAAAGAAGCCATGAAAATCAATTTTAATAATCCTCCCAAAAATACATTTTGGACCTTCTAGGGCCAGCATTTTAATTATTAAGTCCCAATGCAGGTTCTGTACAAATAAATGTGTTTAAAATTAATTATAAGCATAAAACAGTTAAATCAAGTTCTGCCTATTCTGCTCTAAGGGATCTTGACCTACAGTGCTGCAACCTTTTTGGTGCTAGTGTTAAATAAGATGCTAACTGGCTGCCGCATTGGCACTGCCTTTTTTTTATTCCCTTTATTTTCGATAGGAAACGGGTGTGAGACCGCTACAATGCAGATTAATAGACAGTAATACACAAAACTTAGGGGGTTATTTAAGAACTGATAGCGACAGGGCTTTGTAGCGACAGGCAGCGTTTGGTGAACGCCAGGCTCTGTATGCAAAACCACATTTAAGAAAACGAATCTGGTGAGCGACTCTAACAGCGCCTCTAACAGCTCAGTGTATAGCACAGGCACTCTAGGCTCAGGAGCGCCATGTAGTACCTGTCGCTCTGTAGCACTCCCCCATACATTTCAATTGGGGTACATTAGTTGTGTATAAATAGCGTTTTTGGCAATTTAGTTATTTTTTTTTTTTTTTTGCTCAGATCTTTGTGTGACCTCTCCTGGCTGCAAACAAACACTTTTTGAACTTTTTTGGACTTTTTATATTTTTATGCAGAATTGTATTTACAGGTCTGGCACTAAAGTGTTATTGTCCCAGTGTTAAAACAATGTAATTCCATGTATTTTCGCTTAGTTACAGGTGTATATGTGTTCAAAAACAGACTTTAATCATACAGCATCTGACCCTCTATGCTAGAGCGCCCAGCTTTAGAACTGTGTGTGTGTAGTTTTTGGTTAAATAATGTGTGGAGCGCCAAGTGCCAGACGCACTGAGCTGGCGCTACCTCTCGCTCGCTGCAGGGCTGTACTATTGTTAGAGCGCCCAACACACATCACATTCATCAATGCCGGCCAGCTTTCTAGAGCGTCCGAGATGCTCTGTTACAGCGCCTGATACCCGCTTACAGTGTCTACTAGTGGTTGCTCTAAGCACCGCTATACAGACGCTCATCTGCCGATACCTGCTGTTAGTAGTGAATCAGCCTCTTAAAGAATTCTTTGCTATAGTCCTTTAGCCAAAGCCTGTACACACCCTGCCTTTCTCCTCTTACTGGAACTAAGCCAAAACCAGCACCTACTAGTGGTCTCTAAAAACAAAATGCATTTTTACAAAAGACGGTGTAGGTGTTTCTTTCTAAAAGTTACAGTATAGTTATATGTCTGTGTAAATACATATAATTCCAAACTTAAGAGGGGAGGGGTGGAAGGCTTTACCTAACAGTCAATTAGTTAACAGATAATTCACAGTTACGCACAAGGAGACCGCAGTGTTTATCTAGTACAGGATGGAAAGGGATGCAGAACAGGACACAGCTTTGGACACAGACATTAGGGTTCATTCGGCGCAACTCGCAGTTAGCTGTGCAAATTATTCAAGCATTTGCACAGCTAAAGTTGATGTTCAATTGCACCAAGGAAAAGAAAATTTTGTAAAAAAAAAAAATTCTCACAGTGCTGATTCAGCCCTAAAGTACCACTATAAAGTGTTACTTCACTTGAAACTTTTCTAATTAGTTTTTTGTCAGCATGAACATTCTTTAAAGTAGAGGTGTGAAGATATAATTCTATCAAAGAACATGTAATAAACGTGGAGGCTGATTCAATACTAACGCCAGGTATCGACAGATTAGTGCCTGTATAGTGGCGCTTAGAGCGACCGCTAGTATACGCTCATGTGCGGGTATCGGGCGCTGTAACAGAGTGTCTTGGTCGCTCTAGTAACCTGGCCGGCATTGCTGAATGGGATGTATGTTGGGCGCTCTAACACCAGTACAGCACTGCAGGGAGCGAGAGGTAACACCAGCTCAGTGCGACCGACTTTCAGCGACTCACACCATACTTATCAAAAAACTACACACACACACAGCGTCGGCACTCTAAAGCTGGTCGCTATAGCATACAGTGCCAGATGCTGTGTGATTAAAGTCTGTTTATGAACACATATCCACCAGTAAGAAAGCGGAAACACATGGAATGACATTGTTGTAACTAGGGATGAGCGAATCGATCCGGACGAACCCGGATTCGATCCGAATTTCAGGAAAAATTCGATTTGGATCGAATCCGAATTTCCCCGCGATTCGATCACTCGAAGTTTTCCTTTAACATCCATTCATTTACATTTACAGGCATTCTAAGATGGCGGACGGGACATGTCTGGACATCTATCCCGCGCCAGTGCAAGCTGGGGCAGTCACATGCAGCCTATCAGCAGCCAGCAAGCCCGGTGACGTCACACAGCGGTATTTAACGGCGGCCATCTTGCTTTTCCTCATTTCTCTATTGCATTCGTGACAGACAGAACGCTGTGTAGCTGAGGCACTTAGACAGGCAGGGACAGACAGGGACAGGCTGGAGACAGGCAGGAGACAGGCAGGAGACAGACAGGAGACAGACAGAAAGCCAGGGAAAGGTAGGAAAAACGGAGGCTGTGACAGGGAGATTTTTTTTTTTTCATCCAGCCTTTGTTAGCGTTTTCAGGCTGCTTATAGTAACTAACTGTGCATATATACTGAACTGATCTTAAGTCTGCTGTGAGGCATCCCATTCTGTGACTAAAGCAGCCTCTGTTTAAGACCATATAAGCATTTGCTCTTATCATATTTGAAATTAGCCTGATAAAGACACTTTTGCTGGGCAAAGCACTACTGTACCCTGCCAGGTCCATTCCTGCCCAGGGCATCCCATTCTGTGACTAAAGCAGCCTCTGTTTAAGACCATATAAGCATTTGCTCTTATCATATTTGAAATTAGCCTGATAAAGACACTTTTGCTGGGCAAAGCACTACTGGACCCTGCCAGGTCCATTCCTGCCCAGGGCATCCCATTCTGTGACTACAGCAGCCTCTGTTTAAGACCATATAAGCATTTGCTCTTATCATATTTGAAATTAGCCTGATAAAGACACTTTTGCTGGGCAAAGCACTACTGGACCCTGCCAGGTCCATTCCTGCCCAGGGCATCCCATTCTGTGACTAAAGCAGCCTCTGTTTAAGACCATATAAGCATTTGCTCTTATCATATTTGAAATTAGCCTGATAAAGACACTTTTGCTGGGCAAAGCACTACTGTACCCTGCCAGGTCCATTCCTGCCCAGGGCATCCCATTCTGTGACTAAAGCAGCCTCTGTTTAAGACCATATAAGCATTTGCTCTTATCATATTTGAAATTAGGCCTGATAAAGACACTTTTGCTGGGCAAAGCACTACTGGACCCTGCCAGGTCGATTCCTGTTGGGGCATCCCATTCTGTGACTAAAGCAGCCTCTGTTTAAGACCATATAAGCATTTGCTCTTATCATATTTGAAATTAGGCCTGATAAAGACACTTTTGCTGGGCAAAGCACTACTGTACCCTGCCAGGTCCATTCCTGCCCAGGGCATCCCATTCTGTGACTAAAGCAGCCTCTGTTTAAGACCATATAAGCATTTGCTCTTATCATATTTGAAATTAGCCTGATAAAGACACTTTTGCTGGGCAAAGCACTACTGGACCCTGCCAGGTCCATTCCTGCCCAGGGCATCCCATTCTGTGACTACAGCAGCCTCTGTTTAAGACCATATAAGCATTTGCTCTTATCATATTTGAAATTAGCCTGATAAAGACACTTTTGCTGGGCAAAGCACTACTGTACCCTGCCAGGTCCATTCCTGCCCAGGGCATCCCATTCTGTGACTACAGCAGCCTCTGTTTAAGACCATATAAGCATTTGCTCTTATCATATTTGAAATTAGGCCTGATAAAGACACTTTTGCTGGGCAAAGCACTACTGGACCCTGGAAGGTCGATTCCTGCCCAGGGCATCCCATTCTGTGACTAAAGCAGCCTCTGTTTAAGACCATATAAGCATTTGCTCTTATCATATTTGAAATTAGGCCTGATAAAGACACATTTGCTGGGCAAAGCACTACTGTACCCTGCCAGGTCCATTCCTGCCCAGGGCATCCCATTCTGTGACTAAAGCAGCCTCTGTTTAAGACCATATAAGCATTTGCTCTTATCATATTTGAAATTAGCCTGATAAAGACACTTTTGCTGGGCAAAGCACTACTGGACCCTGCCAGGCCCATTCCTGCCCAGGGCATCCCATTCTGTGACTAAAGCAGCCTCTGTTTAAGACCATATAAGCATTTGCTCTTATCATATTTGAAATTAGCCTGATAAAGACACTTTTGCTGGGCAAAGCACTACTGTACCCTGCCAGGTCCATTCCTGCCCAGGGCATCCCATTCTGTGACTAAAGCAGCCTCTGTTTAAGACCATATAAGCATTTGCTCTTATCATATTTGAAATTAGGCCTGATAAAGACACTTTTGCTGGGCAAAGCACTACTGGACCCTGCCAGGTCGATTCCTGCCCAGGGCATCCCATTCTGTGACTAAAGCAGCCTCTGTTTAAGACCATATAAGCATTTGCTCTTATCATATTTGAAATTAGGCCTGATAAAGACACTTTTGCTGGGCAAAGCACTACTGTACCCTGCCAGGTCCATTCCTGCCCAGGGCATCCCATTCTGTGACTAAAGCAGCCTCTGTTTAAGACCATATAAGCATTTGCTCTTATCATATTTGAAATTAGGCCTGATAAAGACACTTTTGCTGGGCAAAGCACTACTGTACCCTGCCAGGTCCATTCCTGCCCAGGGCATCCCATTCTGTGACTAAAGCAGCCTCTGTTTAAGACCATATAAGCATTTGCTCTTATCATATTTGAAATTAGCCTGATAAAGACACTTTTGCTGGGCAAAGCACTACTGGACCCTGCCAGGTCCATTCCTGCCCAGGGCATCCCATTCTGTGACTAAAGCAGCCTCTGTTTAAGACCATATAAGCATTTGCTCTTATCATATTTGAAATTAGCCTGATAAAGACACTTTTGCTGGGCAAAGCACTACTGTACCCTGCCAGGTCCATTCCTGCCCAGGGCATCCCATTCTGTGACTAAAGCAGCCTCTGTTTAAGACCATATAAGCATTTGCTCTTATCATATTTGAAATTAGCCTGATAAAGACACTTTTGCTGGGCAAAGCACTACTGGACCCTGCCAGGTCCATTCCTGCCCAGGGCATCCCATTCTGTGACTACAGCAGCCTCTGTTTAAGACCATATAAGCATTTGCTCTTATCATATTTGAAATTAGCCTGATAAAGACACTTTTGCTGGGCAAAGCACTACTAGACCCTGCCAGGTCCATTCCTGCCCAGGGCATCCCATTCTGTGACTACAGCAGCCTCTGTTTAAGACCATATAAGCATTTGCTCTAATCATATTTGAAATTAGCCTGATAAAGACACTTTTGCTGGGCAAAGCACTACTGTACCCTGCCAGGTCCATTCCTGCCCAGGGCATCCCATTCTGTGACTAAAGCAGACTCTGTTTAAGACCATATAAGCATTTGCTCTTATCATATTTGAAATTAGGCCTGATAAAGACACTTTTGCTGGGCAAAGCACTACTGGACCCTGCCAGGTCGATTCCTGTTGGGGCATCCCATTCTGTGACTAAAGCAGCCTCTGTTTAAGACCATATAAGCATTTGCTCTTATCATATTTGAAATTAGGCCTGATAAAGACACTTTTGCTGGGCAAAGCACTACTGTACCCTGCCAGGTCCATTCCTGCCCAGGGCATCCCATTCTGTGACTAAAGCAGCCTCTGTTTAAGACCATATAAGCATTTGCTCTTATCATATTTGAAATTAGCCTGATAAAGACACTTTTGCTGGGCAAAGCACTACTGGACCCTGCCAGGTTCATTCCTGCCCAGGGCATCCCATTCTGTGACTACAGCAGCCTCTGTTTAAGACCATATAAGCATTTGCTCTTATCATATTTGAAATTAGCCTGATAAAGACACTTTTGCTGGGCAAAGCACTACTGTACCCTGCCAGGTCCATTCCTGCCCAGGGCATCCCATTCTGTGACTAAAGCAGCCTCTGTTTAAGACCATATAAGCATTTGCTCTTATCATATTTGAAATTAGGCCTGATAAAGACACATTTGCTGGGCAAAGCACTACTGTACCCTGCCAGGTCCATTCCTGCCCAGGGCATCCCATTCTGTGACTAAAGCAGCCTCTGTTTAAGACCATATAAGCATTTGCTCTTATCATATTTGAAATTAGCCTGATAAAGACACTTTTTCTGGGCAAAGCACTACTGGACCCTGCCAGGTCCATTCCTGCCCAGGGCATCCCATTCTGTGACTAAAGCAGCCTCTGTTTAAGACCATACAAGCATTTGCTCTTATCATATTTGAAATTAGCCTGATAAAGACACTTTTGCTGGGCAAAGCACTACTGTACCCTGCCAGGTCCATTCCTGCCCAGGGCATCCCATTCTGTGACTAAAGCAGCCTCTGTTTAAGACCATATAAGCATTTGCTCTTATCATATTTGAAATTAGGCCTGATAAAGACACATTTGCTGGGCAAAGCACTACTGTACCCTGCCAGGTCCATTCCTGCCCAGGGCATCCCATTCTGTGACTAAAGCAGCCTCTGTTTAAGACCATATAAGCATTTGCTCTTATCATATTTGAAATTAGCCTGATAAAGACACTTTTGCTGGGCAAAGCACTACTGGACCCTGCCAGGTCCATTCCTGCCCAGGGCATCCCATTCTGTGACTAAAGCAGCCTCTGTTTAAGACCATATAAGCATTTGCTCTTATCATATTTGAAATTAGCCTGATAAAGACACTTTTGCTGGGCAAAGCACTACTGTACCCTGCCAGGTCCATTCCTGCCCAGGGCATCCCATTCTGTGACTAAAGCAGCCTCTGTTTAAGACCATATAAGCATTTGCTCTTATCATATTTGAAATTAGCCTGATAAAGACACTTTTGCTGGGCAAAGCACTACTGTACCCTGCCAGGTCCATTCCTGCCCAGGGCATCCCATTCTGTGACTAAAGCAGCCTCTGTTTAAGACCATATAAGCATTTGCTCTTATCATATTTGAAATTAGGCCTGATAAAGACACTTTTGCTGGGCAAAGCACTACTGGACCCTGCCAGGTCGATTCCTGCCCAGGGCATCCCATTCTGTGACTAAAGCAGCCTCTGTTTAAGACCATATAAGCATTTGCTCTTATCATATTTGAAATTAGGCCTGATAAAGACACTTTTGCTGGGCAAAGCACTACTGTACCCTGCCAGGTCCATTCCTGCCCAGGGCATCCCATTCTGTGACTAAAGCAGCCTCTGTTTAAGACCATATAAGCATTTGCTCTTATCATATTTGAAATTAGCCTGATAAAGACACTTTTGCTGGGCAAAGCACTACTGGACCCTGCCAGGTCGATTCCTGCCCAGGGCATCCCATTCTGTGACTAAAGCAGCCTCTGTTTAAGACCATATAAGCATTTGCTCTTATCATATTTGAAATTAGGCCTGATAAAGACACTTTTGCTGGGCAAAGCACTACTGTACCCTGCCAGGTCCATTCCTGCCCAGGGCATCCCATTCTGTGACTAAAGCAGCCTCTGTTTAAGACCATATAAGCATTTGCTCTTATCATATTTGAAATTAGGCCTGATAAAGACACTTTTGCTGGGCAAAGCACTACTGTACCCTGCCAGGTCCATTCCTGCCCAGGGCATCCCATTCTGTGACTAAAGCAGCCTCTGTTTAAGACCATATAAGCATTTGCTCTTATCATATTTGAAATTAGCCTGATAAAGACACTTTTGCTGGGCAAAGCACTACTGGACCCTGCCAGGTCCATTCCTGCCCAGGGCATCCCATTCTGTGACTAAAGCAGCCTCTGTTTAAGACCATATAAGCATTTGCTCTTATCATATTTGAAATTAGCCTGATAAAGACACTTTTGCTGGGCAAAGCACTACTGTACCCTGCCAGGTCCATTCCTGCCCAGGGCATCCCATTCTGTGACTAAAGCAGCCTCTGTTTAAGACCATATAAGCATTTGCTCTTATCATATTTGAAATTAGCCTGATAAAGACACTTTTGCTGGGCAAAGCACTACTGGACCCTGCCAGGTCCATTCCTGCCCAGGGCATCCCATTCTGTGACTACAGCAGCCTCTGTTTAAGACCATATAAGCATTTGCTCTTATCATATTTGAAATTAGCCTGATAAAGACACTTTTGCTGGGCAAAGCACTACTAGACCCTGCCAGGTCCATTCCTGCCCAGGGCATCCCATTCTGTGACTACAGCAGCCTCTGTTTAAGACCATATAAGCATTTGCTCTTATCATATTTGAAATTAGCCTGATAAAGACACTTTTGCTGGGCAAAGCACTACTGTACCCTGCCAGGTCCATTCCTGCCCAGGGCATCCCATTCTGTGACTAAAGCAGACTCTGTTTAAGACCATATAAGCATTTGCTCTTATCATATTTGAAATTAGGCCTGATAAAGACACTTTTGCTGGGCAAAGCACTACTGGACCCTGCCAGGTCGATTCCTGTTGGGGCATCCCATTCTGTGACTAAAGCAGCCTCTGTTTAAGACCATATAAGCATTTGCTCTTATCATATTTGAAATTAGGCCTGATAAAGACACTTTTGCTGGGCAAAGCACTACTGGACCCTGCCAGGTCCATTCCTGCCCAGGGCATCCCATTCTGTGACTAAAGCAGCCTCTGTTTAAGACCATATAAGCATTTGCTCTTATCATATTTGAAATTAGCCTGATAAAGACACTTTTGCTGGGCAAAGCACTACTGGACCCTGCCAGGTCCATTCCTGCCCAGGGCATCCCATTCTGTGACTACAGCAGCCTCTGTTTAAGACCATATAAGCATTTGCTCTTATCATATTTGAAATTAGCCTGATAAAGACACTTTTGCTGGGCAAAGCACTACTGGACACTGCCAGGTCCATTCATGCCCAGGGCATCCCATTCTGTGACTACAGCAGCCTCTGTTTAAGACCATATAAGCATTTGCTCTTATCATATTTGAAATTAGCCTGATAAAGACACTTTTGCTGGGCAAAGCACTACTGTACCCTGCCAGGTCCATTCCTGCCCAGGGCATCCCATTCTGTGACTAAAGCAGCCTCTGTTTAAGACCATATAAGCATTTGCTCTTATCATATTTGAAATTAGCCTGATAAAGACACTTTTGCTGGGCAAAGCACTACTGGACCCTGCCAGGTCGATTCCTGCCCAGGGCATCCCATTCTGTGACTAAAGCAGCCTCTGTTTAAGACCATATAAGCATTTGCTCTTATCATATTTGAAATTAGCCTGATAAAGACACTTTTGCTGGGCAAAGCACTACTGTACCCTGCCAGGTCCATTCCTGCCCAGGGCATCCCATTCTGTGACTAAAGCAGCCTCTGTTTAAGACCATATAAGCATTTGCTCTTATCATATTTGAAATTAGCCTGATAAAGACACTTTTGCTGGGCAAAGCACTACTGGACCCTGCCAGGTCCATTCCTGCCCAGGGCATCCCATTCTGTGACTACAGCAGCCTCTGTTTAAGACCATATAAGCATTTGCTCTTATCATATTTGAAATTAGCCTGATAAAGACACTTTTGCTGGGCAAAGCACTACTGTACCCTGCCAGGTCCATTCCTGCCCAGGGCATCCCATTCTGTGACTAAAGCAGCCTCTGTTTAAGACCATATAAGCATTTGCTCTTATCATATTTGAAATTAGGCCTGATAAAGACACTTTTGCTGGGCAAAGCACTACTGGACCCTGCCAGGTCGATTCCTGCCCAGGGCATCCCATTCTGTGACTAAAGCAGCCTCTGTTTAAGACCATATAAGCATTTGCTCTTATCATATTTGAAATTAGGCCTGATAAAGACACTTTTGCTGGGCAAAGCACTACTGTACCCTGCCAGGTCCATTCCTGCCCAGGGCATCCCATTCTGTGACTAAAGCAGCCTCTGTTTAAGACCATATAAGCATTTGCTCTTATCATATTTGAAATTAGCCTGATAAAGACACTTTTGCTGGGCAAAGCACTACTGGACCCTGCCAGGTCCATTCCTGCCCAGGGCATCCCATTCTGTGACTAAAGCAGCCTCTGTTTAAGACCATATAAGCATTTGCTCTTATCATATTTGAAATTAGCCTGATAAAGACACTTTTGCTGGGCAAAGCACTACTGTACCCTGCCAGGTCCATTCCTGCCCAGGGCATCCCATTCTGTGACTAAAGCAGCCTCTGTTTAAGACCATATAAGCATTTGCTCTTATCATATTTGAAATTAGGCCTGATAAAGACACTTTTGCTGGGCAAAGCACTACTGGACCCTGCCAGGTCGATTCCTGCCCAGGGCATCCCATTCTGTGACTAAAGCAGCCTCTGTTTAAGACCATATAAGCATTTGCTCTTATCATATTTGAAATTAGCCTGATAAAGACACTTTTGCTGGGCAAAGCACTACTGGACCCTGCCAGGTCCATTCCTGCCCAGGGCATCCCATTCTGTGACTACAGCAGCCTCTGTTTAAGACCATATAAGCATTTGCTCTTATCATATTTGAAATTAGCCTGATAAAGACACTTTTGCTGGGCAAAGCACTACTGGACACTGCCAGGTCCATTCATGCCCAGGGCATCCCATTCTGTGACTACAGCAGCCTCTGTTTAAGACCATATAAGCATTTGCTCTTATCATATTTGAAATTAGCCTGATAAAGACACTTTTGCTGGGCAAAGCACTACTGTACCCTGCCAGGTCCATTCCTGCCCAGGGCATCCCATTCTGTGACTAAAGCAGCCTCTGTTTAAGACCATATAAGCATTTGCTCTTATCATATTTGAAATTAGCCTGATAAAGACACTTTTGCTGGGCAAAGCACTACTGGACCCTGCCAGGTCGATTCCTGCCCAGGGCATCCCATTCTGTGACTAAAGCAGCCTCTGTTTAAGACCATATAAGCATTTGCTCTTATCATATTTGAAATTAGCCTGATAAAGACACTTTTGCTGGGCAAAGCACTACTGTACCCTGCCAGGTCCATTCCTGCCCAGGGCATCCCATTCTGTGACTAAAGCAGCCTCTGTTTAAGACCATATAAGCATTTGCTCTTATCATATTTGAAATTAGCCTGATAAAGACACTTTTGCTGGGCAAAGCACTACTGGACCCTGCCAGGTCCATTCCTGCCCAGGGCATCCCATTCTGTGACTACAGCAGCCTCTGTTTAAGACCATATAAGCATTTGCTCTTATCATATTTGAAATTAGCCTGATAAAGACACTTTTGCTGGGCAAAGCACTACTGTACCCTGCCAGGTCCATTCCTGCCCAGGGCATCCCATTCTGTGACTAAAGCAGCCTCTGTTTAAGACCATATAAGCATTTGCTCTTATCATATTTGAAATTAGGCCTGATAAAGACACTTTTGCTGGGCAAAGCACTACTGGACCCTGCCAGGTCGATTCCTGCCCAGGGCATCCCATTCTGTGACTAAAGCAGCCTCTGTTTAAGACCATATAAGCATTTGCTCTTATCATATTTGAAATTAGGCCTGATAAAGACACTTTTGCTGGGCAAAGCACTACTGTACCCTGCCAGGTCCATTCCTGCCCAGGGCATCCCATTCTGTGACTAAAGCAGCCTCTGTTTAAGACCATATAAGCATTTGCTCTTATCATATTTGAAATTAGCCTGATAAAGACACTTTTGCTGGGCAAAGCACTACTGGACCCTGCCAGGTCCATTCCTGCCCAGGGCATCCCATTCTGTGACTAAAGCAGCCTCTGTTTAAGACCATATAAGCATTTGCTCTTATCATATTTGAAATTAGCCTGATAAAGACACTTTTGCTGGGCAAAGCACTACTGTACCCTGCCAGGTCCATTCCTGCCCAGGTCATCCCATTCTGTGACTAAAGCAGCCTCTGTTTAAGACCATATAAGCATTTGCTCTTATCATATTTGCAATTAGCCTGATAAAGACACTTTTGCTGGGCAAAGCACTACTGGACCCTGCCAGGTCCATTCCTGCCCAGGGCATCCCATTCTGTGTCTACAGCAGCCTCTGTTTAAGACCATATAAGCATTTGCTCTTATCATATTTGAAATTAGCCTGATAAAGACACTTTTGCTGGGCAAAGCACTACTTTACCCTGCCAGGTCCATTCCTGCCCAGGGCATCCCATTCTGTGACTAAAGCAGCCTCTGTTTAAGACCATATAAGCATTTGCTCTTATCATATTTGAAATTAGCCTGATAAAGACACTTTTGCTGGGCAAAGCACTACTGGACCCTGCCAGGTCCATTCCTGCCCAGGGCATCCCATTCTGTGACTAAAGCAGCCTCTGTTTAAGACCATATAAGCATTTGCTCTTATCATATTTGCAATTAGCCTGATAAAGACACTTTTGCTGGGCAAAGCACTACTGGACCCTGCCAGGTCCATTCCTGCCCAGGGCATCCCATTCTGTGTCTACAGCAGCCTCTGTTTAAGACCATATAAGCATTTGCTCTTATCATATTTGAAATTAGCCTGATAAAGACACTTTTGCTGGGCAAAGCACTACTTTACCCTGCCAGGTCCATTCCTGCCCAGGGCATCCCATTCTGTGACTAAAGCAGCCTCTGTTTAAGACCATATAAGCATTTGCTCTTATCATATTTGAAATTAGCCTGATAAAGACACTTTTGCTGGGCAAAGCACTACTGGACCCTGCCAGGTCCATTCCTGCCCAGGGCATCCCATTCTGTGACTAAAGCAGCCTCTGTTTAAGACCATATAAGCATTTGCTCTTATCATATTTGAAATTAGCCTGATAAAGACACTTTTGCTGGGCAAAGCACTACTGTACCCTGCCAGGTCCATTCCTGCCCAGGGCATCCCATTCTGTGACTACAGCAGCCTCTGTTTAAGACCATATAAGCATTTGCTCTTATCATATTTGAAATTAGCCTGATAAAGACACTTTTGCTGGGCAAAGCACTACTTTACCCTGCCAGGTCCATTCCTGCCCAGGGCATCCCATTCTGTGACTAAAGCAGCCTCTGTTTAAGACCATATAAGCATTTGCTCTTATCATATTTGAAATTAGCCTGATAAAGACACTTTTGCTGGGCAAAGCACTACTGGACCCTGCCAGGTCCATTCCTGCCCAGGGCATCCCATTCTGTGACTAAAGCAGCCTCTGTTTAAGACCATATAAGCATTTGCTCTTATCATATTTGCAATTAGCCTGATAAAGACACTTTTGCTGGGCAAAGCACTACTGGACCCTGCCAGGTCCATTCCTGCCCAGGGCATCCCATTCTGTGTCTACAGCAGCCTCTGTTTAAGACCATATAAGCATTTGCTCTTATCATATTTGAAATTAGCCTGATAAAGACACTTTTGCTGGGCAAAGCACTACTTTACCCTGCCAGGTCCATTCCTGCCCAGGGCATCCCATTCTGTGACTAAAGCAGCCTCTGTTTAAGACCATATAAGCATTTGCTCTTATCATATTTGAAATTAGCCTGATAAAGACACTTTTGCTGGGCAAAGCACTACTGGACCCTGCCAGGTCCATTCCTGCCCAGGGCATCCCATTCTGTGACTAAAGCAGCCTCTGTTTAAGACCATATAAGCATTTGCTCTTATCATATTTGAAATTAGCCTGATAAAGACACTTTTGCTGGGCAAAGCACTACTGTACCCTGCCAGGTCCATTCCTGCCCAGGGCATCCCATTCTGTGACTAAAGCAGCCTCTGTTTAAGACCATATAAGCATTTGCTCTTATCATATTTGAAATTAGGCCTGATGAAGACACTTTTGCTGGGCAAAGCACTACTGGACCCTGCCAGGTCGATTCCTGCCCAGGGCATCCCATTCTGTGACTAAAGCAGCCTCTGTTTAAGACCATATAAGCATTTGCTCTTATCATATTTGAAATTAGGCCTGATAAAGACACTTTTGCTGGGCAAAGCACTACTGTACCCTGCCAGGTCCATTCCTGCCCAGGGCATCCCATTCTGTGACTAAAGCAGCCTCTGTTTAAGACCATATAAGCATTTGCTCTTATCATATTTGAAATTAGCCTGATAAAGACACTTTTGCTGGGCAAAGCACTACTGGACCCTGCCAGGTCCATTCCTGCCCAGGGCATCCCATTCTGTGACTAAAGCAACCTCTGTTTAAGACCATATAAGCATTTGCTCTTATCATATTTGAAATTAGCCTGATAAAGACACTTTTGCTGGGCAAAGCACTACTGTACCCTGCCAGGTCCATTCCTGCCCAGGGCATCCCATTCTGTGACTAAAGCAGCCTCTGTTTAAGACCATATAAGCATTTGCTCTTATCATATTTGAAATTAGCCTGATAAAGACACTTTTGCTGGGCAAAGCACTACTGGACCCTGCCAGGTCCATTCCTGCCCAGGGCATCCCATTCTGTGACTACAGCAGCCTCTGTTTAAGACCATATAAGCATTTGCTCTTATTATATTTATATTATAAGACACTTTTGCTGGGCATAGGCTTACTGCTGCCTGCCAGGTGCACTTCTGTTGAGGCATCCCATTCTGTAACATAGCATACCCCTCTTTATTTACACTAAGCAGCTCTCTTATTTACACTAAGCAGGCCTGTTGGAGGCTGAGTGTTACTGCTCACTTTTGGTGTGCATTATATTCTGTTTCATATAGACCCACCGCTGCCCGGGTTTTTTTTAAATATCACCTACTACCACGCCAGTTAGACTATGTCGGGCAGACAAGTGCCTGGAAGTGAAAAGAGGAGTGGCAGAGGCCAAGATTCCGCAGGCAGAGCTCGCATCAGACTGGGGGCCAGTAGCAGCAGGAGTCACGCTGAGAGACCTAATCTGCCAGTATCTGCTAGCGGTCGGGTCTCCACCAGTAACGCATCTGCCGTGGTAGATTGGCTGACGCGCTCATCAACAACATCATCACAACTTACATCTGAGACCCCCAGTCTAGGGTCGGTAGGTTCCTCTGACACAACCCTGAGTTGGCATGCCCCGAGAGCAGTCCCTGTCCTCCCATTACCTCTGTCCTACGCCGTTCCCTCCCCCAGCGACGTATCCTATGCTTTGGGTTCAGCTCCACTCTTTAGTGAGGAGGACGATCAGATACAGGAGGACAGTCAGCAGCTACTGCCCAGCCAAGAAATGGAGGTGGCTTCTTTAGCTAGGCAGACAAATAGTGATGTGGACAGTGTCGTGGGTGCTGCGAGCGTTCCAGCTCCTGCGCCAGACACTGTTGACGAACATCAGTGACGTACAGCCACAACTCGGTGATGATGATGATGATGACGATGAAGCCGATCGCACTTGGGAGCCGGGTGATGAAGGGGCTTCATCGTCATCATCAGGAGAAGAGGGGCGCAGGTTGCCCCGGAGTCAGCAGCTGAGGCAGCAAGGTGGTAGCAGTCAGCATGGGGGCACAATTCCAAAGGCTGGAGCCGGCCGGGGCCGGGGCCGGGGTAGAGCACCTGCTGTGCGGCAGTCTACCTTATCGGGAGGTAGTGGAGCAGGGGTTCCTGGAGTTGGCAACAGCAGCAGTGAATCAGTGAGGCCAGGGGGTGGGAAAAGTAGCTACTCGGCAGTGTGGCAGTTTTTCCTGAGGCATCCGCAGGAGGGTAACATGGCCACATGCAAGATATGTAGGCAAAAGGTGAAGCGTGGCCAGGGTCCAAATGTTGGCACCACGGCCCTGCGTCAACATATGATGCGTCACCATAAAACGACCTGGGAGAACCGAGGCTCCCAAGGGGTGGTCCAGTCTGCTTCCTCACCAAGTGAGCTCCCAATTTCTGCCAGCCAAGGCTCCAGCACCTCAGCCGAAGGCAGCTGTGCGTCATACCCATCCTCTGTCGCTCCTGCTCCTCCTCCTCCTCCTCCAAGTCATGCATCCCGCCAGCAATCCATCAGCGAAGCCATGTCCAAGAGACAGCAGTATGCGCCCACTCATCCTACGGCGCAGAAGCTGAATGTGCTCCTGTCCAAGTTGCTGGTGCTGCAGTCGCTCCCTTTTCAGGTGGTGGAATCTGCACCTTTCAGAGAACTGATGGCTTGTGCCGAGCCGAGGTGGAGAGTCCCAAGCCGTCATTTCTTTGCCAAGAAGGCAGTACCAGCGCTGCACACTTTTGTTGAACAGAAGGTGGGCCAGTCCTTGAGCCTGTCGGTGTGTAGCAAAATACATGGCAGCGCCGACATCTGGAGCTGTAACTACGGTCAGGGGCAGTACATGTCGTTTACGGCCCACTGGGTGAATGTGGTCCCTTTGCAGCAGCAACTTGGACAGGTCACGCCGCTTCGGCCTCCGCGCTCTCTGCCCATTGGGCCTGTGACACCGTGCGACTCGGCCTCCTCATCCTCCGCCATCTCCTCACCCTCCACTGTAGGCTCAAGTCTCAGTGCCCCTCCAGTCTACCATGTGTGCAGGGCACGGAGGTGTCACGCAGTGCTTCACATGGTTTGTCTTGGCGAACGGAGTCACACAGGGGAGGAACTGCTTAAATGTATTCATCAGGAAATCCAAACATGGCTTACTCCGAGAAAACTTAAAATGGGAATCATGGTTACCGACAATGGGAAGAACATTTTGTCTGCGCTGCGCCAAGGAAGCCTGACCCATGCCCCCTGCATGGCTCACGTCTTCAATCTGGTTGTCAAGCGGTTTCTGAAGTGTTCCCCCCATCTGCAAGACATCCTAACAACTTCAAGGAAACTTTGCATGCACTTCAGCCACTCCTACACCGCCAAACACACCCTTCTTGAGCTACAGCGTCAGAATGGTATCCCCCAACATAGTCTGATTTGCGATGTTTCCACCCGTTGGAATTCCACCCTTCACATGTTGGACCGATTATATGAACAGAGAAAAGCCATCACGGATTTCCTGATGATCCAAGCAGATAGGGGGACTCCCCTGTGTAACTTCAATGTCAACCAGTGGCAGCTCATACGTGACACCTGCCGTTTGCTCAGGCCCTTTGAGGATGCCACTTTATTTGTCAGTCGGCAGGATTACGGGATGAACGACGTGATTCCACTGCTTCATGTACTACAGCACATGTTGGAAACCATGGCTGGTCAGGGCACTGGAGACATGGCGTTTACATCTTACGGCCACATGAACCCCGCTGGAGCTGAACTGGAGGAGGAGGAAGAGGAGGAGGAGGAGTTGCCCAGCGAAACACAGTTTAGGCTTGGCGAAATGGCTGGTTTATCTAGTCAGCGGACAGGAGAGGAGGAGCAGGAGCAGCCAGAGGAGCTAGAGGTTTTTGAGGAAGGCGAGACAGAGGACCCGGGCACACCGTGGCAGTATGCAGTGGAGATGGAGACAGGTAGTCCATCCGAGTCACTTGCGCAAATGGCACGAAGCATGCTCACGTGCTTGCGTAGTGACCCCAGAATTGTTTCCATCTGTCGGCGGGATGACTTCTGGCTGTCCACCTTATTGGACCCTCGCTTCCGGCACAAAATGGGGGCATTTTTTAAACCCACCGAGAGGGTGGACAAACTCAACTACTACAAAGACATTCTACGTAGGCAGTTGGCCGATGCCTATCTGCGCCATGGTCCATACTCTCGCAGGTCTGACTCGAGGGGACCTCTGCGCTCACCTTCCACTGCCATGGCCGCTGGGGGGGTTGGCAGGAGCAGCAGCAGCAGCTCCATCAGCAGCAGCAGCCTCAGTCTTCAGTCGCTAATGAGTAGCTTTCTACACCCGCATAGTGAGGCTACTCATGAGCAGCAGGAAGACCTGGAGCAGGACCTGAACCAGCAGGTCATGTCATACTTTGACATGACCATGCCAACACACCTTGAGGATCCGCTGGACTTCTGGGCAGCCAAACTTGATTTGTGGCCGCAACTAGCAGAGTTTGCCCTGGAAAAGCTGTCCTGCCCGGCAAGTAGCGTGCCATCTGAGCGGGTGTTTAGTGCGGCGGGGGCCATAGTTACGGCGAGGAGAACTCGTCTGTCAACTAAAAATGTGGAGAGACTCACCTTTGTCAAAATGAATCAGGGATGGATCAGCCAGGATTTCCACCCACCAATGCCTGATGCATGCGACTAGATTCAGCATGGTGCCACGTTTTACACTTTCCAAATGGTGCAAAACATATTTATGTCTTTAGGCCATTTTTTGGGCTCCTGCTGCTGCTACTGTCAACTCCTGCCAACTCCAGGGTGTGATTCATCCAATTTTTGGGCTCCTGAAGCCAGCTCCAGTGTATATTTGGGCTCCTGCTGCTGCTGCTGCCAACTTCTGCCAACTCCAGGGTGTGATTCATCCAATTTTTGGGCTCCTGAAGCCAACTCCAGTGTATATTTGGGCTCCTGCTGCTGCTGCTGCCAACTCCAGGGTGTGATTCATCCAATTGTTGGGCTCCTGAAGCCAACCCCAGGGTCTCTTTAAAGTAATGTTTGGGCTCCTGCTGCTGCTGCTGCCAACTTCTGCCAACTCCAGGGTGTGATTCATCCAATTTTTGGGCTCCTGAAGCCAACCCCAGGGTCTCTTTGAAGTAATGTTTGGGCTCCTGCTGCTGCTACTGTCAACTCCTGCCAACTCCAGGGTGTGATTCATCCAATTTTTGGGCTCCTGAAGCCAACTCCAGTGTATATTTGGGCTCCTGCTGCTGCTGCTGCC
This sequence comes from Gastrophryne carolinensis, assembly GCA_027917425.1. Lineage (NCBI taxonomy): Eukaryota > Metazoa > Chordata > Amphibia > Anura > Microhylidae > Gastrophryne > Gastrophryne carolinensis. The sequence continues at coordinate 329,815,589 of CM051239.1, forward strand.
AACTTCTGCCAACTCCAGGGTGTGATTCATCCAATTTTTGGGCTCCTGAAGCCAACTCCAGTGTATATTTGGGCTCCTGCTGCTGCTGCTGCCAACTCCAGGGTGTGATTCATCCAATTGTTGGGCTCCTGAAGCCAACCCCAGGGTCTCTTTAAAGTAATGTTTGGGCTCCTGCTGCTGCTGCTGCCAACTTCTGCCAACTCCAGGGTGTGATTCATCCAATTTTTGGGCTCCTGAGGCCAACTCCAGTGTATATTTGGGCTCCTGCTGCTGCTGCTGCCAACTTCTGCCAACTCCAGGGTGTGATTCATCCAATTTTTGGGCTCCTGAGGCCAACTCCAGTGTATATTTGGGCTCCTGCTGCTGCTGCTACTGTCAACTCCTGCCAACTCCAGGGTGTGATTCATCCAATTTTTGGGCTCCTGAAGCCAACTCCAGTGTATATTTGGGCTCCTGCTGCTGCTACTGTCAACTCCTGCCAACTCCAGGGTGTGATTCATCCAATTTTTGGGCTCCTGAAGCCAACTCCAGTGTATATTTGGGCTCCTGCTGCTGCTGCTGCCAACTTCTGCCAACTCCAGGGTGTGATTCATCCAATTTTTGGGCTCCTGAAGCCAACTCCAGTGTATATTTGGGCTCCTGCTGCTGCTACTGTCAACTCCTGCCAACTCCAGGGTGTGATTCATCCAATTTTTGGGCTCCTGAAGCCAACTCCAGTGTATATTTGGGCTCCTGCTGCTGCTACTGTCAACTCCTGCCAACTCCAGGGTGTGATTCATCCAATTTTTGGGCTCCTGAGGCCAACTCCAGTGTATATTTGGGCTCCTGCTGCTGCTGCTGCTGCCAACTTCTGCCAACTCCAGGGTGTGATTCATCCAATTTTTGGGCTACTGAAGCCAACTCCAGTGTATATTTGGGCTCCTGCTACTGCTACTGTCAACTCCTGCCAACTCCAGGGTGTGATTCATCCAATTGTTGGGCTCCTGAGGCCAACTCCAGTGTATATTTGGGCTCCTGCTGCTGCTGCTGCCAACTTCTGCCAACTCCAGGGTGTGATTCATCCAATTTTTGGGCTCCTGAAGCCAACTCCAGTGTATATTTGGGCTCCTGCTGCTGCTGCTGCCAACTCCAGGGTGTGATTCATCCAATTGTTGGGCTCCTGAAGCCAACCCCAGGGTCTCTTTAAAGTAATGTTTGGGCTCCTGCTGCTGCTGCTGCTGCCAACTTCTGCCAACTCCAGGGTGTGATTCATCCAATTTTTGGGCTCCTGAAGCCAACCCCAGGGTCTCTTTGAAGTAATGTTTGGGCTCCTGCTGCTGCTACTGTCAACTCCTGCCAACTCCAGGGTGTGATTCATCCAATTTTTGGGCTCCTGAGGCCAACTCCAGTGTATATTTGGGCTCCTGCTGCTGCTGCTGCCAACTTCTGCCAACTCCAGGGTGTGATTCATCCAATTTTTGGGCTCCTGAAGCCAACTCCAGTGTATATTTGGGCTCCTGCTGCTGCTACTGTCAACTCCTGCCAACTCCAGGGTGTGATTCATCCAATTTTTGGGCTCCTGAGGCCAACTCCAGTGTATATTTGGGCTCCTGCTGCTGCTGCTGCTGCCAACTTCTGCCAACTCCAGGGTGTGATTCATCCAATTTTTGGGCTCCTGAAGCCAACTCCAGTGTATATTTGGGCTCCTGCTGCTGCTACTGTCAACTCCTGCCAACTCCAGGGTGTGATTCATCCAATTTTTGGGCTCCTGAGGCCAACTCCAGTGTATATTTGGGCTCCTGCTGCTGCTGCTGCCAACTTCTGCCAACTCCAGGGTGTGATTCATCCAATTTTTGGGCTCCTAAAGCCAACCCCAGGGTCTCTTTGAAGTAATGTTTGGGCTCCTGCTGCTGCTACTGTCAACTCCTGCCAACTCCAGGGTGTGATTCATCCAATTTTTGGGCTCCTGAGGCCAACTCCAGTGTATATTTGGGCTCCTGCTGCTGCTGCTGCCAACTTCTGCCAACTCCAGGGTGTGATTCATCCAATTTTTGGGCTCCTGAAGCCAACTCCAGTGTATATTTGGGCTCCTGCTGCTGCTACTGTCAACTCCTGCCAACTCCAGGGTGTGATTCATCCAATTTTTGGGCTCCTGAGGCCAACTCCAGTGTATATTTGGGCTCCTGCTGCTGCTGCTGCTGCCAACTTCTGCCAACTCCAGGGTGTGATTCATCCAATTTTTGGGCTCCTGAAGCCAACTCCAGTGTATATTTGGGCTCCTGCTGCTGCTACTGTCAACTCCTGCCAACTCCAGGGTGTGATTCATCCAATTTTTGGGCTCCTGAGGCCAACTCCAGTGTATATTTGGGCTCCTGCTGCTGCTGCTGCCAACTTCTGCCAACTCCAGGGTGTGATTCATCCAATTTTTGGGCTCCTGAAGCCAACTCCAGTGTATATTTGGGCTCCTGCTGCTGCTGCTGTCAACTCCTGCCAACTCCAGGGTGTGATTCATCCAATTTTTGGGCTCCTGAGGCCAACTCCAGTGTATATTTGGGCTCCTGTTGCTGCTACTGTCAACTCCTGCCAACTCCAGGGTGTGATTCATCCAATTTTTGGGCTCCTGAAGCCAACTCCAGTGTATATTTGGGCTCCTGCTGCTGCTACTGTCAACTCCTGCCAACTCCAGGGTGTGATTCATCCAATTTTTGGGCTCCTGAGGCCAACTCCAGTGTATATTTGGGCTCCTGCTGCTGCTGCTGCTGCCAACTTCTGCCAACTCCAGGGTGTGATTCATCCAATTTTTGGGCTCCTGAAGCCAACTCCAGTGTATATTTGGGCTCCTGCTGCTGCTGCTGCCAACTTCTGCCAACTCCAGGGTGTGATTCATCCAATTTTTGGGCTACTGAAGCCAACTCCAGTGTATATTTGGGCTCCTGCTGCTGCTGCTGCCAACTCCTGCCAACTCCAGGGTGTGATTCATCCAATTTTTGGGCTCCTGAAGCCAACTCCAGTGTATATTTGGGCTCCTGCTGCTGCTACTGTCAACTCCTGCCAACTCCAGGGTGTGATTCATCCAATTTTTGGGCTCCTGAGGCCAACTCCAGTGTATATTTGGGCTCCTGCTGCTGCTGCTGCTGCCAACTTCTGCCAACTCCAGGGTGTGATTCATCCAATTTTTGGGCTCCTGAAGCCAACTCCAGTGTATATTTGGGCTCCTGCTGCTGCTGCTGCCAACTTCTGCCAACTCCAGGGTGTGATTCATCCAATTTTTGGGCTACTGAAGCCAACTCCAGTGTATATTTGGGCTCCTGCTGCTGCTACTGTCAACTCCTGCCAACTCCAGGGTGTGATTCATCCAATTTTTGGGCTCCTGAGGCCAACTCCAGTGTATATTTGGGCTCCTGCTGCTGCTGCTGCCAACTTCTGCCAACTCCAGGGTGTGATTCATCCAATTGTTGGGCTCCTGAGGCCAACTCCAGTGTATATTTGGGCTCCTGCTGCTGCTGCTGCCAACTTCTGCCAACTCCAGGGTGTGATTCATCCAATTTTTGGGCTCCTGAAGCCAACTCCAGTGTATATTTGGGCTCCTGCTGCTGCTACTGTCAACTCCTGCCAACTTCAGGGTGTGATTCATCCAATTTTTGGGCTCCTGAGGCCAACTCCAGTGTATATTTGGGCTCCTTCTGCCCCTCATAGTGATGCCACTTCAACTCTCTGCAATTGTGCCGCTCTGCGATTCTATTAGCGATGCCTCTGATCTGCATGTGATATTTATTCAAAGTATTATTTAACTAACCCAGCACGCATCCTGTGCGTGTTACAGCAAGGCAGAATGGTTTACAACCCTATTGAGGCTCTAGGAGGCTCAGAAATAGCCGTTTTTAATAGCGATTCGTCGCGAATTTATTCTGGTCGAAACGATTTTTGTCGGAAAATTCGGCGAATCAGTCGAATCGAATTTTTCAAAAGTTCGCTCATCTCTAGTTGTAACATTGCAACATCAACACTTTAATGCCAGACCTGTAATGACAATTCTGCATAAAAAACAAAAAAAAAAAAAAAAAAGTTTTCAAAAATGACGTTTTCTAGGCCAGGAGAGGTCACACAATTATTTGAGAGAAAAAATAAAAAAAACAAACCCTGTTTAAACAGAAGAAAAGAAACGTCCATTGAAATGAGACAGGTAATACCTGGCGCTCTGGAAGCTAGAGCACCAGCGCTATACGCTGAGCCACCTGTAATGATGAATTGGAAGCTACATGGTGCTTTTAGAGTCACTCACCAGATTCGCTTTCATGTACGTGGTTTTACGTACAGCGCCCGGTGTTTAACAGATGCTGCCTGCCGCTACGAGGCACTACCTGGTGCCATCCCTTGATAAATAACCCCCATAGTTGGCTGCCTCTTCATGAGAATGTCCACTGAATCAGGTAATGCTTACTACCCATCCAATAACATGTACAGTGCAACCTAGCTCATATGGGTCTTTTATAAATATAATATATAACAGCCTGGGTCCACAGAGCATTGGTACCCAATCCATACAGATGGAAGCCGAGGGCAATGTTAGAATGCGCCAATGCCATGCAAGCTAAAGTACAAGTATGCCTGGGGAAATAACTTCTTTCCTTATTACCAGTGATGCCTTAGTAAGGTACCAATACAGACATCTTGCACAATAGGGCTGATTCAAAGCCTCTTTCACATGCACTTTCGCATGTGTTTGTGTAAGTTTTGTGAGTTTTTTGCATGCTTTTTCGGAATTTGCGTTTTTCATGCGTTTATGCGTTTACTCTAACGCGAATACGCATTTTCGATGGTCGTATATTTATCATAAAATTTCCGTTATGTCGGGCAACTTACGTTATTGGTATGGGCTTGCACATGATTCAGAGCCTTGATTGTTGATTACAACCCGCCCAATAAAACGAGTTTGTTTTCGTTCAACTTATGGAGTCGTTTTGTAGGAGAAAGTTAGCTGTTGAGACCGGAGATGATGCTTGCTGAGTACTTGGAGAAATGCGAGCGATTGCAGCTACGCAGCCTGCTCTGCATGAGCATGGATTAATCCAGGTTGCATTGCGCAAGTTTGGACATCGATCGCATGCATGACATTGAGCTATTCAAGCTCACTCGACTTAACCGCGTTTCCCTCCATAACCTGTATAGTGAGCTGCGGCCATGGTTGGCCCGCACCGCAAGGAAGGGGCAAGCAATTGCAGGTATGACCAAAATGGTTGGCTGCCTGCAAATTTTAGCGAATGGCTCGTTCCAGAGGCTGGGTGTCCTCTCCGTGGGGATGTCCCAGCCAGAGAGGAGGCTGGTCCCCCAGGATCATGTCGTCCACCAGCCTAGTAAGTTTGTAGTCTACTTAGTTGATTTACATTAACATGCCTTCATCAACAGGTATTCCCAATCCCTAGCCTACAAACTTAGCATCATTTGTGGCCCAATCCCTAGCCTACAAACTTAGCTTCATTTATAGCCCAAACCCTAGCCTACAAACTTAGAGGCCGATTCATTAATAGCGCCAGGTAGCGACAGATGAGCGACTGTAGCGTGATTTTTACAGCGCCAGCCAGTATTCGCTGTGCTTGGCCGGCGTTTGCTTGATTACAGCGACTCAGTCGGTGTGCGGTAATGTTGAATACGGGCTTAGGGGTCGCTGTTTCACAGGTTCAGCGTTGTATGTGAGCGCCTGACAACGAATGGCCAGAGTGAACGGCTTGCTTCATATTCATTAAAAAATGACGCTCCGAATTTGCTGCCGCTGTCCATTCCTTGTTTAAACCCCAGTGCGCTGGCGGCGATGGGTGTTAACTAGTTTTTAACCCCTAAACAACCATATTTTTTGATTGTAACGTTATACATGTTTTTGGAATCATTTTGTAATATGAATATATTAATATCAGACCTGTAAGATCAATTCTGCACAAATTTTTTTTTTTTTTTTTTTTTTTTACTTTAAAAAAAAAACCTAACATTGCAGAAGTGGTCTCAGAATTTTTGACATTAAAAAAAAAAAAAAAAAAAAAAATACCAATTAATTATGATGAATTAAACATTGCTCCATTGAAATGCATTGGACAATGCCAGGGAGCGACAGGTCATACCTGGCGCTGTGAAGGAATTTGCAGCGGCGCTGTTCGTTCCAGGCGGCTTCATGATGAATCCCGCGCTAGCCATCGCTCTCGCCGGCGCTAGCCTCGTTTAGCTTGATAAATGCGTCATTGTGACCGCCGCCGGGCGTACTTGAGTTGGTAGCCGCCGATAGCTGGCGGTACCTGGCGCTCGTCAGACACTACCTGGCGCTAGCCCGTGATAAATAAGGCCATTAGCTTCATTTATGGCCCAATCCCTAGCCTAGAAAATTAATAATATTTCATTCAACAGGTATTCAAAATGCATATACGAAAAATACATTTTTGATTTCTTTTCACAGCAACACCACAACAGAGATTGCAAGTGTTAACGGCAACTTTTCATAGGCTGGTGGGCAACATAGAGGAGCTGGCAGCTTCACTGGGGACCAGTGAAGAATAGAATCCTGGGGCCTGCCATGTTTTTGTAAATATTAAAAATGTTTGTTTTAATTAAAAAAAAAAAGAAAAGTGTTTAGCCCTTCCGCTGCCAGCCTACCTGCAGCTTTTGTCACCCTCTGTTGCCAGACCATGTTTCACTATTTTGCGCTACACTTGTTCAACTGTGATTTTTGAAAGGATTTCCAGGGATTTCCCAGGAAAATGATATATTGTTTTTTTCAACAGAGTCTGGGCTTCAACGTGAAATGTCTTGTTTTTCCTTTTTTTAGTGTATTCTCAATACTTTTTGGTGAAATATGTGCAAAAAAAATAAAAAAAAACTATTTTTTGCAATTTGTAGTGTTTTTTTGTAATAAAAAATGTAAGCTTGTCAATAAAATTTTATTGCGTGCGTAACCCCAATTTCTCATGGTCACAGCGGTACCACATATGTATAGGTAGACACCCTTTCCTGCCCAGGAGACTCCCCCAAACTGAAACAGAGCTTTAGGAGATTTTCAGATAAAATACATCTGCGCTATGCGCACCTTGCAGTTTTTCCAGAAAAACAACCCTTTACATTTGAAATGCTCCCCACTAACGATATATTCTCTGGAAGTACACGCCTCAAGCTTTCTAGGAGTACCAAGCTTGTTTATGTGGACTTAGTTTTCTGGAAGTAATCCCTCAATGTATTCTTTGGTTGCACAAAGTTTCCCTAAAAAAGAATAAAATGGAAGAATCAAGCCACATTTTCCTAAAAAAAAGCTATATGCAAATAGGAAATAACAAGTAAAATCTGAAAAATCAACATGCCCCGAACAGAACGATACCCAACATGCATAGGTACTGTCAAGGGAAGAGTTGGCGAACACCAGAAAGCAAAGCGTGCGTGTAACAGTAATTTTACTTTAAAATTTCAGCTCTGCAGGCAAAGTGCGCACCTTGCAATTTTTCAACCAAAACAACCCTTTACATTTGGAATATCCCTGATAAACCATATATTCCCTGAAAGTACACATGTTAAGCTTTCTAAGAGTACCCAGCTTGTTGTAGTAGGCTCAACTTTATGGAAGTAATCCACTGAAGAATTCTTAGGTTTTTCCCTAAAAAAATGAATAAAAAACTGAATAAATAACATGTGTTCCTAAAATATAAATATACAAACAAGAAAAAACAAGCTAAATTTGAAAGAGCAAGGTCCTCCGAGCAGAACAATACCCGACATGCATAGGTACTATTAACTCTTTTAATTGCCAGCCTACTTGAAGTTTTGTCACCCTCTGTTGACAGGTCATTTTTCCCCATTCTGCGCCATGTTTTTGCCAGAATTTCCCGAAAAATTATAGATATATATTTTGCTGCAGAGTTTAGGCTTTAACATGAAATGTCTTGTTTGTAATTTTTCTACTGTTTTTTTAATATTTTTGTGTAAAAAAACAAAAAATAAAAAAATAAATATTTTTTAGACAATTGTCTCCTTTATTTTAAATAAAACATTTACTTTATTAGAGAAAACCATATTGCATGTGAAAGCCCAATTTCTCTCAATTACAACGGTACCACTTATGTATTGGTAGCCCCCCCCCCCCCCCCATTCTTGCCCAGGAGACCCCCTAAACTGAAAATAGCACTTTATAACATTTACAAATAAAATACTACTACTATCCACACTATAAACATCCTGGGGGGGGGGCAATTTTTGGGGGAATTTTAAGGGTTAAAAACCCTTAAAACTCCCCCAAAAAATTATATGGGGTCCCCCTTACCCATCATAACCAGCCCTGGACCAGCTATGGGGGCTTGTAGGAACAGGGTGCAGGCTACAAGCCCACATAGCCATGGCCCGGCCTCTTCTGCCCCCCCCCCTGTGCTTTGGGGAGGCAGGTAATTGGGGTGCCAGGGGGTAATTGGGGGTGCCAGGCTAGCCGCAGGTGACTTGCCAACCCCCAGCCTTGTGAACTGGTATAAGGGGTCTCATGGACCCCTTATCAGTTCACAAGGGGTTAAATGCAAAAATAAACACACTGACACATAAGAAAAAAAATGACATTTATTTTTATTTTTTTTACTTCACTCACCTCCGATCCTCTGTCCCCCGGTGATCTCCGATGACAGCTGACAGTCTGCTCGGGTGTTTGGAGGAGAGAGCCTGGGGAGGGGGGGCGATCACAGCCCTCTCCCCATCCCCACCTCTTTGCTCCAAGCACCCGAGCAGACTGATTCTTAGTCTCGGGTGCTGGTCTTAAGAAGCCGGCTGCTGATGACATCACAATGATGTCCCAGGGGGCGGGGCTAGCAGTCGCGATCCAGGAAGTGGGGGGAGGGCAATTTCTGCCCTCTCCTCACCACGGAAGAGCCTGGGAGGGCGATCGGAGGCCCCCCCAGTAAAGAGGAGACCTGTCGGAAGGCAGCGTGACCACAGGTAAGTAAATGTCATTTTTAATTTTTTTGTTTACAGTTAACAGCTGCTGCTGCCGAAGCGGGGGGGCCCTATTCCGATGGCACCAAATGAAAGAGGAGACCCAGCCGGATCCAACTAGGGGTCAGGTGAGTATTTTTTATTTTTTAACTATCAGGGGGAAAGTCAAGCACGTAACATCCACGTACTTGGCACTTAAGCCACGGACATGCGAGCACGTAGGTGTTACGTGCTTGGCACTTAAAGGGTTAAAACATTTTATACCAAAAAAAATTTAATATTTTTATAAAATTTGGGAAGTAAAAGTTCCCCCCCAAAAACTTTTACAATTATTTTTTCTAAACTTAACCAGATTTCGTCTTTCATTTCTCTAAACAACTACAAATTTTATGCTTGCACACATCCACTAAAGAACATAAATCAGAAGACATCTAGAAGGAACTGAAAAATATCTACAGAATCCAGAACATTAAGGTAAGCATGAAAATATGTGGATAGAAAACACCATAGAGTGCCAGGGGAGTTCAGGTAAGCATTAAAATAGAGTAGGACAAAGAAAACAACAACAACCGCTAGTGAGTTCAGATAAGCATGAATAGAGTGGGATGAAGAAAAAAACTATAACCGCTAGTGAGTTCAGGTAAGCATGAATAGAGTGGGATGAAGAAAAAAACAATAACCGCTAGTGAGTTCAGGTAAGCATGAATAGAGTGAGACGAAGAAAAAAGGAACAACCGCTAGTGAGTTCAGGTAAGCATGGGAGCAGAAGTGAGTGAGAGGATAGTTGACAAAGGGGACCTGAATGAGTTAAATAGCTGCACACATGCGTACATGTGTGCAAACATAGCAGCTTGTTCAACAAATTTCTGTTGGACGTATATTTAGGGAAAGATGCATGCTGAATATCGGGGGACACTGAAAATCTTCATTGGATGCTACGTTGAAAAACGCTGAAAATTTGTAGTATACGAGGTTTACTAAGCAACGTAAACGGAAAGCTCGTCCTCTCGAGGACGCAACGAGAGCCGAAAATGGCATTCTCGCTGGCGTACGCAGCTACGAAACGGAAGGCTCCCGATAGGGGCTCTGCATCATGCGTATGCACCTATACATACGGAGTAAAAGTGAAAAATACACATTACGAGACAAATACAAGATGGTTTTGAGGAGGCTCTGAATCAACCCTAATGTACTAAAACTAGAGCAACGCCCATTTTTCAAAAACCACAAATGTCACAAAGCACAGACTTGTCTGCAGACACTGCACACCAAATAGAGTCTAGATCTGCCTGGGGAACAGCAGTAGCCCCCCCCCCACACACACACACACACACAAACACCATACACTGCAAATACAATAGTAAACTAATCTACTTTTCAAGTCACACAGCGTTTCTTTGATACTTAGCTGTTCATATGTTTGGATTACAGCACTGCCACATGTTCACCATCTTCCTCCTCCACGCTAGCTCAACAAGGTAAAATGCTCTGCAGGTGTGCAGGAAGAGGTCAGTGCCTGTAGCTCTGCATTGTTAGGCGTTTCCTGATCAAGACATCTGCCACCTCCATGTTTTTAGCCAATGAGAAACGCTAATCATTTTTTGGAAAACCGTTACATGCTGATATGCACTAATGCCCGTTTTTGTTGTTTACACAGAGCTTGTGCCTTGAAATTGATGAACGTTTTTTGAAAAACCATTAAGGCATACATCTGTTACCTTTAGGTTGTTTGCTGGGTCCACCATCCAGGCAAACCCCTAGCATTTCACTAGTTAGCATCTCTGGCGACGTCCTGCGACTGATTGGTCCTGCATTCACATAAATTTAAAGGATAAACACCATCAACTTGCTGCTGTGGCTTAGAGTGAGGGTACATCTGTTTGTTGGTCCGGCGTCCTTTTCTTGGAATGAAAAGCGATGTGAAAACATGCATATCAAAATAGTAAATATGCATGCAAAAATGCTACACGCAACGCTAAGACCTCTGTATTTCGGTCAGCGCAACCCCCCAAAAATTTAGTTTTGTGCCAAATTTAATTTTTCATGAAATTCGGGACAAACTTGGGTTCTGACGAACCAGTTTGCTCATCTGTAAAGATAACTTCACTAGAGAACTCAATGGAAGTGTATGGGAGACGGACACTGAGCGTCTGATATGATGGGGCACTGCAGGACAGACAGCTCCGGCGCTCTACAAACAACAGGCGCTATTGATACATGGAACGTTAAGAGAGGTGCTAACCATTTTGGTAGTCATACATGGCTTTCTGAAGGAGCACCAGAAATACACCTGCCGCTAAGTGGTCCTACGTGACGCTATCATTTCTAAAATAAACCCCCTAATTTCTGTAGATTGTATGACTGCTCATGGATTGTGCTAACCCATAGACAGTAAGATCGGCTGTACATAGCCCATTGCCTGTGACTAATATGAAGGCATTAAACATGAATGATTTGGTCTACAGTGCTGCTTGGTTGGTGAATAAGTCAGCAGATTATAGCAGGTTGATTGTATAGTATGCGATTTTCCCACAGCAGAGTCAATTTGGACGCTTCCTGTGCTAGGTGTGGGTGAGGGAATCAATGTGAATTGGCTGTGTCCTGCTTGTTCGTGAAGAGCAGTGCTTAAAGGAGCACTATCGTGATATTGTGTAATATTAAAAATACATATAAGCACGTCGTCAAATGAGAGAGGGGTCACTTATACACCCGGACTAAATAAAACTCCCACCAAGCTTGTGGTTTTCTTCTCCTGGTAGAAATAAAATCCAGGGATGACAGGTTTAGTGTAACAGGGTGACAGATATGAGCACACTGTATACACATATGGATATGAGCACATTGTGGGGGCAAATAATTAATAATCCACATTTCAAATGTAACCATTACATGTTTTATTGTAGTCCTCTTTTCCATGCTCACAACATAATTTACTCTATTCTTAAATTCCTAAAAACGGGATCCTGATTTATCAAGCGCCAGCGCCTGTTCGTACCACTATTTTTGCCTCAGCACTCAGTGTGCAATTTAAAACAGAAAACAGGCAGTGCTGATGCGTCTGCCAGCCTGCGTCTCATTTATGACTGGCGACACATAGTTTGCAGCGCAGGGCGCTCTTGTGTATACAGAGCCAGTTTATAGTGGGGCTGTAGGTTAAGAACTGTATGAAAGTGTTTTATACTTTTTATATTATTGGTCAACAACAACAACTAAAATGCAGCCTAAACACACTCTAAAGTCTGTCTGTAACACCAACCAGCACTGGTAAAATAATGTACCAATCTTTTCAGCATGCCAAAAATTAATAAATACTGTGTGAATTGCCTAATAGATGGCAGTTACATAGTTACATAGTTAATACGGTTGAAAAAAGACATATGTCCATCAAGTTCAACCAAGGGTGTTGGGGTAGGGGAAGTTATTTATTATTTTATTTTATAGGGGAAGCTATTTATTTTTTATTAATTTTTTTATTGATAACTGCTAATAGTAACTGTTAATGTTAGTTTCTTCTAAATAATCATCAAATCCTTTTTGAAGCGGTCAGCAGTTGATGCTGTGACAAGCTTCTGTGGGAGGCTATTCCATAGATTTATAGTTCTTATGGTAAAAAACGATTGTCGCCTCCGGAGACTAAATTTCATTTTTCCAATCAAAAGCAGTGCCCCCTTGTCTTTAGAGAGGATTTTACCTGAAATAGTGTTCCCCCATATTTTTTGTATGGGCCATTTATATATTTATACAAGTTAATCATGTCCCCCCACAGCCGTCTCCTCTCAAGACTAAACAGATTTAATTCTCGTAATCTTTCCTCATAACTAAGATCTTTCACTCCACTTATTAGTTTGGTGGCTCTCCTCTGGACCTTTCCATAGTCAGAGTGTCCTTTCTATGAATGGGTGTCCAGAACTGGACGGCATATTCCAGGTGAGGGCGCACCAGGGCACTGTAAAGAGGCAAAATTACATCTCTATCCCGTGATTCCATGCCTCTTTTAATGCATGATAGTATCTTGGGGGCCTTGGAAGCAGCTGCTTGGCATTGCATGCTGTTATTTAGCCTGTGATCTACCAGTACCCCCAGATCCTTCTCAACAAGTGACTCTCCCAGTTTTACTTCCCCGAGGACATATGTGGCGGCATCTGCTAAAATAGAGATAGTGCTTTTAATTCCATCTTCTATGTCATTTATAAACAAGTTGTAATAGTGGGACCCCTTACAACTGGTAACCATTCAGAGTAGGTATTAACCACAACTCTCTGCACACGATCCTTCAGCCAGTTTTCAATCCAGTTACAAACTGTGTTTACTAATCCTGAAGATCTCAATTTCCCCAATAAGCGTCTATGGGGGACAGTGTCAAATGCTTTTGTAAAATCTAAAAAAACTATATCTACAGCAGCCCCTCTGTCCAGGCTTCTACTCACCTCCTCATAGAAGCCAATCAGGTTAGCCTGGCAGATTTTGTCCCTAGTAAAACCGTGTTGGTTGTCACTTATAATATTATGGATAGTTACATTTTCATGTATGTAGTCCCTTAAAAGCCCCTCAAGCCATTTCCCCACAAACTGCCGCTCACTTGCGCTGGTATCATCGGTATTCTGGTCCAACAGACACTGACACAGGCCGGCTAATACCCAGTGCATCAATCAAACTAATAAGTTAACATCAGGTGTTGTGACTATTGTCACAACACCATCAGTGTTGTGTGCTATTCTGTAAAAATAGCAGCGAGAAAAAAGAAAGAGATGTCACCTCACAAAAACTGGCGCTATGCCAGAAAAATTACGCTAAACAGTGCAATTCTTAAAGGACAAGTATCATTTGCAAACTGCTATGGCAACGGGCTGCATTAATATTCATTAAAGACACTTCTCTGTCTCTCAGCTGATAAACCTGTTACTTTTTCTATTGCGGGGAAAACTTGTTACATTCAGATACATATGTATCAGAAACTAATGGCCAGCTGTATCTAAAAGTAACAAGTTTCCCCTGCAGCAGGAAAAGCAATGGATTTATCAGCTCTGATGCAGAGAAGTGTCGTTGATGTAAATGCAGTCCATCACCAGAGCAGTTGGCAAACGATACTTGCCCTTTAAATACGGCTCTAAGAGTGGGAGATTTCCAAGCTTTTGCTACTGTCTGTTTGGTGGCAGTAAAGATGTAGAGTGTCAATTTTGTTTGTAAATTTGTACTGCTCTCAATGCTTTTCATCAATAATGGAACCCAATGTGGAAATAATTTAAAATAACTTGCCATAGGCCCAATTTAATCATTTAGTTACTATAACAATGTTGTTAGTAGCTCAACGACTTTGTGGCCACTTGTGGTGGGTATGATCTCTGACAATAATGAGAAGGACTATTTGAAGAGGTAAAATCCCTGGAAAACTGGTGCCTGGTGAACCTCCTACAGCTGAAAGTGTGCAAAATGAAAGAGATGATAGTGGACTTCAGGGGAGAATGAGGAAGTGCATCCGCCCCTTTGAGATACTTGGTACCCCAGCAGAGCCTGTGGAAGAATTAAAATACCTTGGTGTATACACAAAAAACCTCTTGTGGTCTTGAAATCATTGCACAACAGCACCTCTACTACCTGAGGCGCTTGAAAGACTTTAAGCTACCAACAAGCATACTTAAAAGCTTCTACATCTGCACCATCCAAAGCATCTTGACAGGGAACACCACCTGCCGGTATGGCAACAGCAACAAGCAAGATAGGAAAGCTCTGCAGAGTGTGGTGTGCAACGCTAAACGGATAATCCGCACCCAACTCCCTATGATAGAGACCATCAACAATGAGCAATGCCAAACAAGGGCAAGGAGGTTATTGCGGAACAAGACCCACCCCAGCAGGGGGCTTTTTAAACTACTGCCATCTGGCAAGTGCTTCCAGTTGCTAAAACGACCACAGGAAGATTGAGGAACATCTTCTTTCTTCAGGCAATCCGAACCCTCAACCCAGTATCAAAGTCTATACCATAAGGGTGCTTACATGTCACTTACATGCCTAACAAGCTATTTCAAAACAAAACATTAGGATTGAACTAGGGTCTATTGCAGTGTATTGTTTTGTGTTTTTTCATTTTGTTGCTTGTATTGCACAACTGCATCAAATGTTTTTTGTCGCATGTGCATTTTAAATCTTTTTTTACTTGTCTACTTGAGCAACATTTTACTGTATGGATGTGTATGTGACCAATAAACTTGACTTTAACTTTGAGTTAGTTAATGGTGTAGGTGTGCGTGTGTTTTCTGGTGTGATTGTGTTTCTCTGTTAGAAGTGTACTAACATTAGTTATTTAATATATAATAGTACTTGTGAATATCGATTTTGATTTTAGATTAATGTAGCTGGCTTTGCATATTGTAGGGCAACGTGTACTAAGGATATCATAGGCCACCCAATAGTATTATTTGGGCCTGTGGGTGATCAAGTAAATATATATATATATATATATATATATTTTTTTTTTTTTTTTTTTTTTTCACCCTATAAGACCCAAATGTGGTAGTGGTGGTGGTGGGGGGGGGGAGTCAGAGTGTCTTATTGAAAAAAAAATAAAAAGAAATTGAGAAAAGTATACTTACATCTGTCTCCCACCCGAGATCCCCGCTTGCTTCCTGAGCTGCCACTGCCTCTTGGGCCAAGTGTTTGTGTCAGCGCGCGCCTGCCTGAGAGGCAGTGGAAGTGCAGGAAGCCAGAGCGAAGACAGACAGAGTTCCCGCTCTGGCTTCCGGCTCAGCCGGAAGGGGGGAGATGCCACACTGCCTATGGGGATGGGGGCTTGCCACACTGCCTATGAGAATAGGAGGGGGGGAAGCCACACTGCCTATGGGAATGGGGGCATGCCACACTGCCTATGGGAATAGGAGGGGGGGATGCCACACTGCCTATGGGAATAGGAGGGGGGAATGCCACACTGCCTATGAAAATGGGAGGGATACCACACTACCAATGGGAATGGAATGGGGGAAGGAAACACTGTCTATGGGAATGGGAGGGGGGGGTGCCACACTGCCTATGGGCATGGGATGGGGTGAATGCCCCACTGCCTATGGGAATGGGAGAGGGGAATGCTACACTGCCTATGTGAATGAGATGGGGGAATGCCACACTGCCCATAGGGAATGGGATGGGGGTATGCCACACTGCCTGTAATGGGGTGCTTTAGCACAAAATTTGGTTTAGAATATTTTTTTTCTTATTTTCCTCCTCCATATCCTAAGTGCATCTTATGTGCATATGCGTCTTATATGGTGAAAATACATTGTGTGTGTATATAACCTTTAACCAGAGGGTGGAAAATTAAGCCAATTACCTTAGCCTATACTTACAAGGTATTCAATAAGGAATATGTAACAAAAAACCTTTACAGATAAGATGAGAGGTCAAAAGGAAAATGTTACCTTCTAAATCTTTTGTAATCAGCTTTAGTGCTCTTTGCTGAATGTTTCTAATGGTTGTATTGTTAGGTGGGATCATTTGATCTCTGAAAAAGGGAAGAGAGATGCTTCCCAGTGCCCAATCAGCAGTTTTCTCCCCTGGCTGCCTTTGTCATAGCCTGACCCTCTGGAAATAGAATATATGCGGAAGATCTCTTGCAGGTTAGCTTTTTCTATAACAACATACATCAAGAGACTGGGGTTTTCATAAGCTCAGTCAGCAGCAATCCAATCTACACCGAGAACTCTTTCATAGCCTTTGAAAGGTGTCACACTCTGTGACACACTGTAAAGCCGCATAGGCTTACTGGTGTTATTTATAATATGGAATAAATAAGCCGCTACACTGTGGCAGTTAAAAGAAAAAGACAATATTCCCAGTAGGTCTTTGTTCCTTCATTCCTTTTAATGAGTAAGTCTACGGAGCAATTCATTATCTGCTTCATTGGTTATCTTTAAGGATTTTCTTGTTAAGAGTATATATATTAAATAAAATATTATCTGCCATTAATTCTAGATGTCTGATGTTTGATAGTGGTTATACAAGCTATTTGTCATTAAAGCCTTTCTGATCTACAGAGATCATGTGAAAATTTGGCTCAGTCTGAAAAAAGGGAGGACAAACGATTTGAAGTTCTAAACTTTATTAAACATGGCATGCTGCTTAGACTGTCCACTATTTTTCCTATTAGATGGGGGAAGAAGGGAAACTGGAATTTGAGGGAGGAGAATCAGGTTGTGGAAGGAGATTTGCATGGTAATGTGAAAGGATTAAATGAGTTTCAGGAGGGAAGTGTATTTAAGAAGAAACTTGATAGGACAAGGGGGCACAACCTATAGCTGGTTGGAGGGAAGATCAGGAGCATTTTACAGAAAGAGTAGTAGATGCTTGGAACACACTTACAGCAGAGGTAGTTGAAAAATCAACAGTAAGTAAATTTAATTATGACTGGGATAAGCACACATCTATCCTAGAGTAAAAGAGAACATACAGGCTTAGACTAGATGGACCATATAGTCTCCTTTTGCCATCAAACTGTTTTTATGAAACCAGCAGATAGGGAAAGAGGGCGATGAAGCATTGAGGTAGAGGGATTTCTGGAAGCACTCCCTAAGAAGGAGAGGAGGGCCAGCGGTGGGGTTAGAACCTTACAGGGGGTACAGGGAGCATTACAGTGGGTGCAGGGGAGTAGGACATGGACACCACCAACACAGATCTTCATTGCAGCCAACATCAGCATGGGACCTCATCAATGCCGCTGCCATGCAATCCAAGAGTGCCGCTATCAGCTCAAGTTATAACCACCACTGACTCCGAACCCAGGTACTCACTACAGCTGTCCCCCTTTTACTCTGTACCGCAGCACGTTGGCTTTTACTTCATTTCACACCTTTGCTGCTGGTTATCCTTTGGGGGTTTGAGAACCCCTGTCTAGGTATCCTTGCATGGTTCCATGTCCAGCTACCAACTGCCTTTGTGACAACACACTATAGGATATTAAGATATAATTAGAGTTTATTTTGTGCCATGTAATTGTAACTATTACAAAGAATGGAATCATTTGAAACCAGACATGAAGCAAATATACACAGTTTTGTACTCAGGTTTGTTCATCCATAAAGAAAATACTGTGGCTATTGGGCATCTCAAAGGATTTAGCTCCCCATGCCAGATGACTTTCTCAGACACAGAATCTGTGGGCGGGGGGGGGGGGGGGGGTCTCTGCCAAAAAGCTATAATGAAAATATCTTTCATTATTTCCACAATGTTAATTACATAAAAAACACAGATGGCCCATAGACACCACACACTACAAATTTATGCGCATGTTGCGTTTGAAATGAGAATTGAAATGCATCCAGCCCCTCTCTCTGAAACATGATTGGGGATGTGATTGGGGAATATGACCTATATGGGCCACTGATTCATTGTTACATGTCCGGATGGGTTTGAAATCTTGAACAAGACAGTTATCAGAACCCCCCCCCCCCCAAACAGAATGCCCCTGGGCCAATAACATTATTATTTTTTATAGATATAGTGCTATCTCCTGTACAAAGTAGTGATTACAAACAGGGTACAGTGTAGGAGGATAAGGTCAGAGGCAGAGCAGATACTGCATCTAGGTTCATATATCTGGGTTAAAGAAAAGAATAAACAAATTAAATAAAAATAGATTAAAACAAAAATATTAAAGTAGACCAACAGTCAAAAATTACTTAAACCAGAACAACACAACAAACAGTGCTCATATGCATTCCCCAGGGCAATTTAGATTGCTGCACATTAAAATTTACCTTTTCTAACTCCTGCTGTGGCCAATTTTAGAAACAAAATGGCAGCTCATGTAAATGCAGAATAGAATCTCTATATACATGTATTTGAGATCAGATAGGCAACTAAAGCAGAAAGGTAGGTCATGAGTTCATAGCCGGGTTCGACTGCATGTTGTGTAATAAAAGCCCTGATAATGAGATGGTCTGTAGGTGTGACACTATATTTCTATATATTTTGTTCCCAGAGAAATTGTAAAAATCTTATACAATCAAAAATTACACTGTATATAGGATGACCCTTTTGTTTAGCCAGCATGGTGGAGACCTTCCCTTGACTGGCTTGGCCAGAGTTTAGTTTCATGTGTGCATTTGCATGCAAATTAAGTTGGCCAGCAGAAAATCACCTGTGAAAGTTTTATCTGGGCTAATCAGAGTATCACCTGGGTTAGTTTGTCTGGGCCAATCAGAAATCACCTTTGCTATTTGAAATGGAAACAACGGGGTCAGCTGAGAAAAAGAGCTGGAAAGCGAGAGACAGAGGAGATTCGTTTGGGCAGTTGAAGTCGTGTTTTGGATGGAGATGGACCCAGAGATGATGATGAGATTTGCTTTGGTATAGAGACCTGCGTTGTGAACTTGAATACAGCAGCCATCTTGTTTGGAGATTGGATGAGGCCTGCTGATTTCTGCCTGAACCAAATTAAACAGATGAGCAATCCATTTGAATATATGCCTTTACCCTGTTAGGCTTTCTGTGTTGTAGCAATGCGTGTAGTGTTCTTTATATTTGTAAATTGTTTGCAAGAAAAAAGTGTAAAAATAACTCTTTTAAGTGCATCATCTAGCTTTTCCCTGGGAGTTACTGATTAATGCACTTATTAGACAACATGGTGTAATTTTAGAGATATACATATATTTGAGCTTTTAAGTTGGCTTATCCATTGACATCTGAACAACAGGTTTAGGTGATGTGACGTCTTCGTAACTTGACATACTACTCAAATACCTTTGAGATGTGTAGGAGGAGTAAAATCTGTGGAGTTAAAAAGATAAAAGGAGAAAAGGAATTTCATTTTCAAGGACTCCACACAGATCCCAGATCAAGGGTGCTAGAGGGGCATGAGGCTCTCCTGCTTTCCTTTCACCTGCTCCAACAGCATGAATTGCTGGTATTAGAATCTAGGTGTCACACTTCTGCTTTGTACATAGGCATGTGTTGTGTACAAGGCCTGACCAAGCCATCCATTACTATCTATGAGAGCTTCATATAAGCTTTGTACACCACCATACACTTCTGGCCAGCCAGAGGCAAATGGGTTTAAATTGCAATATATACTGCAGTCAACCTTATAAAAGTAACAGTACTGGAAAATGTGCATCTATCTGGAATACATACTCTGATGTTCGGAAAACACATGAGGCCAACAGCCCTATTATGTTGATGCAGCTCAAACAACCTCTTTATTTGCCACAATATTGAAGTAGAACTCTTCTTTAATGTGGATAGTTACCCTCACTTCCTGCTCAGTATCACACATGTCACCAAACACAGGGTCCTCTATGGGGTAAATATTAGGCTCAGGAATCTGTTCTGTGCCACAAGATACAGTATGTACTCACAAGTTCTACTTTATTATAGCTTTAGAAAATATATTTGGTGGTTAAATGAAAGTCCAGGCAAAGGTAATAATAAGGTAGCAAGCATCTCATCTGATTCCTGTCCCATGTGCCTCTCCTCCATGAATTGTAGTGCAAGGTAGAATCCTAAAGAAGGAAGGTTGGCCTTCCATTGGCAGTTCCATTTCCCCAGGACCATAAAAGTAGCCACCTCATCCCTTGGCACTTTCAGTGTGAGTAAGCATTGGTAAGCCCCAGTGGTCCTACAACTGTCTCTTACCACAGCAGTGCATGTTCAAGACTCATAAAGCTACTCTATGACATAGCCTTCCCAGCTCAGCCATGCTTAGGAATGCAAGTGAAGGTGGTGGCTTTACTTAGAATACATAAGAAATTTACATATGATCAGAGATGCTTTTGCAATGGCTCATTTTTACACCGTTCTCACAGGGATAAGGTGGGAGAAAGTTAGCATGAGTCTGGACAAGGACTTTAAGACTTAGATTAGTTTTTCGTTCAAGTTTTCCACTAAATACCCCCCCCCCCCCTCACTCCTTAGCCATCTCCATAAGAGATGCCCATCTGCTGAACAGTGTCTAAAAAATTCTCAGCCCTTCCTGTGTTGCTCGCTTTTCATGTGGCCGCCAGCAGCCAATAGGGTTCCCCAGATGGTCCGAGTAGGGGGCCTGAGCGGTGGCGTGGTGGCGGTGAATTAATTGAAAAGGTCTGTGCTTTTTCAGACACTTTTCAGCAGACAGAAATTCCTCATATGGCTTGTTTAAATCATTTTGGCTCATCATGTAATCCAGATAGACTAGTTGATGTTGAGATCAGGGCACTGTAGCCATCACATCACTTCCAGAACACTTCTTTACGCTTAATAGTTCCTAAGAACATCCAATGTATATTTGGGGTCACTGTTCGGCAGCAGAATAACTTGCTAGCCAGTTAGACATATTTTCCTCTATTTATCAGCATTGAGGGCCCCATTAATCCTGACCAAATCCCCAACTCCATTTGCTGTAATGCTACTCAGAGCTTGCAAAAAAAAACTCAATATGTGTCCCTGTTGTCTGCAGGCACTTATCATTGTACCTCGGCAGCAAGCAAGCTGCCTTTTCTCTTACAGCTAAAAATTTCACATTTTGATTTTGAGAACGCTTGGTCTTTTTTTTTACCACATTTCTTCCATGAAAGTCTCTTTAGGTAAGATTTTTCCTGCAAGAGATATGTGTCCCTGGGTACCTGTAGTTTCTGCCAGAAGGGAAGTACGCTTGATATTTCTTTGATCTGCGGCATTAAGTTTTCTTGAATGACCGCAACTGTTTTTCAAGTGGACCAAAAATGTTTTAAAGATTCTAGGTCTCGGGTGAAGCCCATTGGCAAACTGATATCGGATGCTGCGATGTGTGAAAAGCCCTGGTTCACCCATTAATTACCTCGAATCCAACATATGAAAATGATGATTAGTTTGCTGTAATTGATTAATCACATACTTGACTATAATCCTACAAAATCCGCTAATTTGAGTAAAGTGAAGAATTAACGCTGTTTTAAAAGCAAGCAGTGCTACCAAGTATAAACAATATATATATATATACAGCCCTAAAGCTGTATATCAGGCTCAGCGACAGCAACTTTATCACCACAGGTGCTCTTCGTGTCAATTCTGTGACATCACCACCACCTTCTTATATATAACGTACCAGATTAATCCTGTTTTTTTAGCGCATCTGATTCCACTTAATGGCTCCGCTTTTTCTCCTTTGGCTGTATTTAATGCTTATCTATTCGGGTATTCGGATGGTCACCCTCTTAAAATATGCTCTACCATGCTACCAATTATTGATTTAAAGGGACTCTAAACATAATGGCAATATTTAGCCAGCAAACAGCTAACCTGATGCATGTCCCATGTGCTTCTCTTCCATTTGCTGCAGTGTAGGGTAAAAGCTGTAGCAAGGCGCCAAAGTTTGCCCTTTTTTCAGTTTTATTCCTCCAGGACCACACAAAAAAGTAGTAATACAACCACTTCATCCTTTGGTGCTCCAAGTGTGAGCGAGTATGGCAAGCCACTGTGGTCCCATGACCTTATCTGACCACAGCAGAGACTCATAATGCCGCAAAACGACACGTCCATTCCAACTAAGCCATGACCCAGAAATTGAAGCAAAAAAAAATCAGTTTCACCTAGAATAAAAGAGGTAGTTAAATAGAATCAGAGATTTTCAGGTTCTTTGAAATGGCTTGTTATATACTATTTCAAAGGGGGTGAAGGTGAGGGAAAGTTAGTGTTTGCCTAGAGAGGGACTTTAATTTCAATGACTCTTCTCGTCACTTTGCAGTTTCTATATTAAAAAAATAAACAATTCTATTTTTCAAAGCAATTACTTTGCATAATTTGTGTGTGTTTGTGTAAATAATACATTATAGACACCTGCAATCATATGCCAACACTATCTGTAATTTTTTTTCTACACATTTCAAGTTGGAGTTATTTTAATTCGAGGTCACAGTTTCACTTTGAAAGTCAAACACACAAACCTAGATGTGGGGGGGGGGGGGGGCTTTATATGAGAAAAGCTCCTAAAACCATGTGATAATTAGTTTTCACAGAACATATGGGAAATCAAGCAACTTTTTCGATGTGCTGTTCTCGAGCTTCTTGAGCTACTTTATAAATCCCATCCGAGAGTAATGTATGCCTATTTATTTTATTTAATGCACTTTTTACTGCAGATTCTTCATTGTGCCGGAGCGCTGGCTGGCCTCAGACAGATCGGCCTGTTTTGACAATTAAGGCTGTGCTTAAAAATTTGGCAATGCGCAGAATTTATATATTATCTAACCTAAAATAGAAAAATCTATCAATCCAAGGAGTACATCAATATTTATTGTAAGCTTTTAACATCGCTCCATATAATTTTATTCACTTTCGCCGTAAAAGCACTCAGAGCTTCTGATTACTTCATAATCTACATAAACAAATGTTTTCCTCTTGTAAAGCCAACCAAGAATTGACTTCTGTTTGATGGCCCTTATAAGGATGGTTTATAGCCTTCCTGTAATTAAATTAAATTTGTGAAATTGTTGCCGTGTAAATGGCATGCAATTATGGCGAGTTCATTGCACACACTAGCCCAAAGGAAGAATAATGTATATTCATGAAGGACAACATATGTTAAACTTAGTAGTTATGAACATGTCAGTCACAGACACAAAAGGAACACATTTACATAGACATAGTTAGAAAAACACTTTAGGCAGCATTTTTTACCATTAAACATAACGGTTGAACATTTAGCTATGTTCACACCTGTCCACATATGTTTGGGTTTCTGTATTCTGCAGATCTGCAGAAAAAGTAATACGATGTATCCGCTATGGCCTCTAGCACACTTCTCCCACTTGATACAGTGTGGTTGGAACATAGCTAAAAAAGTCCTGCTTGCTGAGTTCCAACAGGACTGCATATGTAGATGTACTCTCTATCTATTCTATGGAACTGAAAACTGCAAAAAA
Organism: Gastrophryne carolinensis; assembly: GCA_027917425.1. Classification (NCBI taxonomy): domain Eukaryota; kingdom Metazoa; phylum Chordata; class Amphibia; order Anura; family Microhylidae; genus Gastrophryne; species Gastrophryne carolinensis. Next base: position 329,839,372 of record CM051239.1, read on the forward strand.
AAAAAATAAACACAGTTGAAAAACACCAAAAGCACCTGATCTGCAACCGCATCTGTAACTGCATAGTTTGAACGTAGCCTTGAAGGAACTTGGCTTAAGCAGTCAGCCCACAGCCATCGCTAGAGTTTAGATGCTCCAGGAGTAGGAGGAGGAGGTAATATATCTGCAGAAGTAAAGGGTTGGTGGTAGCCCTCATTCCATATGGGGAGAACCTCACTACTGCCACTTTTGAAGTGATGGACTTCCCTTCTCATATAACATTTAAAGGCTGCCTCAATCACCGCAGGACCTGCATCATATATCACAATACTTGACTACCCATTTGTAGTAAATGGGCCCTGCTTGTTATGCATTTGTATTGTATTTTTAAAAATTCAGATTGCATTTTACATGCATTTGTACTACATCCTGGGAGGTTCTAAAAGGACAAGGTTCAATTTCTTAAGGTGCCTGGATAGGGCTTTAGGATAAAAAAAAAAGATGTTATACCTTAGATTAATTTGTTTTTGTTGAATTAGTTACTGGGGGGTTGCACTTGCTATTTCCTTCATTACTTTTGTGGTCCAAAAGACTCATACTAGCTTAGAGGGTAGGGGGTGGCAAGCAAATGTTGGGCAGGTGACTTTCTGATACCCTTTCTAAATCAGTAGAACTCCCTTCTGGGCCAGTGGGTTTGGACAAGCCTGGTGCCCATTGGCAGATATGTCTATATTGGAGGGCATCCACTGTACAGCACTAGATTTTTGTTGAAGGGCAAGATAACTGGTATCCTAGCATGGCCGGAGGACATCCATGCAGGTTACAAGCCATGGGGATACAAGCTATATCACATATAAAATAGTCTGAATGTCTGAAACAACATGTTAATGAGCTGCTCTGCTACCCTGGATTTTGAGGGATTACCTCACTAAAAGGAGAAACCACTCCTGCACCCACATTTCGAGTGATGGGTAATATTATCTAATGGCCTTGATTCTAAAATAGAACATTTTATGGGGTAAACGGAAGTGGAGGATGGGAAGCTATAAAATCAGGACAGCTAGCATGACAGTAAAGCCAAAAGCCTTGTTTGAGGACCAGCCAAAGGTTCGGCTCAAACTCAGAAAATCTGGTTGATAGGCTGCTGAGCAGGAAGAGGAGTAGGCTGGGCCACGGTGGGAGATGGCCACAAGCTGGGATAAGAGCTTCCATCCCAGCCAGCAAGCAGGCAGGTACCAGACAGCGCTGCCTGCTATGGAAGATGGGGGCTCTGTCACAGTCTGCTATGGAAGATTATGGGAGATTTGCCACCCCGCCTTTGTTTCTTTTGAATTTGTGCAAGCACATGGGGTATGGGGTCTAGGCTGTATTGCAAGGTCTTTGACCCTTCCACCCCATGGCTTGCACTTGAGGTTTAGGGCAACCTCAGGTAAGCCTGCTCCCAATTTTTCTATTGCATTGTATGTCCCAAATTGGGCTCTCAGAGATTAGAGTTAGGACTGCACCTCACATGGGCACCTTGGTGTGGTAGTGCAGCTTAAGCATACTTCTGCAGATGTGTGTGACCGCGCCCTCTGTTTTTAACCAAGTTTAGAGACAGATTGTAGGCTGGTCTGCAAGCTAACAGGGTTGAGTGCTGTGGCTCCTTTAAGAGCTTTGTCACAGTCTGCTATGGAAGATGATGGGGGCTTTGTCACAGTCTGCTATGGAAGATGATGGGGGCTTTGTCACAGTCTGCTATGGAAGATGATGGGGGCTTTGTCACAGTCTGCTATAGAAGATGATGGGGGGGATTTGTCACAGTCTGCTATGGAAGATGAAGGGGGCTTTGTCACAGTCAGCTATGGAAGATGGAGGACTTTGTCACAGTCTGCCATGGAAGAAGATGGGGTCTCTGCCACATTTATAAGATGATGGGGGTTGTATTACAACACAGCCTGCTAAGGGGATAATGGGCTTTTTTCTGCCACGCGTTCTGATATAGGGATGATGAGGGTTGTTCGGCAGCACGGTCTGCTAAGGGGATTATGGGGGTAGTTCTGCCACAAAGTCTGCTGTAGGGATGATGGGGGTTGTTCTGTCACACATTTGGCCATTTTTCATTGGAGACAATTTTTATCTAACAAAAAATAGCCTGATTTTTAATTGAATTTTTTCAGTTTTCAGTGTTTTACTGAATGTTGCTTTTAACAGCATTCAACTTATCATTGAAAGTGCCTGCAAGTTCATTTTTTTACATTTTTGGGTAATTTTTGGGCCATTTTTTTGTTAGATCCGATTTTTATCTAATGAAGAATAGCCTGACTTTTTATTTTTAATTGTATTTTTAAGCTTTAACCCTTCTATTGCCAGCCACGTAAATTTTACGTGGCTGCCTCTCCAACCGTTAAACGCCAGCCACGTAAAATTTACGTGCCTGACTTTCCCCATAAATAAAATAAAAAAGTATAAAAAAATATCACTTACCTGACCCCTTGTTTGATTCATCCGGGTCTCCTCTTCAGCCAGAGGGGCTCCGATCGGCGATTGGGGGTCCTCCGGCTGCAGGGGAGGGCCCGGAATAGGGTGCCCCCCCCGTTTCAGCAGCCGCCGGCATTTGCCTGAAAAAAAAAAAAAAAATGACATTTACTCACCTCCGCTCCCGCCGGCTCCCGCCGCCTCTCCTCTTCATGGGGGGGGCTCCGATCACCCCCCCCCCGGGTCTTCCGTCTTCTGGAGGAGGGCATAACAGCCCTCCTCCCTTTACCTCCTCCGATGGCGGCCGCCATCTTGGATTCTGGCCCCGCCCCTCCGGGGGCGGGGGCGATGACGTCACCGCCGGGTGTCATCGGGGCACCCGGCAGTTCAGCCTTCAGATGCCGGTTACGGCTGGACAGAGGAGGAGGGAGGTAGGTGATCCTCCGATCGCCTGCCTCCCCCCTCCTCTGCCCAGCCGTCACTGACAGCAGATCGCCGCGGGACACAGGAAATGAAGATCGGAGGTGAGTAAAGTAAAAAAAGTTTTTTTTTTTTAATAAAGTGTTTAAAAAAAAAGTGTCTTGTCTTTTTTTTTACTTTAACCCTTTGTGAACTGGTAAGGGGTCCATGTGACCCCTTATACCAGTTCACAGGGCTCGGGGGTCTGGCAAGTCACCTGCGCAAGCGGGTGACTTGCCATTAACCCCTGGCCCCCCAAATTACCTGCCTCCCCAAAGCCCAGGGGGGGGCAGAAGAGCCGTGGCCCTAGGCTATGGCTGCTTGTAGCCGCAGGGCCAGGGGCCACTAAAGCTGGCCCCTGCGCCCTGTTCTACAAGCCCCCATAGCTGGTCACAGGCTGGTTACGCTGGGTAGGGGGGACCTCACGCCATTTTTTTTTTGGATTTTTAAGGGTTTTAACCCTTAAAAATCCAAAAACAAAATTGGGTCCCCCTCCCTTCGAGGGGGGACCCTATGTCATTTTTTTTTTAAATTAACCCTTTCTTACCTGTAACCCAGTAGGTATAAAAGGCTTCCAGCAGCAGCAGGAGAGCAGAAGCCTAAGTGATCAGCGTGGGACACATGGATGGATCGGAGGTAAGTATTAAAAAAAAATATTAAAAAACATTTATTTTTTTTAATAAAAATATTTTTAAATAAGTGTGTCTGTGTGTTTTTTTTACTTTTAACCCTTTGTGAACTGGTAAGGGGTCCATGTGACCCCTTATACCAGTTCACAGGGCTCGGGGGTCTGGCAAGTCACCTGCGCTAGCGGGTGGCTTGCCATTAACCCCTGGCCCCCCAAATTACCTGCCTCCCCAAAGCCCAGGGGGGGGGCAGAAGAGCCGTGGCCCTAGGCTATGACGGCTTGTAGCCGCAGGGCCAGGGGCCACTAAAGCTGGCCCCTGGCCCTGCGGCTACAAGCCGCCATAGCCTAGGGCCACAGGCTGGTTACGCTGGGTAGGGGGGACCTCACGCCATTTTTTTTTTGGATTTTTAAGGGTTTTAACCCTTAAAAATCCAAAAATAAAATGGGGTCCCCCTCCCTTCGAGCGGGGACCCTATGTCATTTTTTTTTAATTAACCCTTTCTTACCTGTAACCCAGTAGGTATAAAAGGCTTCCAGCAGCAGCAGGAGAGCAGAAGCCTAATGATCAGCGTGGGACACAGGGATGGATGGGAGGTAAGTATTAAAAAAAAATATTAAAAAACATTTATTTTGTTTTAATAAAGATTTTTTAAAAAGTGTGTCTGTGTGTTTTTTTTTACTTTTAACCCTTTGTGAACTGGTAAGGGGTCCATGTGACCCCTATACCAGTTCACAGGGCTCGGGGGTCTGGCAAGTCACCTGCGGCTAGTGGGTGACTCGCCATTAACCCAGAGACCCCCCATTACCTGCCTCCCAAAAAACCTTAAAATTCCCCCAAGAAATGGTGGACCCCCCCCCCCCCCGTGAAGGGGGACCCCACACCAATTTTTTTTTATTTAACCCTTTATTATGTGGATAGTAGTTGTATTTTATTTGTAAATGTTATAAAGTGCTCTTTTCAGTTTATGGGATCACCTGGACAGGAACGGGGGGCTACCGATGCATATGTGGTATCATTGTAATCGGGAGAAATGGGGCTTTCACATGCAATATGGTTTTCTTTAATAAAATAAATGTTTTTGTTTAAAATAAAGGAGACAATTTAAAAAATATATATTTTTTTATTTTTTAAAAAATATTTAAAAAAGTAGAAAAAATACAAACAAGACATTTCATGTTAAAGCCTAAACTCTGCCACAAAAAGAAAATATGCCATTTTCTTGGAAATTCCTGCCAAAATCACAGTTAAACATCACGCAAAATGGTGAAAAATATCCTGTCAGGAGAGGGTGACAAAATCTCAAGTAGACTGGCAGTCAAAAGGTTACAGGTACCTATGCATGTTGGGTATTGTTCTGCTCGGGGGACCTTGCGCTTTCAGATTTAGCTTGTTTTTTCTTATTTGCATATTGATATTTTAAGAAAAGGTGTTTTTTATTCTGCTTTTTTATACATTTTTTTGTAAAACCCTGTGCAACCTAAGAATTCTTCGAGATATTACTTCCAGAAAGATGAGCCCACTACAACAAGCTGGGTACGCTTAGAAAGCTTAACATGTGTACTTTCAGGGAATATATGGTTTATGGGGGATATTCCAAATGTAAAGGGTTGTTTTGGTAGAAAAAGCACAAGGTGCGCACTTTGTCTGCAGAGCTAAAAATCTGAAGTAAAACTACCGCTATGCGCATGCTTTACTTTGGGGTGTTTGGCAACTCTTTCCTTGACAGAACCTATGCATGTTGGGTATTGTTCTATTCAGGGGATGTTGCTTTTTCAGATTTTCTGTTTTTTTTTGGTTTGCATATAGGTTTTTTTAGGAAAATGTGGTTTTGATTCTGCTTTTTTATTCATTTTTAGGGAAACCCTGTGCAACCTAAGAATTCTTCGAGATATTACTTCCAGAAAGATGAGCCCACTACAACAAGCTGGGTACGCTTAGAAAGCTTAACGTGTACTTTCAGGGAATATATGGTTTATGGGGGATATTCCAAATGTAAAGGGTTGTTTTGGTAGAAAAAGCACAAGGTGTGCACTTTGTCTGCAGAGCTGAAAATCTGAAGTAAAACTACCGCTATGCGCATGCTTTACTTTGGGGTGTTTGGCAACTCTTTCCTTGACAGAACCTATGCATGTTGGGTATCGTTCTGTTCAGGGGATGTTGCTTTTTCAGATTTTCTGTTTTTTTCTGGTTTGCATATAGGTTTTTTTAGGAAAATGTGGCTTTGATTCTGCTTTTTTATCCTTTTTTTAGGGAAACTCTTTGCAACCAAAGAATCCACTGAGGGATTACTTTCAGAAAACTATGGCCACATCAACAAGCCTGGTACGCCTAGAAAGCCTGAGGTGTGTACTTCCAGAGAATATATAGTTTGTTGGGGGTATTTCAAATGTAAAGGGTTGTTTTTCTTGAAAAACTGCAAGGTGCGCATATTGCGTAGCATAGTTGTATTTTATCTGAAAATCCCCTAAAGCGGTGTTTCAATTTGGGGGAGTCTCCTGGGCAGGAAAGGGTGTCTACCTATACATATGTGGTACCGCTGTAACCGGGAGAAATTGGGGTTTCACACGCAATAAGATTTTATTGACAAACTTACATTTTTTATTACAAAAAAACACTACAAATTGTAAAAAATAGTTTTTTTTTTTATTTTTTTGCACAATTTTCACCCAAAAATATTGAGAATACACTTAGAAAATGACAAACAAGACATTTCATGTTAAAGCCCAGGCTCCGCTGAAAAAAACAATATATCACTTTCCTGGGAAATCCCTGGAAATCCCTTCAAAAATCACAGTTGAACATGGGGAGCGCAAAATAGGGCAAAATAATCTGGCAACAAAGGGTGACAAAATCTCAAGGTAGGCTGGCAGTTAAAGGGTTAAGTGTGTCACTGAGGCCCGCTATTACAAACATACAATTTAACATTGGAACTGTCTAGGGGGTTGTTTTTTATATTTTGGGATAATTGTTTGGGCATTTTTCGTTAGATATAATTTTAATGTAACAAAAATTGTTTGACTGTTTTTTTTGTCACTTTTCTTGTTTTATAAAATGCCACTTAACCTGCATTGATTAAAGCTGAGAAAGTGACAGCAGGCATTTTATTTTTTTTTATGTTTCTTACATTTAAAAAAAAACACCTGGGGTCCTCCCTGGCAACAAGGCTACCAGCCCCGACACCAGGTATAAAGGATTGTAACCCATGGTGCAGAGGCTGCGCTATTGGCGGCCCCTGTCCCTGCAATTTACAATCCCTTATTCCTTTTGGTATGGGCTCAGGACACTTACAGGGGTGCATTGGGCACACATCATTGGGCACCGGGCCTTTCCTCACCCCAGATGCCCCAAATGGGGGCACGAGTAATGTGCCATTTTACCAGCGTGGCACTGGACCGAGCCCAGCAACACCAAAATATTTTATTGTTCAGAATTTAACTTATACTCTTTCATCTTTGTCTTCCATCTTCTTTTCCCCGTTGGGCACCGTCTTTCTCCTTGAATCATCTTTGTCCTGTGCTGTCTCCTCTTCCTTCTTTGGAGCTCTTCAGGGCCCCCTGCAGCCTGCCGGGTTTGGCGTGTGTCATGCCAATGGAATGACACATTACCCGCACTTCCATTTGTGGCATTGCGGGTGTGGGAGAGCAAGGCACCCCTGGAAGAGCCCCAAGCCCATACCAAAGGGCATAAGGGCTTGTAACTTGCAGGGACAGGGGCCACCAATAGTGTGGTTTCTAAACCATGGGTTACAAGCCCTTATGCTAGATGTCCCAGCTGGTAGCCTTTTTTAAATAATAAATAAGATCACCGCTGTCTTGTTCCCAAATTTAGTGAATTCCAGTTAAGAGGCATTCAATAAAACAAGAGAAAGTGACAAAAAAATCGTTCAAACATTTTTCATTACATAAAAAAAAAATATATAAAACTATAAGCTCGCAGGCAGTTTCAATATTAAATTGAATGCCATTAAAATGTCAGTAAAAGACTGAAAACTGAAAAACTGCCATTAAAAAAAAAAAAAAAAAAAAATCAGGCTATTTTTCGTTAGATAAAAATTGTATCTAACAAAAATATAATATAATAAATATAAAAAAAATAAACCCACAGGCAGTTACCTGCAGTGGGAACAAATTCAACTTGGAAAAAACTCTTGATTTTTAATTAATTTATTTTTTTTCTGTGATTATTCGGAGTACTTTCCCTACTCTCTGGTGTTACCCACTGATTTGCTCCCTGAAACCATAAACCGCACAACAATAAAAAAATATATATTTTTTTTAATGTATTTATTTAATTTTTTTGTTTTATTTATTACTTTACTTTACTTTTACTTTATTACCTTCACTGCCCCATTGTGTGCAGGGCAATCATACTGGTGCCCCCCCCCCCCAAAAAAAAAAAATTTACATCCCCCTAACCCTTGCTACCCCCATTTTACAGGTGCCCCAAGTTCATTGTCTTGAACAAGTTTGGTCAAACTCGACGAACCTGAACTTCTGTAGTAATGGGCCCTACCCCTTTATACAGACTGTGCAAGGAAAGTGGTAAAAAGGAAATAAGAGCACAAAATACTTTACTTCCTCTAGCCCTGCAACATGGGGGCATCCCACTGTCTCTCCCAGCTACAAGCTCAAGACTGAGAATTCCCAAGTTTTCCTGTATATGATGGGGCCAGCACAGTGGAAGGCGGCTGTGCCGGCAATCCGAAAGCACCCCTCACTTAATTAGAACATTAGTTTATCATTACCTACATTTACCAGGTGTCATTGTTTTAGACATGCACTGCAATGGTTTGTCTAAGTAAATACAGCCATAGTTTACTGCATAGATTACTCAAGCAAACAAGTTAAATACTGCTATTTCCTTTAAAGTGGAACAATATCCATCAGTTGTAAAAGAGTCCAGGGCCGGCCACTGGATTTTCTTGCCTGCTGTGTGAAATCCCGCAGGAATCCCCAAAAAACTTACCTCGTGCTCCAATGGCGCGTGTGCGTGCTCTCGTCCAATGAGAGCTGTCTGCTATGATGTAATTCGGCAGACGGCTCTCATTGTTTATAACGGGGAATGCGCACTGCCGCATCCCTAGTGTTGTGCACACACTCCCAATCTGAATGACTGGGGTGGGAGTGCGTGCATGGTTGGGATGGGAGCACATGCACAGGAGAGCGCGCATGGCAAACTAGGCTCAGAAGCAATGTTTGTACCTGTTTCCAGCCACATGAGGCTAATGAAATGATGTCATTTCTTTCCTTTGTGTGACCATGGCCCCAAACAAGCACTGATATTTACCTTTATCCACACAGACCCCACCTCTACTGGAAGAAATCCAGGAGCTTAAGCAGACACCAAACCAGAAGATTGTGCAGCTGTCCCTGAATCTGCTTCGGACCCCAACACTCAGTGCAACCACATGAGACCCTGGGCCGCTTCCAGCTCCCACATCCAGGACCCCCTCCAAAGAGTGCTCCGGACCCAGCCAGTCATGCCCTGCAGCCAGGCGCCACCTGTCCATGGCACAGCATTGCCAATTCATGAAAGCAAAGTGGCCGAGCCAACAGCACCACTTTTTGGCGCAGTTCAACAAGGTATTAAGTGGTGCGTCGGACCGCCAGTTTGATATATGAGGACCTGGCTGCAGGGGTGGTGGCACCGCAACTCCTCAAAGCTAATTTAGAGGTGCTTAACAGAAAATTTAGAGGAGCAAAATGAAAACAAAATGCTGTCCCTCCTGAAGGACAGACAATAACCTCCCAGGGAGACCCAGGCAACCTCCCCATAATCAGCCCTAGTGGACATTTTATTTTAAACTTTTCTGTGCTGGGTGGCCCTAATTTTGTTTTATTCCACAAATTGCCCTGTGTTGGCTGTTGTAAACCCAATTTGTGGGGTACAGTGTGTTTTGACCCTCAATAAATTACACTTCAAAGAACTTTTTTTGGTATGTTGCTTTACTCACAACCAAAACAAAACAAAGGGGGGGGGGGGTACAGCTTCCAAATACAAGAAACAAATAAAAACAAATTAAGATTTAAAAAATGAAGAGTCAACCAAATGTTATTGGAACAACTTTCTTGCCCGGTTCTGTGTGCTGGAATAAATTTGTCCTGGAACCTCCGGAAGTGTGGCAGGGGTTGGCTCCTCCACATATGCAGCCACCCTCTCCATCAGCGCAAAGTTGTGAAGGGCAATGCACACCACAATCATCTTCATATATTGCAGCACCTGAATGTGATACAGGCACCTGAATTTACTTTTCAAGAGGCCAAAAGCCCGCATGACTACTGCAGGGGCGGCTGTGGGCCTGGTTGTATGACTCCTGCTGCGTCTAAGGCTGCAAAAAGGGTGTGTGGAGCCAGGGCAGGAGTGGTTAGCCAGAATCACCTAAAATGACAAAACAAAAACCCAAGAAATTAATATCTACATAAAACTAAAAGAACCCAGAGAGCTACTAGTAAGTTGAACCACAAGGGCAAATGGACTCAACCCCAGGAAAGATCATGAGCATGGGGCAACACTTGCAGATTTAGCATTAGACAGCCAGTTGGCATTAAAAACTAAAGGTAAGGCAGACTACAAGGACCAAGGAGTTAAACTAGGAATAGGGCTAATGGGGTCTGAAACTAGCCACATGAGAACAGGGAGGACAGGGAGACAAATAGGCCACAAGAAATACCCCCAAAAAATATATGGGGCACAACTGATAACAACATACAACATTGCAAGTGCAAGGCGAATATTAGAAATGTAGAACAACAACAATAATACACACTTACTCAGATGCCAACCACCACTCAGATTGCCATGCTCAAAACAACTATACAAACTGGAGCTCTGCAAAATGAATGCTTCGTGGGATGATGCAGGGAATCCAACAAAAGACGCTGCAAAAGCGCAAATCCAGACCCACAACGCATTGGACATTATGGGAGTGTACCATCTTGCGGTTGCTGGAAAAAAAGACTTGAATTAATACAATAGCAACAATACAGTAGCAGTTAAAGAGCAAGCTGATACACGGGCAACTTAGACACAGGGATCAGGGGGAACAATGAGCAACAAGTAAAGTATCTAAATAATTTAGATAAGTGCTTTATGAATGAACTTAGTCTTGGTGGCTTGGCAGTGTGTTTATTTTGCAGGGAGGCATGTATGGCAGGTCAGGGTAGTTGCCTCAAGAAAAAAATATAAAATAAATCCACTAGTTTTAAGACACAAAGTGTTGCTACATATATTTGCAGTTGCACTGTTTTAAGTACCCAAACTTTATTCACACTGCTAAACAGCTATAGTGCAATTTGCAGGTCTACAAGCAACAAGAGACGGGCTGATGCTTTGTTGACTGTGTTGACCAATAAATTCAGCAATAGAGAAGTCAAACAAAAGGGACAGGTGCCATTTGCTAGTAGTTATTCCTGTACCCTCTCACATCCAGTAAATAAAGTTAAATAGCTGCAAAGAAATCTTTCTTTAAATGTTCAGTACTGCTACTGATGTGTCAAGTCTCTAGACTAGTCTGGGAGTTACCCATGATTTACTTTCCCTTTTCTTGTCACCTAATTCATTAGGGTGATCTACAGAATTGCACAAGTGACCTGGGTTGTCAATCAAGTCTGGCCCTACAATGTGGAGCTGGGGAGGAAATCTTCTTTCTGCCAGTCCTCCCAGGTGTCCTCCATCTTTGGCATATAACCAATGACAAGGGAAAAAGCATTTCTGTGCAACTTTGCTGGTGTGGAACGCCGACATCCCGCAAGGCAATTTCTCACTTGCAGTCTAGATTGTCAGCCATTTTGTCTTCAACAATTGACACTATTCCCTGCAGCCTACAACGTGATACAGACCTGACTCTGTACATGACATCTTGTAGCAGCGGAATGTGAGAAACTAAGATTTTATTAGCCATTTCCACATCAGACTGAAGGTGCTCTCATTCACAGGGCACTCTTCTTCTGTGAAGCCTTATGTTAACATAGAAGCAAGCCACTTTATCAAGAGACCCATGTTAGGCTTAATAAGGTGCACTAAACAGACCAAAAAGTCCCCTATTCAAAGGTACAAGGTAAAGATCGCTTTCTTAAAGTGGAAATCCATTCACATTGGACCTCAGCACCGGCCACTCAGCTGCACGCTACTGAGACTTATTTGGCAAATAAAAAACAAGGCTCACCTTATCGGCTAATTGGGCACCCATGGTTGAGCAGCAGGTAAGAAGACTAATGTGCTGCTACCAGAAAGGGAACAGGTAGTACCGGTAGGGTACTGTTTTTATTTGTCCAATCAATCTCAGCACCTGCTTGGGGGGGGGGGGGGGAGGGGGGCAAACAGGCTGTATGACTTAAGGACCATTCTTTTTTGCTCCATACTACCTGCACGATCATGGCTCTCCTCTAACCTCTCAAATCTCACATTTAGTGTGTTGTATATTCCCACATGTTTCTTCTCGCTGCTTTCTATCTGCTGGTGGGTGTCCCAGAACCTATCTACACTGTTAATTTCATTTCCCTTTTAACACCAATTTTATGTAGATGACAGTTATACAGCTCTGTAACAAATCTATTTTCTTCTTTCTAATTTTAGCTTTCTCTGCATTTATGTCACCCCACTCCTTCAAGTATAGATACAGTAAAGCTGATCATTTTCCCACCATCCAAATCTGCTACTGTCGCTAACATACATACTGTAGCACTGTCAACAATCCCACAATCACCGCAGCCCCCTATGCTTAATGCTTATACTAGACTCTTCTATCTTACTCATATGCAATTACTAGCAACCTCCTGTCTTCAACTCAAAAACATCTCCCTCATCTGTCCCTTTCTCACACAAGACAACACTAAAATTCTAGAGCATGTTCTAATCATTTCCTAGCTAGACTGCTGCAACACTTACTTCTCCAGTGCTGTTCTAAAGTATCAGTAGGTTAGAGAATTCAGTTTAAAACTTTAAATTAAAAAGCTCCCTTCAGCCAACTCCTTCCAACATTGTATTGCTAATCCAAAGACAGAAACCAACGTGACTGCTATACCCACAAGCTTCCTCCTCCGCACTTTACACATGAAATTCCACTCCTCTGGTATTTCTTTCCCCATAAAAAGAAGTCCCTAAAAACCTGTCTATTTTGATGAGTATATTATATCTTTAGCAATCCACTTCACAGTCATCCCAACCTTTCCTCTCTACCCCTTATCCTTTAGATCAGAGATTCCCCACCCCTTTTCACCAAGTACCACATTTCATTTTTTAATGATCTCAAGTACCATCTGACTATTTTGGATGGGTTGTCATCATCTAAAATGGTGCATTAAGAAGCGCCAAAAACATCTAAAGTGCATGAAGTTCAGAAAAATGCACATAAATAGTTTCCATTTCTTTTCAGAGCAGTTTTGTAGTTATGAAACAATTCAGTTTGGGTAAAGCATAGATGGCAGCAGGTGAGGTTGGGGTGAAGATTAATCTAAGGCTTCACTAAGTACCACCTAGTAGGCTGTCAAGTACCACTGATTGGGAACTCCTGCTTTGGATTGCAAGCTCGCTCTGACCGTATCCTGTTATCAATGTGTTTTGTTGTTACTTTTTGAAAGTGTGTATTTATTGTGTGCCAAAATTATGTCCCCAAAGTGCTGAGTTTATCTAATATGTTTTTCTGGGTCAGATCATACAGGAACACTCCCTGTGGATTGTTTATTATGTTGGAAAATATGTGTTTTCACTTCTTGCAATCTGTTGCAATTGACAACTGTACAATGGACAAGTATGTACGCCAAGATTTCCAAGATCAGAGAAGTGAATCATGTACACAGAACACTGTACCCTATAGCAGCAGTATTCTGTGTTTACATCGCTCTCTTCTGTTGTATTGTAGATATTGGTGCACAATTACTAATAGCAACAGTTTGCAGGTAAACACACATTTGCCAACATAAGAAAAATCCACAGTGAATGTTCCTGTATCTGACACATGGCTGGTTATAAACAAAGTGTGGGCCTGGGCAAAGCTACAGGTTTTTAAACACATTCAGTAAATACGTGTTTAAAAATCCTTTGCTTGGTTACTGCTTACCGTCCTTCCAATATGCCCAGTCCCTTACACCCACCACTGTGTGTCCAGGCCTTTTATAAAGTCCCCAATATTTAATGTCCTCCACAAGCAGCTTTGGTGGGGGTGCACAGGAGGAAGAGCGTGAAGAGGAATGCAGAAGAGACAGACAGTGGGGACAGTACAGAGGATTAACAATGCCCATAAAAAGATGTCTAGTGCATTCGCTTTGGTTATCTTTGTGTGGCAATCAGTGAACTTTACATTGTGCCAAGACATCCCAGAAATTAAAAGCATGTAGCAATGAAGCCAGAGACCCCTTTGGTGGTGCCACCACCTAATGTAAAAACTTTTCTTGCCATTTAGTTTATGGGTCATGTATACATTGAGATTAAACCTTCATCCAGCAATTAGTGTTTCTCCAAAGGGTTAGGCACCAAGCTTGCTAAGCTGTAGGCTTGAAAAAACTTGTACTGTTGTATCTTTAGGGAGTCACTGTTGGCAGATGCTTGCTGGAATTTACTACATTGAACTCCCATTAAGTGGCATTATACATCTCTTCTGACCATAATAACACGTTGACACATTACCTATGGCTGTCCTATCTCCCCTGGCATGGAGATATAATCAGTAGAGTGAAAAAGCACAGATTCTGTCCTGGTAGTTAGGGGAGAAAATAATTCAGTCTTCCATAACAATAAAACATGAAATCTTCAAAAGACATAAATATGTTTTAGTTTTTCCTGTCTTATTTGAATGCTAGCTATACCTAAAGGTTGTTTCAGGCAAAATATGCAGCCTCTCCAAAATCTTGCACCTCCTTGCGATCAGCTAGGAAGAGATGAGGCTATGCCAAACCCCACGCACCCTGAACTCTCCCCCTCCATGCGTAGAGCAATGAGGATTCTCGCCTTCTCTACACATAGACGTCCTCCAAAGATTATGCCCGCCCTCTTCCCCTGTGTAGCCTGCCCTTCTCCCTTATTGGCTCCACTGATGCCACAGTTCACCTTTATGTAGCCTCCCTTTCCCCTGTATAGCCCACCTACTCTGTCATCGGCTCCAGTGGCGACCATGCTGTTTGTATTGATCATGCAGTATGATGTTGGCCACGTCCAGTGCTTTATCGGTTGTCCCCAATCTTCCTCAGTGCCTCAGTGAGATCAGCTAAGGAGGCATCAGAGAGCGGCGCCAGTGAGAGCAGTTCTGGACGCGACTGGCATCATGCTAACCCTGCTGCACAAAAGTGAGTTCTCTGTTGACCCACTCTTTTTCCCCCAGTGAATAAAGACCCACCACTGTTACCCCCTTCTCATCCTATGAGTATGGCCCCACCACTGTTTCCCCTACCTCCCTGTGAGTACAGCTTCGCCGCTGCACCTACCCCTCGCTGCTGCTTCCCCGGCAAGTATAGCCTGGTTGTCCCCCCCCCGGCAAGTACAGTCCAACTGCTGCAGACCAGCCCTGGCCAGTACAGCCCTGCTGCTCATTGTGGGGGTGCTCACAGGTGCAAGTGGCAGTTTGTGCGTGCACATAGGAGTGCATGCATGCATGTGAGAGTGTGTGCCCGCATGTGGGAGTAAATACATGTGAGTGTGTGCATTTAGGTTGTGTGCATGCATGTGTGAGTGCATGTATGCTCGTGAGTGCATGCACGCATGTGGGTGTGCGCAAGTGTGGGACTACATGTGGGAGTGCCTGCATGCTTGTGGGAGTGCATGTAGGAGTGTGTGCATGTGTGTGTGGGAGTGAGTGCATGCACGTGGGAGTGCGTGTGGTAGTGTTCCGGGTGTGTGTAGTAGTGCAAGCATGTGTGAGTGCCTGCATACATGTGGGAGTACATGCATGTTTGTGTAGGAGTGTGTGCATGCATGTGGGTGTGCGTACATGTGTGGGTGTGCATATGCATGAAAGTGCATGCTTGCATGTGTGGGAGTGTGCGCATGTGGGAAGACATGCATGTGCATGGAAGTGGGTGTGCAAGCTCATGTGGGAGTGCAAGTGGGAGTACATGTGGGAGTGCGTGCATGTGTGTGTGTGGGGGTTCGTGCATATGTGTCTGGGAGTGCTGATCTGTCTGATGTGTCCAATGTTGTTAGCAACAGGGAGAGAAGGATCGGGCTCAGTCAGGGTGTCTGAAGCAATGTCTTGGGCTCTTACAGACCCTGCCCATTATGCTGATTTTATGCAGATTATTATGCAGCATCAGAGACCTAAGGGCCACACCCACTTGCTTCAGAATAGAAATCATGAGATGAAACTCAATATTTTGGCCATTTCTTCTGCAATTAAAAAGGACAGTTCAAATGAGTGAAGGACAGTGCCAAAATAGCCCGACACAATGGGCTAATAATTGGCTTTGCCTGCTATAGCACTTTAGGTTTAGGGGCACTTTACTTCTACCACATCTAATAAAGGTATTTAAGCTCTAACAACGAATAACATATTTTCTTTTCCATTTTAAACAGTGAATTAATTTAACTGAATGTGTTAAGATGTTATTAGCAGTTAAACTACAAAGTTCAATGTCAAAATGCAAGCGTCACTCTCCGGGATTTAATAAGTATTTCTTCTTTTTCTGACATGAATGACTGAACACCGAATCCTTCAACTGTTCTGCATGTGAGCTCTCAATCCCTAAGCACCAACTCAACCACTCAGCTTCACCATCTATTTTGTGCTCCAATATTCAAAGGGGAAATCAGCAGAAGACATAAGATGCAAGTTACAGATATGGAGAACTGGTGCAATACTCTTTTCATTGAATGGAAGGCATCTTGGGATTTTCGCAGTATCCAAAAATTGCTGTAGTGGAACAGAAAAAAATTCAAACCAGTCACCAGATCCAAAATTAGCATTTTATTCAGAACGAGGGGTCAGAGGTGCATCATTTATATTCTGGTACACAATACAGAGGCAAAGTTGTTGTCAAAGTCCCTCCAGTTTAAAAGTTGCCCATCCCCCTAATGATGTATTAGTAGTTCACCAATGTCAGTTTGCCTCTACCAGTTTTTGGTACAAATTATGTAAAACAATTGTGCTAAGAACTTTTTGTTTCCCACCCCCAAAAACAATAATAACTGGAAAAATAAATCGCTGTACTGAATCTACAGTATGTTTAAGGTATTTTTGTCACCTGTTTTTGTAAATACTTTATCCATAAAGGAAAAAAAAGATATAAACATGCAAAAGCCTGAATCCATAGTCCAAATAATACATACACATGTTCCGAAGCTTGAAAACTTCTTTATAGACTATGTTGAAAAAACATTATGTACACATATCATTTTTACAGTGAAGTGAAAAAATACACAAAAGGAAAAGTGTACATTGATTAAGAGCAAAATGTGCCTATCTCGTGAAAAGAAAAAAAAAACAATTCTGCTAGAAAAGAAAAAGGAAAACTCAATTATGCTAGAAATTGGTGATATGACAACTCTCTTTTCTTGAAATCAACCTCAGAAAAAAAAATCCAAGACACTCAATGAAAAAGAAAACTAAAACAGCTAAACTAGGAATAATGTACTGTACAGGTCAGTCACATGTTCGCTTCGTAGCTAATGTAGTTATTCTAGTGAAATTTGTTCTTTATTCCAGATTTTAATAAAAGCAATGTAAAATACAAAAGAAAAAGAAAAAAAAAGAAGGCTTGATGAAGGAAATCCTTGATTACTTGTGCCACCCGACCAACAGCATACCTTGTCTTTTTACCCTTTCAGAAATGAGTACCATTAAAGCGTTGAACATAAAACTAAATCCGATCTGAAAAAGGTACAAAAAGGCACATAAAATCCCAGTGCTTCTGTACTGTAAAATTCAAGTGTAACTGAGCTCAATCATTTTTTTTTTCCAAACAGTATTGGATGACTGATATTCCCACTGAGCCCAAATTGGTTTGCAGCCTATGCCAAAGCCTTCAGACAAGCACTTGTGCTAGTAGACTACAAAGTTAAAGCCAAGCTTCTTTACACTTTTTTGGGAATATCAGTTCAAATGTTTGTTCTTGTCCACAAAAACGAAAGTTCAATCCAAAGTTCAGTCATCGCCTCCGCCATACATATCAGCTAGTTTCTTGAAGCGAGGGCCCCAGTCATTTAGGTAATCATAATCTTGCTCGCCGCCACTACTTGATGAGTTCAGAGAGCTTAGAGAGCCGGCAGTTGAGCCACTACCTTCATAATCAAAAACTAAAAGGGAGTCGTAGGGAGGAGCGGTGGGGTCATTGTCTGCTGCCTTTAGGCCCTGGAAGAAAATAAAGAAAATAAATATTATTTTTCTTTATAATTACTTACATTTGATTGAAATGTCATTCTTAATCCTTTGTGAATGTTTCATCATTTTTTCATATTCAGATTCATCAATAAATGTGTATGTTGTTATGAGCCAAATATAATGTGTACTGCAATTTAACATATTCTTCAAATGTCCATGAAGAGCTTAGCTTTAGCAGGAGTCAATGATTTGGGCATGACGATATGAGAGTTAAATATATAATTGTGACCAATGCTCCATTTAGTTTATAATGACCAATCCAAACCAATCAATGACCAAGATTCTGTGGGGACATCTAAATTTATGTTGGCAAGGAACTTTACATCAAACTTCATGTACCTTTGGTCTTATTATCTAGCCCCAAAAAACAGGCCCTTACTTGCTCTCCCCCGCAGCAGCACCCGGCTGGTCTGGTGCTCAGAAACCTCCTTGTTTCAGAAAGTGGAGCTCCCTGGTCTTGTGAATCTATATGATCTGTTGATTCATTGCAAATGAGGGGGCGTGCTAAGGCAGTACCTGTACCTTCTTTCATTCAATGAATGGAGGGGTGTGCACAGGCACTATCACTGGGCATGGAGTGGCAGGGCCACAACCGACAGCAAGCATTAGTCATGGCCCAAGGAAATACATGGTGCATGCTTAAGACCCTCGTTCTCAGATACCAGGAGGTTTCTGAGCAGCGGACAGTCTTGGGAGCTTCTGCAGTGGAGAGAAGGTAAGTGCCTAAAATAATGTGTGGTGCCTTTAATATTTGAATTGCATTTTAAATAAAAATATCTCCCTGTGGTCTAATATTAGTGTTAAGCTTAGCTGCCATAGATTCTGTTGGCATGCACTTAAATTGCGTGGTGTTGAAAATGCCTCATACCTCCCCCATGTACTTGTACACATTGGTGCCAACTTACTTCTGTTTTAAGTAGTTAGTTATAAAATTGTGGAGTGGCTGCCACCTGTCTCATTTGTACCTTTTGGATGTCTGCAAGCACAGGTTCAACTTAAGTTCAACCTTTCCCTATGTGCAGCACCCGAGGTATAGATCAGCCTCAGGCAAGATAGTCCCCAATATATCCTTTGCTATGTTCTACATGTCCCAAATGTGGGGCTCTCAAAGATTACAGTAAGACTACACGCTGAAGTGTGACTTGTGCATTACATATTCAAATGCGAATGTATGCCAACCAAGACCTCTGGGTGGTAAAGAAGAACAAACTTTAGTTCTAAAAAAGCAAATTAAATAAGCTGTGAAAGTTTTAAGAGAAAACCACACTCTTAGTTACACCTCATTCTAACTCTCATTTTGAAATAAAGCAGGAAACAATTGTTCTCATCTAAAATATTTACTGCTTACCACCAAGGTCCACAGCATAATAATCAAATCATTTCCAAACGAAAATAATAATTTCTAATTTCATGGCGATCAGAGACCAATGTGAAGGTTAGTGACAGCAAAGGAGAACATTTTTAAATGGATGAATCTGTAAATATAGAGTTTGGTATGCAGTGCTATGGGTCCATCTGTCAAAGCGAGATGTAATTTATAAGTGGATTACAATGTGAGTAGAATGAAGTGAGGAATGGATGCGATTTTGTAAAATTAATGCATTTTTGAAGTGATGCAACTAAATCCACATCTTAAAGAAAAACAGGTGATGATTTTCCTTTTTTTTAATACAATTCATATCTAATGAATTAAAAATGTAGGTCAAAGAAAATAGCAAACAAACCATAAAATGTATGTTCCTGTCCGGGTTAAAATAAAAAACAAAACATCGAAACTCACATTCTGTCCCCTGCAGAAACTTTCTCCAACTTGGACTGCTGAGATTGAGAGAATCCCCACTGCCCCGTCACCCAGTTTTACTGAATGCAGCCACTCCCTCCAGTTTTTAAATTGTGGACATCGGATGTTGTGAATGGATACATTTACAGCTGCCAGAGTAAAAAGAAGCAGCAAGAGATCTAATTTTTTTTGCTTGAAACTGTAACCACTTGTCTCAGATATTACAATGACTGCAATCTAAGCAGACCAACAGTCAATAGTTCCACTTCTACCTTTCATTTTTGTTTCTAACTTATTTGGGCTGAGGAAGGGTGCAGTGTGCAAGGAATTTAGAGCTGCCATATACACAGCTGTCTTCAGCACCATGGCAGAAGGAGCACCGAAATGCAGTCCCCCAGAAACAGCTGTCGCAGTTCGCATACGACCACTTGGGAACCCCTGCTGTATATTTTTTAATTTTCTGCTCTGGGGTCAAATCTAAGCTCAATGCTTAGATTTTGAATCCCCTGGTTTCAAGTATTTTTTTTACATTAAGACCACTTTACCAATTGTGACTCTATATTGTGATTTTATACAATTTTTAAACAATTTTATACAATATAAAAGCTACACATGAATTTAGGGAAGCAGTAGGTTATTGGTGGCTCAATCTCAATTAAAAAGTAATTCTTAGCTTTGTTGTTATAAGTAACCTCTACGGCTTGAGTAGGACATCAAATGACTGATAATTAGTGAGTCATTTTGGTATTTTGCAATTTGCGTCGTTGTACAATTAGGGCATTAAACATGTTTTATCCCTTGTTTTGCATCTTGGTAAATAAACATTAACGAAATAAATCAAGTCAGACTTCATGTCCTTCACTATTATCATGTGCCTGGCCTTCATTGCCTGAATAACTTTGAAGCCAACTCGCAGGCTGCTGAAATGCTTCACGAGACAAGCGCATAAAGCACTTCCATAATTGATTTAATTTGGCTGCTCTATACACTAATCCTATTTGAAACAACTCTTGGAAATTATGAAGGTATTGAATTTCAACCATTCTCACCACCTGAAAAGGAAGTACGTGAGGGACATAAAAATTAACTATTATTAAACTTGGTTTATAAATGAATTGAAGCGACAATGCTGTGCTGATAGACTATTATTTGGAAGCCAAGATGAATTCCTCAAATGAATACTGCAGCCAGTTCATCTGAGAGGCACAAATGTATAGTACAGTTGCGATAATTGCAGATTAAATGCTCTATGTAAGACTGCGTTATACTTTGTAGGACTCTCGCCAGCTGGGCCAACTTGGAAGAATGCACTTCATTTCTTATAGTGTGAAAATATTAACTGGAAAGGAAGCCTTGATTCTATGCCTGAACCTAGGTGGTTTTTAATTCCAACTTCCCATGGCACATCTTGTTATAATAGAACATGTAATTATGCATGTAATTAAAAGAATAACTATATCAATGTGATACAGTTCCCTTTTTTCTTTAAACTTTATCATTTGCTAATAACACAGAATAATATGGCAATGTTACTTGATATGTTGTGAAGTGGGGTGATAAATGAAGATATGATGTCACTTAAGGAAGACAAACCCACCCCCTGCCAAAAATAAATCCCAAAAAATCAGGTTAAAAACAACTCCTCTGAGCCGCTAGGCTTTCATTATTTCAGTTTAATAACACTGTAAACATCTGTGTAGTCGAAGAAACAGTGCCAAACTTCTGCCAAGATGTTTTTATTTTAGTTTTGTATAAAGTTTTAGTTTTGAATAGCCTTACTTACCCTTTCTGGGTGTCAATAACACAGGAAGCCTATAGTTTATGCTGGTTGCCCCCCATTAATGACATATCAGCCTGGTGGAGAGTGCCATTGGATGTTCATAGCAATTATGTAATATTCTAAGCAATGGGGACTCGTTTTGGCCTAATAGTATTGGCAAGGGGCAGGAATACATTTTTATGTAGTCAGCCACGTCAGTCTTTTGGCTCCTAAACATTTTCTAATTAAACAGCCGAATCACATTATTTTGACCACTTCCAACTTTTGATGTTGTGTCGTGAGCTGCTTTGGTGGGTATACAAGATTTGGGGGGAAAGTTTCACCATTTATAGAAAGGGGAAAGACCTAGTGTGGGGAGTTTTCTATAAAAAGCGAACCCCCCCCCCCCCAGACTAATCGGGAGTACACCCCTCCCCCCATACATTCGGGTATACAAGAGGTGCGATAGGCTATCTGCCCATATATACCTTGTTGATGTCACAGGTGTAAGGGGTGATTTTTCAGAGTTTTAAAACAGGATGGTTATTGGTTTATGGGGAAGGATGACAGTTCATCTGCACAGTATGTTTACAGTTTGCTTGCTGTTGAGGTGAAATGTAGGGTGAGTGGACAAATGGCATCACTGCAAATAAGCACAGTGGAAACTGCTTAACATTACGTGCCGTTGATGTGAGAGGTGAACATCAGCCACGAAGTTGTGCAAGAGTGGACTAACATACTACAGTGGAGCAGCTTACAGTCAAAATAAACTAGGGGATGCAAGATTTGTGTCTAAAACATAAGTTCAGCAAAACAAAGGATACAGATTACTGTAGGTACTTGAGCTAGAGAGCACGGTAGGCTAGCTCACAGCTAAAGAAAACATGAAAGATTGGTGGACCAGCACTCCACAATAAAACATAACTGTAACTGACTAAGGGTCAGGCGGATGCGAAACGCATCACAGCTTTACTTTGTGATTTTTTGCCTGAAATGTTAATGATCCAGTAAGTTATGTTTTATTGTGAAGCACTGGCCCACCAATCTTTTAAACAGATCACCGTGCCTCTTACCGATTCACTCCCAGTCAGTCTAGCTACTGACTTTGCTGCACACAGCAGTTATGCTGAATCTTAGCTGATGGACATAATAATGTAAGTCAAGTGTGTCCTGTTCTCTTCTCTTTACAACTACAGGTCATGAATCAATCACATTAAACTCACTATTTGGTCATAGTGTATTGCAAATCATTCAGAATAATAAGTTCCTGTTGAGGCATATACAAATTTGCCCGCCACAGATTCATTCTGCGGAGGGATACAGCAAGTCCAGGATGGTTCCCCTGCTGCACATCATGCACCCTCATGCCTCTCTTATTGGTTGGCTGCATGAAGCACATTACCTGACATTAACTGACATGTTATCAGTGGTAGCAGCCTGTATGTGCACCTAGGCCCGGTCAGGATTGCTCTACACTGGGGGCTGACAGTTTAAAAGACGGGAGTGCTGTAGCCCGCAGGACCTCACAAAATCAAACTTGTGGATGGAAAGTACGTGATTTTCTTTTCTTTTGCTTACATTGCCCATTTAATTCAGGTACCCTTCTATTAAGAGAAAATGCATTAGAAGTACTCTTAACCATGGGTTTTACATTTGCAACAGAGCCACTGAACTATGTTACTGCAGTTTGCTGCAGTTCGCTCAGGATATTGTTTGAGTCCTAATAATTTTGACTCCGCTATGAAAACTGCCGAGGTTGCCAAGCCAGTGAGCTGCAACTGAATGATTTAAAATTGCCTAACAGCAAAACAGTGGGGGTTGATCAGGACAGTAAAAAGAGTCCAGGATAGTTTACATGTTGCAGTAGCAACCAAGACCATATATGTGACAAGCAGACAAAATGTAATGGACAAAACAAAAGGGACACTGTAATAAGGGAATATAGAAGAATGATGCCTGACAGGTTGCACCAGCTTTAGCATTTGGAGTGTTTCTGACCAACAACATGCCTGTCTTTGCATCCATTTTGTTTCCCTTTACGACAGTGTCCTTTTGGAAAGAGGGAATGGAGGTTCATACAAGTCAAACACTAAATAAAAGCAGACATATGAGAGAGGAGTGTCAAATTCTAATGCAGAAGTGACTAAAGGGAAAAGGAAAGACAAAATCATACATTTAATTGCTAATGCTCTAATGTTACAGAAACACTGTGACTTATGCTGGTAACAAACTTAAAGTGGACCAACACCCAGGGGTGATCGGCCCGGAAATCTATAAGATTCCCGGGCCGATCACCTCCCACCCCGCGGGACATCTGAGATCGGGATGTCCCGCGGGGTAAAACCCCCCCAGAAACCCCCCCAAAAAGTACCTGATCCGCCGCCGCCTCCCGCGCGCCCCTCCAGACGTGCGCGCGCCCGCGCCGGCCCACTGTGAATGGCCGGCGGGGGCGCGCGCGCCGAGAGTCACGCGCGGGAGGCGGCGGCGGCGGAAGCGGCTTGGACGTTCCTGTCCCCCACCTGGACGTTGGCGGGGATTGGCTGCGGCGTTCACGTGGGAGCGGGGAGAGGTGAGTTTTTTGGGGTTTCTGGGGGGTTTCACACAGCGGGGCACCCCCGATCGGGGTGCCCCGCCGAAGTGGACCAAAACCCAGGATAGTCAAAATCCTGGGTGTTGGTCCACTTTAAGCATCCCTACAAAGTCACTGCAATGTATTAGCATCTATTTGTAAATGTCCTTATGTGCCTGTGATTTAAAATTCAAAAGTTACATTGAACAACAAGGGAAAAACCTGAAACTTGTTGGTGTTTGCAGTAGAGAAGCCCCTTATGGTATATTCATCAAAATGCCGACAGCCTCACCAACCTAAGATTAAGAGTCTCAATATGTCTTATGGGCCAGGGATTTAAAAAAAGATTTTATTAAGTCTTTAGTGTATATTGCTCTAAATGTGCCTCTTGAAATTTGAATGATTTGCCTTATGTGTTTAGAGGAACAGTTAAAAAAAAAAGTATTTCAGGTTCAGGCACTAAAGCATGGGTATAGCAAATAAGGATGCATTTTGATCTCACCTCATTAATAAAGTCTCCAATATCCCCAGGATGTGGAGCAGCAGACCGGACTGGGTATTGGGGTTCTGCGTGAATGGGTCTCTCATCCATACGTCGTATCCCCACAGGTTTTATTGAGTCCGGTTCTAATGTATCAGGCTGTTGCAGTTGACTTAAATCATAATCCTTCAAAATAAATAAACTGCATCATTATGACAAGTACGAAATGTGAAGGATTTGCCACGTACTAAATATAATCACATTCGTTTTACATCTGACAATACCAAGATATGCAAAACTCTAATAAGTTGTGCTTTTGTTCTGAGTATGTTACAGTTGTGGAAAGATGGAAATTTTGAAATGCAGTGTTCATAAAAGGTGTCATTTTAGGTGATAAAAACAGCACAGAAGTTACTGACGCAATCAACACCTCGAAAGAAAAAGTTAACTCATTTGGTACGTGTGAAATAAGAAGTTGTGTTCTTGAATTTACAAGGTATAACACGTACTTTACACTTGAAGATACAAATCTGAACGGTGCTGAAAATGTTACAGCTGTCATCATCTTTAATCTCTTCTTAATGTAATTAAAAGATGTTGCATGACTGCACCAGCACATTAAAGTTGATTTGTAGTGTAGAAAAGTAGTGCATTTGGGGAGTAACCAGTAGCCCTTCCAAAACACTGGCCTTCAACTTCAGCTACAATTCTTTGTTGTATATTTGTAATAAAAATATACTTTGTTAGTAAGTACGTAGCCAAGTATAGACATTTTAGGGACCATGCGTCATTGCAGTGGAGCTCTCAATCAGATGTTAGACACTTACTGTCTATGAATGTTTGTCTCAAGGTTAACGCATTTATTCCCTATGTTTTATGTTGGCTTGATATTGAGTGCCTCAGTTGTATTTATTCTTTGTTTTTGCTAAACCTTCTTGGTTTATCTCCCAAAAGGGTTGATTCTCACGAGAAAATGTTTTTTCTCAAGATTTTTTTCCTCTCTGCAATCCAGTACCATATTTAGCTGTTCAACTTAAAAATGTACAGCTAAATATAGTGCTGAATTGCACCACAGAAAGAAATCATGAATAAAAAAGTTTTCGCTCAAAAAAATCTTGAGAAAGAAAATACGGTGCTAACCCGAATGTCTCACGGTGCAACCCGAATGTCTTCGAACCCTTGTATTTGTATAACATGAAACAGTAGCTTCACTGCCAAATTTGTGAGCAGGACACAGATAAGAGGTTCTGCATTTATACTGTAAGTGAATTATTTGCAAAGATGACTGACTTTGCAGTCAGTGCTGTGTGCCCATAGCAGCTTTCTTGCAACAATTGACTTCTTCTTTATTTCTTAAAAAGATTATCAGATTATTAGGAAGAACTGGTCCCAGGAGCTGCAAGAGGTCGAGTCTGCTGGAGGTTAGGTAAGTTTGCTATATTTACTGCTATAGATATTCTGCTTAAACAATTTAATTAATTGGGTTGATTTTGGTATTGTGTTCATACATAATGCTTATGGTCGGGTTTATAATTTCATATTTTCTATTGACTTGTTCAAGACAGTTTTGATAATGAAAACTAGGATATTAAATTGACTGACCACCCAAAAAAACAAAGGTCACTAACCTTTTGTCTAACACAGCTGCTTGGTTTGAGATCAGCAACTCACCTGATCACTGGATTGGTCGTGTCTTACATTTTCAGGAGCACTACCACACTCTCTCCATTCACTGCAATGAAGGAGGTGTGCTAAGGATATTCTGGCCCCGGACGGCACAGGATTGGATCCAGCAATTGGGTGAGCTGATCGCAGGACACGGACCAATCAGCTGTGCAGTTAAAAAAGTGATCAACCTATTGTTTTTCTCTTTGCATGGTCAATCATTTTAATATCTTTAGAGAAAAAATTACACTGGTACAAACCACATCCAAACCTCATTTAAACCGAGAATCATGCATGTCAATGAAAATATTAGATGGTGATCTTCACCTGATCTTCTTCTCCTCCACCCTCTTCATCATACTTCAGGATGTTATCCCTGACGTCATCCTCTGGGTCAATAAGTAGCTGTTTGGCTTGCCTCTCTTTATCACGACGTTTCATCCAAACCACAAACATTAACACTAATGCTGTAGGGTGAAAACAGACATTTTATGGGTAAAATATAGAAGTATATGGAGCGAAAAAAAAAACACTTTTATCGACTGTTCTATGTGGCTAAAGCCCTGGTAGGTTCAATAATGTAAACAGAACAAAGAAGGACTAATAGTAATGTGATATTTGGCTTGTACCCATAATGGAATTTGCACCCAATTATTTCCAAATCTTGCTTTGAACATATCCAATTTCTCTTGTAGTCAAATTAAGCCTGGCAATTAGTTTAACTAAAGCCTTTAAAAATTAATACACTTTAACTTGAACAAGTAAATCAATTTGCTTTCAACATGAGTATTACCAACTGTAAAACAAATCTGTGGAACACAAAAACAAGCAAAGACTGTAAATCATTTGTGCTGCAGATGTTTTACGCATCGAATGTCCTAAAATTGTAATTTGATTTTGCTAAATTACAGCTTTTTTGTCTGATCCATGTCTATTCTTCGACAGTTCTAGCAGCTGCGCCGAATAAACAGGTAGCATTTGTAAAGTGATCCAGGTGTTTCTACACACTACACACACATACACGGGTGTATATGTATATATTGTGGATGCCCACTATGTATATAGGTATGAAAAGAGTTAGAATTTTGTCTAGAATATTAATGCCCGAGCTTTCTCTTTGTAACTGTTGGGTATATAGCTAATTGAAGCAACACCTTGTGAGTTATCAAGTGCATTTGATTAAAGGGCAACTGTAAGTAGATGGCTGCAGGTTTATAGTAGATCTTTGTTTCAGACACACACCCAGTTATTTCTACAGTACAGTGAACAACATTGTGCACAATCTAGTATGTTAACCATGCTATGGCAGCTGGGGGTATGGCTGAAGTCTGGAATAGGGATCTACTGAATATGTATATTTGTATGTTTTAAAGCAGTAGACCTGAAGCTATCAGATGCAAAGGGGATAAGCTGAGTGCCTTTTTTATTTTAAATGCTAGAGATGCACTTTAAGTACAAAACTCAGGAAGCTGATGGTTGCTATAAGCAACTGTACTGATTTGACTAAAATCCTATTTTTGTAAATCAAGGTCAATCTGTCCCAGAATACTAGAATTTCAGGGACTGACACCGGTTCATCAACTCATGTCTTTTCCTGTTAACTTATAGTTAAAAGAGTGCTTTCTGAAAACTGAAAGTATTGCACATTACTCACAAAGAGACAAAGAACAACATAATTATCATTATCATCAATTATATTCTTGAAGAGTAGACAGTGCCCTGCAAATTTGATCTCAGGGATATTTCCCAAGCACCCAAAAACTGCTGGATGTGCAACACTTGGGTATAACTAAAGATAATAGCACAGTGATCCACTCCTACTTGGGGATATATGTTTTGGGGGTTTAATTTTAGTAATTGGTGGTTCTTGGTCTATATGCACCACATAAATACATTCTGTTTAACTCTCTTTAACCTTTGCCGCTGAATAGGGGGCATTTTTTTTCTTTGAGTCAACAGTTAAACTGTTAGTTGAAAGTGCATTCACTCACTAGTCCTGCCGATACCATTTGTTGTTATTAAAAAGTAGAAGATATGGTTGCTATATGCTTTTTCCACCACTGCATAATATCTGCATATAACTTTTATCAACAGACTGGTAAAAAGAAAGGGAATCCAAATGCAATCAATTTGCTTATGTAACTAACAATGTTAAACAAACCATAGTAAATGATGCTTCAATTTTATTAAACTTTTTTACTCGTCAGTCAGGCTAAATCTGCCGAAGAATACTGGAATAGTACAGACTGACTCCAGATCATCAACTCATGTCTTCCACCATAGTTTTAAGGTTTCAAAAGATTTTTGTTTGCTTTATTGAACTCAGTAAATATGACTATTATCTATTCTTAGAAGCTAACTGCTTTTACCGCAACAGTTGGAAACTACAAAGTGTATTAACTCACCAGGCCTGCTGATACAGTCCCATTTGTAGCTACTTGGAAAGCAGAAATAATGGCTCCTTCATTTTCTTTTTGGAAGCCATTGCATCAAATTTACAGCTGAGGAACATTTACCACTATAGGCAAGTGCTGCAAATATAGGAGCTATAGGAAAGTGCTGTAAATTCAAGCTAGCTAATGCAACTAATCATGTTTAACAAACCAAGAAAGCTGGTGGTTGTTTCAGACAAATGCTATAATTTTTCTCTTTCTTCGTCGTGGTAAACCTATACTATATTAAAACTGCTATTTATTATTTTAGATGATCTAATACTAAAATTAAAACTCCTATACAATCCAGCTTTTATCTTTCACAGTATAAGCATTATACCCCCCCCCCCCCCCCAACAACCCGGAATAAATTAAAAACTTCTATGCAGCCCCTAAATTTGCACTGCTTATGCACATCCTGTGTGTTAATTTTAATGCAGCATGTGATCCAAAGCTTGCAGTTAGCCACATTTTATATGGTCATTTATTGCAATAAGGCTATTATTTGGCAACTACGTGCATTACAGACATAGAAGGAATCTATGTGAATAAAAACCTTTACTGCAAGGATAATAGGAAAAGTAAGCTATTTTTTCCCAGAAGCTACAGTACCTGCCTATGCAGCCATACAGGGCACAAGTGGAAGTAGTCTCTAGTACAAATAGGCAAGGAATAGAGATAGATTAGTGCTTAACTGAAGGTTATGGTGGTAAAAAAGGTAAAGATCTATTTGTACCGGGAGCTACCTGCCCCGGTCACTTATACAGGCAACATTTACCAGGGGCCCAGTTAAATAAGATGAATAAGTGAATGCATCTTTGAAATAATTTGGTTCCATATAATAATCTTATATGTTTACCTAGATAGGTGATAGCCTCCAGGCATTTCACAGCATGACGCTGAGGCTATAGTATTGTATACTGGGGGTGTTTTGGTTTTGAAGTATAGTGGCTTGGAGTGGGGTGGAAAGATAGGGAAGGGGGGGGGCTGAGTGCACCATCAGGAGGGTCAATTCTGGCATATGCTCCATGTGAGGGAGCTGAGTACTGGGAGCTACATCCAGGCCAGCCAAGTGTGGCCTAATGGAATTCTCCCAGCTTTCCCTATGAACAGCTTGTCTCTGCCTGCAAACAGCACCATATTTCCAGGAAGATTCTCTTAGAAATTAATTTAGATTTGTATATACATTACTATCTCCGAAGTCGAAGATTTTACATGAAGGACCTCATTATATTTTCTTGTCCAAGGCTGTATTAATTGTAACAAGTGGGGATTATGATGCATATACATTTTATATGAACTCATTACAAATGCAGCATTCAAGCCTGTGCTCTCTGCTGCCAGATTTCGACTAATGCAAATCTGTGAGGTGAAGGAATTCTTAACAAGTATTCAGCAAAACACAGAAAAGTTTACTTGTTATGATGAGTCACAAAGTTAAAACAAGGTTTCTCTATAATCTATTATAGATTGCTCGCGCAATAAGCTAAAGGGTACTAAAATAAAATACAGCATTGTAGAATTATTTATGTGGCTGGCGGATGGTTACTTAGATTCAGAACACAGCTACGGCTTTTGGAGTGCTGTGGCGGCAATACTGTTTTTTCTTCTTGATGTGTAAGGTAAACCTCATTATAAGTTTGGAAATATGCAGCCAAGCATTACCCAGGTAGTTTATGACACGCTATTAGGATTTCACACAAACCACTTTACTTCTCGCCATGCATTCACAATAGAGCAGATAATTTCTCAAATAAAACAATTATTTATTAATCAATGTACGTGGCTGATGAAATCAACAAGTGTACATTTCTATAATAAGTAATTATTTAATGTTATGCCTGGGTTTGTTTCTAGAACTGCTGGCTCTAACAGTTTTGCTGGGCTACACCAATATACTATTTAGATCAGTGAAGAAGAAAAGATAATGAATTTGCAAATCCAAAAAGATGAAGAATTTTAACTACACAAGGTAAATGGATAGTGGATTACTTCTCAGTAGAATTAATTGACCTTCTGAAAATCTAAACGTTTACAAAATGAATCAAGACTAAGCTTTATTATACGTGCTATATAAAAGATAATATTCTAGAAACTTACACAAATTACTCATGTGACACACAATTTGGTTAATTCAGCACCAGGTGCAAAATGTTCACTTTCTCTACCTTACACCTAAGCGTTGCGTGTGTGCTAGTGATTTCCTATGCTTCCAATCGTCAATTCAATGAAGGTCGATCTCAGAATTATCATCTTTTTTCCAATAGAGGGTGATCGCAGCACTATCTATTACTGTTTTTTGGAATAAAAAGCCATTCACTTTCATTGTCTATCTAGGGCTAGATTCAGCAGCAGGTATAAAGTGCACTTTTGTCTCTAAAGTAAACTTTTTGCACCTGGTGCTAAATCGACCACTATGCTGAGTTTTCTTATATAAATGCTCATCAATGCCAGTGAAAAAAACAATCTAGCCCCATCAATTCACCATATTTCCTGACTGCAGTGACACAACAGGAAGTTAAAAAATCAATAGCCGTTACTTGGATAAGAGGAAGCATATATATATCTCCCAAGGTTAAGAGGTGTTGGACAATGGATCTAGATCTTCTCTACTTAAAAATGGTTGGATCTTAAGTGTATGTATAATATACTGATAGCCATAATGATATGTACAGAAAGATCTTGTGAGCTAAAGAGAAAGTTCCCACTCAGCAAAATCTATGTTGGTGAAGGTTCTAATTTATTCAGGTCATGGCATAGCTGAAGAGATAAATCAGGCAGCAAGACATGAATTATTACCACAGATATCCACAAGCCATATTTTGCAAGTCATATATAACATCACTGCTAGTTTATAATCTACAGTTAAATGTTTCAATTTATTTCAAGACCTCTCATTCCTGGGTGAGAGAGATAACTTAGTAAGTTGCATTCCAAAGTAAATTGGAGACATTTTTCTAATATCAGTGATTTAATAAAAAGTAAGAAACTGTCGGCAAAGGAAAATATGTTGGATGAAAACATCTATTTATGTACATTTAATATTCCAAGGCAAAATATGGCATGCACCTAAAGACCAAAGATTTGCTTTGGTACTTTAATTTCTGTGCAC
Organism: Gastrophryne carolinensis; assembly: GCA_027917425.1. Classification (NCBI taxonomy): domain Eukaryota; kingdom Metazoa; phylum Chordata; class Amphibia; order Anura; family Microhylidae; genus Gastrophryne; species Gastrophryne carolinensis. Next base: position 329,870,999 of record CM051239.1, read on the forward strand.
TAACATCTTTGTAAAAATGCACTTTACATAGAAACATAGAAGGTTGACAGCAAAAGGTGACCACATGGTCCACCTAGCCTGCCCTCTGCCCTAGACTGTGTGTTCTCTTTATCTTAGGATAGATGTGTGCTTATCCCAGGCTTGTTTAAATCCACTTACTGTTAAGTTTTCAACTACCCCTGCTGGAAGTTTACTACTGTTTCTGTAAAATAATATATTTTAATGTTGCTTCCCTCCTAATAGCTTCAGGTTGTGCCTCCTTGTTCTATCATTTTCTTCCTAAAAATACTTCCCTCCCGAACCGTATTCAATCCTTTCGCATATTTAAAGGTCTTAACCATGTCCCCTCTCTCAATTCTTTAGTAAATAATGTACCTGTACTATAAAAAGGATACATTTTAGCAATAACCATTACACTAGATTCCTCTGATTTATCACCTAAGAATGATACTTTTAATGCCTTGAAATGTAACATGCTGGTATATTTCCCCCCTTAAAGCAGCAAGCCGTCCAAAGAATAAAAAAGAAAACCCACACCAGCCAGGCAGCTGTTGAAGAAGCAGTGTGCCGCAGTGTTTCCAGCTTGCCAGCTGCTAAACTAAGCTTAAGTGAATACGTATTCACCCAATTAGTGCAGCAGAGCCACTGCATAGTGACTGAGTGTCTAACAGTCACTCAAGCTGGCTAGTGAGGCTGAATCAGGCCTAAATCAGGCCTATTGCTGGGGAAAAGTGTTGGGATTTTTTTGGTCTGGGCTACATTAATAAATAACACTTAATAATAACAATAAGTAACACTTAATAATAATAGATCCAATCTGGTGTGTACAATTATGAGATTATTGCTGCTCTCGCAAACAGCGTTTTGAATATTTAAGGGATGTGTACTTACTGAGAAGAATTATAATACAGAGAAGAATTGCAATGATTGCTCCTGTCCCAAGACCAGTTCCAATGATGGGTGCCACTCCACTACAATATCCATTCATGTCACAGGAGCAGACTTTCACACGCAGGTATGACGTGTTCGCCATAGATGGGTTTCCGGAATCGGTGATGTATATTGGGATGTTATAAATTCCATCATCAATAGATCCAATCTTCAGACTAAGCTGGGCATGGTCACCTGAAAAAATAAAATCATTACATAGTTAATGGAGTATTGAAGCATTAATGTATGGTAGCCACACGTCAGGGTAAGCTGCATGCATCAATGTGCTTCTAATATATAGAGGTCCTTTTTGATAAAACCTTTCATTAAAGATTAAAATTCAATGAAATAATGTACTTTCTCTTCATCTTGGGTCATGTGGTGATACTGAGGTACAACATTTTTCTAACCCCACCCTACAACATGATGGGGGGCATAGGTGCAGTTTGAAAAAATGAACCACATTTGGCTTTCTAGGCCAGCCACCCAGTCTTGAGGGAGGCTGCTTCTGTCACACAACTGAAGGAGATAACTGCTAAAGGGAAAAGAGGAAAGAAGAAAGCAACAGAAAATGATATTTGAGAACTTTTTTAGTTGTATGTATGCATTTTGTAAAACTAAAAAGCACTGAAGATCTACATATTAAAAATGTAGAAACCTTGATGATCAGAAGCGCGCTAGCAGTCAAAGCTGAAACTTCTGGAACAGCTAAAATTTCCAAAGCTTAGGGGTTTACACCTAATGCATATCTTATAGTCTAAGTAAAATGAAAAACAGTTACTTTGCCTCCTCCAATGAACCATTGGTAGCACATCATAAGCCTGAGGGCTGACAGCGTGCCTCATAGGTGGCTCTAGTACATGCTACAATCTCCATTCACAAGAAAGTATATTCCCTTTAAAATTGGCTGGAGAGAAATACCGCCTGATCACCCATGTTGGACTCCATAAGATGAATACATTGTCCCTCATTTTGACTTTACATGCACTTTGTTTTGTATCTGTGTAAGCCACTATGGTTTGTCTTGATTACCATTTGTTGCATTTGCCTGTAGCTTGTTTTGTAAACTCACTGCAGGCCATTGTAGGGGAAGGTAGGGCAACATGGTAATGTGAACCTACCCTATGCGGCATGGGACATATATTTCCATTTCATAAAATTATTATTATTGTTTATTTATATAGTGCCATCTTCTTCCATAGAGCTGTACAAGGTACAATTAAAGATAAGATGAAACATACTGTGCATGGATCATTAAAAACTAGATGTTACAAAGTTCAAACCAAATGTGATAACAATAGACAATAGAAAAGAATATCCCAATTACCTGCACTCCTGTATACAACTCCTGGGAGATATTCTGTATTGCATTACCTGAATGTAAAGTTATTCATTGACCCTGCTGAGTGCCCCCCTTCTTCATCTCCAGGGCCCCCCCTCCGAATGTGACTCCAAGTTGATGTCTGCCCCATCCCTTTCCCCCGCCTTTCAGTAACAGTGAACAGTTGGCTGCCCAATGGAACTGACTTTATCCTTGGACTCCCCCCTCATTTTTGGCATTGCTCCCAAACACTCAACCTCCAGCATGGCCTGCTCTTCACTCTAACCTTCTCCCACACTTTGAGCCTGGTTTATCAAGTGCCAGTCAATACCACTGATCGCCAATACTTCTCCCTCAGCAGCACTCAGTGTTCGATTTATCAAACAAAAAACAGGCAGCGCTGATGCAGCCACCTTCCTGCATCTAATTGATCACAAGAGCCATATAGGTTGTAGTAGCGGGCGCTCTTGTTTATGCGGCGCTGGTTTATAGTACTGCTATAGGTTAAAGGAGCACTATGACGAAATTGTGTAATATTAAAAATCCATATAAACACGTGGGTTAATGAGAGGAGAGGTCCGTTAAACACCCGAACTAAATAAAACTCCCACCAAGCTTGTGGTTTTCTTCCCCTGGTTGGAACAAAATCCAGGGTTGACAAGTTTAGTCTATCAGGGGTGACAGGGCCTGTCACCCTGGATTTCCTTTTCCTTCCATTAAAAGAAAGAAACAAGCCTGGCTGGATATTTCTTGATGCCGGGTGTATAAGTGATCCCTCCCCCCAACATCCAGCATATTTATTTGGATTTTTTATCATTCGGCAAATTTTTAACGGCAGCGCTCCTTTAAGATCTCCCATGGAGCATAATGGGCAGAACTGTATTGAATTGTTTAATGCTTATAATATTACACACATATTTTATACCTGAACTGCCATTGTGATTTGTCAATAATGTAAACACAAGACCTAGATGTCACCAAATATTATTTAATTTTTCTTTTGCTTACCAATGTGTAATTTTGCCAACAACAACTAAAGCATAGCCTAAATGCACTGTAAAATTTGTCCCCTTTGTATCCAAAAGTGAAATCCTGTGCTTTGATGAAATTAAAAATACAGCCCCAATCTTTTCAGCATGCCACAGATTAATAAATACGCTGTGCAGTGTCTAGAAGATGGCAGTACAAAGTGGTAGTCACTGGCGCTGGGATAATCAGCAGTGGGGTCCAACAGGCACTGACACAGGCCAGCCAATACCTAGGGCAACAACCAAAGCTAATGTTAACATGCTGTGACTTCCAGCACCATTCTGTCCACTGCTGTGCCAATAAAGTAAGAGATGCCGGCTTTATTCCAGCAAAAAGATGCTAAAAGGCGCACTTCATAAATAAAGCCCTATGCTTCTTGACCTAGAAGACAAACAGGAAACTTTTGCAAAAATACAATTCTGTGAAATACTCACCTTTAAAACGGGTATTATGAGTGTGCTATACACTCCACTTCGATCTTCATGACATGTGGGTAATCTCCAGTAGAGGGCGAACTTCTGCAGAGATGAATATGCAAAAAAGAAAGCCCCTCCCGGTCCATATATACCTGGGACCTCCCACCAAATTCCCAGTGTAAAAAAGGGGACCAGGCAGAACCAATTATAACCTAACAATAAAAACCAATGGTTCACCAAATAAAAGCCCCAGAATACCTGAAAAAAAGGGGTGGGGCGAATTGGAGTGTATGGCACATAATACCCGTTTTACTCACAAAACGGTATTATTCTAAGTGTGCCATACACTCCACTTCGATCTTCATGACATGTGGGACATCCAATAGAAGTGTCAGTCATGGGTGGGAACCAGAAACAGTAAAGAATGTACCAACTCAAACCACTGCAGCTTGCAGAACTTTGCGGCCAAAAACAGCATCCACTGAAGCCCGCACATCAACCTTGTAAAACTTGGAAAAAGTATGAACAGAAGACCAAGTAGCAGCCTTACAAACTTGTTCAACAGAAGCCTGGTGCTGAAAAGCCCAGGATGCACCAACTGCACAAGTAGAGTGCACAGTGACCCTAAAAGGAGGAGTCCTCCCCTTAGCAGAATAGGCCCCAACAATGGCCTGACGAATCAATTTGCTAATCGTAGACTTAGCAGGTGCCAAACCTTTCCTGGGCCCGCAGGGCACCACGAAAAAAGCATCCGTCCTGCGGAAGGAAGAAGTAGTCACCAAATAGTACTTCACACAGCGTACAACTTCCAAATTGTGCAGAACCCTCTCCTTGTCATTGTTAGGCTTAGGACACAAGGAAGGGAGAACAATATCCTGATTGAGGTGGAAAGCAGACACCACCTTAGGAAGGAAATCTGGCTAAAAACGAAAAACCACCTTATCCTGGTGTCTCTCAAAGTAAGGGGCCTGAATCAACAGAGCCGCCAACTCAGAGACACGTCGAACAGAGGTAATAGCCACCAAGAAAGCAACCTTCTGAGTGAGAACCGAAAGAGCAATATCCTGTAACGGCTCAAAAGGAGGACCCTGCAGAGCCGAAAGAACCAAATTCAAATCCCAAACAGGAACTACAGCCTTCCGAGGGGGCCGCACATGCGCGACCCCTTGGAAAAAGGTCTTAACCAGCAGGTGTATAGCAAAAGACCTCTGGAAGAAAACCGAAAGAGCAGAAACCTGTCCTTTCAAGGTACTAAGCTGGAACCCAAGATCCAGATTATGCTGAAGAAACTCCAAAATTCTGGGTATCGAAAACACCCTGCAAGGCAAGGCCCTAGCCTCACACCAATCAATATAGGACCTCCAAGTCCTATAGTAAATGCCAGAAGAGGACCGCTTCCTAGCCCTAATCAAGGTCTGAACAACAGCCTCAGACAAACCTTCCTCTTTCAAGATGAAGGTTTCAGCAGCCAAGCCGTCAAAGCCAGCGTTTGTAAATTGGGGTAAAGTAGATGACCCTGAGATAGCAGATCCGGCAACAAGGGAAGCCGGTACCGATCTACGGCCATCCTTAGGACGTCTGCGTACCAAACCTTTCTTGGAGCCACCAGAATCGCTGGTGCCCCTTCTAGAACTAGTTTGCGAACTACCTTGCGCAGCATGGAGACGGGTGGAAACAGGTACAGAAAACCCAACTCCTTCCAAGCCAGTGACAAGGCATCCACTGCCAGAGACAGAGGATCCTGAAAAAGAGACACAAAGGCCAGAAGTTTGTGATTGTGCCTCGAGGCAAAGAGATCCACCTCTGGAGTCCCCCACTTGCGGAAAAGATCCAGAAAAACCTCGGGGATGAGAGACCACTCTCCTTGGCGAGAGGATCCCCTGCTCAGGGAATCCGCCTCCGTGTTCTCCACTCCCGGAATGTAGACTGCCGAAATGCAAGGAACATTGCTCTCCGCCCAGTGCAGGATCAGAGAGACTTCCCTGAGGGCACTCCTGCTGCGAGTCCCTCCCTGGTGATTGATGTAAGCTACCGCTGTTCAGTTGTCCGAACGAACCGGAACCGGCAGACCCCGTAAATGTGAGGTCAGCCGAGCCAGAACCAGTCAGATGGCTTTGAGCTCCAAGACATTGATGGGGGTGTGAGCCTCCTGAGGACCCCACACCCCGCTGAACTGGTGACTTTTCCAATAACCTCCCCAGCCCGACAGGCTGGCATCCGTGGTAACCGTCTCCCAACAAGGGACCAGAAAGGATCTGCCCTTCAACAGATTGCTCGATTCCAGCCACCACCGAAGGGACTGCCGAACCCTGGGAGACATCCTGAAAAGTTGATCCAATGACTGCGGACACCTGTCCCAATGTGTCAATAGGTGAAGTTGAAGAGATCTCATGTGAAACTGTGCAAACGGTACCGCCTCTAAGGAGGATACCATCAAGCCCACCAGTTTCATCCCCTGTCGGATAGAGGGACAAGGATTGGCAAGAAGAAGGCGGATCAGACCCTGAATCCCCTGCACCTTGGTCTGGGGCAGAAACACTCTGGCCCGAATGGTATCCAGATTCATGCCCAGAAATTAAATCACACGATACGGGGAGAGAGAAGACTTGGTGTGGTTGATCACCCACCCGAACCTCTCCAGGGTCGACACCACCTGGTGGGTGTCCAGCTCCGCCTGACGGAGGGAAGAAGCTGAGATCAACAGGTCGTCCAGATAAGGCACAATGCGAATGCCCTGTGCTCTGAGCAGAGCCATTATTCCCGCCAAGACCTTGGTGAAGACCCTCGGCGCCGAGGTCAGACCGAAGGGAAGAGCTACAAACTGATAATGTTGATCCTCCACCGCAAACCGGAGAAATCTCTGATGTGCCTGAAAAATCGTAACATGCAGATACGCATCCTTGATGTCTATGGATGTCATAAAATCCCCTTGGCGAAGGGAATTGATAGCCGAGCACAGAGTCTCCATGCGGACCTTTTTGGCTCTGATAAACCTGTTGAGAACCTTGAGATCTAGAATGGGTCTCACCGAACCCTCCTTTTTGGGAACTGTGAAAAGGTTGGAATAGTAACCCCTGCCTCTCTCCGACAGAGGCACCGGGCATATAACCCCCATGTCCAGAAGGTTTTTTACTGCTAACAGGAGCCCCTGTGCAGCCTGAGTGTCCGATGGCACCCGAGACCTTGCGGGTGAGGGCGCCCCTTCATTGCTGAGCTGGTTTAACGGCAGGCTTGGGCTTGGAACCCCAGGCAGCCGCGGGACGTGCCCGACCTCTGCCTCTGTTCCAGGACGAGCCCCTGACACCCGAGAAGGCCAAACCCCTAGCCGCTCTGGCCCCTCGAAAGGAAGGAGTGAACGAGCCAGCCCCCTGAAAGGGGCGGCGCTGTTTCCTCCGCTGAGGTAACTTACCTCCTTTAGCAACAGCATTCAATTTATCCCCAAACAGCCGCTATCCCAAGAAGGGAAGAGCTGTGAGCGAATTCTTGGCCCCAACGTCCACTGTCCACTGGCGGAGCCAGACCAATCTGCGCATAGCCACCAGTAAGGCTGAAGTCCTACTACACACGACAATACAATCCTCCATCGCAGCCATGACAAAATCCATGAACAATTTGCATCTCTTAAGGATAGCGAACTCAGCGCCAGCTGGATCAAACTGAGCGTTATTCAGCCAGTCCCTGATAAGAGACCTGGTAGCAAGCGACACCAGGGCAGATGCAATAACAGGCCGCAGGGCCGAGCCCACGTTGGCAAATGCGTGGCATGCCATCTGATCAAGGCGCTTATCCTCGCCATCCTTAAGGGAAGTGGCGTCAGGGGTGTTCAGCACAGAAGAGTTGGTCAAACCTAAAACTGGCGCATCGACCTCGGGAGGAGAAGACCAGCGCTTAACCTCCTCCACCGGAAAAGGATACTTCTTATACCATCCCTGAGGAACACCAGGAAACCGACTGGGCCTCTCCCATTCTCTAAGGATCAGCGCATCAAAATGACCCTGTGTAGGGAATTCCAGATGGGGCTTGCAGGCCCCAAAAAATCCCCCCTTCTTGAGAGGGGACGCCTCAGGTGGTTCAATATCCAACACCTCTAATAAATGTGACAAAACAGTGGCCGTATCTTCGGCATCCCCCAGCGCCTGACCGACATCGGCATTCCCAGACTGAACATAGTCAGCCTTTGTTTCCTGATACAATTTCCCCTCCTCTAACGGGGAATAATCTGACGAATCAGCGGAATCGTCGTCAACATCCCACAAGGGCTGGACCGACGACAAATGTCTCTTTTTAGCCTGGGCCTTCTTGCCCACCGTGCTAGCAATAATTTTCTCGATGCTGGCCAACCTAGCCCAAACATCAGAGAGCGACTCCCCGCTGGCACCAATGTCACTTGGGGTATGGATAAGGTGGGGAGGGGAAAGCGATGAAGCAGGAGGAGCCGACCCAGAAGGCTGGGTACCAGACTGCCGTGTTATGGCCTTTTGTGCGCATGGTATACAGATCAGCACATTCTCCCCCGTAAGGGATACCCCACACCCCACACATGGTCCGGACTGTCCCAGAGGGAGCCCGAGCCCAGTATCCTGCGGAGCCTCCATATGGTGAATTTTTGTGGTCAGTCGCAAGACCGCAGGGAATTTACACCTAAGCAACCCGGGATGCCCCTTAAAAGTCCCGGTGGGGCTGTATTCCAGCCAGACATGCGTAACCAACACAAACCACACACATGCCCGCAATCAATGGGGGCCCCCCGCTAGAGAGGGGCCCCCATACAAGCTAAGGAAGTGGCCATCCGGCCCTACCCACTCGGAGCGCAGGTCAAAATGGCCCCCGAGAAGTGCCTCATGCAGGAAGAGGGAGAGAAGGGGGAGGGTGGGCCAGCGCAGAACGTGCGCTCGCCAGGCCAGGCCCCCCTCCCAGCAACGCGGATCCCCTAGAAACGAGCCACAGAATCGCGCCAAAGAATCGGTCAGGGCTACCGCGGCTGCGCCGAGAGCTCGGCCCCGCCCCCTCCCCGAACACAGCCTGAGGGGGAGAAGCTCCCCCAGGCTAATAACAGCATCTGCCATGGCCCAAAGTAAAACACTCACTGCCCCCCCCCCCCACACACACACACACAGTGAATCACACACCACACACACAGGGGCATATGTGGGAGAACGAAAAACGAATAAAGTCCAGGTCAGGCAACCCCCCCCCCCCCCCGGAGGGGAATAAGGGACCCAGATGGGGGGGAAACCTGCCAGAATCCGGCCATAAGCATAGAGGGACGGGACATCCCACACCAGGATCACCAAAAAACCTGGAGAACCGCCTACCCCATAGTGAGGTCTCACGGTAGAGCAGTGCTCCTTCCGCACCCATATGGTGCTGCCTACCTTTACCAGGACCCGCAGCCTAAGCTGGGAGGCTCAAACAGGGGCAATTTAGAAAGGGTCCTGGCAGTAATAGGGACAATAGGTTTTTATTGTTAAGTTATAATTGGTTCTGCCTGGTCCCCTTTTTTACACTGGGAATTTGGTGGGAGGTCCCAGGTATATATGGACCGGGAGGGGCTTTCTTTTTTGCATATTCATCTCTGCAGAAGTTCGCCCTCTACTGGAGATTACCCACATGTCATGAAGATCGAAGTGGAGTGTATGGCACACTTAGAATGTAACCTATATTGAAAATGTCACAGCTTTTAATAAGAATTGAAATTTTGCTTTGTCAAATTGCCTTTTTATACAACTTTCTCTACAGCATAAGCCTAGGAAATGTGGAGGGAGGAAACAATCCACCCACTTACTTCTGCAAACAGTATTCACAATAACAAAGCTCTTCCACGAGGAAACTTTAGGCCATAAAAGATATTTTTTTCAACTGTAAATGTATGTTCCTTTGTGAAAAAGCAACCGTTCTACCAGTTATAATATTTCTTTGTAAAGTGCAAAGTATAGTTCTATACAACCCAGCAAAATATTTTGTAGATAACAAAACCCACTGAAAAATGGGTTGTACATAATATCCCTTTCTATAAAGCTAACAATAGCAGGTTATTTTTTACAGCGATGCTTACATTTTTTAATAAAACCAGGTAACAAAACAATCAACAATATATTATAAATTGCAGCATTAAATAGCTGTGGGAAGAAGAGCAATTGTAGCAGTAGGCTTCATTTGTCTGAATTAATAAAACCAGCCTAATAAACAAAGCCTGAGAACAAAACACTTTACAGATTTGTTGCATTCAGCTATGTTTTATGTAGGATGAATCACAAAAGTGCTTGATATTTATACTGCGGCAGGAGATTGCTACCTTGAGTGATTTGTTTGAACAGCCTTTCCTTATTAAAGTTACTAGGGAATGTACGATTTTCTTCCACTCTGTGGCTAGTACTAAAGTATTTTCAGCTCATAGTTACACAAAGCAAAATGTGTAATTGAGATCATTTATGTGATAAGCTATTGAAAAGGCATTTGACCTCTATCATTCAGCTTCTCAAGAACCATGCCTGGGTTAATTAACTGGCTATGGTCAAAAAAGGCTGGGCTGTGCTTATGTGTGCTATAGCTGAAGAGGGAAACTGTCCAGGTACTTATAGAGCCTATCTCTTTAAGCACTGCTTCATGATGACATGGTAAAATATTTCTATGGATTTCCATGGATATCAGGTGGAGAATTTAAGTATATATACCTTTTAAACTCATTTGGTTGTAGTGCCCACTCTTTTCTAGCCCCATTTGTTTTTGTTGTAGTAGATGTTAGTTATTGGGGCTAGGGGAGCACTCCCATTGTTTTGCACATATTTGTAGTTCTTGATTATTAGTGGTGCCCATGGAGTTTGTTGTGCATAAAACGAATGGGGTGGGCCTACCTGGGGTGGTTTGCTATTGTTGTTTGATTGCATGGTTGTAAATCCGACATTATATCCCTAGATAGTGAGTATACACAAGGGGGGGGGGGGTCAGGAAAGCAAGATAGAGATGGTCACTTTTATTTACAGTAGCCCTTTCACCACAGTTGCAGAAATAGCAAACAACTGAGGAGGAAGGAGTCCTTCAGCATATCTTCACCACAGTTAAAGCGGCTGGAGAAGTTCCCTCCTCCAGCACCCAGAAAGCCAACAAGCTTCTTTACCAGCAGCCCGCTGAAGGCAGATGAAATCCAAGCCCTGCCTATCAGGCCTGGAGACCAGAAGAAACATTTTCTGGTAAGCATATTTGCTGGTGGTGACGGGTACACTAGTCTTGTAAACATCTGTGAAGTGCTGGCCATTGTGGGATATTACCTCAATGAACTTGCTATATGAAGGAGAAAATGCCATATTGCAACAAATATTTTAAATTAAACATTTTTTTTTCAGTATATGTTAGATATCAGCAAGGTATCACCTGCAGCTAAAAAATAAGTGTGTATGTTTTGGTGTTAGAGAGGAAAGAACATTTATATGGCCACATGTGAGAAAGAAAGTGGCAGCAACACAGGGCGTCCATGGCTCAAATAAGGTTTTGTAAGGACAAGCCCTATTGAAACATGTGACACTTGCAGGTTCCCTAGATGGAGAACGAGTAAGCTACCAAACACCTGGGTTGATAAATCTGCTGCAGGTAGGATCCTCACAACACCCTTGTGGGGGGGTTCCAAATCCCAAGGTAGTTTATGGAAAAACCATAGGCTTTATAACCAAGTTTTCCGTTTTATAAATTCATAAACTGTTAACTGTCTGTGCAACTTAAAGAGGAAGAACCCCTCCCCCCAGTCTGGCTGGTGGCGTTCGTTCCATTCAGATTTCCTTGATACTTTGATATCTGAGGGCTGAGTGGTCCATGCATGTGCCGTGGGATCGTGGAAAAGGCGATTTAACAGTCAACCCTGGGGGATACACATAGTGGGTCATCTCAAATAGTCAAATTCTTGGGTTTCTAAAAGACTTCGGGGATGGCTGCTAGTCTGCCCACCGGGCATCCAAAATCGTGATTCCCGATTTGTGAAACTCCTGGGGTCGTCTGTAAACTCATCTTTACCGGTGGCTCCCATGACCCATGATCTCCGTTTTACCCTTAGTTGTGGCACACTCCCATGCCCAGCCATTCAGATTATGCTTACAGAAAATACCCCTAACAAAATATATTTAAGCTTACCGCTAATCCGAGTTATCGTCCAGTTTTTCTTAATGTCCATTGGGCTGTACGGGAGCTCAAAGATGAAAGGTCCTGCATTGGGGTTGATGTCAGCATCTACAGCTGTGATATTTATGGCATTTGGTTCTGGTCGTTCACAGATTTCCACTTCTTTTGGAGATATCTGAGGGGCATTGTCATTTACATCCAGCAAATAGATCTGTAATGTGCCTGTGCCGCTCATTGGTGGAATACCTATACAAAATATATTTAGTATACTCATTAGCACCATTCTAAGACCTAAAACTTAAAAACACATAAAATGAGGTAACATCAACTGCATCACAACTTAAAGGCCCTGTCTGCACAAGCATTACTCACTCTTGGAGCTATCAACTTTAAATCTGGAAACACACTTCCACTGGACCCTGGCACACATTTGAGTGTCCACCGCTAATAGCATTTTAGTGACGGGCTCATAAGTGGTGTATGCTGCCAATCAATGTGGGAGCCTGCTTCCTCATGACAGGAAGCGCAGACATGCACCAAGCTGAATGAAACATGGATATGGGGTGGACACTGCCACCTGGACAGGGCCTTTAATCAAATAAAATGCAATGGATAGAGCAATAACCCGGTAAATGTGGCAGTAGAAACTTTTGGGGTTTATTATTATACTGGTACAAATACAAACAAAAGAACAAGTGCTTGGAGCTACAAATATTTTTGTTGTATTCGTGCTTTATGCCCCAATTGAAATATTTGTTGCGTATGGGCTTCTCTGAAACCAAACTTTGGTCCAGCACAATATTTATTTTATTTTTATTGCTCTATTATATTGGTACAGAACATGTTATATAACCAGTAATCCCAAAATACCAATAACCCCAACACGGGGGTTAACTAACAAATTAGTGATTATTAGAGTTGTGCAGCAAACAGCATGACTGGGGTCGATTCAGAACCTGGTGAAAAAACTCACTCCTTTTTTAGGTGAGTACTCACCTGTAGAATTGTTTTTGTTCTTGCATGGCACGGCCTGCTTCGGTATTCATAACAGTTGGGTTATTCAGCCACAAGGTGGCGCAGTGGTATTGCAGAAAGCTGTGGCATCTCCCGGCCCCCTATAAAAACGAGATTAACCATAGAGTTCCCAGCGTAGACAAGCAGTGGGACAAGAAGCCTGGAGAGAATAAAGGTAAAAAAATGTAAAAAAGGTAAAAAACCCCAATTAACTTGGAACAATCACCATAAAGAGGCAACCAAGAATAACGATAACAAGGGTGGGTCGAAGCAGGCCGTGCCATGAAAGAACAAAAACAATTCTACAGGTGAGTACTCACAGAACTGCTTTTTTCTTTATTGCATGGCACGGCCTGCAATAAGGCACGGCCTTCGGTATTCATAACATTTGGGACATCCAAAAGCAGTGTCCAAAAGTAGGGTGGGATCCCCAATGAGTAACAGCCAGGAGTTCAAGTCACTACCGCCTGAAGCACCTTGCGGCCAAAAGCAGCATCCACTGAGGCCTTAACATCAACCTTGTAAAAAAAGTATGAACAGAAGACCAAGTAGCGGCCTTGCAAACTTGTTCAACAGAAGCTTGGTGCTGAAAAGCCCAAGAAGCACCAATAGAACGAGTAATTCTAAAGGGAGGTTCCTTCCCCTTAGCAGAATAGGCTTGAACCACCGCCTGACGGATCCACTTGCTGATAGTGGATTTAGCTGGAGGCAAACCCTTCCTAGGTCCAGAAGTGGGAACAAAAAGAGCATCAGATTTCCTGAAAGGCTCAGTAGCGAGCAAATAAAACTTCAGAGCCCTGACCACATCCAGAGAATGCAGTGTCCGCTCCTTGGAATTAGCAGGATTAGGACACAAGGCAAGACAATGTCCTGATTGAGATGAAAGGCAGACACTACCTTAGGCAAGAAATCCGGCTTAAGCCGAAACACCACCTTATCCTGATGCCTCTCAAAATAAGGAGCTTTGATGGAAAGTGCCGCCAGCTCAGAAACTCACCGTACAGAAGTGATAGCAACCAAAAAGGCTACCTTAAGAGTCAGAATGGGCAAAGCAGCCCCACGGATAGGCTCAAAGGGAGGACCCTGCAGAGCAGACAACACCAGATTCAAGTCCCAGACTGGTAGCATAGGCTTACGATGTGGACGCACATGAGTAACACCCTGGAAAAAAGTTTTAACCAACCGGTGGTTGGCAAAGGATCTTTGGAAAAAAATTGCCAGAGCTGAAACATAGCCTTTGAGGGTACTTAGTTGAAGGCCAGTATGCAAACCATGTTGCAAAAATTCCAGAATCCCGGCAATGGAAAAAACCCGACAGGGAAGAGACTTGGACTCACAGCAGGCAATGAAACCATGCCAGACCCTGTAATAGATAAAGGATGAGGACTTCTTCCTAGCCCGTACTCATGGTATCCACAACAGAGGCAGGCAACCCCTTCTCTGTCAAGATGTAGGTTTCAGCAGCCGAGCCGTTAAAGCCAGCTTTGTAAATTGGGATGGCGCAGCTGTCCCTGAGTGAGAAGATCTGGATCCCTGGGCAAGACGTACTGGTCTACTGCCAACTGCACGACGTCTGCGAACTACACCCTTCTTGGCCAACAGGGGGCCACCAGGATGGCTGACACCCCCTCCTGGGCAATGTTGTGCATGACCCTGCCCAGTAGAGGGAATGGAGGTAACACATAGGGAAGCCGAAACTCCGTCCAAGGCATTGCCAGTGCATCCGTGGCGAAGGCCAGAGGATTCTGTGACAGGGAGACAAACCTGGGAAGTTTGTGATTGTGACAGGACGCAAACAGGTCCACATCCGGTGACCCCAGCGGTGACACAGGAAGAGAAACACCTGGTAGTTGAGGGACCATTCCCCCAGACGAGACGTCCCCCTGCTCAGGGAGTCCGCCACCTGGTTCTCCACCCCCGGAATGTATACTGCTGAGATGCAGGAGACATTCTGTTCCGCCCAAGACAGTATCAGAGACACTTCTTTGAAGGCTCGCTTACTCCGAGTCCCTCCCTGATGGTTGATGTAGGCAACTGCCGTCTAGTGGTCTGAGCGGATCTGGATAGCCCGACCCCGAAGGTGTGTGGTCAGGTGGGACAGAACCAACCTGATCGCCCTCAGTTCAAGGACATTGATGGGAGCATGGGCTTCCTGGGGGCCCCAACGATCCTGGAACTGTAGGGACTTCCAAAAGCCCCCCAGCTCGTCAGACTGGCATCCGTGGTGACAGTCTCTCAGCACGGGGGCAGGAGGGTCCTGCCCACCAGAAGATTCCTTGAGTCTAGCCACCACGAAAGGGACTGCCTGGCCAGAGGAGACAGAGCAAATTCCTGATCCAGGGACACAGGGTCCCCCAGGATCCAAAACTGACAAGAGGTGCAACTGAAGAGGTCTCATGTGAAACTGAGCAAAGGGGACCGCCTCAAAGAAGGACACCATCAGGCCCACCAACTGCATCCCCAGACAGTTGGAGGGATGAGGACACAAGAGCAGAGCCCGTGCCTGCTTCTGAAGGCCCTCCACCTTCTGCTGAGGAAGGAACACCTTGACCTGTGTCATGCCCAGAAAGGACCTCACGGCGACAGTGAAGTCTTGGGAAAATTGATCACCCAGCCAAAGGACTCCAGAGTGGAGATCACCACCTGGGTGTCCTGTTGGGCCTGATAAAAGGACTGAGCCACAATGAGGATGTCGTCCAGGTAGGGAAGGATGCAAATGCCCAGGGTTCGCAGCAGAGCCATCACTCCCGCCAGCACCTTGGTGAACACCTGAGGCGCCGAGGTGATACAGAATGGTAAGGCCACAAACTGGTAATGCTGATCCTCTAGCACGAACCTCAGAAATCTCTGATGACCTGGGAAGATAGGCACATGAAGATAAGCAACCTCGATGTCCATGGTGGTCATGAAGTCGCCCGGCGAAGGGTACCGACCGCAGAGCGTAGCGTCTCCATGCGAAAATGCTTGAATCTGACAAACTTGTTGAGGCCCTTCAAGTCCAGAATGGTACCAGAAGGATGACATTCTAGTGTGGGGCAGTCATTGCCTAATGGTTGGGGCTGCAGGTTCGGTTCTGGTGACTGAAGTGTTCTTGAGTAAGGCACAATAGCTAGAGTAGCCTCTCTATTTAGGCAAAACTGTATTTTTTTCAATGCCTGAGCTGTGCTGTATTAGATGGTTAATACACAACTATCATCTATACCTACTAAAAAGAAGTATTGTTGGCTGAACAGAAAAAAGAAAACAGTAAAGTAAAAACATTATTTATAAGTGTTTTCCCACTTCAGACTAAATTCCTGTTGTGTGAATCTAATGACCAATCAACGTTAAATAAAAGGCATTCGTCAGTTGGAATGCAGTGTTTATTATCAGTATACACACAATTCTCGGTTGCTCATATGTGGGACCAGAGATTACACTGATGTACTTCAGACTGCGCAGCCTTTATTATGTTGGGCGACTGGCCTCTCATAATACTGACGCTGACAAAAGACTTTCATATTTTCTGCGTCCATCTTATAATTACCGGTTAAATTATGCATAGGCTTAAACGGAATGTTTAGAAATAATACCATCTCAAGGTACCTCATAAGATTTCCTCCAGGATCTGTAAATAGCTAATCAACAGTTTTCAATGAAAACAGCAAAGTGATTACATGTTTTCCTCATGGGAAATACAGGCATAAAATGCTAACAGGAGCAGGTACAACATGGCAGTAAATGAATCAGCCCCAGCTAATCAGTCTCGGTTCTCAGTGTGTGCAGACCAGTCAAGTTATGTAAGGAAGGTGCACTAAGTACTGCATAACACTGCCCAATCTAAAACCTGTCAGTGCTGCGATCAGTACTTCAACCAGCCAACTGCCATGACAGCCTAACAGCCATGACAGTTTTAACCAACCGGTGGTTGGCAAAGGATCTTTGGAAAAAAATTGCCAGAGCTGAAACATAGCCTTTGAGGGTACTTAGTTGAAGGCCAGTATCCAAACCATGTTGCAAAAATTCCAGAATCCCGGCAATGGAAAAAACCCGACAGGGAAGAGACTTGGACTCACAGCAGGCAATGAAACCATGCCAGACCCTGTAATAGATAAAGGATGAGGACTTCTTCCTAGCCCGTACTCATGGTATCCACAACAGAGGCAGGCAACCCCTTCTCTGTCAAGATGTAGGTTTCAGCAGCCGAGCCGTTAAAGCCAGCTTTGTAAATTGGGATGGCGCAGCTGTCCCTGAGTGAGAAGATCTGGATCCCTGGGCAAGACGTACTGGTCTACTGCCAACTGCACGACGTCTGCGAACTACACCCTTCTTGGCCAACAGGGGGCCACCAGGATGGCTGACACCCCCTCCTGGGCAATGTTGTGCATGACATATTTTCTGCGTCCATCTTATAATTACCGGTTAAATTATGCATAGGCTTAAACGGAATGTTTAGAAATAATACCATCTCAAGGTACCTCATAAGATTTCCTCCAGGATCTGTAAATAGCTAATCAACAGTTTTCAATGAAAACAGCAAAGTGATTACATGTTTTCCTCATGGGAAATACAGGCATAAAATGCTAACAGGAGCAGGTACAACATGGCAGTAAATGAATCAGCCCCAGCTAATCAGTCTCGGTTCTCAGTGTGTGCAGACCAGTCAAGTTATGTAAGGAAGGTGCACTAAGTACTGCATAACACTGCCCAATCTAAAACCTGTCAGTGCTGCGATCAGTACTTCAACCAGCCAACTGCCATGACAGCCTACATGGTGCTTATATTATAGGTTTACTTTGAAGGGACAATGGAAGTCAAATAAATCTTTAGGTCCACTGCAACCAACCTCTGGGGCACCCCAACTTGATATGCCCAGCTGCCTAACAACCCCCAAATCAGGCTATTAATGCTTATGCTTCTGGGATCCCCACGATGGCAGTTAAGGACTGGTTCAGCAGTTAAGCCTGGGAGTTTATGGGGTTGCTAGAGAGAGGGGTATTCTAAATAAGGATGCCCTAGGTAGGAGGTATACAGCAGACTTAAAGTCATTAGGTTCCTTTTTAATGGTCATCTACAGGCATAAATAACATATTTCCTCTGCTTTCCACAGCAGATCTGTCGACCCATTGCAAATATTCAGCCACCAATATTTCTGTACATAACCCTGTTATCAGAGCAAGTAAAAACACCACCATGTCCGCCGCAGTGAATGGAGGGAGCTGCTCAATACACTTTGACCAGGCTCTGCATATCCTGGGCTCCAATCTTCAAGACAATTATATTTTTAAGAACTAGAACCAGTCAATGCTGCCAGAGAGAAAAAAATGTGTATGTGTTTTTTTTTTTTTTTTTTTTTTTTGCTGCTGGAGAGGAAAAAATGAATATTTTTTTTATACCAGACTTACATCTTTGAATACAGCAAATGTATTACTGATGTCTTGCTTACAAAAATATTCTAAACTGCACACACATTAGGAAAACAGTTTAAAACCAAACATCTCATTAGAGAGATAACAAAGTAGTGCAGTCACCATGAAAACACAACCAAATAAATGTTTTTAAATAAAAAAAAAATGCAGCAGAGAGCTAAAATTAGTTAACATGATTCATTATCCCAAAATGAAATTCATTGTATTCCAAAAATATGAAATGCAGGCAACATTTTGTACTTGTAAACATGTTTCATCTAATTGCAATCTAATAAAATTTACATAAAAAGTAGGATAAGCCTGATTCCCCCTGAATACTTACCACTGTCTGTTGCCAGGAAAGTCGCATTGTACATATTGTTTTTCACGTACATAGACTCCCTGTCTAGAACAGCCATTGTTGTAATTTGTCCATTTATAGGGTCAATTTTTAGCCAGTTTCCCGGGTCATAAAGCTTTGCATATCTGATAAAAGATAAGTATTGTGATTAAAAAACATATTCATGTAGAAAATACATAAATCAGTTAATGTAAAGGTGACTGCAGCCTTAAGAACCACCACAGCTCCATGATAATAAAACATTATTATGGTGGAGCAGCAAATTACCATCCTGATCAGTGAAGCCAGTGTCTATAGCTTCACATCTTGTCTGAAATGGCCAAACAGGAATGTTCAGAAACAGGGACTAAAGGGGTGTTACTGGAACAGGAACCACAATTTTAGTGTTAATTACCAGTTTCTCTCCTGTCCAGGATTGGGTGACATGTAACTAAAGGCCCGAGTGCACAGATTGGATCCTTAGAGGAAGAATGCAGCAATCAAGTGAAATTATAGTCCGAATCAGAATTAGCACATGGGGAGGGAGGGAGGGATGGCTGGGGGTCTAAAATGAATGCCAGTCCAATGTAATCTCACAGAAAGATAGGTTAGATCTCATGAATGTGGTCACAACAAAATTAATAAACGCTGCTTAACCCATCCTCAAAACTGCAAAAAAATATTTTAGGTTGAGTGGGGGTCAAATTAATTGATATGTCATGCTTAGCAACTCAGCCTCATTAGGAAGCTAGGAAAATGTATAGGGTCATAAAAAGACGTAAAGAGAGACCTAAAGAGAGGGAGGAAATATGAAGCATGTACCCATATCATTAATGAAAGCAACCTTTGCCTCTTCATCAGGATTTTAACACTACAAGCTGTCTGTAGAGCTAGATGGCTGGGAACAGAAACACCCACATCATAATTAAGAAGCTACCAGCCATTGGTAATTTAGCAATTAAATCTTTTAAACTACTGATAAGACACAACAACGCCTGGACACATTTTGGACCTCAAATACCTTCAAATACTGAGTTATAAGCAATTAAGTAGAGCAACCTAATTATCGGGCCATTGATGCATGTGCACCACTCTACATCAATGGTTTTAATTGGGATAAGAGAGAGAAAACAAATTTAAACAAAATAACAAAAAAATATCAATAGTAAGTCAATGCGTATTGGCTTGAGGCAACATTCAGAGCAAGTGGTAGACTACTGTGACAGAAACCAAATTACCTGACAAGAAAGAGAAAAGAAGATGGCGTTTACCTAATTGTCTGCAGCATGTAGCGATCTGGGTCTTGAGCATTAAAGGTTACAAGAAGATTTCCAGGAAGCAGGCCTTCTTCCTGACGGACAAGCTTGGGATTTGGAGAGAAGTAGGGACTCTCATTGACATCAATGATAGTAATAGAGACGGTGGCTGTTGACTGAGGAGGGTGATGGATGCCCTTAATTAAAGGCACTTGGTTTTCAGCAGCTACTGTCAGAACAAACATCCTATTGGTCTCAAAGTCGATTGGCTAAAAGTGAATATAGAATAACAACAAGAAAAAAGAAAGTGATGAATAGAAACCATATGCACTGTTTCATTGCTCTAAAATCTCAACTCCAAAGACATAGACATTGTTGGACTTGAGGACATTCAAAGCTAGCATAATAGTATTGTTGCTGTGTGTGACCCTTTTGCAGAGGTTTAACCTCACTTTCTGTTGGGTCAAACAAGGACAAACAAGGTCATAAATTGTGAGATGTTTAACATCCACTCTCTAGAAAGTCTAGAAAGCAGTTACTCTAAGAAAGTGCGTTTGCAACCTACAGAGCTTCTTATTAACAGTTCTTAGCTATTTGATGGGCAGTACACCAGTCTATTCCAAATACGTTGTACTTTGACCAGAACTCATTGCAGTTAACATTTCACCAAACTTACTTTGACAACTGTGACCAAGCCATCATTACTATTGGGATCTGTCCTAATGGTAAAGCGCCCTGTGGCATCACCACTGACGATTTTATACACTGTGTTCCAGGCATTGGTGTGCGGCTGATCCTTGTCCGTTACGGTTAAATTGGCCACTATGACATCAACTCGATTTTCATGCACTTCGCCATAAAACTAAGAAAAAAAGAGAACAGAAATGACTGATATAGACTAGAGAAAATGCTGGACAGCCATAGCACTATTTACATATTCATGTAATCAGAGTATAGTAAACTAATAAAATAGCTGGCGATAATCACTTGAGGAATTATTAATGGACTGTCATAGCATGGTATTGTCATGGACGCTTATCTCCTCGTTGCAGCGCATTGTCTCAGAACTAATGCCTTACTTATCGCATGCAGCAAGGCAATGACTTGCAGGTAACGATTGTGTGTGAGAAGATTATTTTATGTAATATGAAGTGAGCAGACAGCCCCAGCATTACAACTGTTTAAATAAGTCATGAAAAGACACCATTCCAAGGCACTGACTGCTTTTCACAGAACACAGATACCTAAGGCAGCTAGAGATGAAAGGGACAGTGGTGCATAGCGATGTATTCAAAACAAAATGAAGGCCATTACGGCTCATTTCCTTATAAACTAATGTAATTACATGCAAAGTAACATTATCTTGTCATCCTGCATGGCTCAGATCTCCAAACTACAAAAAATAAGATCTAAAGCTATTTACATTCTAACCAGAAGTAGGAGAGAGAAAATAGGACACAAAATCACGGTGCCTTCAGACAACACTGTTTATATTTTAGAACAATGAAGGATGGTGTTCTTTTGACATTGCATAGAGCAGAATAATCTTTATCTCCCATGTTGCTGCTGGCTTGGATTTTAGCTGTGCTGTTCAGGGCTGCCATTGCAGTTGGCAGAACAGTATAGAAAAGCTGCCCAACTCTGCTGTATGAGATGGGCAAGCTAAAGTGAATATACAAGGAATGGGAGATGCCAATGGCTCCCTCATGACCATTGTTGAGCTCCTATTTGAGTTCCCCAGGAACATTTATCTGTGACACTTGCCATATCCTGGTGAAGCATGGCTCTAAGTGACCCATATGCGCAGTGATTGTGCCTTTTAGACAGTTCATTTTGGATAGTGTATGTTTCCATAATATACAGCCTCTTTGAAAAGGTTTTGCCTCACGTGCTGTCATACTATTGACAGAACTGACATAAAAAACACTGATAGGCATAATAAAGCTATAATTGCAAAACTAAACTGATAATGTTTAGGAGGAATGACAGATCTCCTGAAATAATTTCTCTTAGTACAAGTAAGCAGGTACGTATCAAAAGGCTGCAATGCAAAATTGGGAAGAAGTCTTTAGAAATATTTTTGGTGGGACCGCCCTGTATTAAGATTTATGAGCTGACAACTAAAGTGGTAAAGAAGATAGTATGTAGAGGCCTGATGGAGGCATTACTATTACGAGCCAGTAAGGGGTTGTACTAAAGATTAAAATTAATTAACCCAATATATACTTATAGCTGCAGAGAGCAAGCAAGCAGATAATTGCTGGCACACAGGAATAACCTAGTATGCCTTTCTAGAAAGTGACAGTGACAGTAAAAAGACAGTAAACCCAATGTTGGCCAAGGAGAAGATGTGTGACATCAGATTTGATAACAAAAGTTTGGAAAAGTATGGATGCCATGGATTGAGAAATGTTTGCCAGCAACTTTTAATTACTGTCCATTTCTCCTTAGACTTATTTATCTGTTTAATAGTTTCTTAAACATAACTGTTATATAACATTATTAAAAAATTATGTAAGTATAAGTAACATATGACAATGTATGACCAAACTAAGCTATGTCATTTTATATATGGATTGGAATCTTTCAGACATATCAACCAAAACTGAGCGACCAAGTCCTAGGATGCATTTCACGATTCACTAAACTCTAAAGTTTGGTGAAGCCTATAGAAATTGAGACCCCGAAGACTGTTCTCATTCAAATATGTATGTTTTAATCATAGCAACTAAAAAAGGCTATTGGAGGATAATTATTTCCTTATTAGATCACACTTCAAATGGCTTTCTTTGAAAACATAAATCTTTTGTCCAACATTTTGGTGATTTACGCCCCCTTACTGGCAAACACACAACACTTTATAAGAGGTATTAGATTTGTTTGACAATCACAATGCATCATTTGACATCTATGATAATGTATGCCCATGAAGGTGAGAAAAGCAGGAACAGGACTTTCTTTATAATATTTTGTGCCTTGTCTTGTCTACGCTCTTTAGAAAGGGTGTGGGCACTTTACAAACACAAGACTTTTAGGCTCTATTCGTGCCTCTCCTCTTGCGCTGCGTTGGGCGACATCACAGAGCAAGAAAAATGCTGCCCATTGTTTTTCACATATATATGCTGCGTATATGTGTGAACTAGCATTCTCCTTTGCACTGTGACTGCATTGCCCAACGCATGCAAGGGGAGAGGTGTGAATGAGCCTTAGCCTTTCACAACAAAGTTACATACTGTGGGGGCATAAACAAAAAATACAGTTTTGTGAGTACTCACCTTTAAAACGGGTACTCTCCAGTAGAGGGCGAACTTCTGCAGAGATGAATATGCAAAAAAGAAAGCTCCTCCCGGTCCATATATACCTGGGACCTCCCACCAATTCCCCAGTGTATAAAAGCAGTAAAGGGACCAGGAAGAATCAAATAAAACCTTAACAATCAAAACCAATGGTTCACCAAATAAAAGCCCCAGAATACCTGAAAAAAAGGGTGGGACGAAGTGGAGTGTATGGCACACTCATAATACCAGTTTTAAAGGTGAGTACTCACAAAACGGTATTATTCTAAGTGTGCCATACACTCCACTTCAGTCTTCATGACATCTGGGACATCCAATAGCAGTGTCCATCATGGGTGGGAACCAGAAACAGTAATGAATGTACCAACTCAAACCACTGCAGCTTGCAGAACCTTGCGGCCAAAAACAGAATCCGCTGAAGCCCGCACATCAACCTTGTAAAACTTGGAAAAAGTATGAACGGAAGACCAAGTAGCAGCCTTACAAACTTGCTCAACAGAAGCCTGGTGCTGAAAAGCCCAGGATGCACCAACAGCATGAGTAGAGTGCGCAGTGAGTCCTCCCCTTAGCGGAATAGGCCCCAACAATGGCCTGACGAATCCATTTGCTAATCGTAAACTTAGCAGGAGCCAAACCTTTCCTGGGCCCGCAGGGCACCACGCGCGTCCGTCTTGCGGAAGGAAGAAGTAGTCACCACATAGTACTTCACACAGCATACAACACCCAGATTGTGCAGAACCCTTTCCTTGTCATTGTTAGGCTTAGGACACAAAGAAGGGAGAACAATATCCTGATTGAGGTGGAAAGTAGACACCACTTTAGGAAGGAAATCCGGCTTAAAACGAAAAACCACCTTATCCTGGTGTCTCTCAAAGAAAGGGGCCTGAATCGACAGGGCTGCCAACTCAGAGACACGCCAGACAGAGGTAATAGCCACCAAGAAGGCAACCTTCTGAGTGAGAACCGAAAGAGCAATATCCTGTAAAGGCTCAAAAGGAGGACCCTGCAGAGCCGAAAGAACCAAATTCAAATCCCAAACAGGGACTACAGCCTTCCGAGGAGGCCGCACATGCGCGACCCCTTGGAAAAAAGTCTTAACCAGCGGGTGTAAGGTCAGAAACCTGACCTTTCAAATTATCAATTATGCTGAAGAAACTCCAAAATCCTGGGTATAGAAAAAACCCTGCAAGGCAAGGCCCTAGCCTCACACCAATCAATATAGGACCTCCAAGTCCTATAGTAAATGCCAGAAGAGGACCGCTTCCTAGCCCTAATCAGGGTCTGAACAACAGCCTCAGACAAACCTTCCTCTTTCAAGATGAAGGTTTCAGCAGCCAAGCCGTCAAAGCCAGCGTTTGTAAATTGGGGTAAAGTAGATGACCCTGAGATAGCAGGTCCGGCAGCAAGGGAAGCCGATACTGGTCTACGGCCATCCTTACAACGCCTGCGTACCAGACCCTTCTTGGCCACCTTGGAGCCACCAGAATCGCTGGTGCCCCTTCTAGAACCAGTTTGCGAACTACCTTGCCCAGCATGGAGACAGGCGGAAACAGGTACAGAAAACCCAGGTCCTTCCAAGCCAGTGACAAGGCATCCACTGCCAGAGACAGGGGATCCTGAGAAAGAGACACAAAGGCCGGAATTTTGTGATTGTGCCTCGAGGCAAAGAGATCCACCTCCGGAGTCCCCCACTTGCGGCAAAGATCCAGAAAAACCTTGGGGTTGAGAGACCACTCTCCACTGCTCAGGGAATCCGCCTCCGTATTCTCCACTCCCGGAATGTAGACTGCCGAAAGGCAAGGAACATTGCTCTCCGCCCAGTGCAGGATCAGAGAGACTTCCCTGAGGGTACTCCTGCTGCGAGTCCCTCCTTGGTGACCCCACACCCCGCTGAACTGATGACTCTTCCAATAACCTCCCCAGCCCGACAGGCTGGCATCCGTGGTGACCGTCTCCCAACAAGGGACCAGAAAGGATCTGCCTTTCACCAGATTGCTCGAGTCCAGCCACCACCGAAAGGACTGCCGAACCCTGGGAGACATCCTGAAAGGTTGATCCAATGACTGTGGGAGCCTGTCCCAATATGTCAATAGGAGAAATTGAATAGATCTCTTGTGAAATTGTGCAAATGGCACCGCCTCGAAGGAGGACACCATCAGGCCCACCAGTTTCATCCCCTGTCGGATAGAGGGACAAGGACTGGCCAGAAGAAGACGGATCAGGCCCTGAATCCCCTGCACCTTGGTCTAGGGCAGAAACACTCTGGCCCGACTGGTATCCAGATTCATGCCCAGAAATGACATCACACGAGACGGGGAGAGAGAAGACTTGGTGCGGTTGATCACCCACCCGAACCTCTTCAAGGTCGACACCACCTGGTGGGTGTCCAGTTCCGCCTGATGAAGGGAAGAAGCTGAAATCAACAGATCGTCCAGATAAGGCACAATGCGAATGCCCTGAGATCTGAGCAGAGCCATTACGCCCGCCAAAACCTTGGTGAAGACCCTCGGTGCCGAGATCAGACCGAAGGGAAGAGCTACAAATTGATAATCTTGATCCTCCACCGCAAACCGGAGGAATCTCTGATGTGCCTGAAAAATCGGAACATGCAGATACGCATCCTTGATGTCTATGGATGTCATAAAATCCCCCTGGCGTAGGGAATTGATAGCCGAGCGCAGAGTCTCCATGCGGAACTTTTTGGCTCTGATAAACCTGTTGAGAACCTTGAGATCTAGAATGGGTCTCAACGAACCCTCCTTTTTGGGAACCGTGAAAAGGTTGGAGTAGTAACCCCTGCCTCTTTCCGACAGAGGCACAGGGCATATAACCCCCATGTCCAGAAGGTTTTTTACTGCTAACAGGAGCCCCGGTGCAGCCTGAGGGTCCGAGGGCACCCAAGACCTTAAGAATCTTGGGGGCGGCCAGTACTCGAACTCCAGTTTGTACCCGGAGGAGACCACTTCCAAGATCCAATTGTCTGTGACCTCCCGGGCCCAGACCTGGAAGAAGAGCCGCAGCCGTCCCCCCACCCTTGCGGGTGATGGCGCCCCTTCATTGCTGAGCCAGTTTAACGGCAGGCTTGGGCTTGCAACCCCAGGCAGCCGCAGGACGTGCCCGACCTCTGCCTCTGTTCCAGGACGAGCCCCTGACACCTGAGAAGGCCAGACCCCTAGATGCTCTGGCCCCTCGAAAGGAAGGAGTGAACGAGCCCACCCCCCGAAAGGGGCGGCGCTGTTTCCTCCGCTGAGGTAACTTACCTCCTTTAGCAACAGCATCCAATTTATCTCCAAACAGCCGCGCACCCAAGAAGGGGAGAGCTGTGAGCGACTTCTTGGCTCCAACGTCCACCGTCCACTGACGGAGCCAGACCAATCTGCGCATGGCCACCAGTAAGGTTGACGTCCTACTACACACGACAATGGAGTCTTCCATCGCAGCCATGACAAAATCCATGAACAATTCGCACTTCTTAAGTATAGCGAACTCAGCGCCAGCTGGATCAAACTGAGCGTTATTCAGCCAGCCCCTGAAGAGACCTGGTAGCAAGCGACACCAGGGCAGATGCACTAACAGGCCGCAGGGCCGAGCCCATGTTGGCAAATGCGTGGCACGCCATCTGATCAAGGCGCTTATCCTTGCCATCCTTAAGGGAGATGGTGTCGGGGGTGTTCAGCACAGAAGAGTTGGTCAAACCTAAAACAGGCGCATCGACCTCGGGAGGAGAAGACCAGCGATTAACCGCCTCCACCGGAAAAGGATATTTCTTACCCCATCCCTGAGGCACATCAGGAAGCCGACTGGGCCTCTCCCAGTCTCTAAGTAGCAGCGCATCAAAATGACCCTGGGTAGGGAATTCCAGACGGGGCTTGCAGGCCCCCCAAAAATTCCCCCTTCTTAAAAGGGGGCGCCTCAGGCGGTTCAATATCCAACACCTCCAATAAATGTGACACAACAGTGGCCGTATCTACGGCATCCCCCAGCGCCTGCCCAACATTGGAATTCCCAGGCTGTACATAGTCAGCCTCTGAATCCTGATACAATTCCCCCTCCTCTAACGGGGAATAATTGGACAAATCAGCGGACTCGTCGTCAATATCCCACAATGGCTGGGCCGACGACAAATGTCTCTTTTTAGCCTGGGCCTTAGTGCCCACCGTGCTAGCAATCATTTCCTCGATGCTGGCCAACCGAGCCCAAACATGAGAAAGCGATGAAATGGGAGGAGCCGACCCAGAAGGCTGGGTACCAGACTGCCGCGTTATGGCCTTTTGTGCGCATGGTATACAGATCAGCACATTCTCTCCCGTAAGGGATACCCAGCACCCCACACATGGCCCGGATTGTCCCAAAGGGATCCCGGGCCCGGTATCCTGCGGAGCCTCCATATGGTGAATTTTTGTGGGAATTACGCATAAGCAACCTGGGATGCCCCTTAAAAGTCCGGTGGGAGGATTTTTGGGTGGACAACTTTTTAAACTAGGGACCCCAGGACCAGGAGGGACCCCTTAATATGCACATATACAGGGCAACCTGTAACGCACAAAATTGTAAAAAACCACAGCATTTGATCTTGCAGCCACACAAATAGAAATAGATATATATATACCACAACCCAGCCAAACAGTGCAATTAAGTCACAAGCACACACACACATGTTTGAGACCAGTGGGGGCCCCCACTAAATAGGGGCCCCCACACACACACAAGCTAAGGAGATGGCCATCAGGCCCTTACCACCCCGATGTGCAAAGCGGCCTGCCAGAGAAGATGGCCCCCACGCAGACTCGTGTCTGAGGAGGGAGAGCAGGGGGGGGGGGCGGGCCAGCGCAGAATGCGCGTTTGCCTAGGCCACTCCCCCCTCCCAGCAACGCGGACCCCTAGACAACGAGCACTGTAATCGCGCAAAATAAGAGGGCGGGGCTACAGCGGCCGTGCCTTCCCGAACGCAGCCTGAGGGGGAGAAGCTCCCCAGGCTGTAATCAGCCCTTGTTGGCCAGTAATGCAGCAAGCACTCACACACACAAAGTGAAACACTCAGCACACAGGGACAAGGGCTGGGTAAAACAAAATATCGGCCAAAACGAAATATCGGACAGCCCCCCCCGGAGGGGAATAAGTACCCGGAAGGGGGGGAATCCTGCCAGGAGCCGGCCATGAGCCTAACGGGACAGGGCATCCCACACCAGGATCACCAAGAAACCTGGAAACCGCCTACCCCATAGTGAGGTCTCACGGTGGAGCAGTGCTCCTGCTGCACCCATAGGGTACTCCTACCTTTACCAGGACCCACAGCCTAAGCTGGGAGGCTCAAAATAGGGCAATTTAGAAGGGTCCTAACAGTAATAGGGATAATAGAAGGCCGGGCGCGAGCCCAGCTTACCTGTAAGCAAAGAAGTCCTCATCTCCTGTCTTGTCGCCTTCTCTGCAGAGAAGAAACTGGGGAATTGGTGGGAGGTCCCAGGTATATATGGACCGGGCGGAGCTTTCTTTTTTGCATATTCATTTCTGCAGAAGTTCGCCCTCTACTGGAGATTACCCAGATGTCATGAAGACCGAAGTGGAGTGTATGGCACACTTAGAATATATTACTTTATAATTTGGCAGTTTAGGTGGTTGATGCTGAGAAACTCTTCAAGTGAGCACACTATGCTAAGTAAATAAACCTTTTGGAAGGTTCTCAAATGTCAGGAGCAACTGAAACCTTCAAGTGAGAATGAATAAATAACCATGATACCATAAATGTATGCCACAGAACAGAATTTTAAAGTAGAACAGAAGTGATCTTGCCTTGATTCATGAAATTTCGTAACTCAAAAGATTAGTCTCTAGATTAACTAAAACAAATTAGGAATGATATCATACAAGTTAGAAATGCCGTTAGTGTTCCAGGAGACTACCCATGTGAGTCATTTTTGACGATCCGTTTGTTAATCAAGACATTACTGTATTTCTACATGGCCAAAAAACACAGCATAATGGGCATGGGGGCACTTAGCTAGCATTACTGATGAAGCAAATATCCAAGCTTGACAGGAAAAGCCTATAATTGATAGACCTTGGCTTATTTTAGAAGAAAGAATGTCGCAATAGCAACCCTATTTATGTCCTAATCTACACAACACCATTGCCTAAGATAAATAAATGGATTAATTTAAACAGCCCTTTGAGTAGAATGACATTAGCTTTAACTTTTCTTAAGTGGTGTGCTGCTTTAATGGCTGCATTTTTCATGCAAATGACCGTTGATGAGAATTTGCTTTCCATGGTCGTGACTTATTGTTGAGAAAAAACAAAGAGCCACGTCTGATGGGCAAGTGATGTGCAAATGCTCAGACACTATTGTTGAACCATTATTGATGAACCTTCAGTTGGAATGTTACAGTTCTTCACAGCTTTTAAACACAATGGCATCTTAAAAGTAAATGCTTTGCCAAGCTAATAGCATATTAGCTTCAATATTTTTAGTAACAGTGACTGTTTCAATCTGCTTGCTAAAAATCATATTTAGTCTATAGAATTGTACATATGGATGCACATGTTTATTCATGTCCATGAATAAAATTTTAAATGTACACATATAATTAACTAAAAAAATGAAAGCTTCTCATCTTTGTCAGTGTGGATAATTTTAGGTGATGTACAGTATTATTATTATTATTTTAGTTGTAGAGCAAGGTGTGTGAAGGAATTTGTTTCGCTAAGAGGTCTGTAGTAACAGACATAGTATAGCTATTTAAAACATGCCCTCTAGACTTCTGTTTATGTAGCTGAAGTCCTATATTCTAGAGCTAGAGCTAATTCTAGAGCTAATTAAACCGCACCTACAGCAACATTTAATGCAAAGCCCAAACCCTTAAATACCTATTCCACACCATCTAAAATTAATATATTTTACGTTTTTAGTAACTTATTATTCTTTCCCCAACTGGGCTCCAACTCTGTTCAGGATTCTGTTCAGGATTCTAGGATACGGGGGCGCAATCTTGCCTCAGAAGCATTACATACTGAGGAGAGGAGAAGGGGCAAAAGTACAAGGGGGTGTTATAGCTTGAACAGAAAGAGCAGAGCAGGGGTCATCCCCAGAATGCAGAGCAGCACAGTCAGAAGACATTTCCTGTTTGTAGGCAGCCTGAGACTCCATGTGCTGCCATCTTGGATGTTTAAAGGTTCATAAAATGCAGTAGATGCAGGTAGGATGCTTTTTAATGTGGGCAATCTGTATGTACAGGGTGAGGGAAACATATACGATAGCTAGATAACATTCAGTCTCACACATTTGCAGCCAAAGCTTTAAAACAGAAGATAATAATATTCAAACAACAAAACTCTTCAAAAACAGCAGACTAACATGAATCCTTTAACTGGGAGCTAAGACATTTACCAGCTATAGGTCTCATGTAGCTGCCTCTCAAAACATTAAGTGCCAGCTATGTGAGACCTACATAGCTGACATACATAAAATAAAAAGTTTAAGTCACTTGACCCCTCAATCATATACCATTTCACATGGCTTGGGGGGGCTGGCAAGTCACCCGCGGTTAGCAAGTGACTTGCCAACAAGCCCCGCCCCCCCATTACCTGCCTCCCTATGAGCCCAGGGACCATGAAGGTTGCACAAGCTTGTAGCCTCCAGGGCCAGGGGCCACCGACCTGGCCTCTGCTCTCTGGTTTACAAGCCCCCATAGCTGGTGCCTGAGCTGGTAATGCTGGGAAGGGAGGACCCTGTACCATTATTTTTTATTTGTAAGATGCTTAAGATCTCTTAAGAATCCAAAAGGCATGGCGTCCCCTATCCCCCCCGGCAGCAGCAGGAGAGCACAAGTCAAAGTGATGGGACACAGTGCTCGGGATGAATGGGAGTAAAGTATTAAATAAATATATATATATATATATATATATATATATATATATATATATATATATTCTGTGTGTGTGTATGTGTGTCTGTGTTTTTTTTTTACATTTAACACTCAGTAAACTGATAAGGGGTGCATAAGACACCTATACCAATTCACAAGGCTTGAAGGCCTGGCAAGTCACCTGTGGCTAGCAGGCCCCTCATTACCTGCCTCCCCAGAAGAGCCTGCAGCCCATGAGGGCTATGCAGGCTTGTAGCCTTTAGGGCCGGGGGCCACCGAGGCTGGCCTTCGTGCCCTAGTCTAGAGTGCCCTAGAGTTTTTTAACCCTTGAAAATAAAAAAGTGTAAAATATGATTTTATTAAAAAAATGTCAAAAAACAATATCAAACAATATATAATTTTCCTGGGAAATCCCTTAAAAATCACAGTTGAACATGTATAGAGCAAAATGGTAAAAAATGTCTTGCAAAGAGGGTGACAAAATCTCTAGGTAGACTGGCACTTAAAGGGTTAATGCTGCCCCCCACTGTCCTCCTGGAAACAGGCTGAGGCTCATTCTGGTGGTAGACCACAGATTTAAGCTCCATTTCCATGAACAGCTAAATTGACCGTTCATTGAGTGAGTGAGTGAGTGAGTGAGTGAGTGCATGAGCGGATATATAACTTTTATGCAATTGGCAGATTTGCATTTGGACGTGGAAGATTTGTTGGCTAATTGTTTGTTAGCTCAAGAATCCAGGTCAGCAAAGGTGGCCTGGACAGAACACACAATGAACATACAGAATCAATTTATTGAAAAGACTGCAAAACTCATGGACAGACAATTACTTCACCCTTTGGAAGTGACGTGGTAGCCACGTCTGCGTGGGTGCTGTGGGACTGAGGCCCCTCTTGGTATATTAGATGCTACTAATTGTTCCCATCTAATTTGTCTGTGCACATGTATTTGGTTATAGACGTCTTGTGAATTTATTTGTGGGTTCCATTGCTGATTAACTTAATTTGCACTGTGCACTTTATTCAATTAGGTATTGTTATAAGTCGTCTTGCACAGGTAACCTCTTGCCATATTTCTGTTGTTTATTATTTATTATTTTATACTGCATTCCTGAATATAACACTGTGATACTCACATTTTATGGTTAATTTTTGTGCCATTTAAATGGGATCATTACTTTCCACCAGTAAAGGGCCTTCCCACTTTTTAAACTGTCTGTCTATGTGTTTTGCAGTTTTGGCATTTTATTCAATAAATTGATTATGTTTATTTTTATAACAGTAATTCAAATATTACTTTTGCTGCAGCATACCATATGATCACATTTCATCTTTGCATGTGTTTAAAGGGACTTTGTAGGCAAAGTACATAAAACTGTCATTCAGCAGCTCACCCCATCATGTCTGCCCTCTCCCTTCCTGTCAGAACGAATTAGATACAAGGCAAATTGTATTGGCATGCCCCTTGAATTCCTTTGCCATAGACCACCAATCATAAATAGGACCAAAACCCATATCATCCTGCTCTAAGTTGTGTTATGTTACTTTATGCTAGCATCTAGGGCCTGATCTTAGGGACAGGCTGATTCAGGTAGTTTCAGAGCCTGATTTACCCACTATAACAATCTTTTCCTCGATCCCACAGAGCATGAACCGGCCGCTGGCAACATCTACACGCTTGCTATATGCGGCAGACTTAAAAGTCTGTCAGCGGGACTGCGCAAGCCAAGAAGAACAGGGGTGCTTCAGAGACGGCAAAGCTTTGTCACAACTGTCAGTCAAGGCTCCAGGAGAGTTTACAGGAAAACCAAGAGGTTATACACTGTGGCACATCCCAAATCTGGGAGCCCCAAGAGAAATGTGTTTTGGGGCACTGGGCTGGGGATCAAAGTTGACAACCTAAACTTCCCTCTGAGTATAGGTGCACTTTAAACAGGGTAGCACATGTGCACCACCCTTCTGTTCTGCACACTATACACTTGAATTTCTGCCAGATGGGACCATGATGACCAGAGGCAGTGTGGATGCTGTAGGGAGATGCAGAGTGTGGCTTAGCCTCAGCCATGTAACACATGGCTTCACACAAATTGGGAGGCCCCTAAAACATCTCAGTTCTGTGCTTGAAGATGATCAATGTACTTGATGACGATGATGTGCCCCCCATTTACTGTCAGACTGCTTTGTTATAAATGTTTTGAACCATCCACCACCCCCAACATCTCTGTTGCCATGTATAATAGCCTAATTAGCACACCCAGGTCTCTGAGCCCTTCCATCGCACTTTCAGTTTTCTACACACATCTAATTTTTATTCATCCCCTTGCCTAGGTTTGTTCTAGCATGTTATTCCTTTGTAGAGCTTATAAATTATACAGGGCCGAATAGCACAGTGTACAGTACTTTATAAATAGTGAATGATTATTACATTACTGATTATGAAACAAATCACAAATCCTGAAAGCGAACAATACCACTGCACTTTATTATATTCTGTTTATCTTTAAAGGATAGCCTGGCATCTTTAAAAAGGGAGAAAAAAAAACTTCTAAGCTGAAGAAGCGATGCTGGTGAGTGTCAAAAACTAGACAGATCTCCAGGTTTAAAATTCTAAACACATGCGAATGAAGGTAAATAGAGAAGACGCTGATTATTGTGTACAGCAGTGGTGCTGTGAAAGACGGAGCTTCCAAGGGGAAGGAGGTGCGCTTGTCATGTAATGAATAAATCATTACAAATGTTAAATCTGAAACAGAGGCATAATAAGGTCAGAATGAAAAGAAGCACAATCTGCAAAATTTATATTGTCTTTAATGGCTCTATATAGCAATGTGGAAAAGAAAGTAGAAATGTTTATTTTATTTAAAGTGCTAAAAACCTGGAATTTTGACTTTTCCGGTTTGGTTCCTTGCCCCGGGGGTATCCCGATTTGTGTGGCCCCTCTTGTGAAACCCCCCAGATCACCCATACAAATGTACCTTTCCCCGGTCCTATGATGCATGTGCATACTCATCCAATCAGAGCCGCATGCCCAGCTGACCTCAAAGCTGCAAAGGAAATACAGCTGCTTGGCTGATTGTAGCTAATTACTTCTACCTTGGCATTTAACAACTCAGAACTCCACTCTCCATCAGTTTTAGTTGGGTTATCAATTTAAATCCAATAAAGGATTTAAATGTAAAATATTGGAGCCTTTTTAAATAACAGCAGTGACTTCTCTATAGCACATGTAAGTTTATAATGGTCTAGCCAAAAGGAACGGAGCAGGAAGAAAGTGCCTAATGTATCCTGAATTAGACTTATATTTGACAGCACAAAGTTTGAGTAATAGCCACCCATAATCAATGACACGTAAAAGTAGTAATCAACCTTTGAATCAAATTTCAAAACCCTTTAAATACACACGCAGGGCACAACAAAATCCTGCATTGGAAAAGTCGCCACCTCCCCCCAGTAGCGCAATAATAAAAAAGTATTATCATTTTTATTTATATTTAGTTTTTTTACATTTTAGCTAGTGCCCCCCCCCCCAGGGGCTGCTTGTAAATCAAATTGAACACTCACATTAAAGTGGATCGAAACCCACCCTGGAGTCCCTGAGGTTCCAGGGCCACCTGGAATCCCCTGCTCTTTAAAACCCACCAGTCGCCCAATATACTTACCTGTCCAACGAGCCCACGGCGCATGTGCCAAACCAGGGTGCCTCAGGGGACAGACCAAAACCTAGGATAGTGAAAATCACAGGTTTTGGTCCTCTTTAACATATTTTCCTGTATATATATATATATATATATATATATATATATATATATAGCTCCTTATTATGTGTGCTAGTTGATTCCCCCCTAATAATACATTTCTTATATATTTTCTGATTTTGTACTGTTGGAGAGGTGGAAGGAACCAATTGTGACCTGAATTTAGCCACTCCATGGGGCACTAGCTGAGATTATCAGAAGAAATCTAAGAAAAACAAAATAACATTTTCTTACTAGAACAGAATGAAAAGTTTGAAGGAGCTTACTGGAACTAAGGATCCTTAACATTGACAGCAGCCATCCTTTAATCGGTAATTATTCCATTTGTCCCAAATATAATGGAATCAGCCCATCTGCACACTCTCAGCAAAGCTAGATATTAAGCCCTAATCATGGGAGGTGCTTCACATTGCAATATTAAGACATTTTATATTAAGCTATTAAAGATATAACGTGAAACCACATGAACTAGAAACACCAGAAATGTTTTTTTTTCAGTGTAATCTGCACACTACGGTAAGGGCATGTAAATCATTGTCATTTATGCAGTGTCACAAGTCTGTGCCTAAGATATTCCAGCTTAACAAGGATAATAATAATCCTCCTGGCACTCAATGGGTTGAAACATGAAAGCAGATTTTGTTGCCAACCCTGAAAATCATCAGCTTAGAGGTTTAAATAGGGTGACTCTTTAAAGACCAGCTGTGGGTGGATTTGACTGCGAGAGTAAAGCAAATAGCAAAAAAAATGTAAGATAGAAGAGGCAGAATCAAGTCCATCTCTTTTTGTTTGGCTGTCGCGGAGATCAGACAGATTAGATGTGGTTTATTGATTGAGGGCTTCTTATTTTATTAAAGGCGAATAGCAAGCCTCACACAGGTCCTCAGCGTCTGTTCGAGTATGAAAAACATTACTTATGGCTGCACTTATTATGGTCAGAAGAGGAGAGCGATAACAAATGGGGAGACATTCAGACACTATCTTCCAGTGTCTAGCTCGAGGAGCCATCCTCCAAGAAATAAATTCAATAGATTTTTGTTAAATGAGATTCGCAAGTATAGGGGCTGCGTATTCTAAATGATGCTTCATTCTCTAATCAATACACTCATAAAAGAATTTATTCTGGAAAATTAGCCTTGAGTACCCAATCAGAATGAGTACCACATATATTCAAAACATACTTGAAGAAAAAGAGTCAAAGTGTCTGAATTAGACAGAAATTATTTCTAGAATAAGGGTAAATCCTCAGAGTTTTGCATCATAACACTTCGCAAACATATCAACTTAGAATAACAGCCATGCTATGAAATGTAACCCTAATACTAATTACATGCTAAAACCTTCCAAGAAATGAAACCTGGACAAAAAAGAAAAGCAATTAGATTTGTGATGGTAAATAACACCCTGTTAATAAAACCCTTGCACTTTTCTTTTTAGTTGCACATTATTGTCAATGCATCCTGGCATTAATTAGGTACAAAACAAGGCAGCGCCACAAAGGCCCTGATCCTATAGCCATTGTTCTCATTACCTACACCGACTACTGACAGTTCAAAACAAACCTGTTCACAAAGGTGTATAAACCAATAGAAACAAATTCAAGCAGGCATTTGAAGCATTTGTTAAAAGTAGGCTGTCATTAAAGGGATGTTCCAGGCAAAGGGTTAAATTATCTTTCATTCTGCCTGCCCCATGCTGGCTGTCAGGGGTGGCATTCACTCACACATTGCATTCCCCGATGAACCCTATAGTACTTGCTCCCTTTTGCTGACTCATCTTACTTACAGGCTGATTCATCACTAACGCCAGGTAGCGACAGATGAGCGTCTGTAGCAGGCATTTTCAGAGCGCCCGCTAGTAGTCACTGTGCTCAGCCGTGGGTCTCTAGTTCATAGCTACTCAGTCGCTGTGCAGTAATGTTAAATACATTGTGAGGAGTTGCTATTTGACCAGTACAGCACTGTATGGGAGCGCATGTTAGTGACTGCTCATAGCGACCGACTCACACCATATTCTGCAAAAAAACAGCCTCACAAATCTCTGGCGCTGAAAAATGCTTGTTTGAAGCCCAGAGCGCAGGAGGCGGTGTGTTTAAAGTCTGTTTTCCACCATCTATCAACTAGTAACAAAGCGAAAACATATGGAATTACATTGTAACAACATTGTAACATGAACACTTTAATGCCAGACCTGTAATGTAATTTAATAAAAAATGAAAAAATTGTGAAAAAAACAGCTTTTTCAATGCCAGAAGAGGTCACAGAATTGTTTGTGATTTTTTGAAAAAAAAAAAAAAAAACAAATACCCCGTTTAACCCTTTAGTTGCCAAGCCCGTAACACCTACGTGCTGGCTTGGCTGGGCGTTAAGTGCCAAGCACGTAGGTGTTACGTGCTTGACACTTACTTACCTTGTGGCGATCTGGAGCTGCAGAAGACATCCGTTCCAGCGCTGGATTGAAGAGAAGACATCCGAGTTCATGTGGAGGTGACCCTTACCTCACCCCAGTCAGCAGATCGGCGCTGGACCAATAGGAAGGGAGGCGCATGGCTGCTGTCATCAGCCGGCGCCTCCCCCTATATAACAGCATTCGGTCTAATGCTGTTGTCTTCCATCGGTGATTCTGAGGTAAGTGGGGTGTGTGGGGGGGGCTGGCGAGTGGGTGGGTGGCCGTAGGTATCGATGATCTTCCATTCTGTTGCCATCGCCGCCATCCGGGGGGGGGGGCGCCGCTGTCACTTGTAGTGCGCCGCCGCCATCCGGGGGGGGGGGGGGGTTGCGATCTGTGGGGGGGGGGGGGTGGAGGGTGTTGTGATCTGTGGGGGGGTTGTGATCTGTGGGGGGGGTTGTGATCTGTGGGGGGGGTTGTGATCTGTGGGGGGGGGGTTGTGATCTGTGGGGGGGGGGTGTGATCTGTGGGGGGGGGGTGATCTGTGTGTGTGGGGGGTTGTGATCTGTGTGTGGGGGGTTGTGATCTGTGTGTGGGGGGTTGTGATCTGTGTGGGGGGGGTTGTGATCTGTGTGGGGGGGGTTGTGATCTGTGTGGGGGGGGGGGGGTTGTGATCTGTGTGTGTGGGGGGGGTGTGATCTGTGTGTGGGGGGGGGTTCTGATCTGTGTGTGGGGGGGGTTCTGATCTGTGTGTGGGGGGGGGGGGTTTGTGATCTGTGTGTGGGGGGGGGGGGTTGTTATCTGTGTGTGTGCCGGCGGTCAGATCTGGGGTCAGATCTGTCCGTGCCGGCGGTCAGATCTGGGGTCAGATCTGTGCGTGCCGGCGGTCAGATCTGGGGTCAGATCTGTGCGTGCCGGCGGTCAGATCTGGGGTCAGATCTGTGCGTGCCGGCGGTCAGATCTGGGGTCAGATCTGTGCGTGCCGGCGGTCAGATCTGGGGTCAGATCTGTGCGTGCCGGCGGTCAGATCTGGGGTCAGATCTGTGCGTGCCGGCGGTCAGATCTGGGGTCAGATCTGTCCGTGCCGGCGGTCAGATCTGGGGTCAGATCTGTGCGTGCCGGCGGTCAGATCTGGGGTCAGATCTGTGCGTGCCGGCGGTCAGATCTGGGGTCAGATCTGTGCGTGCCGGCGGTCAGATCTGGGGTCAGATCTGTGCGTGCCGGCGGTCAGATCTGGGGTCAGATCTGTGCGTGCCGGCGGTCAGATCTGGGGTCAGATCTGTGCGTGCCGGCGGTCAGATCTGGGGTCAGATCTGTGCGTGCCGGCGGTCAGATCTGGGGTCAGATCTGTGCGTGCCGGCGGTCAGATCTGGGGTCAGATCTGTGCGTGCCGGCGGTCAGATCTGGGGTCAGATCTGTGCGTGCCGGCGGTCAGATCTGGGGTCAGATCTGTGCGTGCCGGCGGTCAGATCTGGGGTCAGATCTGTGCGTGCCGGCGGTCAGATCTGGGGTCAGATCTGTGCGTGCCGGCGGTCAGATCTGGGGTCAGATCTGTGCGTGCCGGCGGTCAGATCTGGGGTCAGATCTGTGCGTGCCGGCGGTCAGATCTGGGGTCAGATCTGTGCGTGCCGGCGGTCAGATCTGGGGTCAGATCTGTGCGTGCCGGCGGTCAGATCTGGGGTCAGATCTGTGCGTGCCGGCGGTCAGATCTGGGGTCAGATCTGTGCGTGCCGGCGGTCAGATCTGGGGTCAGATCTGTGCGTGCCGGCGGTCAGATCTGGGGTCAGATCTGTGCGTGCCGGCGGTCAGATCTGGGGTCAGATCTGTGCGTGCCGGCGGTCAGATCTGGGGTCAGATCTGTGCGTGCCGGCGGTCAGATCTGGGGTCAGATCTGTGCGTGCCGGCGGTCAGATCTGGGGTCAGATCTGTGCGTGCCGGCGGTCAGATCTGGGGTCAGATCTGTGCGTGCCGGCGGTCAGATCTGGGGTCAGATCTGTGCGTGCCGGCGGTCAGATCTGGGGTCAGATCTGTGCGTGCCGGCGGTCAGATCTGGGGTCAGATCTGTGCGTGCCGGCGGTCAGATCTGGGGTCAGATCTGTGCGTGCCGGCGGTCAGATCTGGGGTCAGATCTGTGCGTGCCGGCGGTCAGATCTGGGGTCAGATCTGGGGTCAGATCTGTGCGTGCCGGCGGTCAGATCTGGGGTCAGATCTGTGCGTGCCGGCGGTCAGATCTGGGGTCAGATCTGTGCGTGCCGGCGGTCAGATCTGGGGTCAGATCTGTGCGTGCCGGCGGTCAGATCTGGGGTCAGATCTGTGCGTGCCGGCGGTCAGATCTGGGGTCAGATCTGTGCGTGCCGGCGGTCAGATCTGGGGTCAGATCTGTGCGTGCCGGCGGTCAGATCTGGGGTCAGATCTGTGCGTGCCGGCGGTCAGATCTGGGGTCAGATCTGTGCGTGCCGGCGGTCAGATCTGGGGTCAGATCTGTGCGTGCCGGCGGTCAGATCTGGGGTCAGATCTGTGCGTGCCGGCGGTCAGATCTGGGGTCAGATCTGTGCGTGCCGGCGGTCAGATCTGGGGTCAGATCTGTGCGTGCCGGCGGTCAGATCTGGGGTCAGATCTGTGCGTGCCGGCGGTCAGATCTGGGGTCAGATCTGTGCGTGCCGGCGGTCAGATCTGGGGTCAGATCTGTGCGTGCCGGCGGTCAGATCTGGGGTCAGATCTGTGCGTGCCGGCGGTCAGATCTGGGGTCAGATCTGTGCGTGCCGGCGGTCAGATCTGGGGTCAGATCTGTGCGTGCCGGCGGTCAGATCTGGGGTCAGATCTGTGCGTGCCGGCGGTCAGATCTGGGGTCAGATCTGTGCGTGCCGGCGGTCAGATCTGGGGTCAGATCTGTGCGTGCCGGCGGTCAGATCTGGGGTCAGATCTGTGCGTGCCGGCGGTCAGATCTGGGGTCAGATCTGTGCGTGCCGGCGGTCAGATCTGGGGTCAGATCTGTGCGTGCCGGCGGTCAGATCTGGGGTCAGATCTGTGCGTGCCGGCGGTCAGATCTGGGGTCAGATCTGTGCGTGCCGGCGGTCAGATCTGGGGTCAGATCTGTGCGTGCCGGCGGTCAGATCTGGGGTCAGATCTGTGCGTGCCGGCGGTCAGATCTGGGGTCAGATCTGTGCGTGCCGGCGGTCAGATCTGGGGTCAGATCTGTGCGTGCCGGCGGTCAGATCTG
This sequence comes from Gastrophryne carolinensis, assembly GCA_027917425.1. NCBI lineage: Eukaryota > Metazoa > Chordata > Amphibia > Anura > Microhylidae > Gastrophryne > Gastrophryne carolinensis. Next base: position 329,911,319 of record CM051239.1, read on the forward strand.
GGGTCAGATCTGTGCGTGCCGGCGGTCAGATCTGGGGTCAGATCTGTGCGTGCCGGCGGTCAGATCTGGGGTCAGATCTGTGCGTGCCGGCGGTCAGATCTGGGGTCAGATCTGTGCGTGCCGGCGGTCAGGTCTGGGGTCAGATCTGTGCGTGCCGGCGGTCAGATCTGGGGTCAGATCTGTGCGTGCCGGCGGTCAGGTCTGGGGTCAGATCTGTGCGTGCCGGCGGTCAGATCTGGGGTCAGATCTGTGCGTGCCGGCGGTCAGATCTGGGGTCAGATCTGTGCGTGCCGGCGGTCAGGTCTGGGGTCAGATCTGTGCGTGCCGGCGGTCAGGTCTGGGGTCAGATCTGTGCGTGCCGGCGGTCAGGTCTGGGGTCAGATCTGTGCGTGCCGGCGGTCAGGTCTGGGGTCAGATCTGTGCGTGCCGGCGGTCAGGTCTGGGGTCAGATCTGTGCGTGCCGGCGGTCAGGTCTGGGGTCAGATCTGTGCGTGCCGGCGGTCAGGTCTGGGGTCAGATCTGTGCGTGCCGGCGGTCAGGTCTGGGGTCAGATCTGTGCGTGCCGGCGGTCAGGTCTGGGGTCAGATCTGTGCGTGCCGGCGGTCGGGTCTGGGGTCAGATCTGTGCGTGCCGGCGGTCAGATCTGGGGTCGCGCGTGCCGGCGGTCAGATCTGGGGTCGCGCGTGCCGGCGGTCAGATCTGGGGTCGCGCGTGCCGGCGGTCAGATCTGGGGTCGCGCGTGCCGGCGGTCAGATCTGGGGTCGCGCGTGCCGGCGGTCAGATCTGGGGTCGCGCGTGTGTGTGTGCGCGCGCGTGCCGGCGGTCAGATCTGGGGTCGCGCGTGTGTGTGCGCGCGCGTGCCGGCGGTCAGATCTGGGGTCGCGCGCGCGTGCCGGCGGTCAGATCTGGGGTCGCGCGCGCGTGCCGGCGGTCAGATCTGCGAGCGTGCGTGCGTGGGTGCCGGCGGTCAGAGATCTGCCGGTGGGTGGGTGGGTGCGTGCGTGTGCCGGTGGTCAGAGTGAATCCCCTCGATTGCCAGTAAAACTTACCTTACCACCGCTCTAGGTATAGCATAGTGCGGCTGTTGTCCATGCATGCGTCCTAATCTTAACTTTTTCTCTTAGGTTGTTCGCTGAGCTACTGCCTTGGTTTCGTTATTTGGACCATTCGTTTGCTCATTTAGGACCGTAGCCTCCGCCCCTCCTTTTGGGAGCCTAGCCCCCGCCCCTCCTTTTGGGAGCCTATCCCCCGCCCCTCCTTTTGGGAGCCTATCCCCCGCCCCTCCTTTTGGGAGCCTATCCCCCGCCCCTCCTTTTGGGAGCCTATCCCCCGCCCCTCCTTTTGGGAGCCTATCCCCCGCCCCTCCTTTTGGGAGCCTATCCCCCGCCCCTCCTTTTGGGAGCCTATCCCCCGCCACTCCTTTTGGGAGCCTAGCCCCCGCCCCTCCTTTTGGGAGCCTAGCTGGGATCCCGTGACCTGCTGCTCCTGACTCCACCACTTCTCATCGGGTTGTAACTATACTCTTTTATTTCTATTTTTGTCATTTTTTTGCTTTGTTTTATTGTATTGTATTTTTTTGTTAAATTTTTGTCTGTTTTTTTGCTTTGTTTTATTGTATTGTATTTTTTTGTAATTTGTCTTTAGTTTTAGCCTTTAGTTTTAGCCTTTAGTTTTAGCTTAGTTTTAGCCTTTAGTTTTAGCCTTTAGTTTAATTTTTTTTTTAGATTTTTGTTTGCATTGGGGTATGGCTGGTAAGCGGTACACTGCACAGGAAGCTGCGGCTTACCTGATGGCGTCTGACTCGGAAGATTTTAGTGAGTCAGGGTCCGAGTTCTTCCCATCAGATAGCGAGTCAGACAGTGTATACTCTACTGAGGACACACAGCCGCGCAGTGCTACCAGTAGTAGCCACCTTAGAAGGGATAGTACCGCACAAAGTGAGGCCACGCTTCAGGCGAGTGTAGTGCAGGGTGAGGCATCGAGTGCTGCAGCTGGTGAAGGAGCGTCTGCGTGGAGGCCTCCTAATAATTTTTCCCCCGAAATTCCCCCTTTTGATTCGGTCCCCGGGGTCAATGTAGACACCACAAATTTTGGTGTCATTGACTTTTTCAAATTGTTCCTCACAGAAGCCATCCTACTGGATATGGTCTTCTATACCAATCTCTATGCCGAGCAGGTCTTAGCGCAAAACCCCCTGCAGAGGCACGCCCGAGCTCAGGCATGGCATCCCACAAATTTGAGTGAGATAAAGAAATTTTGGGGGCTCACTCTAGCAATGGGTATCCTAAAAAAATTTAGTATTTCGTCCTACTGGGATACCCAAACCATATTGGCAACTCCATTATTTCCGGCCGTAATGTCCAGAAACCGCTACCAAATTTTACTGCGGTTTCTGCATTTTAACGACAATTCCACTGCTATTCCCCGTGGTGAGCCCGGTCACGACAGGCTGCATAAATTACGGCCCCTGCTCAACAGCCTGTCAGATCGCTTCGCAGTAGTGTACACCCCCGGCCAAAAATTATCAATTGACGAGTCACTACTGCTTTTCAAAGGGCGCATTGTTTTTCGGCAATATATCCCTAGCAAGCGTGCCCGCTACGGGATTAAATTTTACCAATTATGCGATAGTGTGACCGGCTACATCAAATATTTTCGAATCTATGAGGGAAAGGACACCTATCTGGACCCCCCTGGTTGTCCCCCTGATTTGTCAATAAGTGGAAAGATCGTTTGGGACCTCATGACTCCATTGTTGGGTAAAGGTTACCACTTATATGTGGACAACTTCTATACCAGCATCCCCTTATTTCGCGCCCTTTATTGGTTGGATACCCCGGCCTGCGGCACCATCAACCGTAAACGCAAAGGGTTGCCCAGGCCACTACTTGAAAAAAAATTAAAAAGGGGGGAGTCTTATGCTCTAAGAAGCGATGAGGTCCTGGCCATGAAATACATGGGCAAAAAACATGTATTCCTTCTGACAACACTCCACGATGAGTCAGTTGTGAATGTAAGGCAACGTGGTCCCCGAGCCCCTTCCCAAAAGCCACGTTGCATAACCGATTATAATAAATTCATGGGTGGCGTTGATAAAACGGACCAAATATTAACTTATTACAACGCCACCCGAAAAACTCGAGCCTGGTACACTAAAGTTGCCATCCATTTGGTCCAAATGGCAACTTACAACAGCTTTGTTGCCTTCAAGGCAGCAGTGCCAGGCTCCAATTTATCGTACATAAAATACCAGCAGCAGTTACTCCCTGCTTTGTTGTTTGGGGATACTGCGGAAGCACCAGATCTGGCTACCAATGACAACCAGGCCAGATTAGTAGGGAAGCACTTTATAAAGTTGCTTCCCGAAGTTGGTAAAAAGCGGTATCCCCAGAGAGCTTGTAGGGTTTGTAGGAAGCGTGGCATTAGAAGAGATGTGCGATATTATTGCCCGACCTGTCCCAGCCAACCCGGGTTATGCCTCGAAGATTGTTTTGAGGTATACCATACTCAACTAAATTATTGAGCAATGCATTTTTTTTTTTGGTAGGTAGGCCCCTTTTAGGATTTAGGTATCTTGTGTTCCCATTATATTATTTTCTTTTTGTTTGTTTTTGCTGTTCCGATGGGAAATGGTGGAGCAGGAGCAGCTGGTTACTTATGGCATGTGATGATAAAATGTGACCAATTTCAGGTTCTTGATTCCTGATATTGGTCATTGATCACTGCACTGATCTTATAATGGGATTCCTCAGCTATATCCTATAATCTGATGTCACGGCTGCAGTAAAGAGTATACAATCAATATAGTCCGAAGAAATGAACCGACGCCAACAAGCCCAGTAGGCTTAGAAAGCTTGAGGTATGTACTTTCCAAAAATATATAGTTTGTGGGGGGTATTTCAAATGTAAAGGGTTGTAAATTTGGAGAAACTGCAAGGTGCGCACTTTGTGTGCGCTGCTGATTTTTGCAAGTAAAATTACCCTCAAACGCATGCTTGACTTTGGGGTGTTTGGCAACTCTACCCTTCAAAGTACCTATGCATGTGGGGTATTGTTTTTTTCAGCAGACCTTGTGCTTTCAGATTTACTGCGTTAGTTCGTGCTTGCTTATTGTTTTTATAGTAAAAAATGTTTTACAATCTGCTTTTTGCTTATTTTTTTAGGGTAAACCTTTGAAACCAGACGTTCTGCCAATCAATATAGTCCGAAGAAATGAACCGACGCCAACAAGCCCAGTAGGCTTAGAAAGCTTGAGGTATGTACTTTCCAAAAATATATAGTTTGTGGGGGGTATTTCAAATGTAAAGGGTTGTAAATTTGGAGAAACTGCAAGGTGCGCACTTTGTGTGCGCTGCTGATTTTTGCAAGTAAAATTACCCTCAAACGCATGCTTGACTTTGGGGTGTTTGGCAACTCTACCCTTCAAAGTACCTATGCATGTGGGGTATTGTTTTTTTCAGCAGACCTTGTGCTTTCAGATTTACTGCGTTAGTTCGTGCTTGCTTATTGTTTTTATAGTAAAAAATGTTTTACAATCTGCTTTTTGCTTATTTTTTTAGGGTAAACCTTTGAAACCAGACGTTCTGCCAATCAATATAGTCCGAAGAAATGAACCGACGCCAACAAGCCCAGTAGGCTTAGAAAGCTTGAGGTATGTACTTTCCAAAAATATATAGTTTGTGGGGGGTATTTCAAATGTAAAGGGTTGTAAATTTGGAGAAACTGCAAGGTGCGCACTTTGTGTGCGCTGCTGATTTTTGCAAGTAAAATTACCCTCAAACGCATGCTTGACTTTGGGGTGTTTGGCAACTCTACCCTTCAAAGTACCTATGCATGTGGGGTATTGTTTTTTTCAGCAGACGTTGTGCTTTCAGATTTACTGCGTTAGTTCTTGCTTGCTTATTGTTTTTATAGGAAAAAATGTTTTACAATCTGCTTTTTGCTTATTTTTTTAGGGTAAACCTTTGAAACCAGACGTTCTGCCAATCAATATAGTCCGAAGAAATGAACCGACGCCAACAAGCCCAGTAGGCTTAGAAAGCTTGAGGTATGTACTTTCCAAAAATATATAGTTTGTGGGGGGTATTTCAAATGTAAAGGGTTGTAAATTTGGAGAAACTGCAAGGTGCGCACTTTGTGTGCGCTGCTGATTTTTGCAAGTAAAATTACCCTCAAACGCATGCTTGACTTTGGGGTGTTTGGCAACTCTACCCTTCAAAGTACCTATGCATGTGGGGTATTGTTTTTTTCAGCAGACCTTGTGCTTTCAGATTTACTGCGTTAGTTCGTGCTTGCTTATTGTTTTTATAGGAAAAAATGTTTTACAATCTGCTTTTTGCTTATTTTTTTAGGGTAAACCTTTGAAACCAGACGTTCTGCCAATCAATATAGTCCGAAGAAATGAACCGACGCCAACAAGCCCAGTAGGCTTAGAAAGCTTGAGGTATGTACTTTCCAAAAATATATAGTTTGTGGGGGGTATTTCAAATGTAAAGGGTTGTAAATTTGGAGAAACTGCAAGGTGCGCACTTTGTGTGCGCTGCTGATTTTTGCAAGTAAAATTACCCTCAAACGCATGCTTGACTTTGGGGTGTTTGGCAACTCTACCCTTCAAAGTACCTATGCATGTGGGGTATTGTTTTTTTCAGCAGACCTTGTGCTTTCAGATTTACTGCGTTAGTTCGTGCTTGCTTATTGTTTTTATAGTAAAAAATGTTTTACAATCTGCTTTTTGCTTATTTTTTTAGGGTAAACCTTTGAAACCAGACGTTCTGCCAATCAATATAGTCCGAAGAAATGAACCGACGCCAACAAGCCCAGTAGGCTTAGAAAGCTTGAGGTATGTACTTTCCAAAAATATATAGTTTGTGGGGGGTATTTCAAATGTAAAGGGTTGTAAATTTGGAGAAACTGCAAGGTGCGCACTTTGTGTGCGCTGCTGATTTTTGCAAGTAAAATTACCCTCAAACGCATGCTTGACTTTGGGGTGTTTGGCAACTCTACCCTTCAAAGTACCTATGCATGTGGGGTATTGTTTTTTTCAGCAGACCTTGTGCTTTCAGATTTACTGCGTTAGTTCGTGCTTGCTTATTGTTTTTATAGTAAAAAATGTTTTACAATCTGCTTTTTGCTTATTTTTTTAGGGTAAACCTTTGAAACCAGACGTTCTGCCAATCAATATAGTCCGAAGAAATGAACCGACGCCAACAAGCCCAGTAGGCTTAGAAAGCTTGAGGTATGTACTTTCCAAAAATATATAGTTTGTGGGGGGTATTTCAAATGTAAAGGGTTGTAAATTTGGAGAAACTGCAAGGTGCGCACTTTGTGTGCGCTGCTGATTTTTGCAAGTAAAATTACCCTCAAACGCATGCTTGACTTTGGGGTGTTTGGCAACTCTACCCTTCAAAGTACCTATGCATGTGGGGTATTGTTTTTTTCAGCAGACCTTGTGCTTTCAGATTTACTGCGTTAGTTCTTGCTTGCTTATTGTTTTTATAGGAAAAAATGTTTTACAATCTGCTTTTTGCTTATTTTTTTAGGGTAAACCTTTGAAACCAGACGTTCTGCCAATCAATATAGTCCGAAGAAATGAACCGACGCCAACAAGCCCAGTAGGCTTAGAAAGCTTGAGGTATGTACTTTCCAAAAATATATAGTTTGTGGGGGGTATTTCAAATGTAAAGGGTTGTAAATTTGGAGAAACTGCAAGGTGCGCACTTTGTGTGCGCTGCTGATTTTTGCAAGTAAAATTACCCTCAAACGCATGCTTGACTGTGGGGTGTTTGGCAACTCTACCCTTCAAAGTACCTATGCATGTGGGGTATTGTTTTTTTCAGCAGACCTTGTGCTTTCAGATTTACTGCGTTAGTTCGTGCTTGCTTATTGTTTTTATAGTAAAAAATGTTTTACAATCTGCTTTTTGCTTATTTTTTTAGGGTAAACCTTTGAAACCAGACGTTCTGCCAATCAATATAGTCCGAAGAAATGAACCGACGCCAACAAGCCCAGTAGGCTTAGAAAGCTTGAGGTATGTACTTTCCAAAAATATATAGTTTGTGGGGGGTATTTCAAATGTAAAGGGTTGTAAATTTGGAGAAACTGCAAGGTGCGCACTTTGTGTGCGCTGCTGATTTTTGCAAGTAAAATTACCCTCAAACGCATGCTTGACTTTGGGGTGTTTGGCAACTCTACCCTTCAAAGTACCTATGCATGTGGGGTATTGTTTTTTTCAGCAGACGTTGTGCTTTCAGATTTACTGCGTTAGTTCTTGCTTGCTTATTGTTTTTATAGGAAAAAATGTTTTACAATCTGCTTTTTGCTTATTTTTTTAGGGAAATCCTTTGGAAGCAGAGATTCTGCCAATCAATAGAGTCCGATCGCATACACCCACGTCAACAAGCCTAGTATTTTTAGAAACCTTGAATTGTGCACTTTCCAAAAATATATAGTTTGTGGGGGGTATTTCAAATGTAAAGGGTTGTATTTTTTGAAAAACTGCGAGGAGCGCAAAGTATTTGTTTTTTATCTGAAAATCTCCTCTAGCGCTCTTTGCAGTTTCTGGGGTCTCCTGGGCAGGAAAGGGTGTCTACTAATACATGTGTGGTACCGTTGTAACCGGGAGAAATGGGGCTTTTACCCTCAATATGTTTTTATTGAAAAACCTTTATTTTCGATTAAAAAAAAACACTGCAAAATGTAAAAACGTGTGTATATTTTATTTTCTGTCACATATTTTGCCCAAAATAATTAGGATAAAACTACAAAATTGATAAACAAGAGATATGATGTTAAAGCCCAGATTGTGCTGAAAAAAACAATATGTAATTTTTATGGGAAGTCCCAGAAAATCCCTTCAAAAATTACAGTTAAACATGTGTAGCTCAAAATTGTAAAAAATGCTCTGGCAACAGAGCGTGACACAATCTCCAGGTGGGCTGGCAGCGAAAGGGTTAAAGAGAAGAAAAGTATCGTCCATTGAAATGTATGGGAGAGTGACAGGTAGCGAGAGGTCATACCTGGCGCGGTGCATGGCTGAACGCCGGCGCTGTTCGCTGAGGCTGGGAAAATGATGAATCAGACGCTACATGGCGTTATCCCAGTCGCTAAATAGATTCTGCTTGATAAATGTCAAATTGCGTGCCGTGTCCAGCGTTCACCAGTCGCTACTGTTGCTACCTCTCATTAACTACCTGATGCTATCCCTTCTTAAATGAGGGCATAAGTCCCCAAGATGAATCCATTTCTGAGGGGACTGTGAAACATGCATGGGTGAGTCGCGTTCTACTTGCAGAGGAGGCCCAGCAGAAAGGAGACATAATCATTTTGAATTATTATGGGCCTATTGGATGGGCTATAATAGAGGGAAAACTTGCATCTTAGGTGAACCAGGATACCCCTTCCACTTCTCCCCCCCCCCAAACCTATTTTTTATTCTTCTTCTCTTCCTTCCCAAATTTGGGAATAGCTCAATAAATATGGTCAAAATATAATGCTCGGAATGACAGCAAAATCAAGTAAGAAAAAATATGTTATTTTAATATGAAAATATAAAATGTTCTAAAGGATATTAATGTACTTATTTTGATGTGTAAGAGATTAATAAAAAATATTGAAATATAAAATCTGCAAAACATATTGAATACAGTAGTCATTATATCTCAATGGTCCTTGCTATGCTTTGTGGTGCTGGTGGTGGGAGCTTGTCCCCTAGTAGGTGTTAGGGCGAGCGCTGCACGCCCGTCTCACAGCAAGTCACTTACCTCCATGGCTGCATGCAGCCGTCATCCATCTTGCAGCACTTCCCTCATGGCTGCATCCAGCTGCCGCCCTTCCCCCCATGCTTCCTCCTCACATGCTCAGGTGCGCGCACGTCCCAGTCCACTAGAGGGCGAGCGCACTGGATTCCTGAGATTTAAAGGGCCTGTACAGCACTGATTGGTGTTTGGTCATTCAATCCTGCATCCTCTTCCCCTATTTAAAGAGGCACTTCCTTCCTTCAGTGCCGGATCTTGGTCTCTCCATGCTTGTTGAAAGTCAGACATTCTTGGATTGCTCACCCGTGTACCGACCTCTGCCTGTCCCCGACTCGGAACCTTTGCTGCCTGCCCCGACCTCGGCTACTCACCTTTACCGCGAACCTGTGCTGCCAGCCTCGATCTCTGCCTGTACTTACTACGCCTTTTGCCTGCCACTTGTGTACCTCGCTGAACCTCGGCTGACTGTGGGACTGGGCCGCTGTTGGGGGGTAGCGACCTGGGGGTCACTCGCCGCACAAGACCAACCTGCCTTGCGGTGGGCTCTGGTGAATACCGGTGGCCCCTTAGACTCCGCTCCCCTGACACAGTACCCGCCATCGGTCCCACAGTTAAAGCGGATCCACACCCGAGTCCGCTCCACCTGGTCCGTGACAGTAGGTTGGTAGGACTAGCAGGCACTTGTTCGGGCAACTTACAATAAGTCACCGAGCAGCTTGTCCAATTGGCGATGCAAGCAGAAGAAAAGGAGAGATTGCCAGAGATAGGTAGTCCAAAGCAGAGGCTCTGTAATTAGTTTATTTAAAGCAGAAGTACACAAAAAAATACATCAGCACTGCCTTCACAATAAGCCCAACTTTGGAGCACATCTAGGCAGCTGCTGCTATGGAAGCTGCCATCCTACTGTGATTGCTTAGTTAGCCAATCAATGAGAAGCAGATGCGGGTTACTGTCAAGGGAGGGAGGGACATGTTTTTTTACCTTTTACCTTTTATGCCTTGCTGTCTTGTATAGTATACAAAACTGAAAAAAACAGTACCAGTTCAAACAGAGCGCCTCAATAAAACATGGGAAGGGATATCCAGCTCCCAGATGAACTATTAAAATGAAAATCCTTTACAAAGCAATTAAGGCGGTGACATACCAACTCCAGTGACAAAAGAATTCGACAGGTGATGCGTTTCGGGGTGGTACCCCTTAGTCCTGTGTGGGCCAGACCTCCACAATGGCCAAAAATTTTAGAGAGCTTCATGTTTACCTTCCAAACCTTCTTCACTCTTATGAGGTCTTGATGCCAGCACCCCCCTTTAAAACATACCTTTTCCTGTTACAAATAATACTCAGGATGAAACTCACAAGCATATACATGCCTAAGTGATGCGTTTAGGACCTGACCTGGTGGCTATTTGCATATATATGAAAGTATTGTCATATACATAGTAGGTGTATATTTCACAGTGGCATGTTTGCTATGCTACCACCTTCAACTACATGCTACACATGATAAATTCTAGTGTCTTCACATCACCAATAGAAAGTAAATTCTATAATTGCAATATATTGCTTATTAAAGTAGTAAGCTATGCTTGAATATGAAATGGCATTTATGATTCACTTGTTCATACGGTGAGGGATATCTTAATTGTTGGACATTATTCACACTGGTCCGGAGTAATATTGTCAAGCTCTGTGTTTTTTCTTAATATTTTTTATTTTTGTAAGATTGGGAATCTTTGTACACGTTGAGCTTATTTAATTGTATTTTTATTAATTTTGTGTGCTCAAGCGCAGTGTTTTGCAGTTCATTAGCTGTTGATTCTATGCTTGAATATGGATTAATATTGCATTTGATTTTGACACATTTCTTTTTTGTTACTTTTTGTTGCACTTTCTCCAGACAGGGTAAAATGCACAGGGCATCAGGTAGTTTTAAAGATCATTCACAGTCCAAAATGTCTAAGACAAACTGCTCTAAGCCTGAATAGAGCCCTATGGTGACATTTTCAGGGAGCACCATTACTGCCAAAGTTGCTAGGAAACACAACATGCTGCAACTTCCTAATGGCTCCGGATAATAGGAAAACTACTAAAGGTGACAACTTATTGGGAGCTCATGATGGCTGTAGTTCTCAAAGTTTCAGAAATTATATTTTAGGCACCTTTGATTTTTTTTGTCCCCCCAGGGATTCTATTGTTCCCAAAACTACAGACACCTTGCTGACTCCATTAGAAGAGTTGAGTACTTCTTTAGTTACAGGTGTAAACACGCTGACTCAGATACACTTTGTTGTACAAAAACTTCAGTGGCAGCATCATATTGATTTTAGTCTTGTCTTCAAAACATAAACCCTGCTAGGTTTAAGAAAATGTACTGCACATTAAAACCAGACTAGACCATATAAAATGGACATTCCAGGCAAAGGGTTGCTTTCAGCCTGCTTTCTGCTTGCCCCATGCTGGCTGCCAGGGGCTGAATTCTTTATTCACCAGCAATTTGTATTCCTTAATAAACTCTATAGAACTCAATCCCTTCTGCTGAATATTATTCCCCAAAATAAATTCACTTCTGATGAGTCTGCAACATTGAAACATGCATGGACAACTCATCCTCTTGTGCCAAGAAGGCTAATTTTCACCCTTTGCGAAGGTGGTTAAACTGACCTCTTTAACGGGTAATGGGTGTGGTGGGTGTGACTTGGGGGTGTGGCGTATTCATTGGCTTTTGGGGAACAAACATCTGCAGCATTCTATGCTACTCTTCTGTATGTAGGAATGTTCAACCCCTCCAACCCCCCCCCCCCCGATACATTTAAAGCACAACTTGGATATCTCTGGTCCATAAAGGATGTTGGCTGACCTAATGCTCAGCCAGTCAATACTTTCCACTACTGCCGCTCAGCAAAGGACCTGGAGCAAGTTGCAAATTGTTTTGTTGTTTGGGGGGCTGTTTCCCCATCTGGTCAAAGGGAAGGGGGGGGGGGTTAAATGGAAGAGAAAATGTATACGTGAATCTGTCTCCACTTTTCTCAGCAGAGAGAAACATGTAGGCGGAGCCTCTTTAAGGTTGTTTACACTGGGATTATCTACAAAGATTTGCTATGAAAACATTGACAGTGTGACTGAGATTTCTGATTATATTTCCATGTCTTTCTACTGATCATTTTCCTAAAGGTATGCAGAGGCAATGGTATCTAGGCACAACATGGCCCAAACTGTAAGGGCTTCGACTTAAATACTGTATCGTGCACCAGTATGGCCATAGTCTGGTACTCAAAAGACCTATGAAAATCCCTTTCAGTCCCATGCTCTATTCTTAAAGGTAAGTAGGCTTGTTTGGTCACAGGCAGTTGAGTGGGCCTCAAGAAAAGGCCTATCAACCTTCATTTACAATACCTGGATTGATTTTAATGACATTTATATTTTAAATCTGAAAGATGCAAACAATTTTTCAGCACCAAGTACCAAGCATTTAAGACTTGGTTTACAGTGAAATGTAGGAAGTAACACTGACTGCACAAACTATTATTGGTGAAATTTAGTATAGTTTTTATGGCCATACAGGAGGTATTAAGGACCGGACTAACCAATGGCACGGTGCCATGGTAACATGCACCACAGTATATACAATGAGCCACAGTGTGTACTGAGCAACTGTACGCTGACGGTTTAGTAAATGCATGTTGTACAATGTGCTGACATGCGAAATGTGAAAAAATTCTGAAAATTGTTGTTTGCACATACACTGAAGAGTGCTGATGTGCACTGATATAGAGCATCTTAAAGCGATACCTCGACTAGGCTAGAATTTTCCAAGATTGCAACAGGACAGCCATATTCACGTCATTGCTTTCAGTGGTCAAAGATAGAGAACCCAGAACAGCCACACACACGGGGCACAGAAGTAAGAAAATGGATGGCATACACAAAAGTAAGTCTACAAAGCGACATTACACAGGGAGATTTCTAAACAGCCTTCTGTATGTTAAATGACTGTTGTTCCTCTTTAAGACTTCCCATTTGCCTGTCACTCGCAACGCATTGCACATCTCTCACCTCCAGCTCTGGTATGTGAAGCCGCTGCAGCAGGTGGACGTGGCATCAGTACGGAACACTCCCATTGACTTCAATAGGCGTCTCAGTACACAGAAATTCCTTGTGTATGGAGGTGCCTGTTGAGGTCAATGGGGGCGCCCTGGTAGAAAGTAGTAATAGTATAGTTAAAGATTGTATGGTACTAGCATCAGTAAATAAACATTGCCACTGGGGAATATGTAAAACACATAAATACACATATCGCTTCATTAACTAAATTATTTCACTATTTAGTTTAAAAAGTTTACTAAACAACTCCAGAGGATAGGATTAAAGAGGCAGATGCAGACTGGAATATGGTCCTTAAGTCTTTAGCTGCTTATATTTTAAGACTGGCAGCATAGAGAGGGGCAGTGTTATCTACTAGTCCACTTTTACTTTGAACACCTTCTTATAAAGAAGTGCTTGAAGATTCATAATGTATTTATTAAACCCGACCTCCAGCTGTTTTGGGATTAAATGGCTCTGAGCATCTAGATTTGGGACACCTGCTTTTCAAACACCCCCTCAGCAGAGAAGCCTATTCAAATCCAGCCATTAATAGGGGGCATGAGAAACTGCTACACATAGAGGCATGCATCCTTGGCATGTGCAGTTTTCTCATTGGCAGTCGGCATGTGGAATAGATAAGTATCACTCCTCGTGGGGGCTATTTAAACAGTGAGCATCCCAAATCAGAATGCCCACAGGGAAGGTGGCTGAGCAATAGTAATTTCTGGAGGTCTGCATTATTAATTCCTCATATCTGAAATCTTTTATTTCTCTAGTGACCACTGAGTAGATACATAAGATATAACAAAGTCCACATTAAGTGACCAAATACAATACAAGAGAAATCAAAACTTTCCTAACTTTTTATCATGTGATCTACCTTAAAACTGAATCCACACTACTACTTTACTATAGAGCTGAATTAAGTCATTAATGTCTATAAAAGTACATCTGCAACCGAAATAGCTACAGGAATCCCATTCCCTAGTGTATGTCTGCATGAAGCGACAAGCAAGCATAAGGTTAATGCAGGAGTTTGAGTGCACCATATTGAATCTTCACCGCTAACTCCAAATGCACTTATGCTCTTGGCCAGGTACTGCAAACTAAGCCACTTACACTTCATCTAACAGTCTCGGTAATTCTCTCGGTATATCTTTTATGCCGTGAGCTATTCAGGACAGTGATTTCATTCTCTGTGTGTTTGTCAAATTAATAGCGTAGTTTAGCATGTCTGCTAGATGTTCATTACGAAAGCACAGATGTGCTGACTCCGTTATGGCTAAGATCAAGTCTACTGTACATCACAAAATCCTTCTGAATACATCTTGAGAATGGCTCAATGCGCTGACACAAATCTAACAAGAGTCTCTCTTCCTCTGCCTCTCATTTCCCTAAAAGAGCAGAGAAGAGAATCAAGAGGGACAGGAAGCTCAAGGCATAACACCAGGCACTTCAGATTAATCATTTAACAAGATAAGATTGCAACATGCATAGCTGGAAAAATATCTTAGAATAAGTGGCCCGTATAGTCTGCAGTAGATATGTTTTTGAAAAGGTTTGGCGTCTAATCCATTATTCAAAGTGAGCAGCTCAAGGCTGATCTTAGAAGAATCTTGGAAGAATATGAAGAAAGATGCTTTTTAGATTTGAAACAAAACGGTTGTTTTGTTTCATTACGCTGCAATCCACCCCTGCCAAGCAGCCTGTAGCTGAATGCCACACCTTAGAACAGCCTATGAAGAGAACAAAGGGACAGAGCTGCCATCATCTAAATATAAAAGCTTAGCAAACATACTGCTGCTGTACTGGCCTCCAATCTGTATTTGTCAGATACTTAAAATCTATACTTACAGTCATTGACGTGAACTCGGGAGGGTTGTCATTGACATCTGTCACTGTAATGACAGCAGTTGCTGTGTTTGAGAGACCATATGTTGAGCTTCCTTCCATGTCTGTGGCTTGAATTATTAATGTATATCGCGGCACTTTCTAGAAGACATAAAACCACATTTATTTAGAGACCCCCATTGCCATTTCAAAAGAGCAGCACAATTAATTGTAATGTATATAATCTACATACCAAGTTATGTCACTAAGCACCAGGAGTACCAGCTGACCATATATACATAATATGTATATATATATATATATATATATATATATATATATATACTTAATGACTATGCCATGCTGATTCTAGGTATTGTGCTTTAAAGAATTAAAACACAACACTGGCATAAAACCCCATTAATCCACACAACAACCCCCTTCTACTTAAACATCCTAGGTAGGGCAGAGGTTTGGCACTGATGGTACTTTTGACTATACCGATATTGATCCTTGCCCCTGGGCATCCCCATTTGATGTGAAACCCCCCAATTCGCCTGTAAAATCTCACCTCTTACTGGTCCAATGGTGCATGCTCGAGCTCTCGTCCAATCAGAGGTATTTACAGTACATATGTAATGTCAATAGTCTCTCTGTTTATGGCAATTTCAAGCGCAAATTGCTCCATCCCCTGCAGCACTCGCGCTCCCAGCCTATCTGCCAAAAGATGTGGGGGATGTGGTTCACAAGAAATTTTAAAAATGTGGTTCATTGCCCAAAAGCAAATGCTCCAATATTGTTCCATTTTCCCATGCTTAAAACGTAAGCCTAAACTTTTAGATAAAGTAGTGGAGGGTTTTATGACACCCTTGGAGAGAAGCAACCTTATTTCCTGTCTGTGGTGACAAAAAAATGATGTCCAAAGGTGAGAAGTCATTAAAACCAAAATCATTTCTCTGGAATTGGATACCAATATTATTACTATCATATTTTCTGCTGGTACATTTCAGTCTTACTAACACCCATAGCTTTACTGCTGACTCCGCTACAGTCTTTGGTAACTAACAGGTAATCTAAGAGGATTTACAGATTTTGAATGCACAGAAGTCGGATAGAGAGATCACTCACACATAGGCCTCGATTCAATAAGAGTTGAAAAAAATTCTCATGGTAGTAAAAAATTCAATTCATGAGAAAAAAAGCCTTAGAATTTCACTTTTGCTGAATCACCAGCTAGGAAAACAATGAAAGTCAATGGCACTTTTTTACTCCTAAGAAAAGTGGAGAACTGTTTACTCCTTTCTACACTGTAGTAAAAGCTGCCATTGACTTTCATTGTATATTTTTCTAGTGATTCAGTAACAGTGACATTTTTTACTACCGTGAGAATTTTTTTCAACTCTTAGAATCGAAGCCTTAGGATGCAACCGTACATTGTAACAGAAGCCAGTACCCTGCCGGTGTAGAATGTAGCACAGCAGGGTGTTGGCCGGCATTTTACAATGTAACAGAATAACTCATGTCCTTTTTTGTTACATTGTACAGCATTATGCTGCCTCTGTATTTTTTTATTACTTTTGTAATATTTTTAAGACTAAATATGTGGTATGCAGTGATATGATGTTTAGAGGCAATGTGTAATGTTATGTTTCAATATTTAATTACATTTTTCACACTACAAACATGTGTAATTGCAGCACGTGTGAAATCTTTTAGTTTGGTATGATTTATTTAAATATATCTCTTGCCGCCTGTAGTTGGCTGTCCTATGTACCAGCCATTGCAGGCTTGATTAAGACTATGCTATGAAATGGGATTGAACAAAGTGAAATTGCCCACAATGTAAAAGACTGCAGAAAGTGAGTACCACACAAGGAGGGGCGGGGGCAGGCTGTAGACTAATGAGGGAAAAAAGCCATATTTTATCAACATTTATATGCGGAAACACAGTGTTTTTTGACTCTAGAGCTCAGCTTTAATCATAAGTAAAAAGTGAAAAGATTATCTTAAATATACATGACTTTTAAGATGAACATTTAAATATTTATATATTAAAAAATACATGCGTCGTTTAAATGTCAGCAGTAAGCTTTGAAATCAGTGAGCTATAATAAACCTGAATATTCATCCATCTTTGTGTTTTTTTTATTTTAAATATGCCATAATTGGCTTTTTATATGACCTGTTAGATTCATCATTTTGATTAATGCCAGTAAAACAATTTTCTTGGATTGAGCACACTGGTCCTGCACTACAAAATTCTAAAACCTTCCCAGTGATTGGCCATTGTAATAGAAATTCACAAGAAAATTAGAGTCTGCAATGCAGTCAGACAAAGCCTACAGCGTGGCGTCAACACAGGGAACGTTATGAGAATGTTGCTACAGGCTGTTTCCGCAAATGAGCGTCAACCTTTGCTTGTGTTACAAAGTAAACCAAGGAAGAGGCTATTGCCAAAATTAAATTGCTTTGTAAAATAACTAGCATGTCTGAAAAAATACAAGAGCTATAGTCTATGGAGATTCTTCCAACACATTTTGTTGAAAGCTGGACCATTATTTTTCTGTTGTTCATATATTTCCCTTGTGAATGACAATAATAATTTTTAAAATTCCATAAGCTAAATAAAGCACTAGACAAGCTACATATGATGGAGATCCACTTACCTGCTCTTCGATCCTGTGACACTCCCTGCCGGTGCTCTAAGTTGACTGTCGCCCGGTATACGCATCAGTCTTAGGCACTGGCTCAGACAGCAGCCTCTTCCTCAGCTACCCTATCATTCCACTGTGTGTGACCTTCCACGACTCCGTCTCTGCCTGATGATCTTGCAGTGTTACCCAACCCTTCCCTCCAGAGCTACCAACAGGTCATGTTTTGTGGATCTCCACATAATTGGCTATATAGATCTGTAATTACTACACATGTGCATCTATGCAAAATACAATATGTTGGTGGCTCTTGAGGAGAGGGTTTGGGAACCCTGTTGTACTGCATACCATGTCTTCCTGTGTGTGGCCCTTAGCTTGAACTTTGACCAAGGGTATTCTTCATACTTGTGCCTTGATGCCATTTCAGACTGACCTTTCCGTGTATGGCTCTTGGCTAAGTCTCCACTACTCATACACCACCTGTGAGAGCTTGCCCACTTGTAACCCCAGCACTCAGAGAGTATTGTTGATGACATAAGTCCTCGGGGCAACTCTACCTGGGAAGGTGTGTCTAACGTCCTGCAAAATGGGTGCTTGTCCTTTTTAAAGGGTGAAGAAGCGGTAAAGATTGGGCAACCTCTTAGAGCTGGGTTCTGCACACTGGTGAGCCTTACATTTTCATAATATATTTTACTAGACTTTGAGACATCTGTGCTCTTATATTCGCTGCGGTCACAATGTGTGGCAGTATTTTACACCAATGCAGTCCTGCTGATTGTTTTTACTGGACAGATTTCCACTACGAAGCATGCACCAACTTGGCTTTAATGTTATGTCAGAGAAGGGCTTAGAAGTCTACAGAAGTGCAGGCAAAGGGATACCTGTGTTGTAAAATTCCAGATATCATGAGCCACACAAAAGTGTTCTACCCTGCGTTGTATGCCTAATCCCAGTGTAATGCAAGGTGTGAAAGCCTAATGGTCTGTGCAAGACCGCAGAATGGTCCCTCTCAGGGACAAAACTCACTGTGCACCCTTCCAAGCGACCCCCTACCCCTAATATATTTTTCTGGCAGAGGTGAGTAGGGCAAAACACACTGTGCACCCAACAACCCTGTAATCAACCCCATCCACAAAACAGAATCAGTTATGTATGGCTGCTGGCAAATCATTTTAGGAGTTGATGGCATTGGCATAGTGTCCCCAGATGGGGACAACACAGGTATTGCTTCTAATAGCATAACTGTTAAATGCAGATAGTGTTGTGTCCCTGGTGGGAAAAACAGGTACAACAGGAAAACAAAATCGGATCGGTGCTGAAATTCATGGGGACTCAATCTCTGGTTCTGGTTAATTTCTCAACGCC
Source organism: Gastrophryne carolinensis (assembly GCA_027917425.1). Lineage (NCBI taxonomy): Eukaryota > Metazoa > Chordata > Amphibia > Anura > Microhylidae > Gastrophryne > Gastrophryne carolinensis. The sequence goes on from CM051239.1 coordinate 329,930,001, forward strand.
GTAGTCGGATCAATCAGCTGCGTGGGACAATAGTTGAGTATAACTTTTGTTTTGGACATTCACTTTAAAGCTACTCTATTATCTTTTGTTGTTCGTATATATTTTTGGCGAATGACAATAATAATGTTTATTCATCATTTTTTATTTTATGTTAATTTCTAATACGTTACTAGGCAAGCTGCAATACCAGATTTTGTCAGCAGGTGAGGCAGCTGAAATCTAAAAAAGAGATTCCCTTACAAACAATTTTAGTGTAAAAGTAGCAGACTCTCGTGCCTAAAATAAATCAGCTTAAAGCATATTATAAACGCTTAATGCTACCTTTAAGCTTTTTAATGTTTTATGGGGTTTTTAAAAATTGAAGAAAATGCAACAACAAAGCATATTTTATGTTTTAACTTAAAAGTACATTGATTTTCTGTCATATAAATAGCAATCCATCATACTTTACCTAAGCAGATCCACCTGCATTTGCATTTCTATTTTATAATCCCTTTAAAGGTTATCTGTATAGTTAAACCCTTATCGCTCTTTTTTATGGCTGTCAAATTCACCTACAGTAGATGAAAGTTGTCCAGCAGGCAACCTATATCAAAGTTCATGGCCTGTGATGTTCTTTTATTTAAACAGTATGTGCATTTTAGAGTTTCCAATTCATTTGAAAATGTAACACATGCATTTCAAAAAAGTACATAACGGGCAACTCAAAGTACAGGAAACATGGCGTTCTAGTTAAATCAGGGATTACATTCATTTAGTTAGGGATTTGGTAAAGGAAATATGAGATTTAAATTTATACCACATTAAAATTGCCAAAAAAATTGTGCATTATATTTATGTTATATATTATATTTAACTTTATTTTAGGATCGGCAGCAAAAGAAGACATATATATATAAACCTTGTTCTTGCCTGTATTTAAATAGATAAATAGATATATATAGATATATATCACTAGCGTCTAACATGGCGGGGGGGGGCATGAATTCTCAGTTTATAGTGCTAATCGGAGGACTGGCTAACTTTGGAATATAACAAACATGTATTTGTAATTTGTTAAGTTTTTTGGGTCAGTTTAGCACAGGGGGAAAAGTGCACTACATAATTTTTTAAGTAAAAGTGCGTTTTGGAATAAAATGTTCAATTACCTTTTATTTTCTACATAAACATGTTATTCCTATTGCTGAATTGACCCCATTAAACATAAAGGTATACCAATAAGACATTCTTCTCCACACTGATATACTCCCACTTTTCTGCTGATTGCAAGAGGTGCCAGACCACGGCAATATACAGAGGCTAATATATTATTAAAGGTGCGGGTGGCACTTGAGCACCTCGTTCGAGATGCTCGGCAGCCCCTGCACCACAACGTCGGCTTCAGAAGCAGGCAGTGTTTGCAGCGCACAGCTTTTATATGCCTATGCATAATTTTTTAATTTTTTATGGTCCTGGCATTTATTTATTTTTTGAAATTCAAAATGGGAATTGCATTTAGGACACTTGAAAAACATGACATAGCTTTCTCGTGGCCCAAATCATAAGTGTATGGGTAAGACCAAACAGCGCAGGGTGAGCTCCTGGTTGTATATTGCATTGTAGGACACTCATCCCATCTCCGGCACTGATGATAGATGGGACACTACCTGGCATTACCTGATTAATGATTAATACACCATTTTCACTGGGACCTGACATTCACCTGACACCCACATATCACTACCTGGCCTTAGCATTTCTTAAATAAACTGCACAATGTCACTTCTGATCCAGGATCCTGCACTCTACTCTGCCCCAATCCCCTCCCACACGAGGGAGCTGTGTAATATAACTTTAATGTAGCTCCAATTAGAAATGCTTGTAAACTCAAAAACAAAAAAGTTCACACACCTTTTCTTCCCCACAGCAGCAAGTAAGCTGACTTCCGATTAAAATGTACCCACCTCCGAGATATTAGGGTCAATTCAGCACCAGGTTAGAAAACTCTGCTACTTCACCTTCACTGTCTACCTTGGAGCAAATTCAGCACCAGGTGAACATTTACATACAGTTGCTGAATCTCTCCCAAGGATTCTCTCCTAAAAAGTAGTAAGAGTTTTCTCACCTGGTGTTGAATCGACCCTATAGTCCTGCGGCGTACGCACGCATACTGATTATTCTGAAGGCCATCCACCAATTGAAAACACTGCTCCATTTATTGTGGTTGAGGAGGCATGACAGTACCTCAGTGCACTTCCTCTGTGAGAGGCAGCAGTGGCATTCAAGCATGCCACAGAAACTGGTTTGAATGTCTTAAATGTCCTAGTGAAACAGAAGAAACCTCATAACTGTCAAAAATGTGTCTCCAGTAGCAGGGGCAGCTCCAGAGCCCATAGCTCTTGGAGGGATTAAGCCTGCTGGTACGCAGTAAAGCCAATTTTTTTTACTTTTCCTTTACTGTTCCTTTAATAGTGCCTAATGATAAATATAGATAGGAGAGGGGACAAGAAGTACCTCAGTGCACACGTAAGCCTCTTCCATAGTTAGGCAGGACTGGTCAGTCCAACTATGAAAGAATGAGCCCACAAAAGTGAATGCAGCATGAAATTTGTTTTCAGCTCCAAAATGAGGTGAGAATAAAGCAGAGGAACTTGGTAACTTTTTCTGTTTGCTGGCTTGGAATTCATAAATTGGTCCAAAACCCATATTAATGAGGCTAGAATTTTCCTTGCCGTATTCTGATTTGAGATGCCCTGTGGTGCGTAAACCCTGGGTTTCCTATTTACTCCCTTTAAACCTCCACCTCACATCTAAGCTTAGCCACACTCCACATGACCCTACAGATAAGCAGTCCTCCAGCCTAACAAGCCCCACTGGATAACGCAAACACACCGTGATACCAACAAAAGTCTGTTAATGCACTGTGGATCAAGATGAGTATATAAACCAGGGGGGGGTTACATTGCAGGGAATCCAAAATCAGAGTGTCCCTAAGGGAAAGATTTAACCCAGACTAGAATATTTTAAATATTTTGTCCCATTCGATAGTCAGTTGAAGTTTCATTTAAAGAAACACAACCAGCCCCTGATTTTCTTATCTGCCTGGTGCTCCCCCATCGAAATCCAGCCTACAATATCTCTTGGAAGATTTCATGGCTGCTAAAGGAAGCCCAAAGCATGTGATCACCAGAGCAGGATTTTGCTGCAGGCAGGTAAGCATCATCAAGATACCCCCCTTGAGCATGGTTTGGTGCACAAAGGCAGTTGGAGCACTGTAAAATTCAAATAACCTCACATTGCTGACCTTTGAAAAATGTTGGCTTCTAAGCTTCTTCACTAACCCAAATCTCTGACCTGCAACAAATCTGTGTGGGTCTAAAATGTCTTTTCAAATCCATAGCAGGTCAATGACTTACCAAACTGTCTAGTAAGGCAACGTGTCAACCAAATAACCTTTACCAGAAAAAGATTGTAGCCTTATATTTCTGTAACCTCTGTGTCATTTTAAGGCAACTAGCAGGAGATCTAGAGCAGTGGTCCTCAACCTTTTTACGCCAAGTACCCCCTAGCAACAAGCAGTTACAACCAAGTTCCTCCAAGTAGGAAATCAATTAGAAATGTTACCAAAAGAAGTAGGAAATGGGCCTTAAGCAGTAAATAATAATATTTTATTCTGTAAAATAATATACCGGACCCATAATAAGCTCCACTGGAGCTCTCCTGCTGGTACCCCCCCCTGTGGTATGTGTAACACAGGTTGAGTGATCCTGAGGATCCCATTGCCAGTTCACTGGATATGTAGAGAAGGTTGTGAATACCAAGCCAACAGTATGGATTTCAAAACCCTATCCAATATGTGTATTTAAAAAAATGAATTTTACTTTATTTGTACAAAACTTGCAAACAACAACGATTTACCTCTCTATCCAGTCCTGCTGCCAATGTGATAATATCTCCGGTCTCATTGTTGATGGTAAACATGTTGGAGGAAGGCGTATCTGGAGTCTGAGATAGGATTTTATATCTCAGCATACCATTCGGTTGCTTTTCATCATCTCCATCTATGGCTGTAAGGGTCATGACATAAGATCCTGCAATGGAACACAAAGGCAGCTTTAATTGTACAGCAGACGGTGTAATCAAATTAGTTACGTTCAAAAGCAAACCTTTAATTGTTTGGCAATATTTCAAAACATTTACTTCCTTTGATAAGCACATTTCTATCTGTCAGGAAATCACAGATAAAAGATTAGGCTTAATAGAGTCAGGGTCAGGCTGGAGTCTCTCATTATTGAGTGTTCTGCAATTTTTAGTTTTGGTGCCCATAGATGAGCCCAGGCTGACCCCTGGTAGTGGTCACGCTATATTCATAATAATTACACTATCAAATAGTATGGAAAACAACTCTACTGACAGTAATGCAACATCTAATAACTTAAAAGACGTTTAAAGGGTTTTGATTTGAACGCAGCAAAATCACGATAATGTTGTATGGTTTATTTCTCTAGTCTACATGTCCATTGTCTTCGCCAATGTTTCTCATTGCCCACAATGTGTCCTTGTCGAGTCTCAACGCCAGGGGGCATAACATAGAGAATTTTAGCCAACAGCTATTCTCATTTGTTAATCTAGATGCAGAATTATGGCACAGCAAGCCAAAAAGCAATGCCGGACGTTCCCTGGGATATTACCACTTTTCTTAAGCAATAACATAAACTAATTACTGCTAACAAGTATGTTTTAGAATGGCAGTGTCTCATTTAAGTCAACCTACAGTCAAAGGTTCTACAGTCGTTCTCGGGTTCTCTACATCCAGAACCCTTTAAAGGCCCTCTAAAAGTGGAAGTCAGGTCTACCACCCCCCTCCCCCCTGGCGCTGAGTCAGGATGGGGAGGTTACAAAAAAAAAACACCTTACTTCACCTGGAACCCACATTGTCACTGGCCCTCCTGCGGCAGCCGCATGAATAGAGAGGGGGATGCCAAGACATGAAGCGCCCATAGAACAATGCAGGATCCTGTGGTAAGGTAATCTGTATTATTTCTTGTAACCCTGCGCTCCGTCTCAGTACCAGGGGATCATGGCAGAAAATCACAATACCTAGCCAGTCTGTGCTGTCACTCGCAAGACCTATGCAAGCACTGGTTCTTTCTTTCTACAGCTTCAAGAGAAAGTACAATCATTCTTTACACAATTCCTCATCCCCCTGTGCTAAGCCCTATTTGGTGGGTAACAAAAAAACAACTAATTGGGGGGGGGGGCACTTTACATGGATAAATTGATTGGCCTGTCACACAAATCCAACTGTCACTCAAGTCCAAAGCCCCGGCTCCTGCCTGCATCAAGGGAGGTTTGCAGTGATCAAGCAAATTGTTTTGTTATTATGATGCCCGAATCTGGCTTAGCACAGGGGGAGGTAGAGGTGGCTGTAGGTTTACGAAAGCTTGGAATTGCTCTTTAATACTATTCTAATTTGGGGCGCTCAAAATAGAAAAGAAGACAGTGAATAGGCTGAGATACTCACCCCCTCTAGGTCCAGTAAAACATTAGAACTGCGGAAAGAGAAATACTGTAGTCAAAGCACATCCCACACTTCTCCTGTCTGCTTTTGACCACCTGTTTCTCTAGCAACCTATAGGATGCGCTGACAGTTACATGTAGAGGGTGATACATAGGATAACATTTCACCGCAGCTCTGGAGTGCAGAATATTTTAGCCCATAAAATCTTCTGGCTTGCTATCATTTTTACTTTTTCCCTATAGCAGGACAAACCCCTATGGGGTCTTTTCAGGAATTATGACCACTTTGACTTTAGATCGATTTAAATCAGAGTCTGAAAACAAGTCCGCTGGCTGTCTGTTAGAATAGTGAGGATGGCCACCTATGACTTGATAATAACAAGACATGCTCACATTCTAAGCTTGAGGTTACTGGGTCATCTATAACCACACTAGACAGATAACAAACACCCTTATCATTATAGGCACTCCTCAAGGGGAGATATTTCTGCTTGGTGGATAATCTTTTTGTAACCTTATTTGTTCTATACGTCTTTATGAGACAGAGAATTCTCTAACCATTCTGTGTGTCTATTGTATGCGATGTAGATTACATTGAGCTTTCCGTATAAACATTAATGTTTGGTGGGTTTAAGTTTTAATTTGCATTTCATTAATTTTTCCCTTGCTTTACTACATATCATTTCAACTGGTTACTTTTCAATTTTACATGCAGTTGTATTCAATTAAATTCCAAAAGAATAATGCATCCAATAAGCATCAGTGGCCAATGATTATTAAAAATGAGAGGCTGATATAAGACTAGTGCCACGTAGTGCCATTTGTGCGTCTATGTAGCGGCGCTTAGAGCGCCCATAAGAGTGCGCTGCTAATGGGTGACTGGCGCTATAACGTAGTTTTGGTGCTGGACAAGTGACGCTGTAGTATCCTGTCCAGCATTGCTAAATGTAAAGTCTTGAAGGCGCTGGAGAAGCACTCTCCCTGAATCATATGTAGGAATGACATTGTTTCTACACTGTAACACTGACACTGCAACGACAGACCAACACATACAATTCTCACAAAAATAAAAACATAAATATATGACAATATAAGTTTTGGTTGCTGGCCAGGAGATCCAAAACAATCATCATATGATAAAATAGTGGTAAAACGTGGATCCAAACATACACAAATTAAAGACCATTGTATTGTATAGGAGAACGCAATTGAGCAACAGCCGCTACTTGGTGCTGCTGAGCATACAGCACCAGGGTTTTACACTGAGCCACCGCTAGTGATAAATGTGACACTACATGAAGCTATTAGAGGTGCTCACCAGTTTGATTTTCATATATATGGTTTTCACATACTGCTCCCGGCATTCACCTGACCCTACGTAGTAATACGTAGCGTTAGCGCTTCTTAAATAAGGCCCTTAGTAATCAAAATTACTGAATCAAAAATCTCAAAGGGAAACGATATCAACTAATAATTAATTAACTAGACTATGTATGTCTATCCTACTCAACAGGAGATGACCAATTTGGATGTTCTAGTCTTGCTCTGGATGTTCTAGTCTTGCTTATTAAGGAGATCTAGCTCTGTAGTCCAGATGGAGGCCTTCTGCAGGTGCAAAAGCAAATCCAAACTCTGCCCTGTTCATACTGATTGGAGTAAGGATGTACAGAGGTGGCTTTGGGACGCTGCAGCTGCTAGAAGCAGCATGGAGTGAGTGTCAACATAGGGGCCCTGGGCTCAATAAGTGATATATACATTTTCTGATCTGACTATGATCTTCTACAGTGGAGGAATGTTGAGTAAAGCTTTGTTCAACATGTATAACCAGCACTAAACAGATAACAGGTAAAATTACTTAGAATATAATTGCTTCAACTTCTCTGTTATTCACAACTGGATATTTGCAAGCTTGGATGATTTATCCATCTTGGCAGGCTGACAGAATTTACTTCAAGAGCTCCTGCCAAGCAAACCCGAACTCTGCCCTGGCTGAGTTCACAGTGGTTGGAGTAAGTAGCTCTATTCATGATGTACAGAAGTGGAATATTAGGCTTTACTTGGGATGCTGTGCTTCAAGAGCTCCTGCTAAGCTAAGTGGCAACCGCAGTATACTAATAACAGTATCAAAAACTCGCCGGGCATGCTCAGTATGTGTCTTCTGGAAGTTATCCTTGCTCCCTCTTTTTCTGCTTGAAATATTTTTTCATAATGTTTACAAATATATATATAAGACGTGTTAAATAAAAATGTACACCGATGCACAACAGGATAACAATGTTTTAAACTTTTGAATTTCAGGCTCCATATCTCACTATCCACTACTGTTCGAATGTGAAACAATCATCATTTTGTGAACAATCATCTTGGCAATCTCATACATAAATTGAACTAGCAACTATTTAGCATATGATTATTTATGCAGATTCTTGTCATGTAACTGCATTGTTACTCATTTGCTCCTAAAATTCAAAATGTAGAGTTTTAGTATTTTGAAACTCCATCTTTGGCTTTCAACACTGCCTGAATCCTTCTGGGTATGCGCTCAATCAGATTCTCAACCCAAAATCTGTCCCTAGTTCTCTTTTACAAAACATGTTCCCAATGTTGATGCATACTGGTCAACTCACTTGGGTACGAATACAGCTTTTTCTTCAAACCTATCCCCAAGTGTTCATTTGAGTTGTGCTCTAGGTAATGTGGGAGCCAACCTGCTTCACTGTCATTGAGCTATTTATTTGCTTATATGGTTCAAGTTGTCCTGCTGGAACACTATGTTGTCTTGCAGGATATAGCTTTTATAAGCATTTAGCTTACCACTTACCTGGTCAAGTGCCCAATGTGATTGGTTGTAAAACAACCCTCCTAGGGTTCTTTCACTGAACTTGACAGTTCCTTCAATTTGTCAATTTGATAGCCCCCCTTTTCCTTGACCCATTTGCACCCATCAGAGTCCAGTTGATTAACGTTCATTGCTCCAGATCACCCATTTCCAATCTTCTATGCATCTTATGATAATATTAAAGTTATGGCTTCTTCGCCTTATTTCGGGCAACCATTCTACAATTGTTTTATACACATTGCACAGTGCTTGCATGGACCTCTGTGATTTCACTAATACGAAGGATAAGAGCCATCTTCACTGCCATGTTTGCCGCACCAGAACTGATAGATCTTCTGGTAAGCTGACTTGTTGACTTGTTCATGTTTTGCCTGTACAACCACTCCTTGGCTTGGAATGGATGGATGAAGTTCATTTCATATTCATTTCACATTTCATATTCTTCCAACGTTCATACCACTCACATGATACAGTTTGGCAATTTTCTTGGCCGAAATATCACCTTCGCTTAGCTGTTTCTTTTTTCTTAGGAAACCTTAATCATGGTTTCTTCAGTTCAAAACAATGACCTTTCGCTTGGAAATCAACCTAATAACATGCTAAGCTTTCAGTGAATGTGAGAACAGTTTGTAATTTGTAGTATACAAGAAGAAAAAGATTTTTCCACCACCAGGAACCAAACAGTAACAATCCAGTTGCATGTCAAGAATCTACATAACTACTTATATGCTAAATAGCTGCAAAATTTATAAAAGAGATGGCCAAGATTATTGTCTATAAAATTATAGTAGTCTCACATTTAAAGCCGTAGTGCCTGGTGAGATATAGGACCTGAAAGTCAAAGTCTAAATCATTGTCACTCTTTTGCGTGTCAGTGTATATACTCAAACATACTGGGCTCCTGTGAGCAGTCTGGCTGGCTACAAAGAGAGAGTTTTTGTGCTTCTCCACTGAAAGCACCCCCACACACCCATCTGCCCCATGTCACTGCACTCATGCTCAAATTGAAGCAGGGCTCTCAGGTGTAGCAACTCCCACACAGTCCAGGAGCACAGTATCTGCAAATGAATTTTGCATCATCTAAATGGTTATGCTAAATGGGTCTAAAAGGTCTGCTTCAAAATGTGTATGCTAATTATCTTGTGATTACAAGAAGCATAAAAGACATACAGCAACAGACATTTAATGTTTATGGGCCTAACACTTTGAACTTTCACTGACATTGTCCTCTTAGATATTGCTAGACTCTGTCCTGTTAAATCTAAATCACTGTCCTTGAGACATAAGAAAGAAGTTGCATGAAAAGTAACAAATGTACTTAAACAAGATCTCCCTGGTTTATGGGACCAACACTGTGAGCTTTCAGTGACATTGTCCTTTTAGATATTGCTGGGCCCTGTCCTGTTAAATTTAAATCACTGTCCTTGACAAATAAGAAAGAAGAAGCCTGAAAAGTAACACATGTACTTCAACAAGATCTCCCTGGCTGATTTGTCATTTAACATATATCTGTACTGCCTCCACCCCACAGGCCTATGGACTTGGCTTCAGGATAACAGAGGGATGTCACTCATTACAACAGAAAATTCACCCATTAGTGACAGACATTAAAGGGACAGGAAAGATCTACCTTCACGTAAGCTTAATCTCTTTAGTCCTGCAAGGTGTAATGTTGCCATTTGCCTCTCTTTGTCTTTTGTTCACTTTTATATATTATATTATATACAGCTACTGATCTAAAACAAAGAAATGTTAGGGTGGTTTACCTGGCTTCGATCCCTCAGAAATGCTCCCATTCCATATCTGATGCAGAAATTCTGGCCGGTTGTCATTCATATCTATTACATTGATGACAATGTCTATGGGATTTTCCACCTGGTTTCCATTTACATCCACGGCGTGTGCCCTCAACTGCAAAAACAATTTTATATGGCAGTTCTCAGTGACAATATGAGACAGAAGATTAGGTTACGTGCATGGCTCAGTCCATCAGATACATTGCTATACCTTGCCTCAGATGACTTATTTGGAAATATCAGCGAATCTGCTGTCAATTCAAGCAGAGTAGCAACGGAATGTGATAAAAGATGCTCTAAGCAAATCTTTCTTTTTAAGCAGATATTCAATTCCATTGTCTCCATGTACTGTGTGTTATAAAAACTGTTATTTTTAAGCTTAAGGTAGCAAGGCAACGTTGGAAATGTTTTGGTCTATTGGGCTTCAGTGTACAATGTCTGAAATATGAGTAGCTTATTTGTCAAGTCAGGGACTCAAAAAATGTTAAAACCCAACTGCAGGCAAGTTTTTATTAAAGTAAGAAAGTGTTGAAGCTATTTTGCCCTTTTGATGGTGACCTTATTTGGGAGTTCTTGCCCAACTTCTGATTTGGATACCATACAACAGAAGTACATTAAGGGCGGGCACCAACACCCATGCTGCGCGGGTGTTGGTCTGCTTAAAGTGATTCCAAGTACTGGACCACATCTTCCAGATGAGTCTGCACTAGTGCTTTTTAAAGCAGCAATACATTAACAGTTCACGTAATGTTAATTAAATCATGTTCATTTTATTGTGTTGTGTTTACTATATGTTATATAGTAAACACAATATATAGTATATGTTAACACCCCCACTCCCTGACCAGAGGTCCTGATTGGCTGCCCCTCTTTTCAGCTCTGAAACCCTGCTCTCCTCTCACCCTCATCACAGTGTGCTTACATCACATCGCTGTTGCTTCACCCCCTGTTAAGCTTTTATTTCTTCTTTTATCCCTCCAATTCTCTTTTAGAGATAACTTAGGAACTACAGGGGCTTTTGAAAATGGATTGAAGTTTAGGAAAGTGTAACATGTAGCCCGAGACAATGGGACAACAATCGGGCTTGCCTTTAGTATAACTTTAAAGGCTGCTGTGCAGACTTCCATTTTAATTTACAAGATGCTCTAAATCTTTTGGAATAAGTAGGGAAAATTGGGCCTCATTTGAAAAAAAGAGGAAAACAGAAATATCAGCTACACATGTGAAGGTTAATGCTTGTGCTGTTTCTTTAGAGCAGGGGTGTCAAACTCATTTTCAAAGGGCTGATTAATAAAGCTTGCAAAACAAAATTCAAGCACGACCTTGGAGGGCCACATCTGGCCCCCAGCCCTTGAGTTTGGGTGTACCACAATTTGCAATTCTAATTACAATCTATCTATCCATTAAAACCATAACAGATGTTTGTTGTGAATTACTTACATGGAAAATAGAAATCTGTTCTCGATCCAAGGGTTTTGTTACTGATAGTTGACCAGATATAGGGCTGATGATGAACACACCAATGGGAGGCTGATCTGCTCCTGGACCAGTGACACTGTATCGTAGTGAAAGGCTTTTATCCTGATCAGATCGGATCTGTGCATTACGAGAGTATAGATATTTAATAGTAAGTAAGATTATTACTGGAAAATTCAAAACCTGGAAGCAATTTAAAGACAGCAAAATACATTCTGAGCTCATCAAAAACCAATCAAATCTCAAGCAAATGGTGAGCCAGTAAGATGTTGATGACTACGTTTTTATTGAGTATTAACCAGAGGTTGAGTGTTTTTGCATGTGTTAAATGTATGAGAAGCTTTCTCAAGATTAAAGACTTCAGGGCATTGCCTAGAAACATGGATACCAAATGCCATACATGCAGCCACAGGTAAGGGGGTGACTTTGTCACTGTCAACTTTGTTTACCTCAACCTGGGTCAAATTATAAAATGATGGTCATGTCTTTAGGCCCCAGCCATTATTCACAGTCTAGTGGCAGAAGTAGGGGAGGTAGCAAGCAGACCGATATTAAAATCTCATCCTACACTTAAAGTGCACGTAAACCCAGAAAATAAAGTCCATACTTAAATGACTTCCCACAGGATTGATTCCTTGCAGCCCGCAGGCTGAATATCCTTTGTTCTGCTGTCAGCTCCAGTCTATGACCAGCTCTATACCAATTCTTTCTTCCAGGAGAGCATGCTTAGATGAGTGTCACAGCTGATCAGAAGCTTGCTGTCACCATTAGAGCTGACAGCAGAAGCTTGGAGATAAACAGGCTCCAGGACGGCAAGGGATCAAGCCTGCAGGAAATAAGTAGTCGTTTTTTATTTTACAAAACCCTTGATTAGTTTTGTTTATATAAGTTGAAACCACAAGTGTGATTCATTTTTTAAGTGTGTGGTCATTTTTTTTTAAAAGAAATTCTCTCTGTGACCCTTCTGGGAAGAATGACACCTGGAAGAAACAGTAAGAAACAACTGGGGTTGGGGGGGATCAGTAAAAAAAAAGGGTTATGACTAGCACAGTAACCCTATACTTCTGCCAGTGAAACCAACTTGGTTAGTAACAGTTTGAGTTAATTTCCTCAACTCCTCAATTCGCCTTCTGCTATTGTTTAGGAAAGTATGGGGTTGATTCAGGGGTTGGTGAAAAAACGTACTTTTTTAGTAGAGAAAACTGCCATTCACTTTTATTGTCTACCAAGCGAAGATTTTCACCTGAATCAGCTTCTAGGTAGACAATTAAAGTGAATAAAAAAGGAGTGAGTTTTCTCACCGGGCTCTGAATCGACCTCTATTTAAAGAAAAACTCCCTTTTTGGCAGGTTTTTGGTGTTGTGCCTTATTGCTTTCCTCTAAACATTTGTGTAAGGATTCACTCATCAATATGCTGTTTCCAATTTTTTTTATATTGCTGGTGCTCAGTTTTGCTACAGTGGGAAGGGTATTCAGGCCTTGAGTGAAAACTACAATGTAAAAGGCAATCTTTGTTCTAAGCAGCAATCCCTACCTCTCCAGGTGAGAACACTGCCAAAGAACCTTTGAGCTACAAGATTGTGTTCTCTCATATCTGAAGCAGTTGAATTTCAACAGAATGGGTTAAACCTGTAATCTCTGCCTTAGCCTATCAAATGATTAGCAAGCAAGTGTGAGGAAACTGACGCACCAGGTGATGCACATTGCTGAATGAAAACATAGTTGCAAGGGAAAACTACTCTTTTATAACACAGAGTAACACGAATTGAAAAGAAAATAAATACATAAATAAAATAAGCTTAGCATATTGAAGACATCATTTTGGCACACAATAATGAAAACCTAAACCTAATAATGACAATGGATGACGAAGTAACAACGGTAAGTGTTAAAGTGACAATACTGAAGGTATGATAATGTGAGGGCACAATTAACCCCCAGCAGCCCTTGCTTCTAATAACACTCAACATGATATACAAACAGCACAACGTGAAGAACAGATTCATGGCCCACTCAAGCTGTGGGAATACAAATTCATTCTCATTTAAATAAAGCTCAGTGTACTCCACCTGGCCTGAGCACCTCCACCATTGAGCATCGATGCTATTTAGAAGTGAATTTCTGCTTTTTAATTAAAATGCTGATCCCACTTTAACAGCTAGAAAACCCACTGGATGATTAATAGCGCTTATGCTGTGGATATTCTTAAAAATGTTAATTATTTCAATACTTACTCGAACCAATTCCTGAGGAAAGGATCCCCTTGCGTTCTCTGGCACATTAATTGGTGGGATGACCCAATCTCTTTTCTGTCTATGTAGAAAGCCATTGTGCTTAGGTCGTGAAGGGAAGCGAATTTCTTTGAGACTGTAAAAACCCTTCAAATTAAAAACAGAAAAATGGTCAATAATTAATTTTTTTGTATTTGCAACATTAAAACATTTAGAGTGCTAAATTACTAAGGCCCTTATTTATGAAGGAATAGCAACAGGTAGCGACTGGTGAGCGGCCGGTAATGACGGGCCCTGCCACGAGAACGCCGGCTCCCCACCACAATCACACATTTATCAAGCCAATACTGCTTAGCGACTGAGATAGCGCCATATAGCCACTCATTCATCATTATTCCAGCCTCAGCCCACAGCGCCAGCATCCGACCTTGAACAGCGACAGGTACCTCTCGCTACCTGGCGCTCTCCAATGCATTTCAATGGAACAATCTTTAAATATTCATAATTAATTGTTATTCATTGTTTTTGTTTTCTTTTGAATGTGAAAAATTCTGTGACCACTTCTACCATTTTAGATAATTTTTGTAAGGGAAAAAAAATAAAAAAAAAATTGTACAGAATTGATATTACAGGTCTGATATTAATGTATTCATATTACTAAATTATTTTTAAAACTTTTGTTGCCAAAAATATGGTTGTTTGGGGGTTAAAAAACTACTTTCAACCCATCGCCGCCAGCGCTCTGGGGTTTAAACATGCATTTTACAGCGCGAGAATTTTTTTAGCATGATTTTTTAATGAATATGGTGGGAGCCGGTCGCTAGGGCCAGTCGCTATCATGTGCTCCCACACAGCGCGGAACCTGTCAAATAGCGACTCCTCACCCAATATTCAACATTACGGCAAACCGAGTCGCTACCAACTACCGAACAACGGTCAAGCACAGCGACTACTAGCGGGCGCTCTGAAAATGCGGCTGCAGTCGCTCAACTGTCGCTACCTGCCGCTATTAATGAATCGGCCTCTAAGTGTTTAAGGGGGTGCTGGTATTCTCACCTAGTGCTTAAACAAAATAAGCACTTACATTTCTGTAAATAAAAATCAGGCTATAGATGACAAAGAGATTGTCACAAAAGTCACAATCATATCACTCTTTTCTCTACTTATCTGTAGTATATAGAAAGACTCCCCCAGGACCCCCAGTGTCCATCAATTGTCCTGTCTTGTGAGTAAACTGGAGTTGCACCAATGGTTATCATTCAGGCCAGAGGGGTGTCAATGAAATAGAATCCAGACACTTTGTGCTGGCTACCAACTGATCCTATTCAATTTGACACTTTGAAATGAGCTTCCTTCACTTAGCTTCCTGTCTTTGAAGACCAAACAAGTGATAAGAATCTCTTTATTAAGTTAAAGAGATTTTTCATGCAAAAGGTTAAATGAACAGCATCTTACCTTGCCAAAGTGTTCCTCCAGCACTGTGCCTCCTCTCAGCTCGGCGAGGCATGAGGAAACACATTTTTCCATCTGCCACCTTGCCGATGTGGGTCACCAATACTAGCTTGAAGAGCTAGTCCAGGCCATGCCCCATCTCTATTGATAGCTTGAATGGCATTCTCAGAGCTACTGTTTCTGCTTCAACCAAAAACAGGAAACAGTATAGAACAGTGGCAAACGTAGTCCGACACAATGGTCTAACAATTGCCTTTGCCTATTCTATTATTATTAATGTTACCATCATCTTTCATAGCGCTTTACAAGGTACTCACTTTAAATGTGGAAAACTCTGTGTCCCATAATGAAGAGCTCTATGCCCTATGTAGAAAAATTGAGATCATGTATCTCACTGGAAAAGGCAGTATTTCACCTTTTACCTTGAATTAACATTTTCAAACCAGATTGTGTGTTCAGGATAGGAATGCCATACTTGATGTAATAATCCCCTAAATCTGTCTTTTGGCGTTACAAACAGCATAAAGCATTGGGAACAATTTATCGAAGTGTGGAGAGCCTCTACCCCGCATTTTAAAGGGCTCTATGTCTCAGCTGAGATAAAGAGGTTCTCTGGTGAGGTGCCAAAGTTCTTCAATGAGGTAGAGACATTTTTCACAAGCTTTCCAAAAAGATAAAGAGAGGATTTTAGTCTAGTAACACATTTCCCACTTCAGGTGTAATACTTTGACATAAATATATAAAAAATATAAATATATACTGTATACCATTGTGTATGTCTTACACAATAAATACACAATAAATATGTGCCATGAATTTCCCGCGATGGTGTGTATGTATTTCAAAATAAATGACACAATAAAATACTATGATGTGCTTTCAGGGCCGGATTAATTGTGGTGGAGGCCCCTGGGAACAAAATCTGAGACCCCAGATACAGTATTTTTCTTTTAAAATAATATTCCAGCCAAGTAACTGATCGGTGGTTGTCTGACACCCGCCCACTTTCTGGAAAGTCAGATTGAGTTCCTTTGTCCCACTCTTGTGCAGATACATGCAACTCCTGCTTTGCCATACTGGGTGGGGTGGGGGCACTATAGTCACCCAGCTGGTCCAGCAGAAAACAGCTCCCCTGCATTGAGTTGCCAGCAGCTGTGCTTGGTGGCTAATATGCAGTAAGCGGCCGCCAATTGACAGCTCTGCACCTATCACTGTAGCGTTGCTGACGTCAGCTTTGCTGCTCTAGACTCTCTGCCGGGCCTGTGGTGGCTTTGGCAGCAGGTTTGCAAAAATGAAAAAAAGGCCTGCCTAGGCGCGGGGACCCCCCATTGCCACAGATAGCTTTTATGCCACCCCTGTGGACCATCAGGACCATAACCCAAAGGTTGGTGGAGGCTCCCTTTCCAGGGCCGTCCTCCTTAAGGGGTTCCAAAGCTTTTGTTTCATCAAGTATCACTTTCTATTTTCTGTTTTGTACAAGTACCACCTGCATGAAACATATGGGTTTTCATCATGGCTGAGTACCACCTTAACAGGATCTTGAGTACCACCAGTAGAACCGCTAATTTGTTTGGAATATCCATTTAATAGTTTGACATATGGTGGATTAGATGATTCTTCCTCTTACAGAATTTTTTTTTTTTGCAATGGGGTGCATCCTACTAAGCCTCTAGGGTGGTGGCATGAACAGCATTTGCCTGAACTGACTGCTTACGGCCTTATTTATCAAGGGCTAGCGCCAGGTAGTGTCTGACGAGCGCCAGGTACCGCCAGCTAACGGCGGCTACCAAATCAAGTACGCCCGGCGGCGGTCACAATGACGCATTTATCACGCTAAATGAGGCTAGCGCCGGCGAGAGCATCAGCTAGCGCGGGATTCATCTATTGTCACTTGGATAACAATAGTCTTACTCATACTACCTGAACTTTATACCTTTATATAATGTTAAACTCATAAACAAAATACATGTTAAAAAGGTTAAATATTAAAATAAAGGGCACATATGCCAGTAATTAACATCTAAAACTTTCACTCCAGGGAGGGTAGATTTGTATATAAAAGCAAATGATACTCAAGGGAACGCTTTAGGTGCAAATCATGCTCCACCATCATCTCTTTACTGAACCACTGGCCATGGTGTGGCAAACCTGAACATGTACACATTAAATGCACACCTATATAATCATTAGAGGTATATGCTTAAGCAAAATCCAGCAATCCCCTGCAAAACAAAAAACTTGAGGGAAGCTCTTGAGAATAGAAGAAACACAGATCTTGACAAGAGTGTCAGGGCAAGAGGGGGAGCTGAAAGAAATGAAGTAAGATTGATGTGTACAGGGCAGAGTAGAGGGATCAATACTTCTAATGTCCAGGGAATGGCTCAGTGGGGAAGGGAGGATTGTAAAATGCTACTCTGTGTAAGGCAAGATCCGTGCTGAGAATGCAATAAGAAACACATGCTAAATTACAAATAATCTCAACATGAATTGCTTTTAAAGTTCTATATATAATAGTTAATCATCTTCTTTGGAAGAAAAAGCATTTTTATAAAAATCGCCCCAGTATTTGTGCTCCCTGTTCTGCAAAAGAGCGCCAGCCGGCCTAACATTCTGCTGTCTGCAGAGCAGAGGAAATGGGAATACCGCACTAATCCAGAGTGCTTTGCTTATGGGAATTCTGCTGCTTCATAAATAAGGCCCTAGGTCTTCTTCCAGTATATGCAAGTTATAATGGCAAAGCAAGATTGAAAAGTTTTAATGACAGGCTGGTTAACAATTCCAAAAATGATGCAGATAGGCACATTGGTTCCCCTGAACTCTTAATGAAGCTGTTTGTCACTCCAGTTCCTTTGGGTCTTCAGTGCTGCAGATGCCTACTTTGGTTCTGCTAAACCTATAGTGATGTAGATGGGCACTCTAGTTCCTCAGAACTTCTAGTGTTGCAGATGGCAGTTATGATGCTGAGCTGATTGTAGGGGCATAATATGGACAGGGGTGGCTTGGCCAGGGGGCTGTTAGAGTTGGGCCAGGTATAGGAAGAGGGTCTGGGTGGACCTTGACAAGCAGAGCTAATTGGGGTGATTGAGGAAGCAGTGTATAGGTTCCTGGTAATCTGGACTGCAAGATGATGCATGAGGCTACACCATGCTGAAGTGGCCCTAAAGCAGTGGGATTTCTCCCTGTGCTCCCTATGGTCTGCTCTTGGATGAAATAGAAAAAAACGGGGAAAAAGATAACAAATGGAAAATCAGATTTGTAATCAGATTTTTTTTAATAAAATGATAGCTGAAATAATAACACCCTCTAATATATATATATATATATATATATATATATATATATATATATATATATATTATATGTATGTGTTACCAGGATCATCTTAAGCCAGCATCATATATGATTGTGAATTTGAAATGGACCGCAACCTTTCTGCATAAAACTCCTGTTTCTGATTGTTGAATAAAGAAACACTTCTGTAGGATTTATATTATCTCTCATTAACATATCTGCTACCATCCAGTCGGACAGTTTAAAGTCAGGCTTGGGCATAGCGAAATGTCAGGCGCGTTCCGAAGATACATTTAATATGTACTGGTAAAGAACGTCTCAAATATTTATGACCCTATTAAATCCAACAGTATTAATTCCGTAATTATTTTAAACCTATGTCAGACAAGATAGATGTTCTGGATGACCCACTTCGCACGCCGCCCATTATTCTTTCATAGGTGTCATCGCTTCCTTTGGTCCTGCTCAGTGATTCTGCGTCACACAGTTCTTTTTATATTTAAAATGTGTCTCCTACCAAGAAAATCAATTTATAAATGGAATGTACAGAAGGAAGAGCCTTATATGTTTTAGTAAAGTCATTGACAAAGTAGCAGAAGGGAATTCCTTGGAAGCCATCATGAAGCCAAAATTGCTTTCAGCATCTGAAAGCTGCCAAGTATATATGTAAAATATGTCAGTTATTTAGGGCATTTCTAATGCTCGTTTGGAAATGCAACTGCATTTATAGCAAATCTAGTATGTCCTACAAACTTTTGCATACAATTTTTGTCTTGTTTGTTTTAATAAAATGCTTATTCTATTGAAAAGGCTATAGTTAAGCAGTAATTTGGCACGGGCAATGGCAGTAGGATAAACCCAGAAGGTCTTGAAGTGGACCCACTGAGTGAACCCCCCCCAGATCGGCGCCAGTACCTAGCAGTGATCGTGCGCCGCATCCCTGGCATCCCTGCTGCAGCTGTGGGCGCTGTCGCGCCCGGCCATTCAGATAGGCCGGGTGTGCAGGAGCACTGTCCAAAACAACTTCATTATGCAGTGCATAATTATGTATGGCATATAGCGCTGATTGGACAAGCGCAGGTGGATGCGCCATGGGAAAGGCGGAAAAGTGAATGGAGTGGGTGATCTTGGGGGTTTCACACAGTAGGGCATCTCCATTTGAGATGCCCTCGTGGCAAGGACAAATTGCCAGAACAATCAAAATCCTGCCTAGGTGTGAATGCAGCTGCAGGTCAGGTGCATTTTGTTTTACAGTAAACTGCATTTTCTTGTGGCTGCATTTCCAAAGAATAGACACAGAATACATCTGCATTTGCAGTTCTGTTGAAATGCCACAGGCAGGATTTTTGGCCTAGGTTTTAACAGCACTGTATCAAAACAGGTGGTTTGAAAGGGACCATAGAGGACAACATACATGACTGCAGATCTACAAAATGCAGAAAAGCGAACACATCCGGATACGTGTGAATGTAGCCAAAGAGAGAAGTTTTCAATTCACATGAGCCAGAACTGTAAATAGAGAAGCTTATTCCTTAGACCTAAGATAACAGGTGACATAGGGGAAAGAGGTTCCTCTGCTTACCTACACCCACTTCAGCATTGTTGATCTCGCTCCTGCACCTCCAGTATTTAAAGAAGGGTGCCAGTGTGCGCAGAGTGCAAGACCAGATTGAGGAACCTATTATTTGAGCGTTGTACACTGCTGTACACCTCTGGTCAGCTGGAAGACGTTTGGCATCTTTCAGGTCCTTCAGGTGCCCCTATAGCACTCCTAAACTTAAGGTAGGAAAACCTGGTAGGAAAATCCATGAATATCTGATGAATCCACTTTTTTAGAATCAAACTCCCCAGAAGAGGTGCTTGCCCAGGTTTATAAAGTATGCAGAATTCCAAGAATCAGGGTAAAGCTGCAATTAGGCACTAGAGTTTCAGCACCATAAACATTTTTGTCTCACGTTTTTCGGGAGAAAATGCTTTTTCTCATGATTTCTTTCCTCAGTAACTTTTAGCACCATATTTAGCTTTATGATTTGGTGCTGAGTTGCAACAAGTAAAAAAATAAAAAATCAGTGATGGAGCGCCGCTTCATAAACTGGCCTCGGAAGGGCTGCCTGGTTAGTCAGATTCTGGTTTCACTCCTAAAGACCAGAAGTACTAGAAGACCAGTGATACCATGAAGCACCATACTCAAGTCACCAGTGTCCTAGCCAATAGTTGTTGCACAAACATAAATAACTTAATGGAATAACTAAACTATTTTTCAGTATTTGAAAAAATGAGTTTAATGAGGACCTATACACAAATTTACTGCAGTGCCCCCTCCCTATTGCATTATGATCTGGGCAATGTTATTCAGCCACTCAGGTTCCTCAGACCACATGACTGATTGTGGACAATGTAGTTTGCTGAAATGTGTTCAAAGCATTGTACCCATATTTGGCATGTGGGCAGTAACATGATTTGTTTATGCTTATAGTAATACAATAAAAACACATATTTTATTGTATTTGTTTCTGCTTTTCCATGACCTTTTTACAACTTTTTGGATAATGGATTTGTAGATAATCCTACACACTAGTTACTAACTAATTTACTTCAAACTGGAAATATAGTAATAATTATAGAGAAATGTCATCCATATCCAATTTAACTCCAGTCAATTAATTTTTACCATTTGTAAACACATAGCTGATTAGAAAAGAGAATCAATAAACAGCTATTGTATTGATTGAAAAACAAATGCAGTTCACAATTAAAATTTGTATTCACCAAGCATTCTCTCTCTATTTCTACATTAATATTGTATTTTTAAGAATAGAACAGACACGAAAGCTAGTAAACAAGGGCTTGCACTATATTCCATAATTATTCAAGGTACACATAGTTAGCCATTCTGGAGGTACCCAGCTAAAAGAAATAGGTCAACAGGAATCATAACTCCCACAAATAAAGGATCTTTAAATCCAAGATCTTTTTCTAAAATTGTACCAAAACATTGCAGGCACCCATAATTGGCTTGCCCTCTAGGGCAGGGAATCATCTGGCCAAAAAGTCTTTTAGACTTCAGGCCTGTTCTTAAAGGGTTTTGGTCCTCTGTAAGAAGGTATTTACATGAGCTTCCTGTCCAGTCAGTAGGGAAATTGTACATTTAGAACAGCATTGTGTGAGGTGCAGTGCACGTAATAGGCATCATCTCTCCATGGGTTAGGTGACTAAATGTATATATTTAACAGTACACAACTGTTCTTTAAATTACTAGAATTAGGTATTTTACCTGAAATTGTTATTCAGCAGAATTCAGGGCAAGTCATGTAATTCAAATATCTTTACTTTCAGAATTCCAAGCTGGAATGAAAATAATTAAATTTTCCAACCTACCTTTCGCGTGTCTTGTGCATATTGAGGTCTAAGGGTGATATTTACACTGACGTGCCAGAGCTGCATGGTTTCTTCATCTTGACCATAAACCATGAACTCTGTCTGATCTGGTGAAATGTCAAAAGTTCTTGCAGCAAATATAACCCCATCATCATCAATCTGAAAGTCTGTAGGGTCACTGGTTTCATAATGTATCCGTCTTTGTTCTCCACAATCCGTAAAACGTACTAGAGAAAACAAAAAGTGAAAAAGTCATAAATGGATGAGCTAACGGAAGCTAGGAACCATATTATAAAATCAGTGGAGGAGCAGAAGAAAACATAAATGCTAGAATTTGTTAAGGTTATACAAAAGGCAATTTTAGCCCGATTGTTGTCCCATTGTCTCGGGCTACATGTTGTACTGTCCTAAACTTCAATCCATTTTCCAAAAGTCCCTGTAAATCCTATGTTATTAGTAAAGGTTTTAGAGCTTTGGAGAGAGAAAATGCAGATAAATAGTGGGAGTGGCAACAGTGATGGGATGAAAGCACACTGTGTATTTACATAAATCATAGTTAAAACTGCCAGCACACAAATAGGTAATAGCAATGTCCAGACTGTAGTGAAGGGCCTCAGGTACGAATGATTAATTACCATATCACTCCATAAGACATATCCGCCCACCAGGAGTGGGGGAGTTACTGTGTTTTATGTGGCTAATGTAAGGGGGGGAAAACTTACATAACCCCTGCTCCAGCACTGCTGATTGGGTTCCTGCAAGCACAGACGATCACCCTGGCTGCCAGTCTGATGACCACCCTGCTTGCCTGTCCCCCCAGCCCCTGCTGCTTCTCATTCCTCCCCCCGGAACACACTTATATTTGAGTCTGGTAGTGGTGGATGTGGCCTACGGCCTGCACCAGTAACTATAACAGATGCCAGCTGCAAACCACGCCCACCCGATGCCCAGCTTCTGATGCCAGACTCCGCTGGTAGAGCGGGCCCAGCTAGGACCTGTAGTCTGCTGCTGCCGGGATGCCCTACTGTGTAAACCCCCCTCAGATAACCAATATCTTACCTCTCCCCAGTCCAAGGGCGCGTGCACAGGCTCTTGTCCAATCAGAGCAGTTTGCCATGACTATGTCATTTTGATTATGATTATTATTATAATAATATGATTATTTTCATTGGGTAGTGTACGCGGGCGCATCCCCTGCATCTTCGGGCTGCGTACATGCTCCAGTCCCAGCGACTAAAATTGGTTGGGGACTTGAGTGTGCATACTGCGGGGGACGTGACCGCTTGCTCTCCCCACTGAAGCAAATCAGAGCTATTTGCCATAGTTATGTTTGTTATTTGGACAAGAGCCCTGCATTTGCTGTTGGACCGGGAAGAGGTGAGTTATTATGGGCAATTTGGGGGGTTTCACACAGAGCGTCCTTGGTAATAAGAGCTTTAAATAGGACAGAACAAATGTTATATTTTATGAGGAATGTGGTACAGGGAACTTTTCTCTACAATTTGTGGATTACCAGTACCCATCCACGTGCATACAGTACATGGCCTTGGTTGTAGTGTTGTTTCTTTGCATTTTCTGGCTTTTTGTATCGGTTATCTGTTGGGAGGGGGTATTTTAGCACACCTTTAGGTTCAGAATATTTCTCTTATTTTTCTCCTCTAAACCCTGGGTGAGTCTTATAGTGTGAAAAATACGGCAAATGGCTACTATTAGAGTAAACAGAAATATGCTTTATTGATGGCAGCAATAATTTTTTCATAACATGATTTAATGAAGCAACAACAGCCTACAGGCAATCATACAAAAAAGTTAAGGCCTTAATGTGAGAGGAATGGGCTGCCCATTTATATACCTGGATATCATTTTTAATAACTGCTAGAGATATACAATAACTGGGAAGCAATTGTGGCTGCCAACTATCTTGAAATGAAATCGAAAATTACTTTTAGCTATTGTAATGTACAGCTCTGCACTGATGTTATTTGGTTGGTTATGCTCATATTGAAAATTGACTTAACCTAAGCCATGCTCTATAAAATATTCAGAGTGTTTTCCGATTGTTGTCTCAAATATTTCATTCCCTGGAAGGTAAAATACACTCTGATGAGCATTTAAGAGTTTCTAAAACTTTAATACATAAACACGTTTTTATAGAAATGCTGAAGCTTGCAGTATTAAAGAATTTCAGCTGATCTGTCATAGAAAATAGACATTTTAATGGACTTTGATACTGTTCTGAGAGAAGCCAAAGTAGTAACACAAAATTACTTCAATATAAACAACTCCAGCTTGTTTATGAGAAAAGGACATTTACCCGAATGGCCTTCTCCAAAATATTACCACTGCTTATCATTTAGTGTACACTACTTTGTAATTCGGGCAACCCCCATACAAAAGAATTATTCAAAAAGTAACAAGCATTCCACTCTTTTATGGAGCCTTAAGGTCTCGATAAAAAAAAAAATCTGCATCCGGTCCTCAACGCACGGTTTATTCTCATTGGGAAACATTAATAGAGAAGACACAGTTTAAAGTGTCACACTGCAGTTAGTGACTTTAATGCCATTAACAATGTGACCTTACGCAATGATCCCATTTGTCAAGGGCATGTTTTGAGATTCAGCAGCTGGGTAGGAAAACATATGGGATCCCATGAATTAACCTTTAATGTCTAAAGCCAGAAGCAATATGCAAGTCTTGCTCAAATGTTACATGCTGCACGGAAAAAAATATAATAGATAAACCAAGTGCCCCAAAGTCATTAAAAGGATATCTGGAAATCCCTAACTGAAACGGAAATGCTGGAAGTACAAGAGACGAAACATTAAATAAAAGTAATACCCTGATCTGGAATATAGGATTTGTATTGAAAATGCAGCAATACTTTGTATTAAAGTTAAGTATTACCATTAGAAGATGGTTTCTGATGCTTCTTGCCATGGCTAGATCACCTATATGATAGTTCCACATTCTTACTTATAAACAATATACTGATTTGTATCCATATGTTGATTAATTTAGTTATCAGGCTCTGTGAAGCAGGCCAACATCACTAACTATATCATGACTAGTTTTCATAGATTTTTATGTTAAGTAAAACTTCATTACAAACTTGGACAGAGGAGATGCAGAGAATACCATGCACTCCTGCAGACTGTGTTGGTAAAGGGACAATTTCGACAATTTCGAAACCTTAAACTGTGTAGTAACTGTGACACTGTTGTAGAAATATAGGTGTAATTCTTGCTTGTGGTGACCAAACAGAAGTGTATCCAGCCAAAAAGAAAACAAATAGTTTTCCTCGCCTAAAACCCCATATTTTGAGTGGGTCCCCCAAAGTCAAACTTTATTGAACCCCTTGTCTGTTTAATGAACGTTTGGTCTCTAGTGGCAAAACAGGAAGTAAGTTTTAATCATTCTGATGGGATTACTAACAGCAAAAAGCTGTTGGTATACTCATATTATAGAGGAGGAGATGATATGGTTCACTTCTGCATTGGGGCTGAACGAAAAATAAAAAGAGAACTCAAGGATAACAATTCAAAGGCAATCTTTGAAAGAATAACCCACTGACCGCACGGAGTGCTTTCTGCATACTCCTATCATTAACTGTCCCATGTGTCATATTGCCAAGGAGAGAAAGATTAATTATAAATTAAAATAATAGTTCAGGATACATTTGAAAAACAAGCTTTATCTGCATATCACTGTCAGAACAAAGGGAATACAGTTTTAGAAACTCGTCACAGAATGCTCAAGGCAAGGAACTCCTAACAAGGGAATACATTGTACAAAGTTTAAGGCAGGTGGCAATGTGCTTTGAATGGAGTTTTTGTTGCTGGTCTAAAATGTATTCTTTTCTCCCATCTATGAACCACAGCAACAGGATAGCAGACAACGATCAGGGGCATGCAAAACGAAAAAGACAAATATGCAAGCCAAAAATCACGTAACTGTAGGTCCAAGAGTTCTAGAAGTAGTAATGTCCAGAAGTGACACGCTGTAAATCGGGATGGGGGCTCTTAAGCTTTTAAGCCTAAAGCTTTTAGATTCTCACACAAACTGACACTCAGATGTTATTGAAAATTCACTGAATAAAAATATGTACCGTATATACTCGAGTATAAGCCGAGTTTTTCAGCCCACTTTTTGGGCTGAAAAAAGCCGCCTCGGCTTATACTCGAGTCCACTAGTAAAGTAAACTATAAAGCCCCCATTTCCTTACCTCGCTGCTGACTGAGGAAAGGGAAAGCCTATGTCGTCATAGTGCCGGCGACGCAGGCCCCAGTGCCACCTACAGGAGACACACGCACAGCGCAGCCATGATCAATCGAAGCCCGCTAAGTGGATGAGAACGCTGACCTCAGACCCGATCAATCGACTGCCGAGAAAACCGGTCGGGTCACTGGTCCAAGTGTCAGAACGGCGGCGGCTGGCGGCTGCCAGGCGGAGCTGAATGGAGCGACCGGCGGCAGGAGGAGGAGGGGAGGGGGACCCCGCTGCCCCTCTGCAGGGTAACCTCGGCCAAACCCTGACCCCCGACACCTGCGCATCTGAGAGCGGCGGCGGAGGCGGCAGCAGGTACCCACAGTGTGTGTGTGTGTGTGTGTGTGTGTGTGTGTGTGTGTGTGTGTGTGTGTCTCTTTCTGTGTGTGTGTGTGTGTGTGTGTGTGTGTGTCTCTTTCTGTGTGTGTGTGTGTGTGTGTGTGTGTGTCTTTTTCTGTGTGTGTGTCTCTTTCTGTGTGTGTGTCCCTGTGTGTGTGTGTCCGTGTGTGTGTGTGTGTGTGTGTGTGTGTGTGTGTGTGTGTGTGTATCTCTTTCTGTGTGTGTGTCTCTTTCTGTGTGTGTGTCTCTTTCTGTGTGTGTGTCCCTTTCTGTGTGTGTATGTCTCTCTCTTTCTGTGTGTCAACTCCAATTCCAATTGAAAAAAGCCGCCTCGGCTTATACTCGAGTCAATAACTTGTTCCATTTTTTTGTGGTAAAATTAGGTGCCTCGGCTTATAGTCGGGTCGGCCTATACTCGAGTATATACGGTATACAAAACTTTAGAAAGGTACACATCTTTGAGGCTGATATAGCGCCTGTATAGCAGCGCTTAGAGCGACCGCTGGTAGACACTGTAAGTCAATCAGGTGATGTGAAAGAGCATCTCAGTCGCTCTAGTAACATGGCTGGCATTGATGAATGTGATGTATGTTGGGTGCTCTAACAACAGTATAGCGCTGCAGCGAGTGAGAGGTAGCGCCAGCTCAGTGTGTCCGGCACTCGCGCTCCACACCATATTTAACAAAACACTAGACACACACATCATTGGCGCTCTAAAGCTGGGAGCTGTAGCACAGAGCGCCAGATGCTGTGTGATTTTTGAACACATATCCACCAGTAACAAAGCGAAAACACATGGAATGACATTGTTTTTACACTGTAACATTAACACTTTAGTGCCAGACCTGTAATGACAATTCTGCATAAAATTATTAAAAGTCAAAAAAGTTTCTAAAAGTGATCGTTTGCAGCCAGGAGAGGTCACACATGATTTGAGAAAAAAAAATAAAATTAAATTGCCAAATGCTATTTATACAGAACTAATGAAGTCCATTGAAATATATGGGAGAGCGACAGGTAGCAACAGGTACTACATGGCGCTCTGGAACCTAGAGCGCCAGCGCTATAGGCTGAGCCACCTGGATCACCACCTGTGACGCTGCATGGGGCTGTTAGAGGCACTCACCAGATTCGATTTCTTAAATGTGGTTTTTGTGTACAGCACCCGGCGTTCACCAGACGCTGCCTGACATTACGAGGCACTACCTGGCACTATCCCTTCTTAAATAACCCCCTTAGTAAGCTGTAGAAAAATGTTTAAACTTTAGAGATGGTCACATTCAACTTTACACAAGATTGCAGAAGCCAACGCCTCACAGATTTGTAGGACTAGGCTTCAGGCTGATCACAAATAACAGCATCTTCAAAAAAAAGAATTGCTCTCACTGCCTCAGACAAAGATTCACACTAATTGCTATGGAATCTAGGGAGAGGGGGGCTGCCCAGTTATATTGTTGTCTTGTCACTTCCAGGAATTGTCCAGGCTAAGTGTAAAACTAAAGCAAGGTTTCCTTACTGCTATACAGGATGCCTCCTGTGTGTGAAACCTGCTTGAGACCCCCCCACCTCAGTTCACCCAGCATTCTTACCTCTCCGGCAATTCCATGCATGCACAGGCTCTCTTTCAATCAAAATAGTTTGCTGGGTGATGCCTGCCAATCAGAATAGACTGTGGGGTTTATTCATCAAGGGGTAGTGGCAGGTAGTGCCTCGTAGCGGCAGGCAGCATCTGGTGAACGCTGGGAGCTGTACGCAATACCACATTTATGAAGCCGATTCTGGTGAGCGACTCTAACAGCACCATGTAGCGTACGTTTCATCATTACAGGCAGCTCAGCGTATAGCATCAGCGCTCTAGCTTCCAGAGGTCCAAGTATTACCTGTCTCTACCTGTCGCTCTCCCATACATTTCAATGGACGTTCCTTCTATTCTGTTTAAACAGATTTTTTATATTTTTATGCAGAATTGTCATTACAGGTCTGGCATTAAAGAGTTATTGTCCCAGTGTTACAACAATGTCATTCCATGTATTTTTGCTTTGTTATTGGTGGATATGTATTCAAAAACAGACTTTAATCACACAGCGTTTGGCGCTCTATGCTATAGCGACCAGATCCAGAGTGCCTACGCTCTGTGAGTCTGTTTTTTTGTTGAATATGGTGTGAGTTACTGAGAGTCGGTCGCAATGAGCTGGCGCTACCTTTCGCTCCCTGCAACGCTGTACTGGTGTTAGAGCACCCAACATACATCTCATTCATCAATGCCGGCCAGGTTACTACAGCGAATGAGATGCTCTATTACAGCGCCCGGTAGCGTATACTAGCAGTTGCTCTTAGCGCCTCTGTACAGACGCTCATTTGCCGATACCTGGCACTACTAATGAATCAGCCTGTCAGTCATCCTGCAGTCTATTCTGAAATAATGAAGTGCTAGGTGCTTTAGATTGGGTGCTTTCCCCTAGCTTTTGCACACCAGCCATTCAGAGATACCTAAGAAGCCAGTGATGCCGCCACATGCACATGAGATTTCTGGATCTGTAAATATACGTAGTGAACCAGGAGGATCACAGAGCAGGATTGGGATTCCTCCCAGAAAATCAGCCAGGCCTGGAGTCTTTTAGATGGTGTTGGTCTGCTTTAATGTTATGGCATAAATAAAAATGTTTATTTATTTATTATGTACACAGTATCACAACCACCACAGTGCTGTTTTCTGTAGGGAAGTAAGCTTTATCTCATATGGAACCCTTATTACTCACAAAGTAGCATTTGCCTTCAATCACGTTAATGCAACATATAAAAAAGTCTACAACAAACAACAACAAAACACATAAAACTGGACAATTAATTACAAAAGCTGAAAAATAAAGATAAAGTATAAAATGGAAGCCATTAGCAAAGGCACAAGAAGCGCACGGATTTTACAGGGAGTTTTCTTTTTTCATTTGCTTCCTGGAATGTTTCCCTTCAGAATCCTTAGACAACAGTTCATTAAGCTTGGAATACATAAAGCCCGTTAGGCATAATGTAGAACTAAAGAAGCAGCTTAGACCAGAAATGCCAGCAGCTAATGAAGTGGAGAAATGCGACAATGAAACTGTTCAGCTTTAAAGCAAAGATGTGAAAAATATACCCGACACGTCTGAAAAAAAAATGGAATCTAGTAACAAAAAAGAGATAAACTGTCAGAACATTGAAATCAGAAATCCAGAAACAATACACATGTCTCCATCTGAGATGTCCAATTTCATATCAGGCTTTCTAAAAAAAAAATTGAGGTGTTATTGCCATTCGGCCCTTGCATGCATTCTAATAAGTCCAAAAAACGAGGGCTGCACACTGCTTCATTGATATTCTCCCTCCGGGCTAAAGCACAATATGAAATTCAATGAAAACTCTCGCTCTCATTTGACAGCACCCAGCGAAAAATGCATCAAATTGCCAGTGCCTGGGCAAAATGATGCTCTTTGTACAGGGAATGGCCATTAACAAATTACACAGAAGTCTAACTACCCATAATTAAATTACTCTGACAGAGTACAGGTTGTGTGGCAACCAATGCTCTCCCAAAGCATGCACTAGACTAATGCTTTAACTATTTACTTGCAGAGGAGGATGCCATATGAAAGAACCTAATAAGGGACCTTTTTTGCTTATGTGTATGTATATTTATGGATAAGCCTTTTGCTAATATGAAAGAATAATCAAAACAATGCTGGTGATTAAAATGATGTCAAAACTAAGATATCCCAGAACCTGGAAAAAAATGACACATAACAAACAAAAATAATATACCTGACTGAATATTTACTGATGCCAGGTGTATAAGTGACCCCCTCCTTCCACCATCCAGCATATTTATATGGATTTTATTCACTTGGACATGAATAGTGATCCATTAAAATAGTGCTCCTTTAAAATATAGTGCTCCTTTAAAATAATGCTCCTTTAAAAAGGACCTATAATGTACAGTATCAACTTCATCACCTAATGCTGGACCAACATATAATGTAAGAACTTCACCCAGCAATTGAAGTATCCCAAGAAGCTGCATGCACGCAGCTTGATTACTAGATTACTGGTTCACCCCGTTAACTGGCACGCTACATCTTGAGACGCTGGTATCACCACCAGGAGAGGTGAAAATAAAAGAATGAATATCCTCTAAACAAAGAATTGAACAGATGGGCGATTGAAATAAAAGGAATATAGCTGAGGATGCTGCTTACATTAGGGCTGGCAGTGGTCATAGCAGTGCCTGCAGGTAGACAGAACACACTGGTACCATGTATATCAGGCACAAAGTGAGAGAAATAAAACTGGGGAGGGGTGTTCACTGTTGGCCTTGCTTCCTACAGCTGCATGTCCCATCGCTTTTAACTCACTGGTAGCAACACAAGAGGGATTATCTGGGAAAGACAAGCCTACATCAGGGGTTCCTGGCCACCGGCATGCATACTATTGGTGTTATACAAGATTGTATCAGGTGGTACACAGCGAGGCTGTAGACTGATCTGTACCCCAATTCAATCTGCCACCATCTAAACTTTACCCAAGCCTGATTTGCTCCATAACTAAAAAAGGTGATGGGAGCTATTTGTTGCCATTTTTGTGCATTTCATGCGCTTTATGATTACTTTATGTGTTTTGCTTATTTTTATTATTGAGTATAAGCAGAAAGAAAGAACAGGTATAGAAAGAGAATAGGAAATAACTATGGCATCTGTATGGCATTTCCGTACATCAAAATTATCTGCATTCAGATTGAGGATAATGAATATGTCTAAACAGCATGAAGTACAGTCAAAAGCTTCTGGTACTTGGTCAATGTGTCAAAGTCTAATGATTTTCTTGTGTGTTTTAACATGGTTTTAGGTTATTGACAGACCACATATATCACCTACGTAGTACTTGGTATCATTAAAAAATAGTGGTACTTTTTGAAAAAAGCTTGGGAAACCAGGGGTACACCAAATAAATTTCCTGCTGTCATACTGTTACAATCCCAACTGTTAACTCACCTAAATGACCTGTCTGTTACAAGTGCACCCACTCAGCCATGCAACAGGTCCCAACGCTGCTCTCCTAAACTCAACCACAGTGCATGATGTAAATAGTAAAGATGTCACCCCAGTATCACCAATGCCTGACAATAGGCTCGATTCAGAGAGACACAAAAAAACTTTCAAAACGGTGCCGATGTCGTATTTTTTTCAACTGTTCCCGCTCTCGTATGAGCGTTCGAGCGATTCTATGCATGCATTGAAAACCTTGTGTAAAGTTTCCGTCCGTTCGTACGGCAGATTACGAATTACGCGGATGTCATTTTCCATCCAGACTTTTCCGTTTCATTTTCACATGTTACAACGTAGGCTTTCGTTTTTGCCCTTTTCCCATCGTATCCTCCAACGAATCCTTTACGTTTCCCGTTCGATTCTGTTTCCATTTTACCAAAAATAATCGTCCAGACGGAATCCTTACGATCTTGCGCCTGCGCACAACAAACTTAACTCATTAAAGTGCTCGCCTACATATTTGCCACCCTCGCTTCTACTACAATGTTTAGCTAAACCGCTTAGCACTCCATCCTCCATCTTCCCTTTTGGACCCTTAAAGCACACCCAAACCACTTAGCACTATCCTGCCTTTTCCCTTTTGGGTCCTTAAAGCTCACCCTAACCACTTAGCGCTATCCTGCCTTTTCCATTTTCGGTCGCTAAAACTTACCCAAATCACTTAGCGCTTAGGTTCTTCTTCCATTTTAGCACCCTAAAACTTACCCAAATCACTTATCACTATTCTCCATCTTCCCTTTTGGACCCTTAAAGCTCACCCAAATCACTTCTCGGTCATGTATATTTCTGTGCCCATTAGTTTGGTGTTAATGTAGTTTGTTAATGAAATGACAATGTAATTTTTTTGTAATAATTACCAGCATCAAATATGCATAAAAATGTGTTTAATTTCAACTTTTTACAACTATAAAAAATTAAATACATAGCAATGGCAGGCCACTGAACATTATTCTTCATCTGTGGTCCACAACAAGTTGCGCAGCTCCTGCATCTCGCCCACCAACTGAAGGACCCTGACACTCAGTTGTGCCACTCTGGCACGTGTGGTCCCTGTAAATTAAAATTTTGGTATAACCTTGTTGGGGTCATACTGCAGTGCCCCCCCCCCCCCATATGGTCCAAACACCTAAATATGGACTTCATAAGCCAGAGGGCCCTCGCCACCACGGGCCGGGTTTTGCATAGTGCCCGATTAGAGAACCCCTGGCCCGCATTCTGCAGGCAAAGAACGGGCATCAGGAGCAAGGGCGAGTGGCACATCTTGCGGTTCCTGCAACCAAATATAAAATAATTACACAAAGCAAAGGTAACCAACTAAAACACTAACTCCTACAACACATTAAGATTCAAGTTCAACAATCCAAATATTCACAAAGGACATAAGTCTAAAAAAATATAGCAATTATATGGATGTGTGGAAAAATAAATGTTTACATGCTAAGGACTAATTTAGGTCAGCATTAAAATGCATCTATAAGACATACATGAAATGTATTGATTCAGGTGCATTGCTATACAATTTATGGCCTCGACCATGCTGATACATGCAATGCCTTGGTGCTAAAGGCGCGCAGACTCCTCCACATAGCCGCAAAACATGTTCAACAATAGCAATCCGAGTCCTCAGAGGTGTCGGAAGTGGTTTTACAATTAAACGAATTTATAGGGTGGTGAGCCGTCGGCAAACCTGCTCTCTGAATCAGACGGAAACCATCCCAGCAACGGAAGTTTTCGGAAGGAACGGAAATTTTTCAATTTTGATTGGAAATGTTCCGAATTGCTTCCGTTTATCGAAAGCGCATATACACATTCTCCCGAACGTTCGTGCGAGTGAAAAATGTACGAAAAAAAGCCAAAAAATGACAAACACCCACCAAAACTTTCACAGACAGCTACGGAAGTCCGGACGAATGTGTCTCTGAATCGAGCCTATTGCCTGACACGCCCAGAAACTGATTTAGCATTAGAAGTGGCGCATGGGAGTCTGCACCTCAATACAAATGATAAATGATGATAAATACACCCAGTCGCAAATTCATAACTTATAGCTTCTAAATATAACCCAGGTGGCCCAAGCATGGTAGAGAAGTAAAATGACTTTCAGAAGGCGAAGGTAAAAAAAAAAAAACAAGCTTGATAATCAAGCTTTGAATTTTCATCAGCCTATAAAAATCAACCTGGACGATAACTATGCTACAGACTTGCAAGCTTACTTTAGATTGAAGCATTATTTTTGCTGAAATTGAATTTCTTGACTTTGTGTGATGTCACACCTGTAGCTTGCCTCTCCTACACAGCTGCAATCTCCACGGTGTGACATTTGACTGGCATTTAAGGGTGAAACATTCTTATAGATGTGAGGTTAGGCTTTCTATTATAAAAATAGGCATCAAACTGGAGCAACCAGGTCCTGTTCCCAATGTCTATTTTGCACCATGGAGGTGAGACACCACACTAAACTATATGTCCTCTAAATATTATTTGGAATGATGCCACATATCTATAAAGAAACCAAGAAGAGGAAATACTATGTGCTGAGAAGACTTTAATTTATTTAGTGATAAATGTACATAGTCACGGATTGCCTATACATCTGTTCCTGTTTACTGCTTCTATCAAGTAAGTTTATTTTTCCATTTTCAATATAAACACAATTAACAGATTAAATAGATTACTAGCAGTAAAGTTGACCAAGTCAGTCTTTACTGTATTCAGTAAACAATTTCATTTTTTTTTTTTTTAATTACAAACACTACCTAGTTTCCGCCCAGTATGAGGCCTAAAATGCTTGCGTTAAAAAGACAATTCTGTGAGTACTCACCTGTAGAATTGCTTTTACTTTGCATGGCACGGCCTGCAAAATCTGGGAAGCTTGTGATTGTGGTGGAATGCAAACAGGTCCACATCCGGCTGCCCCCAGTGGTGACACAGGGAGTGAAATACCTCGTTGCTGAGGGACCATTACCCCAGCCGAGATGTCCCCCTGCTCAGGGAGTCTGCCTTCTGGTTCTCCACTCCATGTAGACCGCCGAGATGCAAGGGACATTCTCTTCCGCCCAGGACAGTATCAGGGACACTTCCTTGAGAGCTCGCTTGCTCCGAGTCCCTCCCTGATGATTGATGTAGGCAACCGCCGTCTGGTTGTCCGAGTGGATCTGAACAGCCCGACCCTGAAGCTGTGTGGTCAGCTGAAAAAGAACCAACCTGATCGCCCTCAGTTCCAGGACATTGATGGGAGCATGGGCCTCCTGGGGGCCCCACTGACCCTGGAACTTCAGAGACTTCTAAAAGCCCCCCCAGGCAGTCAGACTGGCATCTGTGGTGACAGTCTCCCAGCACGGAGGTAGAAAGGTCCTGCCCACTAGAAGGAGTCCAGCCACCACGAGAGGGACCATCTGGAAAGTGGGGACAGAGCAAATTCCTGGTCCAGGAACACAGGGTCTCGATCCCAAACTGACAGGAGGTGCAACTGAAAAAGTCTCATGTGAAACCGAGCAAAGGGGACAGCCTCAAAGCAGGACACCATCAGGCCCACTAACTGCATCCCCTGCCGGATGGAGGGATGGGGACACAAGAGCAGAGCCCGTGCCTGCTTCTGAAGGCCCTCCACTTTCTGCTGAGGCAGGAACACCTTGACCTGACAGGTATTCAGAGTCATGCCCAGAAAGGACCTCACCAAAGATGGAGACAGTGAAGACTTGGGAAAGTTGATCATCCAGCCGAAGGACTCTCGAGTGGAAGTCACCACCTGGGTGTCCTGCTCGGCCTGATGAAGAGACTGAGCCGCAATCAGAATGTCGTCCAGGTAAGGGAGGATGCGAATGCCCTGATTCCGCAGCAGAGCCATCACGCCCGCCAGCACCTTGGTGAACACCCGAGGCGCCGAGGTGATACAGAACGGTAAAGCCACAAACTGGTAATGCTGATCCTCTAGAGCGAACCTCAGGAATCTCTGATGACCTGGAAAGATAGGCACATGAAGATAGGCATCCTTGATGTCCACGGTGGTCATGAAGTAGCCCGGGCGAAGGGTACTGACAGCCAAGCGCAGCATCTCCATGCGAAAGTGCTTGAACCTGACAAACTTGTTGAGACCCTTCAAGTCCAGGATGGGCCTCAGAGACCAGTCCTTCTTGGGAACCGTGAGTAGAACCCCTGACCCCGTTCCTGGGAAGGCACTAGGCAAACGACCCCTGACTCCAACAGACGTTGCACCGCAAGGCGCAAACCCTGAGCTGACAGAAGGTTTTGAGACATCCGGGATCTGAGGAATCTTGGGGGTGGCCAGGCTGCAAACTCTATCTTGTAACCGGAGGATACCACCTCCTGAATCCACCGGTCTGAGACGCGTAGCCTCCAGATGTGAGCAAAGAGCCGAAGCCGTCCCCCCACCCGGATGGGTGAGGGCGCCTCCTCATGCCTGAGGGGCCTTGGGAGGGGGTTTGGGCTTGGAACCCCATGAGAGACTGAGACAACCACAGGATCTGCCACGGCCCCAAGAATCTCTGCGGCTACCCGAGAAGAGGGAGCCACGACCTCCTCTGGGAGCACGAAAGGAAGGGAGGGAAGTGGAGGGCCTCGAAAGGGCTGCCACCTACGCTGAGGTAGCCTACCATCCTTGGCTAGAACATCCAGACGCTCACCAAAGAGCCGCAGCCCCGCAAAGGGGAGCCCAGTGAGAGCCTTCTTAGCAGCAGCATCAGCTGCCCACTGCCACAACCAAACAGAGCGGCGCATAGCCACCAAAAGTGCAGAGGCCTTACCACCCAGCCGTACGGCATCATCCATGGCAGCAAGGATAAAGGCAACAAAATCAGAGCAAAGCAAGAGGGCCCTATAATCCCCCCCCCCCCACCAGCCGTAGCGCCATCTCAGAGACGCTTGAGCTGTTTCTTAAGGGCAATAGCTGTAATGGCAGCGGAGCAGACCGGACACAGCCCAGCCCCCACACAAGTAAAAGCATGGCAGGCCAGCTGATCCAGCGCCGGTCCTTGCTGTCCCGCAGTGTAGTAATGCCAGGGGAAGGCATGACCGAGGTGTTGGACAGCCCTAGAACGGGAGAGTCCACCTCAGGGGGACAAGACCATCGCTTGACCAGGTCAGCAGGAAAGGGATACCTCTTATCCAACCCTTTGGGCACCGCAGGCAATCTATTAGGACGTTCCCACTCCTTGAGCACCATAGTAGTGAGAAGGCCCTGCTCAGGGAACTCCAGACGCTGCTTATCAGGACGAAAAAGCTCACCCTGCTTCCTCTTAGCCACCTCAGGGGGGACAATGTGCAAAATTAAAAAAATGTGAGACAACAGACTATCAGTGTCCTCAGGGAACCATGATTCCTCCCCGGAGCAGACCCAGGGTTACTGTCGTAACCCTCCTGCTGGTCCCCAGAGGAGTCAGGAAAAACTCCCCCTCCTCTAGGGAGTAACGGCCACCAAAAGCATCAATTCCCTCATACTCCAGGAGCCAGGTGCCGCTTCTTGCCAGAGGTCTTCCTTGGAACAGGCCTGGCAAGCTTCCTTTCAATGCTGGCCACACGGAGTGCCAGATCAGATTGTGACCCCCTGCTAGTATCCCCCTCACTGGGGGTTAAATGCAGGCGCGGAGGGGTAGGCAATGCCGAAGGTGGCGCAGAACTGGGAAGAGAAGTGGGCAGCCCAGCCTGGGCCGCAATGATACCTTGGGCGCACGGCACACACACCGCGGCACTGTTACTCAAAGGGGATGCCCCGCACATGGCACACAGCCGGGATTGCCCCAAAGGACCCCCAAGCACACTATCCCCAGAAGCCTCCATATGGTGATTAACACAGGCGCAATATGCCAGCACAGGGTAAAGGCTAATAAAAAGCCACCAGGGATGCCCCCCCAAGGGATGCCCCCAGAAGCCAGTAAGGGGGAGATGAGGGGGGGGGATAGGGAGTAGAACCGGGAGAAACCACAACCCACAGTTGTCCCGCCTGAAAGACATAAATAACATGCACATAAGCATCCAGCAGCACGAGCCCCAAGAAAACAAAACCCCCGAAAGGGACTCACGGACCAAGAAGACCGAAGGATCACCAAGTTGCCAGATCACAGGAGGAAGCTACACAAGAAGAAATCACCGCCACAGCCCAGGGAGGAAGAGGGGCTCCAGACACGCAGCAGACTCAAAATGGCGCCGGCAAAAGCACCTCGAGGGGCGGGCCGCGGGGGGATGACGCGATACGTGTCATCCCCAGCCCCGCCCCCCCAGAAGAGTGCGAAAACGCCGCTCACTTGACTGCGCCGGCGCCATCACAATACAATAAACGCCTCACAGTTATAGCGCCGCCCGCTGCGGAGCGTAGTACAAAGCGGCAATGGCGGCGAAAACACAGTTAAAAAACAGTTAAAACACTCGCCGCTAACACCCGCCACCCCCCCCCCCCCCGAACACACGCCGGGGAGAGAGGGGGAGGAGAGGGAGCAGGCAGCGGTAAGAGCCAGGCCAGGGATGGGGGGGCAGAAACCAAAGAAACAAGGCACGCAGTCGCCAAAACACTCACCCCCTCAGAAGCTAGGATAGGAACTCCGCATCCCTCAGTAGGCTCACCATAAAGCCTATGGCCGGCTACCCTTTGTGGTACAGGGTCTGCGGCTTGGAGCCGCGCTCCTTGAGCACCTGACCCTAGTGCTCCTCTACCCTCACCATATCCGTCAGCCAAGGCTGGGAGGCACAGAGGGTCCGGAAATGGGTGGAAACAGACATGCAGGGCCGCAGGCTTGGTTGCCCCGCTCACCTGCGCAATATAAGAGCCATCTTCTATCTTCGCAGTGTCACTGCAGAGAAAACACTGGGGAGGTCTATGGTGATTCCTGTTTTTATATGGGGCCGGGAGGAGCCACAACTCTTTTGCAGTACACTGCGCCACCTTGTGGCGGAATATCCCATACGTAAGGACTTCTTGAAGCAGGGCGTGCCATGCAATAGGAAAATTTTAAAAGTAGCCTAGGTGTCCATCAAATGGTTGTAAATAATAATCTGGGCCAAATACAGATTTGAAATGACTGCCATGCTATCAATAAAGAGGAAGTCTGGTCAAAAATGAATGGACTCCCTCTTTAATACACAGCAGTGAGAGAACCAGGATACTCACCTCTTCCAGGAGGTGAGATCGTCTGGTCATTTAAAACCATAATTCTTCATTAACTGTTTTATGACATGTTTTAAAATTCTAGAAAAACACAGGTCAAAATAAACAACACTACCCAGTATTTATAATATTAATAATGCTGGTAAATTAGGCCAATCTTGATATTTACTGAAAAGGTGTCTATCCAACAGCGCATACATGCAGCCAATAGGCGCTCGGCTCCATTCGGCTATTCTTAGCCTTCCTTGTCTTTTCTGATTGCAATGGTGGCAGTTCTTCCCTGAGGAAGGGGGTGGTTCCCCCAAAATGTTGGATACAAGGAATTGATAAATTGATAAACCCGCGCTTCGTTGTATACTACTAAATTCCTATCCTGTTGAGGTATAGTTAATGCTGCTCGACGTATAGTGACCTAATATCTCAAATAGGTTTAAAAATTCAATACATCAACATAATAACACAGAGCATGTAATTAATTTACTTAAAGCAGTCTCTTAACAGTGGCCCTTTAAATAGCCAATGTTGCTCTAATGGCAAAGTTCCTTAAAGATGAATGGTATGATCAGGATGGCTTGCATATGGTGGTTAGTTTTTTCAATGGTCACAAATTATCCACTTCAAGGATTCATTGGTGCTCTCAAATACATAACATTTCCACCATGTGCCCACCACCGGTATTAGGTACTCTAACCAAATGACATATAATGTTGCGCATTAAAATAGACTCCACCGGGGTTCCTCCACTGCGTTTGCTCCAATAAGGGTTGTTTAAACTGATTCACAGCGGGTAAATGGTATATGATATTGCGCATTAAAATAGATTCCACCGGGGTTCCTCCACTGCGTTTGCTCCAATCAAAGTTGTTTAAGCTAATTCACAGCGGGCTTCCAATATACAGGTATCCCAACTCAAGTTATTAGACGCAGTGAGTAAAATAAAGAAGAAAGATATCTAGCATAATACCGCTTTTTAATTTTAAAATCTTTAAATGGTTAAAAATGTGCACTCACATTTAAAAACAACTCTTTAAAGCATATAATGACATAGGCGAGGCTCTCACCCAATTCCAAGCTCACCACGGCCGTTGGTGTCCATGAGAAGGATGGGGGAACACTCGCATAAGAAACTTCCAATATCCTGATGGTTGAAAAATTGAATACCACCCGTCGCCGTCAACGCATTTCACTGCAATAATGCAGCTTTATCAAGAATGGCGGCGCGGCGGACCATGCTGTAATTTATGCCTTTTGATCGGGGCGGGGTATACAACGTCAGTGGCGCGTCATCACACTCCTTGCTTTTGATTGGTCTTGCTCAACAGAGAAGGACTAATTAGTGATTGGTGGCAAGATAGTGGCGCGTCATTGCGCGGCTTGCTTGTAATTGATCTTATTGGTCGGGCTATTCCTAATCTGTCATTGGCGGCAAGTTCCTTGGGCGGCGCAATATCACGGCCGGACTTGTCCACGGCCTGTCACCTGTGTGGTATTTATCTACCCCCGGAAAGTACCGCAAAGGTATCCTGCGGTGTTATCTGTATTATATGGAATAAACATAAACAGTTATCATGCTTTAATATTTAGTGGCACTAGGAATATATTAATATAGCCTGATCACTATAGCCAATGCTAGGGCATTAGATGAATTGTGCATGGGGATCTATCACCATACCTTACTATTTAGTAGCATTGTTAATAAAGCCAAATCACTGGAACGCACTGGCAGCACTCCACTTTCTGTTTATAATCTCACTGTCCTTACAGTTGAGGGCTAGTAATCATATATAGTAGAAATATTACTTGTATATTTATATATCAGACTGAAAAGGGGGCTTCTTTACATTGCCCCGATGGTCCCGATACTAGTGTATATGCATCGGCATGTATATGTGACGTCGAGAAGGCTTTCTTTCTGCAAGGGTAAAATATCCCTTACTTCGAGGGAATAATATATATTAACTCCCTCCTTTTAAAAAAAAATTTAAATCCCTCGAAGTAAGGGATATTTTATCCTTGCAGAAAGATAGCCTTCTCGACGTCACATATACATGCCGATACATATACACTAGTATAGCCCACGGAACTTGCCGCCAATGACAGATTAGGAATAGCCCGACCAATAAGATCAATTACAAGCAAGCCGCGCAATGACGCGCCACTATTTTGCCACCAATCACTAATTAGTCCTCCTCTGTTGAGCAAGACCAATCACAAGCAAGGAGTGTGATGACGCGCCACTGACGTTGTATACCCCGCCCCGATCAAAAGGCATAAATTACAGCATGGTCCGCCGCGCCGCCAGTCTTGATAAAGCTGCATTATTGCAGTGAAACGCGTCGACGGCGACGGCGGTATTCAATTTTTCAACCATCAGGATATTGGAAGTTTCTTATGCGAGTGTTCCCCCATCCTCCTCGTGGACACCAACGGCCGTGGTGAGCTTGGAATTGGGTGAGAGCCTCTCCTATGTCATTATATGCTTTAAAGAGTTGTTTTTAAATGTGAGTGCACAATTTTAACCATTTAAAGATTTTAAAATTAAAAAGCGGTATTATGCTAGATATCTTTCTTCTTTATTTTACTCACTGCATCTAATAACTTGAGTTGGGATACCTGTATATTGGAAGCCCGCTGTGAATTAACTTAAACAACTTTGATTGGAGCAAACGCAGTGGAGGAACCTCGGTGGAGTCTATTTTAATGCGCAATATCATATACCATTTACCCGCTGTGAACCAGTTTAAACAACCGTGATTGGAGCAAACGCAGTGGCGGAACCCCGGTGGAGTCTATTTTAATGCGCAACATTATATGTCATTTCGTAAGAGTACCTAATACCGGTGGTGGGCACATGGTGGAAATGTTATGTATTTGAGAGCACAATTAAACCTTGAAGTGGATAATTTGTGAAAATTGAAAAAATTAACCACCATATGCAAGCCATCCTGATCATACCATTCATCCTTAAGGAACTTTGCCATTAGAGCAACATTGGCTATTTAAAGGGCCACTGTTAAGAGACTGCTTTAAGTAAATTAATTACATGCTCTGTGTTATTATGTTGATGTATTGGATACAAGGAACTGCTTTCTACATGTCCTTTTGAATACATTTTTATGCATACGATGACTTGGAGTGCCGGTCTCAGTTTATCATTACATGTACAGCAGCGCCACTGCGGACCTGGCACCCACCTCCATAGACAGTAAGTGTGCACCTGCTCTTTGAACTGTTTTAGTTTTAGATAGTAGGTGAGTTAGGATGACTCTAATGCTCTTGCTTGTGATAATATGGAGAAGATCTAACATAACCTCACATTGGGACCCAATACTGATAACCATCATTGAATATGGTGTATTGTCCTTGTAACACCTACACAAATGATGAAGCTCTTGTTTGGTCACCGAATTTTCCTAAGTCTTGTTGGCTGTCAGTCATGGGAGAATCAGCGAAATTGCAGGCATGTCTATCCCCCTGCAGGTCTAACCCTCCAGTCCTAGAATTTAAGGGAACTGAAAATCCAAAGATAAATGTTTGATTTCTAATTTACATTAGTAAGCTCTTTATTATAGATCTTCCAATCCCTAGAGGGCACTATGAGCACATTACGCCAATATTATATATATAAACTGTTACCAGATAAAGTGTATAAAAGATAGGAACAAGCGAAAATGTGCTGCCATGACAATAGTTAGAATCATGAAACTGACCTTGGCAATTTCAAAAAGCAGTCTGCAACTCAAATAACATTTCTAGAGGTTATATTTGTAATCAGATTTAGTTATTGTTTAAAGTACCAGGCTATATATATATATATATATATATATATATATATATACAGAGAAATCTGCCTGGCAGCAGGCAAACCAGTAAGGATGCAGATGTATTGACTAAACATCGGGCACAATGCACGCCAATTACTATGTAAAACTGTAATTCCTATAATTTCCCGTTTTGCTCTACACATACACATATGTAATGTATATTATTAGCTGTACCTTAAGAATACCTACTCTTTATTACGCAGAATCCCACCTTGTAACATATGTCTTATGTGCCTAAAGCAATAATGTAATTTAGAGGTGACTCTTGCATTTACCTTCTTGCCTATGGGTATGCATGTTGGCAATCACATATATACCTTACTGGATGATCTTTGTAGCTTGCTTTGGGCTATGTTTTAAATTGTGGGAAAGACAGTTCTCATTAAAAATATAGCAATTTGAAAAAGCACAAGTCAATTAGAATGTCATATTGCTATTAAAAAAACAATTATTTAAGCAAATTAATATCAACATAATCAATATGCACAGTAAAAAATAATACATATTATTACACACTGAATAAGTTGTGTGTATCAAAGAAGAAGGGGCAGCACTGGTATAATAAGATCCACGATTTATTAATCCAAAAAAAAAAAAAACAGAGTACAGCACACATAGATAAAATCCAGAAGCACGGCCATGTTATGCGTTTCGAGCCTATTACAGTCCCTTAATTAGTTACTATAGTAGATCAAACTAGCAGCCAAACTAATTGGATTTTGTAAGGGGTCAGATATCACAGTACAGGTCTGTGTCCAATGGCAGATTCAGGTAAAATACAGAAGTTGGTGAATGCACCTCTTTATATTACACATGTTTTAAGAGCTAACTCTGTTGCCTATTAAATATAAATTGTATATCAAAATTGGTGTAAAAATACAAATATGACTATGATATTTTATTCAGTCTAGTTTAGGATCCACTCATTGTTATACAGAAGTAAAAAAAAATATACTTTGCTTGTGAGCAATGTAACACAAGAAGTTAAGAACAATGTTCTGTATCGAAATGGAGGTCATTAAGTTGTTGCTTGAAACTCTAATTAGCAGAGGCCAAAACAACCGGTAATGGCAACATAACTTACAATGAGCATGTTGTTATGGGTTCAGCAGAAGGCGTATCACATCTAGGATGCTAAAATAAAGTCTATGATCCTTAAACCTCTGCAGTGATGTCATAGCTCAGTTTTTAATTAAACCATTTGACTGCAGCAATCGACCATTATAATAAAATAGGAAATAAAGCTGATCAGGTATTTTTGTAGTGTTATGGAACCCATAAAAAAAACATGCTACCCGAATCTGCTCTACCAACAGCAAATAAAGAAAGGACCTCTTTTCCATTTTCCATAACAAGCAAGGCAAGAGGGAGACCTTTATCTAAGAGTGAGCACATATGAGGTCCAGTAAGATAAAAAAATACCGTTATGTGGAGTCTTATAATCCCTCAGGTAGAGAGTTATTTTGAAATCTTCAAACTAGGCATTTTGTAGATTCCTTGACTCAAGGTTACCTTGACTAGGAAAATCTATCCCCAGAGGACTAGATTAAAATAGCTGAAAGTTTAGTTAACGTTTTGTCCCGATAAACTGGCTTTAAGATATTATTTATATGGCACCTTACCCCTGACAGTATATAGCAGGGTACTTGGTGGCTTTAGGAGATGTGGTTTAAAAGGGACCCAACTCCACATCTTCTGGGATTGTCCAAAAGCTTAGGATTCATTCAGTGCTGGGTTAAAATATGATTCATTCAGTGCTGGGTTAAAACTTTTAGAAAAAACAGCGGGAAACCTTTTTAGGAGGAC
Organism: Gastrophryne carolinensis; assembly: GCA_027917425.1. Taxonomy (NCBI): domain Eukaryota; kingdom Metazoa; phylum Chordata; class Amphibia; order Anura; family Microhylidae; genus Gastrophryne; species Gastrophryne carolinensis. Next base: position 329,974,390 of record CM051239.1, read on the forward strand.
ATAATATGACCCTATACAACCACAATTTACTATTGCAAAGGAGACGATAGCTAGGACTTGGGTTAAACTAAGTTAAGAATTTCAGAAAGTCACAACTAGGACAACAGGACTATGGTCAACGAGATTCTTGCTTCCACTTTGCTTGACAGACAAAAGGTCTGGGCTACCTGGTTGAATTACATTAATGGAAGGAACAGGATGACTTCATTTTACCCTGAGGTTGGGTACCATGAGTGTATGGCCAACATTGTGTGAATCTGTCCCCCTCTTTGATTTCTTTTTTCCTCTTTCCTTGCAGGTAAACAGTGGAGTGTGGTCATGTATATTACAAATTGCTTTGGGGTTATTCTAGAAACTTTGCCACCTCATTTATTTGAAGCATATATTGTATGATATTTATTCTGGTTCTTCAGATACTGTATGGATGGGTGAGGGTAATTATGTGTACAAGCAAAATTGCTTATGTATGCCTGATTCCATCTCTGTATGTTTTCGATTTAACCAATAAAAGCTTATTGAAAAGAAAATAGCACCTTTACATTATAAATATACAGTTTGCAATAGAAAACACATGTGCGCTAATCAATCAAAAAGTTTCCTTTTTACTGACTGGCCAATACTTTATTCCTGCACTTTGCTTATAAAATTCAATTTATAAGATGCTACAGTTAATCTTAGATGTGATGAAAACAAATGACTGTAAACTCCTATTTCCTGTTTGAAAAAAAATGGAGGAAGTTCTATATGAAGCTAAAGAATTGCAGAGCTAAAGCGACTTGTCTGCCTGCATTTACCAGCCATTCATCAGGGACATTGCTTAATACTGGGTTTTTCACAAATAAGATTACACTAAGATTAAAAAAAAATGTGTGGCTAATCCAACTTTTTATCCATGTGTTTTTTTCAAAGGAATGGCACATAACACTGCATCAAACACAGCAAAGGAGTCACATACACAACAGCACCTTCACTTCTTGTGTCCTTGTAGTCAGCACTGCACATAGCTGGCATCTATATAACAGCAGTGTTTACAGAACATCTGTAGCTTATACATTTATAACCCTTGCACATCTTCTTGGTGGAATCCGCTTGGCAACTGGAATGTTTTCAAATGTTCTATGTACCTCCTCTGTTATCCCTATAGCTTTCTCCAGTGTCGAGTATGCTGATTAGACGGGAGGACGCTCATGTGCCGTATGACTGGGGAAAGGTGAGTCAGTTCGGTGACCTGAGGAGTTTTACGCAGTGGAGCATCCCCGATTAGACCCGGATAGTCAAAATCCTGGGTCTTGGTCCACTATAAAATGCAAACCAGCCACACCCTGAATTCCTCCAGTGTGTATTGGGTAAAAAGCTGGTGTATGCTTTTTTAATTTTAAATATGTCGTGCCATCTATATCATATCATATACCTATTATTTCCCTCTACCTAAAACTAAGAAATAGAAAAGATTTGATAGATTGTATTGATCAATTCAAACTTCCAATGGGAAATACCTCAGATCTGTCAAGTCATTTTATACATAAGGTGGCAGCACAGCAAAATTAAAGCAAATATGGGACATTTAGTCAAGTGCACTTCTGACATCTGGTTGCAGCTCATGAAAAAATCAGGACATTTTAGTCAATCAATCATAGGGTGCGGCCACACCCTCTGCATTTACTACAATAGAGGGGGGCATGTCAGGCCCTGGCACACCCCCTTCATTGTAATAAATGGAGAGGTGGCATGAGCAGCGCCACTATGAATGAATGAACTTGATATTGTGACCTGCCATCGATCCTGACCCCATGTTTGGGGCCCTAGGCAGTGTGTAAAGCGTGGGCTGTGTCACAGGCTTGGATCCAACAATCAGGTGAGTTGTTAGTCACTTGACTAGCACAAATCAGCTGAAAAGGTTAAGTACCTGTGAAGGAACGGTCCAGCTTAAGTTAAGAAACCTCACATATCCCAGGTTGGAGTTCCTCTTTATTCCTCCTGTTATATATGCACAAGTCCGTATCTCTCTTCAGGAAGAGATAATTAGCATGTATGTGTTGAATAGCACAGAGCACAGACCTTCCCCCCTGCTGATCCTGTCACACCTTAGTCTGGGAAGATGCCGGTTAGTCTGTAGCTCGCTGGACCCCTTGCTGTGAATTTGTCATATCAAGGATGAAAACCGCAGACTGACGGCACCAACAGAAATTGCTCCATAACTGCGCGTCCATGTATCCCAGCACCAAACCAGGTACAGGATCAGAACCGGCTCACAAAACCGCAGAAGGGGATAGGTAATTGCATTCTCAGAAATAAAGCAAAGCCCCGTAAATGGAGATCTAAGGTTCTGATCCGCTTAGGAACCCCATTTATGGACTCACTGGGTGCATGGCGTCCAGCCCGATAGTTTGGTACAGCTTCCAAGGCCATACGACCCCCCTGATCCAAGTTATAACCTCTAAAGGGTTTTAGGGCAAAAGCACGCTCCAGAACCATGGGAGGGAGGGAGCCAGGTAGCTGTCACTCATCTGGAGGGGGATATGCGGTCAGCATACTGGAGGTGCCCATCATCATCATCATCATCATCATAAGCTCTTGACATACCCCTTGTGAGAGCTCCCCCATCACTACTACAACTGCATATTAAGGTAACTGCCTATTGTTTCTCTGTGTAACGCACTCTATCCTGTAACAGTCTCAGAATAGCATATTTTTATCACCTGTATCATTTCATATTACCTCATAGTTAAATGTTTGTTATTACTGCCTAGTGTGCTTATAGCATTAAAACTTATATTTAATCTGAGCGATCTGTTTTGCCTTAAACCAAGAATCTGTGTGTCCGGAGGCTTCGGGCCTTGTATCCCTGATAGGAGGGGTTGGACAAAGGGTTTTGGGAACGCGGTCTTTGTGTCGGGAGGTCCCTGGTTTGTAGTGGAACCACGTGACCGCGGTTCCCTGACAGTACCCTTTTTTTTGCCTTTTGTATGACTTTTAACAAAATGGGTGTTGTTCCCTGCCTCTCAAATCATTGCCCTGGCTAAGTCGAGCCATTTGACTGGCCACCGCAGTCAGGTGGCCTGCAGGACTCTTTTGGGTTTCCAGTCGCTGGTGACCATGTGGCCACTGACGCCAATTACAGGGCTTGATTTTGCTGGGTGAGCGATATGAAAGCTACAATTTTTGGGTGCTACAGCATGGGGGGGCATTGACAATCAGGATACCCTCCATGCAGGGAACAACCCACAATTTTTGGAAAATGGGTGGTGTTGCGGTTTAAAGCACATTAAGGCGGGAATAGTGCTATAGCGAAAGACATAGCTTTTGCGAGTTGTCCTTTGTGACATTCGGTATTCACATGTCATCTACAAACGTTAGATACTATTATATTTAAACCCTTCAGTCTTTCTCTATTTCATGCAAACATGCATCATTTATATCCCTAAAACAAAAGCACTGGAAAGCAAGCAAGCAGATGTGCCCCTTGGGAATAAAACTGGCACATTGAAGATAATTTATTAGGCTGGAAACAGCATTGTTTTGAGGAGCAGCAGTATTTTTACTGCATTTCTCCTACAAAAAAAAACACTTTCCTTTTTGAGCAAAGTCACAAAGCCATGCCAGGATGAAAATGAAGATGCTGTTTTTGTTGCTTCAGTTTAATGGAAATGCCTATGCAGCTTTTTAGACAGGAATTATGGCCGTCAGCAAAACATAGATTTGGTGACTCAAACAAAGCCTACATTACATTTGATTCACTGATCCTTTTCAGCTCCTGTCTTGCCATTCATTACCACTGCACACTCTTCCACCACGCTGACAGTCTATCTATATGTGTAAAGGGAAAAATCCACTTTTCAATGCTGATAGAATGGTCGATCGCTTTAGAGGATGGAAAAGCAAAAAAGAAAAATCATATTAAGGTTTGAGCTTTTTTAGGGTCAATGGATGTGTATACCCAAGGGTTAATGTACAAAGTACTTGGATAAAATAGGTCAGAACCCAATTACCATTATATCAAAAATCCTGTAGTCATAACAGGCTCATTATATGGTACTCACTAGCATATTAAATCAGAGATAACAAAGCAGTGCAAGGCTCAAGGCAGACAGCTGTCTGGAATTCATGTCTACCTGCAGCAGAAAAAATCCTAGGCAATTAAGAGTGTGAGTTTCATATGATCATTAGTCGTAGGGGTGCATGCGGCGCATTGCTGAGCATCCTTCCCTGACAGGCGCTAACCCCGATCAACCTTCCCATGCAAAGGGCATAGCAGAAATATTACAGACATATGTTCTACAAATCTAGTTTTTTCTCTCTATCATACTTTTTTTGAAACTCTGAATTCTATGGCTGTTTTGAAACTAAACACAGCTGAAACACACTGTAAAGTTTGTCCCCTTTGTCCCCAGCAGTGATTGCGACTGTAATGAAGAAACACTAACCAGTGGCAGAAAAATACAGCACCAAAGATTTCAAGGAGGAAAAATATGATGGGCAATGCCGGAAAAACAGCAGTACAAAATGGCGCTCAATGGTGCTGGATTAATCGGTCAGCTGGTCCAACAGGTGCTGACATGGGCCGGCCAATACCTACGGGCATCAATCAAAACGAATTAGTTAGTGATCTGTGCTGCGACTGCTATCACCAATGTTGTACACAGCACAGCGCCAGATCAGAAAAATGCCAGTGCTCCAAAACTGTTGCTATAGCCACAAAAATGATGCTAAAAGGAGCGCATCATAAATAAGGCACTAAAGCCAGGGACAGACATGCAACAAAGGCAATGACTATGCAATACAATTGTTACACTTCCAGGATGGATGTTACCTACTCTTTACACTGCTGACATATGAAGCCTGATTTATGAAATGGGCCATTCTGTGCCAATTTCATGACATTGGCGTTCGCCTTGGCTTGTCAGCATCATTTTTTTGCTGCTGTTATTTTTCCGTAATTGTAAATTGAATGTTCTGTTCTTAAAGAATCAGCTTGTATTTGTTAACTAGGTTTCTCCCTATAGGCCACCCTGTGTACCTATTTGCTCCTATGCTGGATATAACAGCGCCAATGAGTGCTACTCTGTTCCGCCAACTTCTGGCAGCTGCATGTCATATTTGGTCACTTATATGGCGGAGGTTAGTGGTGGATTCTATAGGCACTGGTTGCCATTTTTGTAATGCATTTGATGCCATTTTTAGTTGTTAAAGTGGACCAAAAACCCACGGCCTATAAGATTCCAGGGCTGCTTGATTCCCTCCCCCCTTGGCATACAGATTCAGGATGCCCTGCTGTGTGAAACCCTCCAGGTCACCCAGTAAACTGACCTTCTCCCCGCTAGGCGCAACAGAGCACATGTGAGCAGCGGCCACTCCCCTCTACCCCTTTAGCAGGGCGCGCACCTGCGTCAGGCATTTGTGAATAGCCGGCATGGGCACACTAGCAGGGGATGCACCCGCTGACCGCGCTCAGGTCCGCTCACTTAGATGATTCCTTAGACAATGGGGCGGGAGCAGATCCAGCAAGGACCAAAACCCAGGACAGTTAGATGAAGGCATTTATGAAGGAAAACGTTATTTTTTTAAATTTTGTAAAAGAATAGCAGTTATCTCCATCTACAGTATTAATAATGGTACAAGATGCAATCATATTTGTTAACAGTGTATACTTTCCATGTACACTATGACAGTCACTCACAATTAAATTACATTTAAAAGTCTTCGGTAGCAGTAATTATTTACCAACTGATGGAAACACTGGAGAATATTAGACAGGCCAGCACACAAGTAGACACGCATCTAAGCACAGTGCATTTACAAAACACATTAGCCTGTCATTATGGCTGTTTTCACTGCCTTAGTCGGTGTGTTAGTCATCTAGTCTGTACTCAGTTTTTTTTAAGTTATAAAATCGTCTGGTAAAACTAGTTTTGACAGGTTCTTGGCAAGGCAGCTCCTTTACTTTCTCTATTTTTTATTTTGTTTGCCATCCAGCAAACATTCAGTGTAGAGCTTAATCTAGTCACTCCATTCTCTATTTAAACAAAAAAAAACTTTTTATAGGAACTTTCTGTGATAAATAAAAAGCGGTGCGGCTTATACAGTTTTTTCAAAGTGTTGTGTTTTATTATTGAGCAGCGGTCTTTATGGCAAAATTGTTTTTTTATTGGGTTACTCATAAATCACAAACATTTCAGACACAAGGGGCAGCGCTTAATGCATCATCGAGCCCTTCTATGTACCAATTCACTTGTCTATGTCTATAGATGCCTTAGGGCGCCTTGTCAGTAAAAATGCTTGAAAAGTCTTGTGCATTAACACATGTGTATTGACATCCATTGTCAGGTCATGCATTTTCCAACACACTGGAGGCAAGAAACATATTGGATAAAAAGGATAAAAGGAAGCTACTGGATTTTAGGGACTGATTTACAGTACTGAGCATGGTTGGTCTGAGACGCTAAAATTTAGATACTAGGTGTCTAATATCCATGGAAGAGTTTTGTCCCATGCCAGCCTGCTAGTCTTCCTCAGAAATAGTAATAATTAAGTTTAGCATCAAAACAACCGGATTCTGCTGCCCACGAATCTAAATTCCCACTCTCATCCTTTCCCTGAACCTATGAAGTCAGATTTGGGTATAAATTAAGGGGTTTATGTAAGAAATGCTAAAGCCACGCAGTATCAGATGAATGTCAGGTCCCAGTGCAAAAGGTGTAGTTATCAAGTCAAAAATCCAGAGTGGCTCTGATAGTGCCAGGTAGTGTCCTACCATCAGCGTTTTTATATATATGTTTTTCTTTTGGGGGGGCTGGTATATGGGCCACAGAATCCCTGGGGTGTTTAGTATGTTTTTTGTATACATTTTAGGCACTTTTGCGTTGCGCTGCAAACTTTTTGGGCCGTAAAAAATCTGTGTCATGTCTTTCAAGTATACTCAATGCAATTCCCTTTTTTTAATTTTAATTTGCTGCCCTGACCCTAAAAAAAAAAAAAAACACTGGGGTTACAACGGGAGCTGTCGCCCTGTAATCCCCCTTTCACGGCATCCGTGTGGGCGCTGTGTTCTTTAAAGGTAAAATCGCTGTCTTTCTAGCACTCTCAGCTGGCGCTAGGGGTCACTAGCACATTTGTGCATGCAAGGCCAGTGCTGCACCCAGCCGCCGGCTGGAAGCGAGCGCAAGCTGAGCGCTGGCTGGCTCCACCCCCTCAGCAGTGCGAACGCTGATAGCGTCTCAGAAGAGATGCTCATCCAGCTCCCTAAAAAATATAATAAATTAGGCTCTAAAAAAAAATCACCTGCTCCCTATGGTTATCCCCTTTTATTCTGGGATCAGAGCAACATATGCAGGGTATTCCAGTAAAGAGGATTCACTGGAATATTCACCCAATTTGCGTGTAGCATCAATCAGCCCTGCCACTCCCATTACAGAGGATAGCACAACAAAAGGTGATCCTTTTTTTCTAAAAGTAAAAAATGAGAAAATTGTATAGCCCTACACAGTGGGAATAATTTTTGGGTCTGCCTGGCAATGATTTTCCTGGTGCTGCTTGCTACCTTTCTCCACATCAGGATCAATTAATCTAAACTAAAATGAATCTAAACTAAATTAACCCAATGTCTTCTGCCACCTTTTCCTGTAGTTTATACTTGCGCTAAGTGCAGGTGAGACAAAAGCAGTCCAGAGACAAGGGGTTTTACCTTTTAAAATCAGCAAGGGTGCTCAATACCCAATTCAGGCTTACCTTTAGGGGAAGGAAAGGGAGGAGGTGGAGCTTGATTAATTAGCTACATTTAAAAAAAAGTTTAACATTAAAACATATGTTTAGCCTAGAATGTATTTTCCTAAAATATGTAAAGATATAAAATAATTTGAAAGCTGAAAAAAAAACAGCCCCACTCCTCCATTTTGCCTAATTTGGGATGCCCTTGGTGAACACACACCTAAATTAACCTAAATCCTAAATTAAGATGCACCAGAGACAGGCATAAAAGATATGTGTCCTCTTTAAAATGATATTTACATCCTGGCTGCTTGATTACCTGCTCTGGCTTTGACCCACTTCCCGGTCTGATACTGACTATTTAGCTTTATCTGCTCTTTGTTGTTTTACATTTGAAAAGGCAAATAAATGCTCATAAATGCTTTAAATCACACAGCAGTATATAACGGAGTATATAGCAGCGAGTGCATCACAGTTAATTTTGTGAGGCAGATAAAAGTTAAAAAAGTTATTATAATACATATTAGTCAATAGGGACAATAAACTGCACACCGTATAGAACAGCAAAGCTTCTAATTTCCAATACACACCAGGCATTAAAAAGTAATAACGTTGGAATATTACCTACTCAACCGTTCAGGCTGATCAAGTTACCTCCACAGCCATTCCTATATTCTACAGGACTGAAAATTGACTGTTCATTTTTCAGCCACTAGGCAACGTGCCAGAATCAATAGAACATTTCACTTTTGGAAGACCAGACTTTTAACAATAGCAATGCAAATGTTCTAATAACAATCGTTCTCTCATATAGTGCTTCTTATTTAATTTACTGCAAACCAAAGATATTTTAATACCACTTGACAATACCAAGTAGTTTTTCTATTGTGTTTGGGGCACTGGACATTTAATAAAATGACAAACACTTTCTGTACATAGGCAACTATGACTAGACCATTGGGGTGAGAGAAATCCTATTGAAGGGGTCCAGGGAAAGATCTGTTGGTCGCCCTTCGGTAACCTCACTATAATAAATTATATTACTGCTCCAAACCCCCCCGTTATATGAAGCATCACAAATATATGTAAATATTTGGACACTTCGAAATCCCTTTTGAAATTTCACAGTAACTAGATTTGTGGATATTATTTTAATAAGAATAGCACAGCTTTTACTTGGTCACTCTCAAATTGTTTTTTCAACATCTTTTTTATTGAGGTCCAGCATAATACATTTAAAACTACGACTGACGGAATGTAGGTATCTTAACAACACTTCCAATTTGGTGCCTTACTGTTAAATATACATCACATCATGACACTATATCCCATTATCCAGAATTTAGGAGTAATGCCATGGAGGTACAGATATTTCCAAAAGAACTTTATCCCAATCTTAAACACCGGCTACCCTAGTGGTAGGCAAGAGAGGCACCCCGCAGTGGACTCCCCCCCCCCACAATTGGAGGGTCTCCTGCTACCAGTCTCATAATGTACCAGTTGGTGTCTTTGAATGTTAATAAAGCTTTCCCATGTATTGAAAAAGCTCTCGACCTTCGATTCTTTTTGAGAGGCCGTATTAATCCAATCAAATTTGAAGAATGATTGTAACTTTTCTAAGAAAATCATGAATTGGGGCAGATCTGGGTATATCCAGGTTTGTAATATAGTTTTCCTCACAATTGCTGAGGTGATTAATAATAGCCTCTTAGTGCCCTTGGACACTCGCAAGCCCATCTATCATATATTCCCTAAATATTGACCATTCTGGTGTAGGTGAGGCATAGGTTACAAGAGGTCACTCACAATTTATCACTTTAGGTAAATGTATGTCTTAACTGTGACAAAGGCAGACGTTAGTATACATTTTTAGTATTATCCTTATTACTAAACTGATTTCATGCATGTGGGCAGTATGTAAAGTAAATGCTTAGTCATCTGTAAACTCTAATAAAATCCCCTTTTTATATTAAAAGAATATTAAAAACAGTGCAACAAATACATAAAAGGAAAATGCTTTATTTACTATAGCTGTTGTAAACATTGTTCTTTCATTTTGTTCATTTATGTTAAATAGAACAAAAAACATGTGGCCTTCATGCTAATCTGACCTAAAAAACTCTCAATTAATTATTGTATAAGGTGACATACGACAGGTGCATAAAGGAATTAGCAAGCGAAATCCACCACACATAGGCAGAAAGGCCACCCAGGAGGAAAACCAATTTAATGAAACTATCTAGAATTTATCACAGCTGTCAGACACAAAGCATTAATGTTAAGAAGGTTTTTGCTATGTTACAGTGACAATTGTACATAAAAGTTCTTCAAGTACATCCAATGTAAACACAAGTCGATTCAGCACCATTTGCAAGAAGTTCACTTTACGTAGAAAAAAAACGGGTAGGTTTTCAATCTCCACCTGGTGAGGAACCACCCCCTAGGTAGACAATAAAAAGTAATGGCAGTTTTTACTACAAAAATATAAGTGCACTTTTTACACCTGGTGCAGTATCCAGGTGTAAAATGCGTGATCATTTTTTGGGAGCAAAAGCTGCCATTCAATTTCATTTCATTGTCTTTTTTTTTTCACCTAAAGTGAACTTTTTACAAATAGTGCTGAATCAACCTCATAGTCATTTTGAAAATTGTTCTTCTTTTGTTGTTTGCTTTATACATTGCGCACAGTCTATAACAGTTTTCAGTCATTTCCATTATTATGGAAAAGTACACAAGAGGAAATCGTTGACTACAGATGGTGTCGGCGACATTTAATCTTTTTGTTTCGCTATAATGCTTCTAGGTAACAGGAATGGGTGTTATGCAGTCGGTACTGCATAGTTTAATGGAAAACTGATTAAGGTAGGTTAATATACTAGCTAACTTAGAAATTATTTCTATTATGACACCAATAAGCTATTGTCAGGTGTATCATGGTCGCTTTCCAACTTTACTAGGCAGTATCAACGTACTAACACAATTAGTTAAAACATAAGTCTATACATGAGAAATGTTGACCAAAATAAGCAGGAGGTCCATCTTTCAATAAGCTACCATAGCTGCCAGTCCCCACTTCATAGCGCCAAATGTATAAGTGTCTAAATTGAGAAGGCGCTAGACAGAAATATGGAAGAATGATTTCTACACAGATGTGAATTTTGACCATCTTAAAAACTGTGGACGTAAATACATCACCAAATTATACTTGTCTAACGGCAAACAACAAAACGTAGGGTTCTTGTGTGGTCACTGTTAGAATGACCAATGGCACACCACTGATTATTGAGAATGTGCCTCTTCTGTTGCACAGTCTAATGTCTTCTTGGCAGCAATCTTACATTAGGCCCTAAGGGATTTCACAAAGGCCCCGAACAATGAGAAGGCAAAAACCTCATTCCAACCACTATTGAAAAATGAAGACAAAAAGGGGAAAAAGTTAAATCAATAATTTTTGCTCATATTTGGGTAAAACTAGAGCTAGCTAGCTTTATGGGGGGGGGGGGGCAGTTATACCCAGAGTCAATATCTTGGGAAGTCAATGAGAGAGAAACCGGCATATATTAAACTTTCCCAGTATGAAATTATTGATCAAGTGATTCTTGAGCTGGGAATCAGGTATATTACCAAATCTGATCTTCTTCCGAATTCTAAATAATTTTAAATTGAGCCACATTTGCTAAAATTGAGCTTAAAAGATGGTTTGCATGCCCCTGTACAATGGTTAGGGTTGCCCATTATTGTTATTCTTGGCCAGTTCTGGCCTGCATTACAAAGCCTAGCAGAGTGAAATAATGAAGTTGACCTTTACTTTGTAGTTTACAGCTTCCACCTGGCATTGTGGTTTGTGCCAATGCGGCAAGCAAGAGATACCTACCCCGTATATTAGCAAATTTGTAGTAGTTTGAAGTAGTAGTAGTTGAAAGAGGTTGGATAGTCACTTAATAAGGTGCCAATGTATGGTCACATTTTCATAAGATCAACTAAACAAGCTGCTGTACATTACAAGACAAAAAAATCAAGACCGGTAGTATTTAGAGATGAGCGAACTTTTGAAAAATTCGATTCGACTGATTCGTCGAATTTTCTGACAAAAATCGTTTCGACCCGAATTTATTTGCGACGAATCGCTATTACAAATGGCTATTTCTGAGCCTCCTAGAGCCTCAATAGGCTTGTAAACCATTCTGCCTTGCTGTAACACGCATAGGACGCGTGCTGGGTTAGTGAAATAATACTGTAAATAATTATCACATGCAGATCGGAGGCATCGCTAATAGAATCGCAAAGCGGCACAATTGCAGAGAGTTGAGGTGGCATCACTATGAGGGGCCCCTATAGTGCCTGAAAAACACACCCTGGAGCTGGCAGCATCAGGAGCCCAAAAATTAGCTGAATCACACCCTGGAGTTGCAAGCAGCAGCCGCAGCCCAAACATTGCTTTAAAGAGACACTGGAGTTGGCTGCAGGAGCCCAAAAATTGAATGAATCACACCCTGAAGTTGCAAGCAGCAGCAGCAGGAGCCCAGACATAGCTTTAAAGAGACACTGGATTTGGCTGCAGGAGCCCAAAAATTGGATGAATCACACCCTGGAGTTGCAAGCAGCAGCAGCAGCCCAAACATAGCTTGAAAGAGACACTGGAGTTGGCAGCAGGAGCCCAAAAATTGGATGAATCACACCCTGGAGTTGCAAGCAGCAGCAGCAGGAGCACAAACATTGCTTTAAAGAGACACTGGAGTTGGCTGCAGGAGCCAAAAAATTGAACGAATCACACCCTGGAGTTGCAAGCAGCAGCAGGAGCCCAAGCATAGCTTGAAAGAGACACTGGAGTTGGCAGCAGGAGCCCAAAAATTGGATGAATCACACCCTGGAGTTGCAAGCAGCAGCAGCAGCGGCCCAAACATAGCTTGAAAGAGACACTGGAGTTGGCAGCAGGAGCCCAAAAATTGAATGAATCACACCCTGGAGTTGCAAGCAGCAGCAGAAGGAGCACAAACATTGCTTTAAAGAGACACTGGAGTTGGCTGCAGGAGCCCAAAAATTGGATGAATCACACCCTGGAGTTGCAAGCAGCAGCAGCGGCCCAAACATAGCTTGAAAGAGACACTGGAGTTGGCAGCAGGAGCCCAAAAATTGGCTGAATGACACCCTGGAGTTGCAAGCAGCAGCAGGAGCCCAAACATTGCTTTAAAGAGACACGGGAGTTGGCAGCAGGAGCCCAAAAATTGGATGAATCACACCCTGGAGTTGCAAGCAGCAGGAGCCCAAACATAGCTTGAAAGAGACACTGGAGTTGGCAGCAGGAGCCCAAAAATTGGATGAATCACACCCTGGAGTTGCAAGCAGCATCAGGAGCCCAAACATAGCTTGCAAGAGACACTGGAGTTGGCAGCAGGAGCCCAGAAATTGGCTGAATCACACCCTGGAGTTGCAAGCAGCAGCAGCAGCAGCGGCCCAAACAGCTTGAAAGAGACACTGGAGTTGGCAGCAGGAGCCCAAAAATTGGATGAATCACACCCTGGAGTTGCAAGCAGCAGCAGGAGCCCAAACATAGCTTGAAAGAGACACTGGAGTTGGCAGCAGGAGCCCAGAAATTGGATGAATCACACCCTGGAGTTGCAAGCAGCAGCAGGAGCCCAAACATAGCTTGAAAGAGACACTGGAGTTGGCAGCAGGAGCCCAAAAAATACAATTCTGTGAAGTACTCACCTGTAGAATTGGTATTATACGTATACAGTACGTCCTGCTCCAGATATAATACTTACACTTGAGTTATCCTCCGCCAGAGGGCGCTGTGCTCTGCAGACATGCAAAAACAGGCTCCTCCCAGCCCTTCATATACCCAGGGACCTCCCACAAATCCCCAGCATTGAAAAGCAGTGAACCAGAAGCCGGGAGAAACCAACCACCAAAACAACTGGTAATGATAACAATAACAGCAATCACCATACATGGGATCCAGAATAATGCAAAAACTAGGGTGGGGTGGAGCAGGACGTACTGTATACGTATAATACCAATTCTACAGGTGAGTACTTCACAGAATTGTATTATTCTAAGTATACAGTACGTCCTGCTCCAGATATAATACTTACACTTGGGACATCCAATAGCAGTGTCCATAACAGTAGGGTGGGATCCCCAACAAAAAAGGCAACGGCACGTAGCTTAAACTACAATCGCCTGCAAAACCTTGCGACCAAAAGCAGCATCAGCTGAGGCCCGAACTTCAACCTTGTAAAACTTTGAAAAGGTATGAACAGAAGACCAAGTAGCGGCCTTGCAAACTTGTTCAACAGAGGCCTGGTGCTGAAAAGCCCAAGAGGCACCAATAGCACGAGTGGAATGAGCAGTAAGACGGAAGGGAGGACTCTTCCCCTTAGCAGAATAGGCTTGAACCACAGCCTGATGGATCCACTTGCTGATAGTAGACTTGGCAGGAGCCAAGCCCTTCCTAGGCCCAGAAGGCACAACGAAGAGAGCATCAGTCTCCCTGAAAGCCGCAGTGACAACCAGGTAGTACTTCAAGCACCTGACCACATCCAAGGAGTGCAGAACCCTTTCCTTGTCATTACTAGGATTGGGGCACAAGGAAGGAAGAACAATGTCCTGATTCAAATGAAAGGCAGACACAACCTCAGGCAGGAAATCCGGCTTAAAGCGGAACACCACCTTGTCCTGGTGTCTCTCATAGTATGGAGACTGGATAGAGCAGCCAGCTCAGACACACGCCTAACCGAAGTTATGGCCACCAAAAAGACAACCTTGAGAGTAAGAACAACCAGAGCAGCATCTTGAATAGGCTCAAAGAGAGCACCCTGCAAGGCAGATAAAACCAAGTTTAAATCCCAAACGGGAACCACAGGTTTATGAGGGGGACGCGCATGAGTGACCCCCTGAAAGAAGGTCTTAACCCAATGATGATGAGCAAAGGTCTTCTGAAAGAAGATGGACAGGGCAGAAACCTGTCCCTTCAGAGTACTGAGTTTTAGACCTAACTCCAAACCATGCTGTAAGAACTCCAGAACCCTGGGGACAGAGAACTCCCTACAGGGAAGAGACCTAGACTAACACCAGTCAATGTAGGTACGCCATACTCTATAATAGATAGCAGCAGAAGTCTTCTTCCTAGCCTGCACCATAGTGCCCACCACAGAGGCAGATAAACCCTTCTCCATCAAGATGGAGGTCTCAGCAGCCAGGCCGTCAAAGCCAGCGTTTGTAAATTGGGATGGCGTAGGGAGCCCTGAGTTAGCAGGTCTGGCACCCCTGGCAGATCGCACTGGTCTACTGCCATTTGAACCACGTCTGCGAACCACACTCTTCTTGGCCACTAGAATCACAGGCACCCCTTCCAGAGCAATCTTGCGCAGAACCCTGCTCAGCAGGGGTAATGGTGGAAACACATACAGGAGCCGAAACTCCTTCCATGACATGGACAGGGCATCCGTGGCCAAGGCCAGAGGGTCCTGAGACAGGGACACGAAGGCCGGGAGCTTGTGGTTGTGGCGGGATGCAAACAGGTCCACATCCGGTAGACCCCAACGGTGACACAGGGACTGGAATACCCTGTTGCAGAGGGACCACTCTCCCTGATGGGACATCCCCTTGCTCAGAGCATCTGCAAGCCTCCGCCCATGTCAGAATCTGAGACACCTCCCGGAGGGCACTCTTGCTCCGAGTCCCTCCCTGATGGTTGATGTATGCAACTGCCGTCTTGTTGTCTGAGTGTACCTGGACCGACAGTCCCCTCAGGTTTTGGGTCAACCGCTCCAGTACCAACCGGACTGCCCGCAGTTCCAGAATGTTGATAGGTAAGTGGGCCTCCCGAGGACCCCACGTCCCCTGGAAGCGCAGGGACTTCCAGAATCCCCCCCCAACCTGACAGACTGGCATCCGTTGTGACCGTCTCCCAGGAAGGGGCCAGAAAGGACCTGCCCCCTGTCAAGTTCTCGAGGTCCAACCACCACGCAAGGGACCGTCTGACCGAGGGGGGAAGCACACCCCGTCCAAGGACGCTGGGTTCTTGTCCCATACTGACAGAAGGTGAAGCTGCAGAGGTCTCAAATGGAACTGAGCAAAGGGCACTGCCTCGAAGCTTGCCCCCATCAGGCCCACCAGCTGCATTCCCTGCCTGATGGAGGGCTGTGGGCACGAGAGCAGGAACCTGGCCTGCACAGTCAGAGCTTCCACCTTCTGTTGAGGAAGGAATATCCGTGACTGAACCGTATCCAGAATCATTCCCAGGAACGGGGGTCACCGAGGATGGGGACAGAGAGGACTTGGGGTAATTGATCACCCAACCGAAGGACTCCAGGGTGGACACTACCAGCTGGGTGTCCAACTCTGCCTGCCGCAGAGACCGAGAGGTGATGAGGATGTCGTCCAGGTAAGGCAGCACGCGTATGCCCCTTAGCCTTATCAGTGACATCACCCCTGCCAGCACTTTGGTGAACACCCTGGGAGCCGACGTGAGGCCGAATGGCAGAGCCACAAATTGCTAATGCTGATCTTTCAGTGCAAATCTGAGAAACCTTTGGTGTCCTGCAAACACCGGAACGTGAAGGTAAGCATCCTTGATGTCTACTGACGTCATGAAGTCCCCTGGGCGCAATGAGCCAATGGCCGAGCGCAGAGTTTCCATGCGGACTGCGGTGGAGCGTTGCTCCGTCAAGCACGCATGGTGCTGCCTACCTTCACCCGACCAGCGCAGCCCAGGCTGGGAGGCACATCACAAGGAGGACGGGTGGTAATAGTCCCACAGGGCCGCAGGCTGTAATAGCCTCGCTCACCTGCGAGAGAGTGATACCTCATGTCTTCGCAGTCAGCACTGCAGAGAAATCTGGGGATTTGTGGGAGGTCCCTGGGTATATGAAGGGCCGGGAGGAGCCTGTTTTTGCATGCCTGCAGTGCACAGCGCCCTCTGGCGGAGGATAACCCAAGTGTAAGTATTATATCTGGAGTAGGACGTACTGTATACTTAGAATATTGGATGAATCACACCCTGGAGTTGCAAGCAGCAGCAGGAGCCCAAACATTACTTTAAAGAGACACTGGAGTTGGCAGCAGGAGCCCAAAAATTAGCTGAATTACACCCTGGAGTTGCAAGCAGCAGCAGCAGCTGCAGGAGCCCAAACATTGCTTTAAAGAGACACTGGAGTTGGCAGCAGCCGCAGCAGGAGCCCAAAAATTGGCTGACACACCCTGGAGTTGGCAGCAGCAGCAGGAACCCAGAAATTGGCTGGAAGGCACCCTGAAGTTGGCAGCAGCAGAAGCACAAACATTAGCTGGAAGGCACACCCTGGAGTTGGCAGCAGCATAAGCAGGAGCCCAAACATTGCTTGAAAGACACCCTGGAGTTGGCAGCAGCAGCAGCAGGAGGCCAAAAATTGGCTGAAAGGCACACCCTGAAGTTGGCATCAGCTGAGGAAGGATCAACAAGCGTATTTAGTATAACAGATAGGCTGCCTAATGCAGGTTTGGGATGCCCTGCGGCCTGGTGTTTTTTTTGTTAAAGGCAGAACAAAAACCAATTCAAAATGCAAAACTTTGATTCAGCTGAGGAAGGATCAACAAGCGTATTTAGTATAACAGATAGGCTGCCTAATGCAGGTTTGGGATGCCCTGCGGCCTGGTGTTTTTTTTGTTAAAGGCAGACCAAAAACCAATTCAAAATGCAAGACTTTGATTCAGCTGAGGAAGGATCAACAAGCGTATTTAGTATAACAGATAGGCTGCTAAGTGCAGGTTTGGGATACCCAGGTGGGCTGATGTTTTTTTTTTTTGGTTAAAGGCAGACCAAAAAATATTTAAACTAATCCAGTTATATATTATGATAAATGCTTGTGTGTAACAGATAGGGTTAAATAAGCCACTGCATAGATGGCATGCACAGTGGCAAGGCAGATTTACAGCACAAAGAACTGAAATTGAATTGAAAACTGATCTGGCTAATGAAAGAAACAAATGTCACTGTCACTTATAAGCTGTCCTTGGCTGGACGGTTCCAGTTTTTCCCTATCTTTCCCTGGCTCTGTCCACCTCTTTGTCTGCCTCTCTGACTCTCCCTACCTATCTCTAACTCTCTGTCCCTGTCTCTAACTAGCTGTGCTCTGGCCGCAAGGCTGAAATGCGCACAAGCAAGATGGCCGCCGCTTTATATAGCACGGTGACGTCACCGGGCTTCCTGGCTGCTGATAGGCTGCATGTGACTTACCCATGATACCTTGCCCCAGGGGGTATGTCTGGACATGTTCATCCACCATTTTAGAATGCCTGTAATTGAAATAAATGGAGTTTAAAGGAAAACTTCGATCGATCGAATCGCGGGGAAATTCGGATTCGTTCAGAATCAAATTTTCCATGAAATACGGAACGAATCCGGGTTCGTCCGGATCGATTCGCTCATCCCTAGTAGTATTGTACACGTTCTCAAATCTATCTACATGACATTATGAAACTTTAATTAATAGTGGTCTTTTACTTTCTATGCCTCACCTCATCACTTCCTCTTTTCATTGTGTCATCTTCCATTGTGTATAGTGTAATTGTGTGTCCAAAGAAGAGTTCTCTGAAGGGCACTAACAGAATGCTTATAGGTCAATATAAGACATACAGAAAATCAAAGGCCTCCTGGTAAAATGTGTGGGTCTTTAAAATGGAGAGATTCTTCCCAATACCTGGTGCAACAGATTGTAACACAGTTTTTTCACTATACTGTGTGTTAAATTGAAAAGGTTCCCACTGAGTGAGGCAGGAAAAGCACTACTATATTGTGGAGTAACTCTCCAGCTAGAGAAGCCCACATAACAAAGAAGAACAGGTGCTGACAGCTGCTGCATACTACCATAATGTGGTAATAAAACCAGCCATAGGGTTAAATAAAGGGTTCAACCAGCCAAATAAAAAAAAGGTACCCACCATTTGGCCCCCCATAGTCAATCGGCCCTACTCCAGTGATCAGCAACTCACCTGATCCCTGGATTGCATCCAACAGCAGCGGGGTGAGAACTCCAGTTGCCGGTGAATTGCAGGAAATGGAGAGGATATGATCGTGGCTCTGTAAATGATGGCAGAGGGGCCAGGCATTGGTGATTGGAGTTCAGACCTGGCTGGTGTGCATTTCAATCTGCGATCCGCAGCTACAGGGAAAAAAGGTGAGTATCCTTTTGGTTTTTTTTTAGGCTGGTCAATTATTTTAATGCAGAGCAACCACAGTGGTATGACTTTTTTATTCCAGCTATCATTTAGTTTTAAGTTTACCAGGAGAGGATTTAGATTGCATTGCATATATATAATATTTGAAGTCCATTTGAGGAGCCAAAATAAGTCCAGCATACACTTTAAGGATTTTATCTAATAAAAAGTAAAATTTCCCAAAAACCCAATAGGCTATTTATCCTATCACATCACAAGCTCTGAAAATCCCCCACCCCAAGACTTTTTACCAGCTTAATAAATTCATTAGGATTTATGGAGCAGGACTGCCAAAATAATGAAGCTTACATGATATTTCTCATTTGATCCTGAATTATACCTTCTATCAATTTTTCCTTTTGGCCCAAATTACCCGCTAATAGTAGTGGTTCAGCATTTTTGGCCAATTTACTCCTAAAATGGCTTGCAATGCACTTTCCAGAGGATATAAAACACACATACTCACACTATTACTCTTAAAGAAATTGCCTTCAGATGGTACAGTCAACAAGATAAACCAATAAAGCATTCCTCCGTGCATCCAATGAGCAAATTTGTTTTTATTTAATAGCATAGAAATAGACATAATTTAAAGGCTTTACCTGCTCACCCAAGTGCATGCCAGAGAACAAGCTTTGCGTGCCACAGCAAAATAATTGCCCACAAGGAAGGTCCTGTCTGAACAGCAACAAATATTTTTCTTTAAAGAAATTTATATAGAAACAATAAACTGGATTGCCAAGGGGCAGCACATAATTCTTCAACTAAGAAAGAAACCAGCCTTCATTAATAACTACGCGTTAGCAATCTGCCAACAAGAATGTACTTTTACACATATGGCGGGGCATGGAACTGACACAGATTATAGGACATAATTGGCAAGAGTGTAGCACGGAAACGGGGATGATGAACTCTACTAGAATGCCAATGCTAAATCTAGGACACAACAATAAGGAGATGTTAACATAGGATTCTAGCTGTCAGCTGTGGAAGCAGCATCAGGACTGTATAACTGCTGGAAAATGACATGTAATTTAACATACAAATGAAGAAAGAAAATTACTACTCTATTCAACAATATAATTTCTGGGAACAAAGGGGTAACTCAATTTATGCCAAAAAATGCATACATTAAAACTAGGGATTTTCGAAGGTTGAAAGACAAAAATAATGTTCTTTAGCATGACTGAACATTGTATCTAAGTGATTTATTTATGTTTTACAAGCAATTAAGGGTAAAATCATTTTTCTTGTATTAAAGCTACCTCCCGCTGAGTTACAAGAGCTGCACAATGGAAGGCCAAAGTAAGACATAGCTTAAGCTCTTTATGAATGGCTGACTGCCATCTGCCTATGCTGGACTGGATGTAATGAGCCTAACAATGCCAGAAATGTTCATCGTCTAACATTCACAGGAAAAAAAAAATGTGTGGTCATCACGCAAACTAGACACTCAACTGTAAACATTTGCAAATCCCACCTTGCCCATGACTGAGCCCCAAGACTTAAAAGCCTCCAACAATGTGTATCACATCTTATGTGCCACCAATTAGAGCTGCTAAAATGTTGTGTTCAGGAAGGCATTTAACACACTTCATTTAGAGAGAATGTCATGCACTAAAAACTGAGGGTTTTATTACTTAAAGAGACCCTGTGATGATAGTAATATGGCGGTAGCAATGCCTGACCTCTTTAAAATAACAGCTGGTAGTCGGGCTAAGGTTCTATTACACCATCTGAATTATTAGACTCTGTTCATGACACATTTTACGTGATCAGGTGTAATATATTTCTGGGCAATTAATTGTGATATTATTTAACTGTATATATGAATGGCAAAACCATCAACTTTTGGATATGAACTAGCTAAATAAAATTGATACTATTCGGGTCCACTACCAAGGTACCATATTTTTCGCCCTATAAGACGCACTTATTTTTCCCAAAAAGTTGGGGGAAAATATCCCTGCGTCTTATCGGGCGAAGGTGGGCAAAAAAATAAATAAAAAGCAAAAAGTTAACTCACCTTTCCATCACTCGCGCTGTCCCGGAAGCGGCAGAGGCAGCCTTCTCTGCAGAGCCAGACACGCCACTTGCACTGTCCCTGACACCTCTCCAGGTGCCAGCAGACAGAGACACCCGGACTTAAACAGCGGTGGGCGTGGCCGATGCTTGAGCGTCGGCAACGCCCACCGCTATTCTTAGCCAGTGTATCTGTGTGAAGACGGCGAGGACAGCGGGGAGGATTGAAAGGTGAGTTTACTTTTTTTTTTCTCTTTTTACTTTTGCCTATGAGGCACACTACCTATATGGGATGGGGAGGGGGGGATGAATGCCATACTACCTATATGGGATGGGGAGGGGGGATGAATGCCACACTGCCTATATGGGAAGGGGAGGGGGGGCTGATTGCCACACTACCTATATGGGAGGGGGAGGGGGGGGTGAATGCCATACTACCTATATGGGATGGGGAGGGGGGGGATGAATGCCACACTACCTATATGGGATGGGGTGGGGGGATGAATGCCACACTACCTATATGGGATGGGGAGGGGAGGTTGAATGCCACACTACCTATATGAGATGGGGAGGAGGGATGAATGCCACACTACCTATATGGGATGGGGAGGGGGGATGAATGCCACACTGCCTATATGGGATGGGGAGGGGGGGTGAATGTCACACTACCTATATGGGATAGGGAGGGGGGAAGAATGCCACACTACCTATATGGGATGGGGAGGGGGGATGAATGCCACACTACCTATATAGGATGGGGAGGGGGGGATGAATGCCCCACTACTTATATGGGATGGGGAGGGGGGGGATGAATGCCACACTACCTATATGGGATGGGGAGGGGGGGATGAATGCCATACTACCTGGATGGGGAGGGGGGGTGAATGCCATACTACCTATATGGGATGGGGAGGGGGGATGAATGCCACACTACCTATATGGGAGGGGGGGGTTAAATGCCACACTACCTATATGGGATGGGGGGGATGAATGCCACACTACATATATGGAAATGCGGGGGGGGCACACTGCCTATATGGGAATTGGAGGGGGGAGTACCACACTGCCTATATGTGGAATGGTATGGGGGGAGTACCACACTGCCTATATGGGGAATGGTATGGGTGGAATGCCACACTGCCTATATGGAGAATAGGAAGGGGGGAATACCACACTGCCTATGGGAATGGGATGAAGGCATCCCACACTGTCTATGGAAATGGGATAGGCGCATGCCACACTGCCTATGGGAATGGAATAGGGGTATTCCACACTGCCTATGGGATGGGGGCATCCCACACTGCCTATGGGAGGGGAGAATGCCACACTGCCCATTAGGAATGGGATGGGGGAATGCCACACTGCCTGTAATGGGGTGTTTTAGCACAGCATTTAGCTTAGAATTTTTTTTTTTCTTATTTTTCTCCTCCAAATGCTAGGTGCGTCTAATGGGCAGGTGCGTCTTATAGGGGCGAAAAATATGGTAGTTTAGGATAAGGATTACAGAAAGGTGTTCAATATTTATGTTCAATGTATCAGCATGAAAAGGGGAAGAAAATAGACTAGGAGACAGTATAGATTCTAAGTTTGGGACCCTACAACTCACTACCTGTACTCCCATTGCTGTGATCTCCCTCAACTTGGGGTCAGAAATTAGCACAGAAAGGTTTTTCTGTATATTGTGATGGACAGCAGGGAAAGCAATAAGAAAGGGAGTGGTAAACTGAGGGACCTCTTGTTTAACTAGATATTTTCCCTCATTCTCTTTTTCTTTTCCACTGTAGGTCTCATATCTGGGTTTCTCAAGTGCCCGTATTTGTGCCCATTTCAGCATCCACAGCGGGTAAGCTCCCTGTCTCAGGAGGCCTTAGATCTCATCCTATTATTTCTCAAAATCCTTCTGTCGGGAGCAGTTTCTCCAAGCCCGGAGCATCTCTCCCACAGGGATTGCCTTGATGGTTTGAATCAGGTGGCAACTATTTGCCTTTAGAATACAGTTACCCACTCGTGCTTCCAAAATGTCACGGTATTGATCATATGACTATCCGCTGCTACAAATAATTTTGAATCCAAAAAATCTACGTTGTGAGCATCATGATTGGCTATAATTTGAAGATTAACTTCCTTCTTATTCATGTAGTCTACAAACAGTGCCTCCCTAGATGACAAATAGATCACCAATATAACGAATTCCGGAAAGGATTCTCCCCTCCAAAAATGCAAGACCCCCACCAGAATGGTGTTTGCAAGTGAGGGAGCGAATGGAGGACCCATAGAGGTCCTGCACTTCTGGAGCTGGCATTCCAAATCAAACATGATAATGTCAGAATATTCTGTCATCATCAAAAGAAACATTATGAGGTCATCTGGGTAGGCACTGTAACATCTCATATGAAACTCCAAGGCCCCCAGTGCCAAGCCAAGCAAACAGCTGGTGTCAATCAGGAGGGCAGGAGGCCTGCTCACCAGTGGCTGAAGATGGTAACCACTAGCCCAGGAGCTCATATAACCCAACAAAAAAATGGATTTTTGAAAGTTGATGAAAAACTCTAATAGCTGGGTCACAACACCCCCAAAGATAGACCCTCGCGCAATAATCTGGACATCTGGGACTTATATTCACCAGTAGGGTCCTTTCTCAATTTTACATAAGTACATTGTCAGGGAACCGCGGGTCACGTGACCCAACTATAAACCAGGGACCTCCTGACACACAGACTGTGTTCCCCAAAACCCTTGTCCGAGTCCCTCCTATCAGGAATACCAGGCCCAAAGTCTGCAGGCACACAGATTCTTGGTTTAAGGCAAACAGATCGCTCAAGTTAAAATGTAAGTTTTAATGCTATAAGCACACAAGGCCGTGATAACAAACATTTGGCTATGATGGAATATGAAATGATACAGATGATACAAAATGCTGTTCTGAGACGGTTACAGGATAGAGTGGGTTACACAGAGAAACACTATTCAGTTACCTTAGTATGCAGTTGCAGAGTAGTGGTGATGGGGAGGTAAGTGAAGAGCTGTGTGGGTGGACACCTCCAGCATGTGTGAATCGTGACCTCTCCAGATAAGTGACGAATGCCTGGCTCAGGGTTACCCAATTTATGCGGCAAGACCCCTCCACCCCCTCCCTACTGTGGGATGGGTTGTCACCTCCCACTGTTCTGGGGCTCGCTTCAGCCTCTAAAACACTTTAGGGGTTATAACTTTGAGCAGGGGGGTCGTATAGCTTTGGAAGCAGTACCAAAAAATTGGGCTGGGTGCGGGGCATCCGATGAGTCCAGAAATGGGGTCCCTAAGTGGGTCAGAACCTTAGATCTCCGTTTACCTGGTTTTCCTTTATTGCTGAGCCCGCAGTAACATTTCCCCGTGTGCGGTTTTGTGAGTTGGTTCTGACTCTGTACCTGGTTTGGTGATGGGACACATGGGGGCGCAGCTATGGTCCGATTTGTGTTGATGCCGGATGTCTGCAGCTCCCCTCTTTCATGTGACAAATTCAAAGCCAGGGGTCCAGTGAGCTGCACACCAACTGGAGCCTTACCTAGAGGTGTGCCAGTCAGCGGGGGGGGCTCTGTGATCTGCCCCGCTTAACCTGTAAATGCTAATTCCTTTTCCTGAGTGCATATTGATGACTAGGAGGGAAATAAAGGGGAACTCCGGACTTGCATCTGTGATAAAATGCAGTGTAATATTTGCCCTGTTCCTCACATAAATGGATCAATGAGCTAGCATAGAGATTCTTGTCTGTACACTTCAGGGTCCCCCCTGTCCTTGTCCACAATATAATTTCTGAATTCAATCTCAATTTATTCAATCCTTCTGCACCATGAAAAAAAATGGTCCTACAGCTACTCTTTTCCTTAGTACTCTCAGCGGGAGTAAGAACAACAAGCCACAATGGTCCCATAGCCTTCTCTGACTACAGAAATGTGTGCAGAAGACCTTTAAAGCTACTGTGTGACATGTCTTTCCCAGGTGCTCATTTTACACACTGTTCCCATGGGAAAAAAGTTGGGAGAAAGTTTGTGTGTGCCTTGAAATATAGTGTGCAGTGGTTTTAGCCTAGCTAATACAGGTCTCTGTTATGTCTCCTTTATGTTATATTACACTTTGAAGTTATGACCCTATAAAAAACTGCTGATAAGTTGGTCAGTAGACATTTGTGGGAGTCTGAGCATCTAAGTCAGATACTGATCTCAATTTGTTCAGGTCTGTTATAGGATGATACAGTCCCGAATATTATGGAAAGACAGGATGACTTGTTGGGCTTGTATTAACAGCTGCCACTTTGCTTCTACCAATAGCTATCAAAGTTAAACCAGGCCAGAAAATTACCTGCAGCTCGTAGACACTTTATTATAGAATAAAAGTGCAAGGAAGAAATATGAAAACAGCCCAGGCATTATCAGGCGTTCTGAGACATTGACCTCGTCTCTCATACAGTCATTTATGCAGTGCACAAATAATGTTAGACGTTAATTGGACATGCTCTATGCCAGTGCAACATGAAACTAGTTTACTTGTCGCATTTAAAGCTGTAATTCAAAAAAGGAATGGCAAGACGCAGAGTGTTAATTGGTTATTACAACCCACAAGTATGTCAGGATTATATAGCTAAGAATCAAATAAAAACCACACCAGATGAATGAAGTCATAAAACCTGATTATCTAAACAAAACAAAAACAGAACATTCTTTGGTTACCAGTAATTCAATGTGACATTTGCCTTTTCATGCAAGTATTGAACATAAGAGCTGAGGATAATGTCTATATTCATATTTCCTAAGCTAGTATACAATCTTTAAAGTGCATAGGGATTATAAGTATTATTTTTTCAAAAGGAAATCTGTGTTTTATTTTTTCAAACCTTGTGTAGGGCAATAAAATACAATTCTGTGAAATACTCACCTGTAGAATTGATATTATACGCATACAGTACGTCCAGCTCCATCTATAATACTTACACGTGGGTAATCCTCCGCCAGATGGCGCTGTTCACTGCAGACATGCAAAAACAGGCTCCTCTTGGCCCTTCATATACCCAGGGACCTCCCACAAATCCCCAGCATTGAAAAGCAGTGAGAAAAAGAAGCCGGGAGAAACCAACCACCAAACTGGTAACAATAACAATGATAACAATCACCATACAGGGGATCCAGAACAAGGTGAAACCAGGGTGGGGTGGAGCAGGACGTACTGTATGCGTATAATATCAATTCTACAGGTGAGCATTTCACAGAATTGTATTATTCTAAGCATACAGTACGTCCTGCTCCATCTATAATACTTACACGTGGGACATCCAATAGCTGTGTCCATAAAGTAGGGTGGGATCCCCAACAACAAAGGCAACGGCACGTAGCTCAAACTACAACCGCCTGCAAAACCTTACGGCCAAAAGCAGCATCAGCTGAGGCCCGAACATCAACCTTGTAAAACTTTGAAAAGGTGTGAACAGAAGACCAAGTAGCGGCCTTGCAAACTTGTTCAACAGAGGCCTGTTGCTGAAAAGCCCAAGAGGCACCAATAGCACGAGTGGAATGAGCCGTAAGACGGAAAGGGGGAGTCCTCCCCTTAGTAGAATAGGCCTGAATCACAGCCTGACGAATCCATTTACTGATGGTAGACTTGGCGGGAGCCAAACCTTTCCTAGGCCCTTAAGGCACAACAAAGAGAGCATCAGTCTTCCTGAAGGCCTTAGTGACAACCAGGTAATACCTCAAGCATCTGACTTGTCCAAGGAATGCAGAACCCGCTCCTTGTCGTTGCGAGGATTGGGACACAGAGAAGGAAGAACAATATCCTGGTTCAAATGAAATGCCGAAACAACTTTAGGCAGAAAATCCGGTTTGAAGCGGAACACCACCTTGTCCTGGTGCCGCTCATAGTATGGAGGCTGAATAGATAGAGCGGCCAGCTCTGACACACGTCTAACCGAAGTAATAGCCACCAAGAAGACAACCTTGAGAGTGAGAACGACCAGAGCAGCATCTCGAATAGGCTCAAAGGGAGCACCCTGCAAGGCAGACAAGACCAAGTTCAAATCCCAGACAGGGACCATAGGTTTTCGAGGGAGAAGCACGTGAGTGACCCCCTGAAAGAAGGTCTTAATCAGGTGATGTTGAGCAAAGGTCTTCTGAAAGAAGATAGACAGGGCAGAAACCTGACCCTTCAGAGTACTAAGCTTGAGACCTAAGTCCAGACCATGCTGTAAAAACTCCAGAACCCTAGGGACGGAGAATTCCCGGCAGGGAAGAGACCTGGACTCGCACCAGTCAGGCACAGAGGCAGACAAACCCTTCTCCATCAAGATGGAGGTTTCAGCAGCCAGGCCGTCAAAGCCAGAGTTTGTAAATTGGGATGGCGTAAGGACCCTTGAGTTAGCAGATCTGGCACCCTTGGCAGATCGTACTGATCTACTGCCATTTGAACCACGTCTGCGAACCACACTCTTCTTGGCCACCTGGGGGCCACTAGAATGACAGGTACCCCTTCCAGAGCAATCTTGCGTAGAACCCTGCCCAGAAGGGGGAACGGTGGAAACACATACAGGAGTCGAAACTCCCTCCAAGACATGGACAGGGCATCCGTGGCCATGGCCAGAGGATCCTGAGACAGGGAGACGAAGGTTGGGAGCTTGTGATTGTGACGGGAAGCAAACAGGCCCACATCCGGTAGGCCCCAACGGTGACACAGGGACTGGAATACCTTGTTGCAGAGGGACCACTCCCCCTGACGGGGCATCCCCCTGCTCAGGGCGTCCGCCAGCAGGTTCTCCGCCCCCGGAATGTAAACAGCCGAAATGCATTGAACATTGGCCTCCGCCCATGTTAGAATCTGAGACACCTCTTGGAGAGCACCCTTGCTCCGGGTCCCTCCCTGATAATTGATGTAGGCAACTGCCGTTATGTTGTCTGAGCGTACCTGGACCGACAGACCCCTCAGGTGTTGGGTCAAACGCTCCAGTACCAACCTGACATGTTGATGGGTAAATGGGCCTCCTGAGGACCCCACGTCCCCTGGAAGCGCAGGGACTTCCAGAATCCCCCCCAACCTGACAGACTGGCATCCGTTGTGACCGTCTCCCAGGAGGGGGTCAGAAAAGACCTGCCCCCTGTCAAGTTCCTGTGGTCCAGCCACCACGCAAGGAACTGTCTGACCGAGGGGGGAAGCACACAGAACCCGTCCAAGGACGCTGGGTTCTTGTCCCATACTGACAGAAGGTGAAGCTGCAGAGGTCTCAAATGGAACTGGGCAAAGGGCACCGCCTCGAAGCTCGCCACCACCAGGCCCACCAACTGCATTCCCTGCCGGATGGAGAACTGTGGGCTCAAAAGCAGGAACCTTGCCTGCACTGTCAGAGCTTCCACCTTCTGTTGAGGAAGGAATATCCTTGACTGAACCGTATCCAGAATCATTCCCAGGAACGGAGTCATCGAGGAGGGGGACAGGGATGACTTGGGGTAATTGATCACCCAGCCGAAGGACTCCAGGGTGGACACTACCAGCCGAGTGTCCAACTCTGCCTGCTGCAGAGACCGAGAGGTGATGAGAATATCGTCCAGGTAGGGAAGCACGCGTATGCCCCTTAGCCTTATCAGGGACATCACCCCTGCCAGCACCTTGGTGAACACCCTGGGAGCCAACGTTAGGCCGAATGGCAGGGCCACAAATTGGTAATGCTGATCTTTTAGTGCAAATCTGAGAAACCTTTGGTGTCCCGGAAACACCGGGACGTGCAGGTAAGCACCCTTGATGTCTACTGACATCATGAAGTCCCCTGGGCACAGTGAGCCAATGGCCGAGCGTAGAGTTTCCATGCGAAAGTGCCTGTTCTTGACAAATTTGTTGAGGATTTTTAAATCCAGAATGGGCCTGACTGACCCATCCTTCTTGGGTACTGTGAAAATGTTGGAGTAGAACCCCGTGCCCCTGTCTCCAGGGGGGACCTTGCAAATGACCCCTAGATCCATGAGACCCTGTACGGTCAGCAACAAGACCTGAGCTGAGGCAGGGTCTTGAGGGTTTCGAGACCCAATGAACCTGGTGGGGGGCCGTACAGCAAATTCTATCTTGTAGCCGGAGGACACTACCTCCTGAATCCACCGGTCTGAGACGTGGCGCCGCCAGACGACGCCGTCGAAGTGCTGTAGATGTCCCCCCACCCTGATGGGTGAGGGCGCCCCCTCATGCCTGGGGAGCCTTGGGAGGGGCTTTGGGCTTGGTTCCCCAGGAGGAACCTGGACGGCGTCCTCTGTTTCTGTGCCAGGAATCTGCGCGGGCCCCAGCCAAGGACGCCCCTCTACCCTGTTTGACCCCACGGTAGGGGGTTGATAGGGAGCCTTGGCCACGAAAAGGCCGAGTCTGCCGCCTGTGCTGGGGTAACTTGCCTCCCTTGGCAAAGAGGTCTAATCGATCCCCAAACAAGCGCAGCCCTTTAAATGGAAGCCCCATGAGGGCTTTCTTGGCGGCACTGTCTGTGGCCCACTGGTGCAACCAGACCGTGCGGCGTATAGCAACCACCAGGGCAGATGACCTGGCACACATCTTAATAGCATCGTCCGATGCGGACAGGATAAAGTTCACAAATGCATCACAGCTGGACAGAGCGTTGACAGTATCAGGAGGCAACTCCTGAGAGCACGCCATCGAGAGCACTCCTAACCACGGCCCTGAGCGCTACTGCCGTAATGGCTAAGGGGCAAACCGGGCGCAGAGTCGCTCCCCCAAATGCAAAGGCATGACATGCCAGTTGGTCAACACGCCGGTCCTCAGAGTCCCGTAGCGTAGTAGTGTCGGGAGAGTGCATAATAGAGGTGTTGGACAACCCTAGAATAGGAGCATCGACCTCAGGCGGTGATGACCAGCACTTAACCAAGTCAGCAGGGAAGGGATATTTCCTATCCACGCTTTTAGGGACCCCTTGAAGTCTGCTGGGATGTTCCCATTCTTTAAGCACGAGGCTATTGAAATGGGTCTGCTCTGGAAATTCCAAGCGAGCTTTAGCAGTATGAAAAAGATCACCCCTTTGCCGGGAAGCCGCAGCAGGGGGTGAGAGGGACAGAACCTCAAAGATCTGAACCAGCAGTCTATCAATATCATCCGAGGACCAATGCTCGGAGCCAGACTTTTCCTGACCCCTAGACTCATCGTCATATGACCCTGAGTCAGAGAACAGTTCCCCTTCGTCCGAGGGGATATGGGCATAGGAATGCAACAAATCATCAGGCTCTATAGGGAAGAGGGCCGATTCAGGGTTCAAGTGCCGCCTCTTGGCGGTGGCTTTATGCGCTAAGGAATTAGCAAGCAAGTTTCAACACAAGCCAGCCTCGTGGCCAGATCAGGATGAGAATCCCCACTGGTATTGGGGGTTAGACTCAGGCTTGGGGGAGTAGGTGAAGTGCGGCGGGGTGCAGGCCCAACCTCAGAGGAGACGGGAAGCACCGATAGCGCCTGCTGCGCACAAGGAACACAGACCCGTGCATTGTCACCGCTGCTAGATAAGACCCCACAAGCTACACACAGCCGGGCTTGTCCCGAAGGAACCCCGTTCACAATATCCTGAGATGCCTCCATATGGTGATTTAATCGGCACAATATGCCAGTAGGGATTGACGCTGTAAGCTACCCTGGATGCCCCAATAACCCGCAGGGAAGTAGGAGTAATTTTTTTATGGTCACGACCGGGAGCTACGCTGGGCCGGGAGAAGCCACCGAAATCTGCGGTCTGAAAGACATAAGAGGGGACAAGGATGTCAGAGCCATGCGCAATGGGGATAGAAGGTAAAGAAGATCTTCACCACGCACGAGGGAGAAGGAAATGGCGCCAAGCGAACCTCGTAGGGCGGGCCTGAGCTGACCGCGACGCGTAGTGCGCCAAGCCGGAACCACGCCCCTCCCCAGCAAGCGCGAAGCTCGTAAGGCATCTAGCCAATGAGAGTACAGTAAAGTAGTAATGTCTATTGTAAATGGCGCTCGGAGCCAGGACAGGCACGGCCGAGATCTGTACTAGGGCTCTCCTGTGGCTCCCCGTCGGGGAATGAACCCCGGTCTGCCGTGACAAGGTTACTGTATTAGACAGGCGCTCAAGCCAGCGCAACCTAGGAAGTGCCACTAAGGCTAAGAAGGTGAAGGAAGGAAGAAGAACACGCCGAGGGGTCCCAAGCCGCCGCCGCCGTACGTGCGGTGCGAGCAGAAAGCAGACTAATGGCGCTGCGGTTAACAGTAAGGTAAGAGCGCGGCTCTGATCCCCATTCCCAGTAAAGCACAGTCAAGCCATAAGCGTGTAAGGATACACTGAGGCCACCATACACACAAAACCTCCCCCCCCCTTTCTTTTCCCCCTGACTAAGGGGGGAACGAGGGAGGAAGGCGACCCGTTACATAGGGTCCACCGCTACATGGGGCGTGGGGCAATGATGCGGGAGGGGCATTCCCTGAAGGCTCACCATCAGTCTTGACCGCCTACCCTATGGTGGGGGATTGCGGTGGAGCGTTGCTCCGTAAGCACACATGGCGCTGCCTACCTTCACCCAACCAGCGCAGCCCAGGCTGGGAGGCATATCACACAAAGGAGGGGTGGAAATAGTCCCACAGGGCCGCAGGCTGTAATAGCCCCGCTCACCTGCGAGAAAGTGATACTTCATGTCTTCGCAGTCAGCACTGCAGAGAAATCTGGGGATTTGTGGGAGGTCCCTGGGTATATGAAGGGCCGGGAGGAGCCTGTTTTTGCATGTCTGCAGTGAACAGCGCCATCTGGCAGAGGATTACCCACGTGTAAGTATTATAGATGGAGCAGGACATACTGTATGCTTAGAATAAAGTACACCCTCATCATACTGCTCTCAGTTAGCCATCTACATAATAAAAACACGGGGTAACAAAGGTTTATTTTGTCATAGTTATATAAAATTATTGTTTTCAAAGGTTTTCACATACGTTAAATACAGCTTTATTTCATTTTACGTGTTCAGATTCTTTTCAAATGTTGGGAGTAGGATACAACTAACAATAAACTGCTTTTGAAAAGCATGCTATGGATAGCTATACCTCCAATCCCTTCCCCAGGGCATGGTCGCAATTTGAGATTCCTCTCTGTACACACAAAAAGGCTAAATATATATATATATATATATATATATATATATATATATATATATATGTTATATTATGCTGGGTATGTTATACCACCTCCAAGGTGCTGGGTAAGCAGGATTTAGGAATTTGAATGTGTGTGGTGTGGTACATATCGTTTTGAAAAGGACCAAAAAGATCATCAGTTGTAACTGTCTAGTCAAAGTGGGACAAAACCCAGCAGGGCTGGCCCTGGAATTCAAAAGATACAAGGACTGGCCTGTGCGAAACCCCCCAGGGTGCCAGTAAAGCTTACCTTTTCCCCGGTCCAATGGCGCATGCACCGGCTCTTGTCGAATAAGAGCCACTTGCCATAAAAATGTCATTCCGCAAACAGCTCTCATTGTTTTCTATAAGGAGCACAAGCTGTCAAATCCCCTGCATCCTCGGGCTGTGCGCCTTCCTGCCCGGCCATTTTGATAAGCTGGGGTATGAGTGCACGTGCCGCTGGGGGTGTGGCTGCTTGCGCTCCCCATTAAAGTTAGTGAGAGCTCTTTGCAGAATGCAAGCGGCTCTCATTAGATGAGAGCACCGTTGGACCAAGAGGAGTTGAGTTAATACCACCTTTCTAGGGGGGTTTCACACATTTCCCAATTTGGGAATGGAACAAAACTTGGGGAAGTAAAAATTCTGGGTTTTGCTGAGGTGCTGAGCGAATCAGTTTTAACTATCTGCAATCTGTTGTTATTGGCAACTGTACACCAAGATCTACAAGAAGGGAAAGGTGAGCCCTGTACATACAGAACACTGCTGCTATGGCCACTGCTGAGATGAAGGAGCTCACTAAACACACTTCTAGTAGCAATGTTCTGTGTGTACAGGGCCAAGTTCTCTCTTTTTGTAGATCTCGATTGGTCCCTTTCAAAATTATATGTACATTACCACATACAGGTAAATTCCTAAATGTTCATCAGCAGCTAAAGCCAGAGAGCTTGTCATTGTTCCACTGGGCAACCACAATAAACACAGGACCAGTACCCTTTGGAGCTGACTTCTATTGGTATGTGCTTCTCTTTTTAAATTTGCTCTAGTGAGAAAGTGCTGCCATCCCAATATACAGACCACTTAACTTTAACTAGCTTTTTCTTATGTTCTCATACTCATTACTAGGCCAAAAAAAAACGCTAGCTTAACAGTCACTGTGATCCCATCCTCATCTAATCAATCTGCTTAAAGTTTAATAGTCTAAATTCAAGTAACATATTCAGAGCAGACACTTTATAAATTAGAGGTACAGGAACATAGTGACACCACCCTGGTAACAAAGTCCTAATAGATGCATCATAATTCAGGGCATCCAAAGGAACAATTACAGCCATTTTCCAGCTAGAATACGGGAAATGCCATAAACATTAAACCTAAATTTGTCATATCTAAAAACAAACTCCCCCCACCACCATCTATCACATTGGGTTCTTTGGAAGCTTTCCTTTCAAACATAAATATTAATGTTTTCTCAACAGCTCTAGCAAACTGCGGTGATTTGTGCGCCATCAGTATAAAATGTATTATTTTTCTAAGCCAGTTCAGTTTCCACCGGCAATAAGATAAACAACATCTCATATTTAAGGCACAATATTGTGATAAGAAACAAATGAAATATTTGTGTTACAATATCCCAGAATGCAAAGGGGCTTTCCACACCAAAGAAAGACTGTGGGTCACTAACAAAGGAAAAAGACATGGATATATATGCACAGCACTTTCTTAGTTGACTGGGTATTTTGAACGATTTGCATGAATGATATTCTCTTTTTCATGCTGCCTTTTTATAAGCTTTTTACAATGGTTTGAAGACAATATTGAAACTGATGTATTAAAACTGAGCACTAAGAACAGTGACTACCCCAGCAGGAAGTACAATGATTCCTTCTATAGAATAGCCTGAGGTTTCAAATCTTTACTTTGGGTCCCAATATATTGTTACTGTGCCTGCATTGTCTGGTGGTGCAACAATAAGAGTAGAAGGGTCTAATAAGGAGAAATAGAGGTTACATGATTTGGAAAAGTCTCCTAATCAAATTACAGACTTCTATTTAAAAAAAAAATAAATCACAGGTACAATGATTTTTTTGGCTTCTAAACTAAGACGACTGATTCATTAATAAAGGGGGTAAGACCAAGGCAGGGAATTGTTTAGCATTTAAAGTGAAAATGGCCTCAAATGTCCCCTGGATACATACAGTATATGTCATTCTGACTGAAGAGAAGGGAGTTGCAGCCCAGTGGGGGGAAGAATAATAAATAAGTGACTAAAGGCTTAAAATTAAAAATATTAATTTTAGATGCTGGGGAATAGTTTCTTAGGAATTTGGGCTTTTTATTACATGATGCTGAAGGTCTGGTTTAAAAACTCTGATTATTCTCAAGAGTGAAACTAAAGGCAACAGCACTATTAGTCATATCTGAATGTTAGTGTCTCCAAGTCTTGCTAATTAAGGAACGGTATGCTCACAACACGTGTGGTTAGTGAAGCAGTACATGCACACTGAACACATGATTTATTGTAAATTTTAACTAGTTGAGTGTGTGGCATCAACATTATCCATGTTATACATATTCATATGATGTATTTTTTTTCAATATTGCATTCAGGGCACCTAATAAAATACAAGCAATAAAGAAGCAAGATTACCTGGATGTAGTAAAAAACAACAATATTTTAATGTGGACCTACATCCCCCCGGGACAAAGTTGCTTTCTCTATGGAACATTAACAAACCCATCGCACCCTCCCACCGATAAGCATAAATTTGGTCATTACTGGTGGAGGAGCGGCTGTGACTCTTGTATGCAGCTGTTGCTGGGTCCTCAAAAAATGTTACTATGTCTGAATTGTGAGCCTTACCAGCAGTGTGAAATGGTGGGTTAGGATGTCATATACTTTGATCCTGCCTGACACCAAGTTGCCAGTGAGAGATTAAATCTATTTTAAATACTACTTTTTAAGTGAACTGGATAGCTAGAATTGCCCCTATAACATAAAGATGTAGTCAAAAACATATATTAAGCAGATATTGGGGGTCAAGGGGGTATTTGCCAATGAGCAAAGCTCGTAGAGCATCCACTTTCTTCCTAATTACCCCCAAAACAAAAACAGTATTATTTGGAGCTCCAAGCTAAGCTTGAATGATTCCTGAGTTACATATTTCAGATCTGACACTTTCAATATCTAGCGTGTACGGTGACTGTTGAATGCTTGTTAACCCATTCTGGTTTATTAGCTAAACTACCCTAATTTATTATCATCTAAAATAACAGATTGCTTCCAATCAATGAGGTACTTTGCATAAATTAAGTCTTAATAGCCATTTACTAAGACAAATCTAATTAATGTTTGCAAACTAACAAATTGCATAGAGGGAAATGTAACTCATGTGGAAAACACAAAACACATGGCCTGGAATATTCAGAAGTAAACCTGTCATCGGAAATGTTCGGGAGGACAGTGAGAGGCACATGGCATTAGGTAGGATCCTACTGAAATTATTAAGCTGGTTTGACTCTTT
This sequence comes from Gastrophryne carolinensis, assembly GCA_027917425.1. Lineage (NCBI taxonomy): Eukaryota > Metazoa > Chordata > Amphibia > Anura > Microhylidae > Gastrophryne > Gastrophryne carolinensis. The sequence continues at coordinate 330,009,957 of CM051239.1, forward strand.
TAGAAAAAATGTAACTATCCATTAAGAGGTTTATATAGTATATGTGTTGTGTTTCACAGGGTCAGATTTGGTGATGGATGTATAAATATAAAACTTACTCTAAAAGGTCTAATAGCATGTCCCATCACAAGCACTGCTGCCCATATAGGTGACTATTCATTGATTTATCTTTTACAACCTACCCCATGCATTTACACCTAATGCTAAGAAATTTGTAAAAGGAACACCAGTCTGTTTTGCCATTTGATTAAGAAAATATATTACAGTATTTTAAGGTATATTAAGGTCTTGCAGTAATTTTAAATGAAAGTAAACCAGCCACACAGTTTGTGTGAGGCTGGGAAAAATTATGATCATAATTTATACTTTGTCACAATGGCCTTGATTCACTAAGAGTTTAAAAAAAATAATGGTAGTAAAAGATTCAATTCATGAGAAAAAAACATCAGAATTTCACTGTTAGTAAATCACCAGATAGGAATACAACGAAAGTCAATTGCACTTTTTTACTCCTGAGAAAAGTATTGAACTTTTTACTCCTTTTTACCTGTAGTAAAACATGCTATTGGCTTTCATTGTATTCCTATCTGGTGATTCACTAAACATGAAATGCTCATGTTTTTCTTTTCATGAATTGAATTTATTACCACCATGAGAATCTTTTTCAACTCTTGTGAACCGAGGCCAACGACTATAACTTCAGCCCTGCAAATAAAGGTGAAGAGAAAAACTTGAGTCCCCTTATAACACACAGTGACTGCAAAGAGTATGAAAATAAATGACAAGCCAACAGATTACTAAGCAAATGTAAGGGGGGTGAAATTATGTGGGGAGCAGCTAACAATAGTAACTTGGGTTATCTTTTGCAACCGAATAACCAGTACTTTAGTCTAATTTCTTAACGTCATGCCAAGCAGGACTTTTTGGAAATAGAATGGCTTTCTTGAAGACCAGAGATGAGTAATTGGCCCTAAATTTTATTTTTTATGTATTTATTTATTTTAAATAAACCCTTTTGTATCCGGTGAGAAAGGGAAAGTGAGGCTTTATCTTCAGGGTAAAGCTACACAATACATTGCTGAGGTTCATGGCAATCACAAAGATTAAGGCTATAACAATGTGCCTAGACTCCCTATACAGGGGAAAATAATGTGACCAGGGGGGTGGGTAAGCTTGGAATTATAGGGGACAACATTGATTAAAGTGGATAGTGGATAAGGTTGCCACCTTACTGGTATTTCACTGGCACAGCCCGTATTTTTGGTTAGTTTCTATTCAAGTACTGTTGTTACTGTTAAAGAGGACCAGGGGTCGCATCCTGGCAGTTATTTAAGAGTGCTTTGGGGACGAGTGCCGTGTGTGTGTTTGTGTGTGTGTGCCTGCTGCCTTTAGAAAGTGGAAATAAGGCATTTTAAATGGAAAAGTTTGATTAAACATACATTTTTACAAGACCGTGCCTCAGCAAGAGCATGCCTCCACAAGACCACGCCCATGTACCCGTGAAAATACGGTATTTTTTGTTAAGGTAGAAACCCTTATAGTGGTAGAGCCACCCAGAAGTAGCTGTGGCAGATTTAAAAGGTAAATTATACAGAAAATAAAAACATATAGGCTAGTTCCATCTATACTTCTGCTACGTTAGCTAGCATAGGTAATAATTTTCTTAAAGTGGACCGTCACCCTCGCGTGATCGGCCCGGGAATCTATAAGATTCCCGGGCCGATCACCTCCCTCCCCGCGGGACAACCGAGATCGGGATGTCCCGCGGGGTGAAACCCCCCCAAACACCCCAAATCCACCTACCTTGTCTTCCGCCGCCTCCCTCGCGCCCCTCTAGACGTGCGCGCGCCCGCGCAGGCCGTCCGTGAATGGCCGGCGCGGGCACGTCAAGAGTGACGCGCGGGAGGCGGCGGAGGAGCCGCTTGTCCGGTCCTGTCAGACCGCTTGTCCGGCCGCGCTGATTGGACGGCGCGGCCACGTGGGAGCGGGGAGAGTTGAGTTTTCCGGGTGTTTGGGGGGGTTTCACACAGCGGGGCACCCCGATCGGGGGTGCCCCACCGAAGTGGACCAAGACCCAGGATAGTCAAAATCCTGGGTGTTGGTCCACTTTAAGTCCTGAAGTTTAGAGTAAGACTAGCTTCTTGTTTAGACCAAGAAATAATTTTTCAGGGAAATAAACATAAACATACAAACTTTCAAATGAAAGTCTATTTTTTACATTCTCTACATCTGTTCATTTAGTAGACCTTGAAATTGACTACATGAAGCCATCAATCATGCATCAAAAATATATTTGACGCACCAGATCTCTGCTGAACGTGTAAGCCAAAAACATTAAAGACTGGTCTAGCAGCAAACGAATCTGTACCTTGTTGCTATGGATATGCTTAACCTAATCATACTTGCCCAGAACCTGGGGGGACATTAAAGCATGTAAAACACCAAGGCAGTACATAATTCTTCCAAAGCAAATTGAAGGCTTACATTAGCAATATTTTCAAATCATGCTGAATTTCATGACAAATGGGATGACGTACTATTTAACTGACAGAAACCAAACAGGCCAGTGTTTTATATCTGGCCATAAATCTTATAATAGCATGAAATATTTTAAGAAGGATTAGCAAACTTAAGGAGTTGCTATGGAAACTCTTCAAAGCCTTTCACTCAAACTTACTTTATCATGTGTTAGGGGTAAAATAGGGTTTAAGGGGCTTTGGCAGAGAAAGATTAAAGGATATAAAGGTTTACATTTTTGGGCCTCTACAATGCAGCACGCTGGCTTGAAAGTAATTATCAAGCCTCTCGATACTAGCAAATCTGCAAACTTAACTACAGCTACAGCTATAAAATTAGAAGGTCTCTCTTTATGTACATTTACCTGCCTTTACCTAAGAATAACTGAAAATACTCTACAAACTAAAATTCGCCAGAGAGGTGTAGTATATCCAGTGTGGAAATTCTCCTAATTCTAAATTATTCTATTGCTTCTAATCAATATATATATATATATATATGTATATATAGAGAGAGAGAGAGAGAGAGAGAGAAGGCAAGTCCATAGGCTGAACGAAAAACACATTAATCTTAGGATGGTGCAAAGGACAAAAGGGCATCATATACATCTTCCAGCAGAGACAATACTGTTATGATGGTAGAAGAGGGTAGTCAAATGTTTAAATGTGCTACCCACTGAGGTAATAATAGATAGTAGATAATAGATAGCAATAATAGATTGTGTTTCCTGTATCAAATGCACAAATGCCTACTATCATTGTCTTTTCATGGACCATTCCTTTGTACAGGAGTTATGAGGGTTGAATTTGGTGGGCACTACTTTTTTCACACTAAGTAACAAGAACTATGTTACAAAAGTAGAAGAGACACTTTTTAATCCTCCTTCATCCTGATCCTATCAAATTTTAGTTTTTACCAGATTTTCCTGGTAAGATGCCCCTTGTCTTTTAGGCCCCTTTGCAGATGCCACTAACATATCTGGTGTGTGTGGAAATGCACCAATACATTAGGAAGAAATGCCCATCCACCCTTTGTGGCTCAAAGTAAAGAACATGTAGAGGGAATATGCCCTTGGCATATAGTAGAATGTTCATGTGGGACCTGCATTAAGAGATGCTTACCCTCTCAATTCAACTGCCCACATAGACAAAAACTGAAACTGCCCTATGTTTGTGGCTCACAGGCAGCAGGAATAGATGGGTTAAAGACCTTTAGACCTGTACTCTACCTGTACTGTACCTGTACTGACCTGTACTCTACCTGGACAGTTGCTTTAAATCAACATTGTGGCCAGAATAAAGGTTTCAGAATGTACTATATTACACGCTCATGAGGTTTACACTTACCTCCAACCAATGTCCCTAATATCCTCTTAATCCAGACCTGCTGCCTCAAAAACACTAGTTTATGGCCTAGGCTTTCCCTACCTCCTGGTCACGTGAACTTCAAATTCAACAGAATAACCCACATTGCCAGGAAGCAATTGCCCAGACCCTGTAATCTATCTGTAATCTAGAGCCACTATTTAGTTGCCGGAGTGGCGCTGGACCCTGGAAACCCTAAAGCAAATTTATGATGAGGGTATAATGCTTACAATACGTTTCAACTTCTTTAATTTTTCTATTCTGTCCTAGTCTAACATTAATTTCACTTTCCAAGTTTTGTTTTTCCTAATAATCTCGGCTAGTCTCTCCAAAGGCCAAAAATCAGGCCACCTCTTGCCTGTTCTCTGATACAGTGTGGTCTAGAATACCTCTACCAGGAGGGAGTCACACACAAAAAAATGTGTAACACTAGGCATTTGAGGGCACAATCTGCATATATTGGAAAAAATTTAAGCCACAATATTAAAGGGTACTTTCGTTAAAATACACAAGCAACCACTAGGGGGAACACTAGTCAAAACAGTCAAACATAAAACAGCATAGGTAAGAAATGTATTTATTTTTGAGCTACAAAAGGGAGTTGGATGACTTTTTAAATGTAGAATTTTCACTTTTGCCTACAGATGCCCTTTTAACTACAGAGCAGAATCCAGCAGGATTGATTGCTATAGTGAATATTTTGTTTTATTCAGTTTTGAAAGAAAGTGTTTCTAAACTTTTTTTTCCTGTCTACGATATTTTGTATGAATATCAGACTGGATCTTGTTACATACTGAGGGAGAGACAATTTACACTGCCTAACAGTATCTCATTATACTGACACTTGTTTAGTGTTGAATGGTTTTTGTAATAATGCAAACTTGCTGTCCTTTCTAGCGCAGCGTCGGAGGAATCTGTCAAGCTGTACAATCAATGTAGCACTGTCGCACTGAGTCTGCAACATGACAGAGCCAAAACAATGGCACCAGTAGTGACACACGCATCACCCTTTTATCTTTGTGTACCGCTACACCAGCCGAAGCCACCTAAATGCTAGCACAATTAAAATTCTGTCACCAGCACAAAGAGCTTGACTGAAGTCAATAGTGCGTAATTAAAATAAAGACAGCTATGTTCCGAAAAGAACCAGCAGGTTTGGGCAATCATAGCCAAATAAAGGTTGCCAGAATGTTCCTGCTTAAGATAAAAGTGTAACTAAAAGTGATAACATTCCTACAGATATGAATATATACAAGAGGATTTACATATAATTACATACCCCCTTTTTCATTTCAGTATGCTAATAGGCAGCCTTTACAAGGTTGGCCATAACTGCATTTAATCACCGATAAAGCTTGCTACAGATGAGCAAATCATCCAGCTTAATCCCAAGGAAAAAATGTATTTCCACAATGACATAAAGAAGCCAATAAGACCCACTCAACTAAATGTCTATTAGCTGACAATTAAGTGTCAACAAGGTAGTCATGAGCCCAGTAACATATTTAAAACAAAACATGGCCACCCTATCTGACCACAGCCTGGGTTTTACTATTATCTTAATTTGAGTCTGGTAGCGAAGTGGGTTATTAAAAATGGATGCACCGAATGCTAAAGGTTGAGTGTAAAATCAAAGCGTACTCTTATCTACTCACAGATTTTTGCCAGTCTGTTTTCTCAGGAGAATGTTGTGTTTGATTTATAATATATTGTTCAAAGCAATGCCTTGCAAATGTCCATCTTGTTTTTTGAAATCACAAACTGGCATTCTTAGAGTCAGTCTGTAAAGGGGGGCTGTATCTGCCTCTGTATTTCAGCTTCCTCGCCATACTTCTAGGAATTATTTTTTTTTCTTCACTGGCACCTAGCAGTAACATCTATAATATCTGTATACAAGGAAATGCTGTGCTCCACACAGAGTGATACAGGAAGTTGTGGGGTTCAGTTCACCTCTTGTAGGTGAAGTAAGTACGTAGACATAGTAGAAAAAAGGCTGATCATTTAGCTATAGAAACTAAAAAATAGAGGTACAAGGTACACAAGGTACAAGGTAAAAAAGGGGCTCACCAACCAAGAATAATAGGCTAGAGCTATGATTCTTAATTAGTAGATAGAGAAAATGTGTTGGAAATCAGTAATTGTTCATAGTGACTACAGCTGGCCTTTTGACTTGAGAACATTAACCCAATTATATGGCTGCATCTTCATTGCCAGCAGTACTGCAGGTCAAGACCATAAGATTTTTGGCTCTAAAGTTTTGAGGAGCACAATAGAGGTTGTATTTTATGTTTTTGTATTGCTGCTAATATATGTAAAGTTGATGTCTCTAATATTAAACAGAGGAAATCTGTAAAGTAACTACTACGGGGGCATAAATCACATAAATCACAACTTTTTATTGTGTTACAATGTGTCTAATGAAACTTACTGTTTTCAGTTGGTGTTTAAGGCATTAAAATGAAAAATATAGTACTAAACATGAAACATACTGGCCTATCTGTAAGATTCCAGCAGAGAGTGACTAGAACATGGCCACATTATCAGATGCCATATTTTTTCATTTATGAGGACAAGCTTCTCGATTTCCATCAGGAGAGCATACAAACAGCCATATAACAAATTATTGCAGGCATTTCATCATCAATATTCTTGAACTGGAGCAATATTCATTAACAAAATCAATGTCACAGAACCTGACCATTTGACTGAGAGCAACAGTTACTGTATCTGCTCAAATCCACGAGGATTAAGGGCTTTATGATCAGAGGTTTTCATTAGAAAAAATCACTACCAGGCCTAAGGAAGAGTTGGATAAACCTATAAATGACACATAACTATAGGCTTGTATTCCAAGTGCCAATACTTTTTATGCTATGTTGTAAATTGTAAGCACGAGGTACAGCTCATTTTCTGTGCTGTTCAGTCTCTAGTGACACATTCCCATGGCTACATGTGCATGACCAAATTAAAGGTAATTTATCTACTGTGTTAGACTTGTATACTTTGTCATCTTCACCTTGACCCAATACATCTACTGCATCAGCATTTTGCTACATTGTCTACTGCATTCCCAACTGCTTTCAAAGGACCAGACAATAATACTTTAATGTTATAATGTTTATATTATATTATTATCATATCTATTATAGTATATGACCTACTTCACATGCATTTTAGCTTGCTATAACAAGAAGCAAATGTCTGTCACTGTCCCTACCACTCGGTCTTCATGCTTTCGGCAAAAGGAAGCTATGGAGACCAGCAATGGAGCTGTAGTCTAGTGCAGAGGTGAGATCAGGCAAAACTCATCATATTATGCCTCCAATTTGCTCCACCAAAAAGATCAGTTTAGGGTTCAAAAATGCATTCAATGCATCTGATAAACATAACAAGCGGCTCCCATTCTGAAAGTCACCCACCCATCTTTGAACCCACTTTATAGAATCAGCTGCTGGCAGCATCCCTATGGTATGAGCTAGCCCTTCTCCAATAGTATATTAGCATCCTACTTGGGCATAGCAGCTAACAGTGTAGAGGTGCTGCGGGCGGTGCCCACATAGGATGCTGTGCAGCCCCTGTGGGTTTCTACAATAGGAGTTGGCTGGGACAGCAGCACATCGACTGGGTAGGAAGTGTAGGAAGGGTTTTCCTTCCTAAATCACTGGGTCACGTATGTTTTGCACTTTATTGTGTGTTTAGGTGGAATTATTATAAAAGAATGGCATTAAGACATCTAGGGATATTGAAAGATTGCTGTCATTAACCTGGCAAAGAATCTTACCATTTCAAAATAGGAGAGCCAATCCGGATGTGACAAATAACATAGGCCTCAGGAATCAGGAAGCCTTATGTGAGTTTTGTGGTGCTGCGGTGGTACAACGTATGGCACCACAATTAAAATTTCGCAATGGAAATGTCTGTGTACCCAATCCTATTTCAGTCATCCTAGTATTCTGTTAAAACCCCTTTTTTATATAAATGTGGGGTCATGAAAAAATGGCCTATCCCTAATACAATAGATAGTCCCTGCTGTAAGGATTTACTAATATGATCACAGAATATACAGTTCACCCACCCCTTGTGTGTACCTATTAACAATGTGTGTTTTAATAAGCAATGTTGCTTCCAGGAACACAATCGATTAAGCAGGTTGTTTCCTCAGAAGATACAGCTCATTTGTAAACAGGGGTGAGAGTCACTAGTTCATTTTCAGCAGTCTAATGTTTACTACTGAACACATTTTACAGTAAATGCAGTGTGAATATGAATATGGACAATATACCTAAAAAATAATTTGTCACAAGGGAAACTGGTGCACACAAGAATCGTAAATTTTAGCCTACTGCATTCTAAACAATACCCCCCCCCCCCCAACCACAAGAATTAGGACATCAATCTTAAGAATACATATGTGAATTCAAGGTACTGCTGCCTAAATTAGATATTTCTCTCCACTTCCACTGGGAAAAAACACTGAGGAACAATAACAGCACAGCTCCAAAACATCATGGATATACATGAAATATTATACATACACAGAGTGTCTTAAAAACAGCTACTGGTCTCATTAAAAACTAAAAATAGCAGGACTTTCAAAGTTCAGGACTCTTACTCATTTATACTTTAAGTCCACATGGATATGTTTATGTATATAACACCCAGGGGCTCCCTCTAACTAAAAAAAAAAAAAATAATACCTAGCTGACATTCTAGTAAAAAATTCAAACTCCTACAGTGAACATGTGGCAAAATCAAGGGTAGGCAGCTAATCCTATGTGACTAACAAATCACTTGATAACAATTCTGAGAGCACATACCAGTCATTGTGTACATGCCCAAAAGCAATATTGATATGGTATCTGGCTCATTATTACACAGATCTGCCAAGGTCTGTATTTCTTCTAAAGCCCTCAAAGCTTCCTTTTGGTAGAGAGAGAGAAACCACAAAATGAATTGGTCCAAGAGACATCCATGAGCACTATAGATTGTAATGCTCTCACAGAAAAGTGAAGGTGCCATCGGATACAGCTATATGGCTGTTCTAAAGTGAGTGTAAAAGGTTATACTTGCCCCAAATGTAAAAGGTTTGATTTAAGAAATGCACCCAACCAAAATCACCGAGGACTAACAGGGAACCACGAAAGACAAAATAAAACAATAATGGTACTAGAATAAAAAAATGAAAAAATGCTGATTTTTAAGCAGCCTACTGGTTATTTATTTTCTAAAAAAAAAGGAGGCATGGCCTCTGGATCTGTGATGCTGTATAATAATAAGCAATGTGATGGAGGGGGCGGAGGAAGAGGTGGAGGGGGAGGCAGAGGAAGAGGCAGAAGGAGGGCGGGAGGGACCAGCAATCCTGTCCTGCTCTGCTGAGCTGATTAGGGGGCAGGATGAAAAAGAGAATGATATTGGCTGAAACCCCGATATCTCAGCCATTTCTGCATTAATGTAAAAACATAAAACAGTTTAGGACAGTGCCGTAGCCAGACGAAATGGTGTAACAATTACCTTTACCTGCAGTGTCACTCAGCATCTACTCACTGTTTGGTTATTGTTCATCTCCTCTAGCTTACCACTAAAGAAGGCCTCCAGCCATTTAAGCCCAAACTCTAAGCCTGATGTGGGCATCAAGATTAACACCTGATCCTGGCAATCCATGACAGATCTCATCGCTTACGCCTCCACAACTGGGGTCCTAGGCAGCATAAAGAACATATATTTCTTCATTCTCTACTTCTATCCCTGCACTATTCAATAAACATTTGTGCTGAGGTTCAATTTTTTTTTTTTTTTTTTTTGTAACAATGCTAAACGAGCACCATTATACTAATTACACAGTTCCTAACTTCTGAAACATTTGAGGGGCTATTGAAAGATGTATGATATTACAGGACAATACGTTCATTTTCTTTAAAATCTCCATGTCACCAGTGACAACAACAGACTAGGCTGCTGGTGGGTTGATGGTTGATAAAACCACATGCAAACATGGTGGCAGAAGGGGTTTAAAGGATAAATAATCGCTCATCCCTCATTACAACTCCATGGTGTTAGATTTCCTTTAATGTTTAGGTCTCAGGAAAAAAATACGATACAGTCTAATGAACGAAGCACTAAGCAAGTGCTGCATCTGCTGCAATGCTGGACTTGGCATATGGAAATTTAATTATTCATTAGGAAAGAAAGATGGTCCGTGTGCCTGCACAAAGTACTACGCACCAGATTATCAGCATAAACACTTGTCTGCAAGGACAAGAGGGACTAGAAAAAAAACAAAAAACAAAACACAAACTGGCTTCTACCCCATGATTAAGGTGTAACTTCCCAGCATGAGTGGTAAACATTAATACAAAGCAAGCCTTTAGCACAGCAAGGCGTATTTCGCACAAAATAAATACAGTAATTACAACTGCTTTTAAACTAAAAGATTACCTAAATTAGAAAAAAGTTTCACCGTTAACCCATAAAGTTGTTTATTTTCACAAATACATTTTAAATTCCTGTATAACTAGGTTACTTTTTTATTTAATATTTGAAATAGAGATTTTCCTGGGTTCTAGACTTCCTGCAGAATACAAATAACCAAAGGGCATGGAAGTTAAGTAGTACATAGGTCAATGAGTTATAGCATAGAGATCTTTGCAAACTGCAGCCCAGTTATGAGAGTTGTAACTAAATGTGACAGGCCCTGGTATAAACATTACATCTGGGCCCTGTCATGGTTCATACAGTGCCCTTCTCCTGTTATTTTAACTGAAGACTGAAACAGCTGAGGCAAATGGAGCTTCTTTTCCTTTTGTATGATGTCAAGTGATCACATATCTGCTAAATTTGATTGAAGAGGTAATAATGATGGGGCCCCCTAACCTCCAGGGCCCCATGTTTGAGATAAATACCAGGGGCATAACACTAGAGGTTGTAGAGGGCCTCTGTTATGCCTCTGCCAGTTTTCCCAAACATTATACTTATTATCTTGGAAAATACAAGTTTGTTTATATACGGGAAACTAGAGTGGAGCAGACACATATATCCCTGCAAACAAGTGAAACCCAACGCAACACATTTTTCGGGAAAGAAACCACAAATATAAAAAGGGCTGAAGATTGGGATGCAGGCATTCATTTCATTTCCCAGTCCCCATTAAGCCCTGCCACATACCTGGACCACATCACAAGTGTTTCTTAATACTACACATAGCAGTTACCACTAAATGAGCCCAACAATGTGTTTAACATGACTTAGGGCCTTATTTATCAAGGAATAGCGACAGATAGCGACTGGGGAGCCGGCCAGTAAAGCCAGGTACCGCAACTAGAACGCCGGCTCCCCTCCACAATCACACATTTATCAAGCCGATACTGCTTAGCGACTGAGATAGCGCCACCTAGCAACTCATTCATCATTATCCCAGCCTCATCTCACAGCGCCAGCGAACATCCTTGAACAGCGACAGGTATGACCTCTCGCTACCTGGCGCTCTCCAATGCATTTCAATGGCAGAATGTATTTTAATTAATAATTTTTAATATCTTTTTTTTTTTAAATTTCAAAACACTTCTTCCTTTGAAAATGTATTTTTTGGGGATTTAAAAAAATTTTTTTTTTTTTTTTTGCAGAATTGATATTACAGGTCTGATTTTAAACTATTCAGGTTTGAATATTATTTCAAAATCATTCCATTTTTTTTTTGGGTGGTTAGGGGGTTAAAAAACTACTTTTAACACATCGCCTACTGCGCTCTGGGATTTAAACATGCATTTCACAGCGCTAGGAATTTTTAAGGCTGATTTTTTAATGAATATGGTGGGTGCCGGTCGCTATGTCCAGTCGCTATCATGCGCTCCCATACAACAGCGAACCTGTCAAATAGCGACTCAGCATCTTGTATTCAACATTACGGCACACCGACTGAGTCGCTATCATCCACCGAACAACGGCCAAGCACAGCGACTACTAGCGGTCGCTGTCAAAATACCGCTACAGTCGCTCAACAGTCGCTATCTGTCGCTATTAATGAATCAGCCTCTTATTTTTAACATGACTTATTAAAAGGCAAGTAAGCTCTATTTTAACTATAATGTGCTGTGTAGCAATTATCATCTGTACCAAATCAGATACCCTGAAAAAGGTTGTACACAAATTGATTAGACTACTAATAAATTCAAAAAATTACAACAAAAGTTAAATTTAAAAACTTTAAATACTATAAATACTACTAATACGTGAAAGAAATATCATACACTAAGCAATAATCCAAATTATACCTAGACTCTGAAGAGCCTAAGTGCACGATCAACTGCAATGTAAAAAATAAAATGTGGCCAAGAAATGTTCTTTTATTTTACCTACAGTATAAGCCCAAGTTGGAATAAGCTTAAATCCTACAACCTAATAGCTAGGTAGGTTATTTTTCTATTTGACAGACAATAGTTTACTTCTTGTCCTCTATTCAAAGCCTTTTAAGAGCCCTGGCAAAATGACCTGTAGAGACTGTAATAAGCTGGACCACCATGGGAGGTCGTGAAGTAAAAGGAATGTTTCTCCAGCAGAGCCTCTTGGGAAGCAAAGCTACAAATCGCTGTTCTACTTCATTAACTCACACCCCATAATTTGGATTGTCAGCTGGAAGCCAAGTAGTAAGTGACAGCCAGCCTCCAAAGAAATGCATGTAAGAGCTAAGGTTGTACTCCCTATACTAACAAAACAGATGAATTTGTATACTGGTAAACAACAAAGAATTTGTGAAAAGTACAGCTAAAAACTGCATAACCCTCAACATTACAAGATGCAAAAAACACAATATATTTTGGCAATCTTCAATCACGTTCCTATAAGTGACAATTAAAGCGTGCAGTAAAAAAAAAATATACTACAAAAATGTTTTACTCCATTGTTTTCCTTACACTGATAAAACAGGCAGAAAATAACTCCAGAAGTGCCGGTGGGGCCTAAAATAGGCTCTTCAGTCTCATACATAATTCTATATTACAGTGGTTTTTACTCAACATTTGCTCTACTTCAATTTGTAACATTGTGGTGTTTTTCTTTTCAAAGATGTATTTAGTATAATAATGAAGTTTTTGTAAATAGTACAGTTATAGAGATCCTCATATCATAGCTAAATTTAATAGCGTAGGACATAAAAAAGTTACATTCTACGTTAATGCAAAGAAGAATAAACCAAGGGAGCTCTCCAAGTAATGTATTTTCCTGGAATTTTGATAATGACATTGTGGGCTTCTCCTGTCTCTGATGAGTCAGAGACTCATCAAATCAAGTGGCATGTCAACAGCATAGAGTATAGGGTTCCTAAGCTAGAGAAACCACTTTTGCTGTAGATGCGATACATTGTTTGCTGTATTAACTCTGTGGTTGTATTGCAACCGGAAGCTCCTCTAAAGAAAAGTCCATCAGTGTCATCAGAACAAAAACGTTGTCACCTGTACAAGGCATAGTGACAAAACCATCCTGTTAGAACAGATTCTAAACTAGATAAATCTTCTTTTCAGTCTGTTTTATTAGCCAAAGTAGCCACAGATAGTAATAAAATCCAATAATCAAATCCTTTAACACCTCGTTTAAAACCCTACTACCCAAAAACTTAAAATTAAAGCTTGTTTTTAAGGGTTGTGCTGCCCTACTCTGTAGACTATGGATGTGAATGGCTGCCTTAAATACCAGTCATAATACAAACATTTTGGGAGATGCAGGAAGGTCATGGTTAGGACAAGTCTCTCCCGTGACTTTATAATCATCAGAGAGACCAACAACTAGGAGTGATAGAACTAGTCATTAGAGATGAGCGAACCGGTTCGGACGAACCGGAATTCGCTCCGAATTTCAGGAAATATTCGATTCGGCACGAACCCGAATATTTTGTGGTTCGTGCCGATCGAATTTTTCCTGAAATAAAAAAAAAAAATGCCGGCATGGTGGGAGCCGGACGGCGGGCCGGTAAAGCCGGCCGGCCCACTCCCACCGTGCCGGCATTTAAAAAACAAAATGCCGGCACGGTGGGTGATGATGACGCGCCCTCAGATGACAGCTGAGAGCGGCGCCGGCCACCACGCTCCAGGCCTGCAGGTAAGTGTTTGCTTTTTTTTTAAATGCCGGCTTGGTGGGAGCGGGCCGGCCGGTTCCGCTGACAGCGGAGCCGGCCGGCCTGCTCCCACCATGCCGTCAAAAATGCTTTTTTTTTTGGGGGGGGTTTTAAATGCTGGCATGGCGGGAGCGGGCCGCCCACCGGCCGGCTCCCACCATGCCGGCATTTTTGATGGGGAACTTCGTAAAAGTTCGATTCGGCCGAACCCGAATTTCTTTGTGAAATTCGGCGAATCGGCCGAATCGAACTTTTCAAAAGTTCGCTCATCTCTACTAGTCATGTCAATTAAAATTTCATTGTGGATTGATAGTACCTGACATGTCAGCTTTACTTTCAGGTAGATGAAGGATATAATATACAAATATACTTCTTTTCCTTGAGTGTGGGGTTGATTAAAAAGAAGGAAAATCTGAATAAAGAAAGTTTACTATATCAAATGTCAATATCAAGTAAGGCCCCAACAGGATGTCTGCAAGATGTTTTATTACCACGGTCTGCAATGAATATGCAGAAAGCCGATACCAGTATTGCAACATCTGGGCTGAACAAAAATAAAAATTCTTTCAGATATATATCTTGTGCAGACATCTAGCTTGTACTTTGTAATATAAAGCTTTATATGAATGCAGTGCAACTGCCTTCACCACATTTATGGTATATATTCCCCATATGACCTCAAATCTTTTAAACATGCATCATACCATTATTCCCAGTGTAGTTCAATGTTAATTACCACATTTTTTGATCATTCTATCATTCTAAATTAGGGGCAGTCTGCATCCTTTTTAAATCGCTCAGCACTTGCCTTTGAGACCTTACTACAAAACCAGCCTATCTGTATTCAATAAAGAGCTTACTGCCTCAGTAAACATAGCTGACAACACGCTTGTTCCTCCAAAAAGCCCAGTTGCACATTTATCACACATGCCAAGACAACTAATGCCCTTGTGATTGCAATTAATAGTTAAAAATGCAGTAAGTGTAACACAAAGTGAAAAATGAACAAACACTGCTGTACAGCGTTGGTCTAAAAAAAAACCCTTTGGACTTTTTGTAAACACAAAAAGAAACATTATACCCATCAACAGAAAAAAGAAAAACTCCAGTCATGGCATTTGGCAGTATTTAGTTTCAGTTCCTCAGCACATGTTCTCATCACATCAGAATTCTTAATTTCTGTGGCCTTCTAGAGGTCCAGTTACTATCTTTTGTGTTTAGCCACTAAGGATGGTAATTTAGGTCTAATTAACGGAACTGACTCACAAAGAGCTTTTCTCTCCCGGACTCCATTTAAATGTCTGAAACAACCAGTGAGATTGGGCTTTTGCTCTTGTTCTTTGCAGTCTTTGGCAGCACAATGCAGTTATTGAGGCCTCCTGCTTTGCATACAGTCAGAGGTCTCGAGGTTATCCTCAATGTAAAATTCTTTAGATGGGATGAACAATAGGACTTAACAGCGTGTCGTCAGCTTTCATATTTTAGATAAGCATCCATGTTGAAGTCAGCAAGACAACTTTCTCATCCTTCATAGTCTTCTCTTCCAGTCCACACCGTACCTTTGAAATATTATCCTTTTGCCAGTTTCTGAATTTGATATCATGCTTTATATGAGATCAATTTCTATGCAGCTGAGACAAAGACCAGGATGAAAGAAGAGTGTAAGGCAATGCACACAAAAGAACAGTGAAGCCATGGAAGGGAAAGCATGATAAAGCAGTTCTGCTGTGGACGTGATGTGGAGAATGGTCATGTAGTGATAAAACACAAGATTTGATAGATGGAATGGGGCTTAAATACATATGCAAAGATAAATTCACTCATCCCAGATCAGAAAGGCTCTGTGGGGACAACCAAAATTCAGACAAAATGTATTTTTAGAAACGATAAGGGAGATTTTTAATGCTTCTATAGTCCCCTTCTTGTATGCTGTTAGGACCCGCTGCTCCAGACGCTCCTCCACCTCTGAGTAATCACTGAATGTCATGGCTGTGCCATGTCACAACCCAAATACAGTATGAAAAAGGAAAAGACTCCCAAATGTTGCATTTGGAATTCCAAAATTAAAATTATAGTTCATTATTGTTTTGTTAACACTTTGTTAACTCTTCTCTGACTGACGATCTGACTCATCCTTCCTCCTACGGCGCATGCGCAGCCTCTCGTCCGATCAGCGCACGCGGATCCACTCCTGCCCTTTCGTTTAGGAGCTTGTCTAAGGCGAGCAGATCCAAGCACACTGGCGGACGCATCCCCTGCTACCCTCTAACAGGGAGTGTGCCCCTGCCGGCCATTCACAAATGCCTGACATGGGAATGCTCCCTGCTAAAGGGATAGGTGAGTTTCTGAGCAACCTGGGTGGTACACTGGCACTAAAAGGATTAAATGAACACCCTGTGCTCCAGTCCGCTCGTTCACCTGAAGATGCCCATTAAATGTTCACAATTGGGGTGGAGGGGCTCTTTAATCATTGTAATCTTTGAAAGGAATGTGTCTCTCTACTGCAACAATCAGGGAACCTCCTATTTGTAAGCGCCAATGCTATCAATTGTGCTTCGTATGGATTTGACAGATCTGTTCTATCACTAGCACAAAACTCAGCTGAAAATGTAGAAGCATACAAAAAAAATTATGGGACAAGAAATGATTTTCAACATATCAGCCCTAAAACCAAAGATATGATATAAAGCAAAGGCAGCAGCTCATGCTGTGCACCACTGTCAAGTAAAACATTTATATTTCAATTTTAGTAAATGCAGCAACCTCTGTAAAGCTGTAAAGATCAAACTGTTTTTAATAAGCAGGGGAGAACTCAGATGCGGTCAAACAAACAATATATCAAGCAATGCTGTATATCTAATATCTAGCAAACAAGTCATTCCATGATGGATATCAGTTAATTTCAGCATTAGAGGGAAATGTCAAACCAAATGAATACATGTATGCGGCAGCTGCCTACTGATCTTATCTCTCACTAAATCACTTCTGTATCGGAATGGTTTGCTGAGAGATTCACAAGAGCTGGCCAAAGATGTGGTCGGCAATTCTGAAAGCCACTTAATGTCTTTAGCCAGTTCTAATCTTGTGTGTGTAGAGATAAATAGATATGCTGGCCTTCCCCTGGGGCATCCCAAAACGTGTGAATCCCCCCCCCACCTGGGGTTCTGCAGAACTCACCTGCTTCCTGGTGCCCTTGTCGATGTAAACATCCGGTGGCAGCATCCCTGAATCTTTGGGCTTTGAGCGTGCTCCCGCACCCATCCATTCAGATGCACGCCCACTGCTGGGGATGCAATTACTCTTGCTCTGATTGTCACAAACTAGAGCTGCTGAACATTTGATATGTACGACAAACAGCTGTGATTGGGTAAGAGCCTGCACATGTGCCGTAGGAACGGGAAGAGGTGAGTTTTACAGGGCGCACTGGGGCACACAGCGGGATTCAGGATGCCCCTAGGGCTCAAAGGTTTTGGTCACCATACCAAAGGCAATACCCATTATGTCTACACATGCTGATGTCATTGGTTTAATCCATGGGCCCTCAAGCTTTTTGAAGAAAGTGGACCATTTAAGTGATTCAGAATTTGATTGTAGGCCACAAAAAACAAGGTTCAGAATTTCAAGGGGACAAAAGTGACAACCCTTTTCAGTCTGTATGGCTCAATATAAGACCAATAGCAACATCAGACCAATAGGAACAGTTGACAGCTCTAAACAAATAGAAATAAAATTGTATTACACGTTAGCATGTTGCCCAAACTGGAGGAAGTAAACATTGAATACTGTAATTCCAGCATGTATATTCTTTAGTGTATATGTTACAAAACATTATTGATAACCATAGATTTGGTTTTCCATATGACTGGTCCATGTGTTATTGTCATGGTTGCAGACAGCAAGATTTGCAACAATTAGAACTACAGTATCTGTGATCATTTGCAGGCTTGGATGTAGGCTTTAAAGCAGATCAAGGGGCCCTGTTTAGCTTGTCTCTCATTCAAACACCAAGTAAGGTACTGTACAGAGAAATAGGCTTTTCATTTTACTAAGGGCATTGGTGTAAGTGGATGCTTACCAACTTCAAACAAGCAGCAAGCCAATCAGCAATATTTTCAGAAGGCTAAAAGCTCTAGATGGTATTTCCATTGAGATTTCTCTTTAAGAAGTGGCCAGAAAAAAAACCATTTTTATATATATTTTAAAAGGTACATTCATGTATAGTAAGTAGATGTATCCAGTGTGGGAGGGGGGGTATATAAAACCCTTACCCCCAATTGCCCAGCACAGGGAATTTGGAAAAATAAAAGTTCCACCACCTGCCCTATCAAGCAGAATTCTTCTGTACCTTCAAGTGACAGTTTATTTTGTATTTCTCTTCTTCTGACTTCAGAAAATTGGCTCTTAAATTTTCAATTAACAACTCAGTAGTGTCCACATTCACTGACCTTGCTTTTAGCCTGGTTGATCAAATTCAGCACAGCTGGTGTTTGACACCTTTTTCCACTCTTCTCGTAAATGTGATGTTTGTGCTGTGGATACTGGAATAAGCTCTACAAGCATTTGTTCGAAGATTTACTGTAGATAACTATAGACTTATCCCCCCCATGACAATGAAGACATTTATACAACTGGTTTCACCACCGGCTTCACAAGCATGTCAAGTTGCATCTATGCTAACCATGTATCTACCTGAAAACAAACCGGAGGTCATCTGCTTTACTTTAGCCATGTTTATCCACATGTATGCACCTACTATTAAAGGGCCAGTCCAGCCAGACTGCCCATTTTCCAAGTCCCCCAGTCAAAAAAGTTTGGACATACCAAGGAGGCAGGGGTTGTAAAGCATGCCAACATCGTGACAGACTGTAGTAACAGAATGCCCAAAACAACTAAAAGAGACCCATTTCTACATTATCCTGCTGTCTGGAGCTCCACATGACAACCTTTTGTGGGGTAGGCTTGCATACAGTGATGTACAAGCCCACCAAGGGAACCCCAGTGACTGCTAGGGGTAGGCTTGCATACAGTGGTGTACAAGCCCACCAAGGGAACCCCAGTGACTGCTAGGGGTAGGCTTGCATACAGTGGTGTACAAGCCCACCAAGGGAACCCCAGTGACTGCTAGGGGTAGGCTTGCATACAGTGGTGTACAAGCCCACCAGGGGAACCCCAGTGACTGCTAGGGGTAGGCTTGCATACAGTGATGTACAAGCCCACCAAGGGAACCCCAGTGAGTGCTGGCATCCATGTTGGATGACATATTGCCTTGCCAGCAGTGAGGGTGCAAGGAAGAAGGTTAGTAATTCTGCTCAGTCCACAGCATCCCATTTCTCCCATCTGGTTGTCGGTACAGGGTCTTCCCAATAATAACCGCCAGGAATTGGAACAGCTTTATTTCATTCGCTTTACAACTACTGAACGGTTGACCAATAATAGTTACCTGGGGAGGTTAAAAGGAAGTTTGGACTTACTCTGAATGCTTAAATAAGAGGGCGTCCCAAATCAGTTAGCAGCCCTTACGTTATTTTTAACTAGAGGTCCATGTTCAGGGTATCAACAGTGTTCCTCTGCTGCATGATGCCCCCCTGCTATAGAGGGGAGTGGACATCCAGCTGCAACTGGACCGAGTTATTGCACAGCTTTTAAGTCCCCAAATTGACTGGCGACCTATAGGGTTCCCCACTCCTGCCCAGCAAGCTTTATTAGCTATTGGTAGGTAAGATTAAAAGTAACTTTGGACTTCCTTTTAATTTTTTAAATGGGATGCCATTCCAATTTCCCAACTCGGGAATTGGCTGAACTAGGCAATGCTAGACCAAAATTGGCAGGCCCATACATTGATAAGTGTTGAAGTGGTAGACAACCATACAAATGTGTCCCTAGGCAGATAATGGCACATATTCTGATAATGAATGCATCAACTCATGCATATAATCCAAATCAATGCTGTCAATTCATGACAGAATCCTTTGGCAGTGACCTGTTTTTATTTGTATTCGGATATGTGCAGTGTGAGCAAATGGATGTCATGCATCAAACAAATTAAAATATATTGAAATGTAATTAACATAGTAAAAAATATATATTTATCACCCAGGTTAAACCAATGTCCTTTCACTGAATACCCTCGCTGGCACAGTGAGTTGTTAAGCTGAACCACTTAAGAAAAAGCTTACATAGCTGTCTTTGTAAAGTCAGCAGAGGACAGAGTGACAGCTCTGAAGGTGTGAGACAAAGGAACAGACTGAGCACGGATCATTTGCATGACTCCCGGAGAACACTGATTGGCTACATTGTGCACAATGAAATCTAAGAGGCAAGATGCTGGGGATCTGTCAAAGCACAAAGTAAACCTGACATATAATTAAGAAAATTGGCTACTTGTACAAAAACATCAAGGGTGACAGTATCAAGTCAGATATCATTACTTTTAAATCCCCCATGGTATTATAGAGCAACGTCATTGGTTTTTAAGAGAGTCAAAATAAAGGAAACAACATCCGGCAAAAATATTTATTTTCCATACAACCCACAATCATGGGATGCTAAAACATTCTAGTTAAAAAGCCACCTCTGGGCAAAATAGCCAATTTACATGCTATTATTTTCTGAATATATATAAGGAAAATTCATTTGATGAAAAGGTATAGCCAAAACACACACACACACACACACACACACACACACACACACACACACACACTTATGTATGTCGCTAAACATAGATATATGATGTAAATTGAATGAACAATGCCACAATATACCGTAATAGTGGGTTAACTA
The DNA here is from genome assembly GCA_027917425.1 of Gastrophryne carolinensis. Lineage (NCBI taxonomy): Eukaryota > Metazoa > Chordata > Amphibia > Anura > Microhylidae > Gastrophryne > Gastrophryne carolinensis. The sequence continues at coordinate 330,030,723 of CM051239.1, forward strand.
TTGTGACCAAGGTATTGCTTCACAAACCTGGGCGTGTTTTCTAATCATCTGTAAATACACTGTAGCTTAATGAGCAGAATTACTTCTACTATAGGAACGCAGAAAACTCCCTCTAGTACACAGATACAAGTATGGGATCGCTAGGGGGCGACTTCCACTTTATGTTGGGAAGGATGTAAAACAATGTCATGTGCCTTTGGCTGTCCATCGGATCGGGCTCACCAACAGGACCTTGTTAGTAAATCTTTGTTTTACTGTCTGTAGTGGGAGGAGGGGCAGATGTGTTAGTGCGGAGAATTTGGGGTCTCTTTAAAGCGGACCTTCACTCTGAATAAGAGTCTATCTTATATGTTTTCCACACCCTGTACATACAGATTGTCCACATTAAAAATCATCCTACCTGCATCTACTGCATGTTATGAGCATTTAAACATCCAAGATGGCGGCTTATGGAAGCCACCATCTTATCAGGCAGCCTGCAAACAGGAAGTGCCTTCTGACTGTGCTGCTCTGCATTCTGGGACTGCTGACCATTATCTGACCCCAGCTCTGCTCTGTCTGAGCAAAGCACAGCTATAACCCGCCCCCCTGTACCTTATCCCACTCTCCTCTCCTCAGTAAGTGTGATGCTTCTGAGTCAAGATGGCGGCACCCATATCCTAAATTCCTGAACAGAGTTGCAGCCCAGTGGGGGAAAGAATAATAAGTTAGTGACTAAAAAACTAAAAATATATAAATTTTAGATGCTGGGGAACCGTTTTTTAAGAGTTTGGGCTTTTCATTAAATCACGCTGAAGGTCCGGTTTAAAGAGGAACATCTGCACCAACACCTACATCCAGTGGGGCATCCCCAGGGATCACCTGGAAAATCTCACCTTTCGGCAATCTCACAGCACATGCATGAGTTGGCAGCCAATCTGTGCTCACGCACTTTTCCTTCCTTCCTTAGCCCACCTGATGTCAGATTGGCTTGGTGACACCCTCGCTTTCATAAACTGCCGTTCAAAAACAGCTATACTCACCATTTATCCAGCACACCTCCACTGCCCACACTAGCTTTCGAAAAACGTACTGCATGGCCCACCTCAGCAGTGTCCTATCCATTGCAATAAATAGAATAAACATGCTTTGGGCCGTAAACTAGTCATGTCCATGGCCACCATCTTGGATCGGAGAGGACCGACCGGGTGCTTGTGCTCCACTTTTGGTAAGTTTTACAACCGTGTGTCAGGGCAGTGAAGCTGCATTGGACAGCTGTTTCTTTAGGATGGAGGGCTGGAAAATCATTTTAATAAATGCCTGGTGCAGGTACAACAGTATAGTGGGAATGTGGTCCACGCATGCTCCCTTTGATCACTGTCTACGTGATTATTCAGGCGATAGTGGGGGTTTCACAAACAGGGGCATCCCATACTATGATGTCCCAGAGATGAGGATATCAAGCTGTTTTTAAAGAGGCCATTGCTCCCCTTTAAAAACAGGCACAGAGTGTTGTGCCTACAATCATTAGGGCTAAGGATGTTAACGACTCTGCCCCCTGGCAATGCTAGACTGTAACATGTGACAAGGAAGCGAAGATGCTGGTGGCTGCTCAGAGTGTCAATAGTCTAACATTGGTGAGTTTCTGTAGTAGGTAAGTCATAGCGCTTGTTATTTTATCTAAACTATCATTACTGACGGATACATTTTTATTACAGTTATGCTTTAATAAAGCCCCATATGCAGGAACCCTCGGGATAAATGTACACCTGATGAATGTCACTAAGCTTTAAAATTCATGTTTGCCTTGTCAGCTATAGAACAGGTACAACTGGAGAAAACGGACATGGCACACTGGGAGATGTAGTAGTACAGCACTAGGTCAATCTACATTTGAAATTTCAAGATTAAAAGTGCATGTGTAGCCCAGCAGGGAGAAAATAATGCTTCCTGCTGGACGTAGCAATAAAATTATCCACTTACTGAAATGAATTTATGCATCCTTCCCAATCAAGGAGCAATATTTTATAGAAACAAATTTGTGCTGGATAAATAATACATCAAATAAGAGCTTGAAGTTTTATGAAAGGGTTTCCCAGTGACAGGATAATTCTTTTTTTTATATGTAAAGAGCAGTGGTCTGTATGCTTGATGAATGGGCTATTGCCAGAGCAAAAGCCAGCAATTAGACAAGTGGGAACCCATACATATCTACATAAACTGTTCCGTCATATTTTAGCTGTATTCACGTCCCTTTTTCAATTTCATTCGAATCAAACTTGACTTGTACATAATTGCCTAATGCAAGCAGTCAAATGTGACATGTCTCATTAAGAATATTTTAAAATATAATAAAGCTCAAATGTAAGAAAGGCTGCAGCACTATGCACAAGTGGCTGACCCAGACATCCTGTTGCCTTAGGCCTATAGACAGTGCTGTGCCTGTGTATGGGGTATCAAATGTTTGGACTAATTAGATCTATTCTAAGTCAAATACTTTATTGTTTAGTGATATTCCACAACCCACACCGTCCAGATGCTTTTACCTGTGGCAATTGTCTCATTATCTTCCTGAATTCTGTATGCCTGTCGAAGCACACTTTTAGCTTGAAGCTATCATAGGAGAAAGGAAAGCCATGAAGGCACAATGTTAATTAATATATTAAAGTATAGTTATTATTTTAGCGCTGATATATTCTGCAATGCTTTAGAGAATACATAAAACCATTTCCGCTGTGTCTATCATTTAAAGTGAACCTACCTAAATAAAAACAGCAGCCATCACGGCCATTCTATCCTCCACCCCCCTGGGCATGGCATTTTAGGATGTCCATCCAATGTGAAAAAAAAAAAAACATATCCAGCATTACCTTTAACCTCTACCATGCTCCAATACTTCTCCAGTGCATGTACTGATGAATGATATTGGCTGCTAGGACATTTGCTGTGGATGCTGCAAATGCCTGAAATATGGGCAGAAATGTAATCTCTCTGCCGTTTTCCATTGGAGCTCTCATGGCCCACATGACCAAAAGCAGCCACTGCAAGGCACGTAATATTGCGTACATTTGTCAACACTTTTTGACAGCTTTGGTGAAGCGGGCAGTCTGGGCAAAGCTATGGAAAAACAGCAGAGGCTGTGTTCAGACCTTTTTGGGGCCACAATCTACATGATGGCAAAGTGATCCAGAAACTGGGTTTATGTTTGATTCAAGGTACATGTTTATAAAACTTTATATGCAAAGACCTTACTTTATCTGCATTTTCACTTTGATCATTAAGCTAGTTTGCCATGATAAAAATCAGCACAAAAAATAACACAGTCGTAAATGTTGACCTTTAAAAGAATCTATGCCCAACAGTTTCCCAACTTTATATTCATAAAAAATAATATAATATGTGCTAACAGGAAAATGAACTCATGGTCCACATCACCAGACAGCCGATGCAAGGCACACGATATTTATAAATGTCGTGAACACTTTGGGGACTTTGGTGATGTGGACAATCTTGCGCAGTGCTATGGAAAAATGGAGGGTTGAGTTCAGGAATTACTGGGGCCTAACAGTTGATCAGGATCCCCATATGGATAATTGTACAGTGGCCCAGATGGTCCCTTTTGAGTTAATCTCTGATTGAGGTGCATGTCCACAGAACCCTATATGCAAAGACCTACCCAAGTAGATCATTAATTGCCCAGAACTCATCACAACACCATATGTGTCATCAGGACAAGTAAAATATTGGCCAAGGAGTTTGACAGTAGATTTAAAATTTCAAAAAATCAACATTAATGGAAAATTGAAGTTTTTAATATTTTTGTTATAATGGCTCACTTTGGCTTATTGCTCAAGGCATATTGTTTTTTTCCTTAAAGGAACAAATTGTCCAATAACAAAAAAAAAATGCTAAATCGCAAGAAGAGGGGCTACTTATACGCCCTGCATAAAAAAATCTAGCTGAGCCTGTTTCTATTTTTTTAATGGAAGGAAAAAGTATCAGGGGTGACAAATTTTAAACTATACATTCAGTTTTTACAGGGGGTGATTTGCTTTGCTGCAATGGCCTGTCTCCAGGTATTGCTATTGCGACTCTTTTGATTTTAATCTTGTCCTTTAAGATTCATCCAATCGTCCAGCACTTGACCGAGAAAGGGGGAGAGAAGGAGAAGGCATCGACGACACGTTTCGGGAAACTACTTTATTAAGCCGATATACAAAGGTGGTAAGTGTGAGGGTTATATACAAAGGTATAAAGGTCAGGTGACACGTTTGGGTCAATTACAAAACATAACCTCAGAGGTCACAAATTCAACCAATAGAAATGCCCAAGATGATTGAGTCGCTGCGCATGTCACCATTGACCCTCAGATAGTAAACATCCGCCTATCTCGATGGTCGCTGAGGTAAACAAATCACTTGCATGGGCTCATAAGAGAACCACGGCCGCAAGCATGACAGAGCAGTATACCCGGCTTTTATCACATTCATGTAGAAGTAAAAGGCAAACCATAAAAGGAAAAAGTTGTATAAATAAACTTACACGTAACCATCGACAGTATAAATACGAGGCTACAATTCAAAAAATAAATAAATGAAACTGTGTATTGGTGTAGCCACTGGTTGATGGATGAGGAATTAAGCTCCAAGATTTTAACTTTAAGCTAATTTGTCATGATACCAATCAGCACCAAATGCAACCAGTCATAAATGTGTTCCCTTAATCATACAATCAAGTGGCACTTGGAAAGCCATCACACTCCTGTCCTGTTATATCTCCTAGGCATGACCTCATATTCTGGCATTGACTTTTAAAAGAAATCCAGACCAATCATTTCCCCCACTTCATATTCATAACTCATCAATATGATAATAAGTGCTAACAGGAAAATAAACTCCTACAAGTCTCATTGGCATTTCGCATTATGCATCGCGATGGCTGCCAAGACAGGTCTCCATTCTACAAATGAAATGAATGTGTAATAGATTTCCCACATAAACAAAGACGTTCATTTATGGATTATTAATAACAGACAGTAAAAAGCATATTGTCACTAGGTTAATGCTGACATAAAGATAAAACAAACCTTACAGCATTTAAATCCAAAATAGTCACCCTCCCACTTTCACTAAATTATTTTACAGTGCAAGCGGCCTCTACGTTCCCCAGCAAAGAAAGAGCTGTAAGACAATCTTGTCCAATAAAGTAAACTTAAGGTGAAATACAGCAGCATGGCATCCCAGGAGTCTTAACAAAGCTGTGCCCACCCCCGTACTTTAATCATCAAGCCCTTAAACTGTGTCAAATCGATCAGCGTTAGCCAGCTTGCATAATCTGAGCTTAGTTGCACCAGCGGGCTGAAAGGAACCTTTCTCTGAAAAAAAAAGATAAAAAGCACATCTAGATTTTTAAGCATTTCCTGATTCCCCTTGCAAAAAAAATAAAAATCAGCAAACGATAAAAGCACAAGACTTGCAATGTGCTGAGAGAAACATTTGCTAAGTTAATCATATAGGACTAGGCGTTGATGAGGTTTTTCTTACTATTCCTCAATATAAAACTTGCAAGTTGGTAGTCAGACAAAAAACTACACATTAGGCAAATTAGTAAGCGCCTCTCATAGCATGAAAGATTGCTTCACAATAGATTATGCAAAAAGCCTTCCAAGTGGGCAGAGCTTAATGTATGGCAAGGCACCATTTCTTTATATTCATGTCCTTTTCATTTGAAACTAGGTACAACTAAACGACAAGCCACAACCTTCCAAAAAAAAAAAAATTGTTATTTAAAACCTAAATATTTCAGATGTGAAGTATTAATTCAAGACTAATTGACTGTTTTATTTTCCTTAAGACAATTTTCTAGGGATCCGCCTTGCATTCTCAATTCAAAATGACTTGCGCAGGAAACTAGCAGCTTCAGTTCACACCCTCTGTTTATTGTAAACAGTATAGAGGTAGCGTGTTGATTGCATAAGCATGAAAGGAGCTATGATGTGTTATTAATCTGCTTGGGAGGTGTGTTAACATATCACTGTATGTGGCAGACAATAGATGCCCCTGCTCCCTATTCAATTTTGATTCCACAGTTGCACCTGCAGATGGCTCAGCACAGCAGAGATAACTCTTCTGGCCAGGACTCAGATGTGTTCCTTCATCTTAAGGACATAGGACACTCGTGCAAAGACAGGCTGGTTAAAAACAGGGGGGGGGGCACATTAGAGGCTAACTCAAAATGGTTTTGCAAGGGATAGCATACAGTGCGTTATTGCGATTGGCCCATGATCACCCCACTGTGGTGTGAAACTACCTATAAGCTAGCATTTCAGTGACTGATCTGATGCTCACAATCTCCTCAAAATTTTTCCCAGTGTGAAAGTAGTCTTAGATTTGCATCTTAGATACAAAAAACAATTGGTTCAAAGGGGGCATGAAGGAAGCTGCTAGCCTGCCCTGGGGCATCTGAAACAGGGATGCTCTGCTGTGTGAAACCCCTGTGGTGACTGGTAGACTCACCTTTACTGGGGCTCCCATGGTGCTTTGTTAGCCAGCAGTCGCATCCCCAGCTTCCCTGTAGCTGTGGCCTGCTCCTGCGCCCAACCATTGTGATGGCTGGATGTGGGAGCACTCCCGTAACTACAGGTAAACTAGGGATACAGTTAAGTCACCCGGCATTCTTGAGATTAGGCAATTGGCAATCTCAATAATACCAAGTGGCTGTGGCCTCGACGAAGGAAAATCGTCGAGAATGTTGCATCACACCAAAGGGGCTGCACTAAAAGGTTTTTGTTCTGCTTTAAGTAGATAGGGGCTGAAACATCTATTTCCTGCCACATAGAATGCCACATTAACATCCCAGCTATGGCAGTTAAATAGAGGATAAGTGTTAGGAACCCCTAACCAGGAATTGTGCAGCAGGACCAACGTTTAGGGACTATGAACTACAAGTGCAGGCGACACCCAAGAGTACCACCACTGTGGTCTAGTGGAAGATTCTGGAGGCCCAATTGACAGAGCCCCTCAAAACCCAGATTAACCAGGTACTGGAATCGTCAAGGTGCCCTGATCTTCACTGGAGCCCACGCAATGAGATGCTCTGGAATTTGTCCACCTCTTCTCTGTTGTGAGAGATGGACAAGCAAAAGTGTACCAGGAGCGCACTGCCAGCTTGGGAGATGGGGCAGAACCTGAACTGATTCAGAAAAAAGGACTCCAAACAACTGTAACTGTAGGGTATTATTTAAATGTGGCTTTATTAACCCTAAATAATGCCAGATTCCACAACGCATTAGATTTTCTGCCTTAGGTACATGCTGGTAGTTTTGTAAATGATGGTAGTGTTTTTTGAACTCCTATGTTTAGCAATCATACTCTCCAGCATGTCCTCCTTGAACATAATGAGAATGGTTTTTGAAAACCAGAGCAAAAGAAAGCGTAACTGTTGCCCTCCCTATATCAGATATAGCAAAATGCTATTTTCAAGTTCAAAGACTATTCCCAAGATTAATGGCAATACTAAAACTGTATATAAAAAAGCGCTAGCCTTTTAAACTGTGTCTTTTACACAGCGATGCTCCGTTAGATCTCTATCACTCAGGCGACAGCATGTGATATAATTTTGGTCCCAAAGGAAGAAACACAGAAATGACTTCCTGTGAAACATACCGAGTAGTCTTTAGCATTTGTGAGCCCTCTACTAATTAAATGTGTTCTATCGTCTGAACAAATCAAAATGTAAACTGCCCTTTTCATCCTCCTAACTAAGGATAATGGTGATTTATTTCCATTTACATTCTTTAGGGAGCCAACCAAACTAATAATTTGCTTTGTGATTCACTTTCTCTGTCTTTCTGGAAAAATAAAACAATAAATTATTACAACAAAACACAGAAAATTGCCCTTGCATCGTTTCGTGGAGATCTTGAACCTCCGCCAGCACAAATTGTCAGCTTGGACCTAATAAACACGACACACTGGTCAACATGACTGCTGCCGCTGACAAGTTCATTATTATTCTTGCATTAGAGATTACAGGATAAGAGGCAGCGGCCGCATTCCAAAATAAAGGGAGATTATTTGGCCGTATAAGGGAGTTTCGTATTCGGCTCATGTGGCGAAATTAATTCCAAGTCTGTGTTTGCATGTATGATTAAGGCAATAGGCATCCTTCTTATGGCTGTGCCCTTGCCTTCATTTTGAAAGTCTTTCTTGGATTAGTTGACCTTGAATGTTATGCTACCAAAGTTGCATTTTACAGTGTACAAGTTCAAAGCAGAAGCTGAGCTGAAACTGCACTGATGGGGAAAGCTTGACTCTGCTTTCACATTTTGTCTCAAATCAAATTAGCCATATATAATGCAGTTATGAAAATGACTACTGCAACAACCAACTATTACCCTGCCGAGTAATCGACTGAACACAACTGTCTAATTCATTTAGACTGTGTTGTGTGGCAACGCTATGAATTGCTTGCCGTTGAATATTATTTATGGTGAAATAGCAGGTTGATTTTTTTTATCCTGGGGTATAATTCCATATTCCAAATCTGGTTTCTTTTGCTCTGTCAAGTCTACTAATGCAAAAAGGTAAGGCACGACATGACTTATACACACTCAATAGCGATGTATAAGACACTAATGACCTACCTTCATGGCTAAAAAAGGGCACACCTTGAAATTTGCAAAGTAATGGGGATCAGGGTTGGTAGCATTGGGTTATCTATCTACTATATGTAAAGTATAAATTAAAAATAGGGGGTCAAGGCAACAGGCTTCCTTGTGGAGCATGGCTTCAATCTTACTGAAGGCAGCCTGTGAAGTGGGGTCATGGCTAGAATGCACTTTAACACCTGTGCAAAATCCAAAAAGTACCCTTACAGGTGGCATTACATTTCAGAGTTGCTTAAAATGGACCAACACCTGTGTGGCCTGGCCCTGGGGTCTAAAAGAACTGCTATGTGAACCCCCCTGTGATGTCCGTAATAAATTTACTAGGGCTCCCATAGTGTTATCTCTGCCCCTGGCTGCATCTCGGCTCCCCTTTAACTGAGGCCTGCTCCCACACCCAGCCATTCAAATAGGGTGGGCATAGGAGCACTTCCCAGACTAGAGGGAAGCCAGGTATGAGGCAGTGGGCTGGTCACATTATCCCTTATTCTTGATATCAGCCAATTGGCAATCTCTAAAATGGCTGGTGAGAATGGCAACGGGGTGGAAAACACTTTTTTTTTTTCAAACTGGGCCACTGCCAAGCCCAGCACATTTCCCAAGCTGCTTGGGCGGGTGGGGGCTATGTGGGGGTTTGGCCCTCTTTAACTCACTAATGAAATACAGTTAGCACTAAGGTGCATAGCACCGACATTTGGATGATATATACACTACTTGTACAGCCAAAGGCTACACATGAAGGAACATGCTGGTGCCTAGTGTAATATTAGTATATCAGGGTATATCAGTCTGCATCAGGCTGTCTCTGTTTAGAGCCCAATGAAAAATATAGCATGTCCAGTAGCCTTCCTTTACATCTACAGATTATAATAGATTCTTACAAACATGTCCCCTTTTCAGTCTTTTGTAGGAGGGCCTCATCCAGCACCTAGATTACACCTAGCTGTATATATATCTGCATGGATTTCTGCCAGGTACATCAATGAGGAAGGGGAGCGAGGACCACAGAGAATCCTTACATGTCTTTTCCCATCAATCAAACTGGACAATATTCTGTAGTGTCCTATTCATATCAAATCCTTAAAATGAACTGTCTGTGTTCAGCGTAAGGCACGGGCCACTAGCGCAATAAACTATAGCTGTGCCCTAGAAACATGTCTTACAAGGCAAGGCACATTGCAGAGGGTCATTTGGTGCAAGGGAAAGGTTTTAGGCTTGATATAGGTACACTAGGCGCCACCTGCTGCCGCAACCCCACATGTCCAATGGGTTGAATTTTAGGATCATGAGAAGGTTCATTGGTGGCAATAGCAAATAGCAACTTGGTTTCCCTTTACTTTAAAATTATTTTTTGTGTCCTTGCAGTAAAGACACTTCACATTTGAGTTTGGCCACACATCATCCCTCCACTTTTTTCAAGATCACCGAAACCCCAATGCCTTCTTATGGACAGGAAATAGTGTGACCTCACACCCAAATGGACAAGGTCACATACAAAAGAAGCAAAGCAGCCTGATATTTACTGAATGGCCATCCACCGTTCCTTGCTTTTAACCACTTTGTTGTAAAAAATTTATAAAAATATTCTGGATATATAAAATGTCCATTGTATTATTTATTATTAGCAAGTTTGACAGTCGTGAATTCTCAATCTTCAATGGATGCAAGCCAGCCAGGCAGGCAACTATCACATTTAGACAAAAAGGTTGCATGTATTTCTCATAGAACATGGTGTTCAGCTAAATGGTATAGTATATTATCATAAAAATCCTAGTCTTGATATACTGGCATCAATGGGACAGAAATCTGCACCTAATTAACAAAAATCTGAATAAGAACTGAGTGAATACTACCCAACAGCTCAAATAAAGGCAGCAGATAGGATAGTGTTCTGTAGATTTTCCAGAGTCTTCTATTGTATGCTAAACACAAGAAGGATTATACGTTACTAGTAGACAACCATGCATTTCAGATTTTATCGCTCCTATTTGAAAAATTCAATTTGGAGGTCAGTGGACCTTTAACTTGTATTGTACTGAAGAGAATAGAAAAGGAGCCTCAAGGCATAGCTTGGTTTGAATATTATCCTGACTATGTCTGTTGCAGTAAGTGAATACACTGGATAGGCCCAGAAGCGTATGATGTGATGCCAAGCAGAGTATTCTCTTATACATGTGACCCCAGTATGAACCAATGCCCAAAAAACATTTCTGCTACTTCAATGAGTCTTTTCCACTAGGACTATTAGCTATGTTCAAAGTGGGATCATTCAACTCATCTTTTTAGCAATTACAAGCAAAACAGCAGTCCAATAGCATTATTGGAAAAAATAATTGCAAAGTACACTGTCTATAATGCTGGATCTATTCTGCAGCTAGAATCATTTTTCAACTAGTTAATACATTATATTATTGACTTTAATGTACTATGTGGGTAGCCTTTTTGTGCTTAATTTTTTATAGCTATTAAAACAGACATTGGACACAGATTTGGTAACATGCACATAAAAAAGATAACTAATGCTCCCAGATAAAGGATTTGGGTCAATGCTTGGTATAGAATCTAGTTGTTAAGCTCTCTGTACCAGGGTTGAATCTTCTATTGGTTTATGGCATCTTCACCTGCAGAAGCCAACTGCACAGACCAGAGATCTCATGGGATTCAATAGCAAAAGGTGGCGTCACGTCTTTTGTGTCAAGAGTTTCCGATACCAGGAGCATCCCTGCTTTTATACCTGCTCCCATTGCTGGTCAGAGGTGGCCACTTTTCTCACCAGCGATGGTACCAACAGGCTAAAACTACTAGACAGGATATAAGGTATTTTTCTGCATATTTTCTCAGCAGATAAACTGCCAGAAAAGCTCAGCAGCCATAATTGTTATGTATTCTCCAGAAAAGTAAACTACTCATGTATCGCTGCCAAACCGCCATTTTGTCTGGCTTAGATGGTGCCAAACAGGCATTTTGTATTTCCCTTGCCAGTTTTAGCACTGCATTCACTGCAGTGGAGAAGACATGGCATGCACCCCTCCTTCGAGCGGGCATGCTAAAGCACAATGACTAACACCAGAGGCAGCTTTTCAACACAGAGGTCGTTGGTGAGCTGTGGTTAGAAATGGACGGCACAGGACCTGGTCTCAGGACCCAGTAACTTTTATACTTATTTAGAGAGTACCCACATTTCTGTAGTGATTCCGTAGATATGTTAGTAGGGTAAGACATGGACTCTACATATATTACACAGCGTAGATGTGACAGAAGTGCTACAGATACACATTGATACAAGAGTACATTAGGCAGTAAAAAAAAAAAAAAACAGACGTATATACGCATAGCTTACACTTAACTTTACAAGAGTTGGCCTTCTTAAGTTATACTTTTTTTAAATGCCATTTTAGGCAAATGAATAAACATCACAATATCAAATTACAGTTTTTTTCTTAGGAACAAAATGTACACAAAAATTTCATCTTGCATTTAACTTGATAAACAACCTTCAGGTACATTCTTGCGCTGAACCTATGCCTCTAAATATCAATTTAGAAACAGTGGAAATAAACACATGTCAATGTTTGAAAAGCATTAACCAGCTTAAAAAACAGCAAAACAAAAGGAAAATGGTTTCACATGATTATCGAGTTGATGCTTCAAAGACTAAATTGCATATATACATTAACCAGATCACATGCCAAGGACCGCACGCTGGTTTTAATCCACACGCTAAATAAAAGGAGTCTATTTGAAGCCATACTTTGTTTTTCTAACCTTGTATTTAGATTTGTTTTGAAGCTAAACATGGTAGCCAGTTCTTTTCGCTCTCTGATTTTCAAAATCGGACTCAACATTAAGCTGATATCATTAGAATAAACATTGCTAATGTGTTTATCCTTTCTATTTACTTGTGAAGGTCAAATGATTACTGCTGGGTTAAATCAACAATAATTAGACAGTCAAATGCTCTAATCAGCCTAACATTCTTATGCCGCACAAAGGCATCTCCAGGGAGGTTTAGGGTAAAATATGGAAAAAAATTAGACATATTACCTGCACTGCACCCAGATATATATTGAAATTGTGTATTTCACCAGGATAGCTACTGATAAAAATGGAATTTTATTACTGTAGTACCAAGTACTGGGGGAAACATCTGCCAACACTAGATACTTACTCATCATGGCAGACTGCCAACAAAATTCTGCCAAGCTCAGTGGCAGCTGCGCTACACAACGATACAATGTATCAAACATTTGTCAGGCATGCTCAGCCTGTGTCTGCATAGAAGCTGCTATCCTCCCCTGCTTTAGACAGTCTAAAGAGCAACCAGTCTACACATTCCCTGGTGTTACTTTCACCAAGAAACAAAGTATATTTGCTACTATACTCTAGAAAACATGCCAGCTGCCGAACAATCCAGGAACACTGCATCTGCAAATGTAACATATGTATGAGAACACTTTACTAAACTTAGGGGTTTATTTATCAAGGGCTAGCGCCAGGTAGTGTCTGACGAGCGCCAGGTACCGCCAGCTAACGGCGGCTACCGACTCAAGTACGCCCGGCGGCGGTCACAATGACGCATTTATCACGCTAAATGAGGCTAGCGCCGGCGAGAGCGTCAGCTAGCGCGGGATTCATCATGTAGCCGACTGCAACGAACAGCGCCGCTGATAATCCCATCAAAGCGACAGGTATGACGCTCCCTGGCGTTGTCCAATGCATTTCAATGGAGCAATCTTTAAATAATCCTAATTAATTGCTATTTTATTTTTTTTTTTTTTTTTAATGTCAAAAATTCTGTGACCACTTCTGCAATGTTAGGATTTTTTTTGAAGTAAAAAAAAATAAATAAATAAAATTGTGCAGAATTGATATTACAGGTCTGATATTAATGTATTCATATTACAAAATGTTTAGAAAAACTTGTATAATTTTTACATTAAAAAAAAATGGTTGTTTGGGGGTTAAAAACTAGTTTACACACATCGCCGCCAGCGCTCTGGGGTTTAAACAAGGAATTCACAGCGCGAGAAATTTTTGAGCGTGATTTGTTAATGAATCTGCAGCAAGCCGTTCGCTCTGGCCATTCGCTGTCAGGCGCACCCATACAAGCGGAACCTGTGAAACAGCGACCCCTAACCCCGTATTCAACATTACTGCACACCGACTGAGTCGCTGTGAACAAGCAAACCCCGGCCAAGCACAGCGAATACTAGCTGGCGCTGTGAAAATCACGCTACTGGCGCTCATCTGTCGCTATTAATGAATCGGCCTCCTAGTTTACTTTAAAAATGTTTTTTTTTTTCTACTCTTCTTAAAATTGACAAGTCCACAGAGGCCCTCTGATTTTTCTTTTAAGCAATCAGCCCAATAAAAATCTTATTTACAGTACAGGCGGCATGGAGTTTAGCAGATGGAAGCTGTTTTGTTACCTTATATACCCTTTTCTTATTTCTAGGATATGCACATTACATATCTGCTTTGAGGATGATGTTTACTTTGGAGACAATGCAGGTGATAGCAAATAATCAGTATTGTCACCATAATCATCTTAAAGGGAAAGCGCATTTTTGCTGGATTAGTCTATCAGTCCGGAGATCAGGAACGACATAGAGGCATGAGACTCCTATGATTACATTTTGCCCAATTACATATGCAGCGTATGAGGCCAGATCTGCTGATCTAGGTGCCCCATAATTTTTATGGGTGCTTTGAACACCACTGTATGGTACCCACCATCAGATATTGAAGATGTGGAAACAGATGAAAGGAACACAGGGATGCCTCAAGCCACTATGGTCTTCAGATCTGAGGTCTGATGGGAAATTCTAGCAGGTTCTTAGACCATAGCATTTGTTGTAGAACTGGTACACTGATAATATGTTTTATAATACGCATTGGTAGTAATGTGGTCTGGGATAAGAAAGGTGTCACTCCCATGAGAATAGAGAATATTTTATGCTTGTTAGCACCTTTGAATCCTGATGACATTCATGGATTTGTGTTTAAAAAAGGTTAAATTTAGCCAATGTGGCTACAGGAAAGGCCAATGATCTTTACACTTTCGACAGCATTACAATCTAAAATTCTGAGTTGGTTCTCGCCCATTAGTAAAAAAAATACCCAATCATGTCTTTAACAGCATCCCACTGTATTTCCGGATGTCATGGCTGCTTTATGTGGTTTTCTGTTTGGTAAGACATTAGCAGACATAAGCCTAATACATCTGATTTTAGGATACAATGTGCACAGAATGCAGCTAGAGATTTTAATTTTAATTGTCTGTATTGCAGTGATGTTATTTCAGCAGCGTACAACAGAGACTACCCTGCTACCCTTAATAGAACCGAAATAGATTACTGTATCTGACTACAGGTGGTCTTTCTGTCTGTTTTTCCAAGCAGCACAATATATTGGGTCTCCAACTTCCATCTATATTTACAGTAGGATTGTGTCTTTTGAGCCCTTTTACATCTTTGATCTTTGTAGAGATGTAAAACTTGCTGGTTCTAACATGGATATGGATAACATGACCTTTGCTTGAAGTTATTATATTAAATATTGCTACTCCTAAAAAAAAAAAAAAAATCCTCCAAATTCAAAGTATCTCTAGATCCGAGCCTCAAAAGGGAATTCGTCTTCAGCAGCACCGTGCAGCTCTGGCCAGATTGTCCTTGTCTACATAAATACAGTTTCATTTTCCACTGGAAGCCTCCCTGGGATTTATCACATTGTGCTGACAGAAAAAAAAAAAGGAGAACGTATTGCTTGGACCCCAAGAGCGGATCTGTGACACTCTCATCTTTCATTTCCTTTCCCATCAAACATATTTATTTTCCCATAGGCCCACTTCCTTGATGTCAAAGAGTTGCCTATTTGATCAAAATAAAATAGTGAGATTTCCTCATTATGTGTTGACCTGCATGTTAGAATACATTTTAATGAACGGGTCAGTAAAGCTACATAACCAGAATTTTGAGCACCAGACCGGTGTGCACAGACCCTTTAAACACATTCAATGCTAGTGTCAAACCCAAGACTACATAATGATGCCCCTCATGTCCCTTAAAGTGGACAAACGCCCAGGATTTTCACTATTCTGGGTGTTGGTCCACACAGGATGCCCCGCTGTGTGAAACCCCCCAAAAAACGTACCTTTTCGACAACGGACAAGCGACGGACAAGCCAACAAGGGGCGGCGGCTGATCCATCACCGATAAGGTAAGGTTTTTTGGGGCTTTTGGGGGGGTTTCACCCGGCGGGACATCCCGATCCCGCAGTGAGGAAGATGATCGGCCTGGGAATCTTATAGATTTCCGGGCCAATCACCCCTGGGTGTTGGTCCACTTTTATTCCTTTAATCAGGTATGATGATGATGATGATATATATATATATATATATATATATATATATATATATATTTTTTTTTTTTTTTTTTTTTTTAAGTGAAGGTACAGTAATTACACACTACATATGGGGAGATAGAAGTCTTCCATTCCGGAAAGCTGCCACATACTCATCACAGAAGGCCTAATTTTTACCCTTTTCTGAATATCTAGGTAGGAAGCGATTATTTTGATGAGCCTAGCTCAGGTTTTTACATCTCTAATGAACATGACTGACATGGTAAGAAATGTAAAAAGTGTTGGTTAAAAGCTTGAAGTATTCTTGATAATTTAACAATATCATGTTCTGTAGTTTTAATGGCACTGCAGGTTATTTGTGTGAGCCATAGATTATTTTCCTTCACACTGACTTCTGCTTTCAGGATGTTTAACGATTCCATGTGACAGAGAAATAGAAAAATGGAAGTGCACAGCTCATATTTAGCAATGCATAACGTTGGCAATATTGCTACAATTTTAAACTGAACAGTTCTTTCCACATGTGTAGCCTTTTTGAAAATGTATGTTCAGGAAAAAAAATGACAGCGGCCAACAAAGAACCCAAATGCATGGAAATGACTTAGGGCCTTGTTCATGAAGGGATAGCGCCAGGTAGTGCCTGTACAGCGGCAGGTAGCGTCAAGTAGCGTCAGGTGAACACCGGACATGGCACGCAATTACACATTTATCAAGCGATTCTGGTGAGCATCTGGAACAACGCCATGTAGCGCCGATTCATCATTATCCCAGCCTTATCGTACAGCGCCGGCGTTCAGCCTTGCAGAGCGCCACATATTACCTCTCGCTACCTGTCGCTCTCCCATACATTTCAATGGACGTTCTTTTACTTCTCTTTAAACATGGGGTTTTTATTAAATCTTTTTTTCTTAATCTCAAATAATGTTGTGACCCCCTCCTGGCCTATAAAAAGGCATTTTTCACACTTTTTTCATTTTTTTATATATTTATGAAGAATTGACATTACAGGTCTGGCATTAATGTGTTCATGTCACAATGTTATAACAATTTAATTCCGTATGTTTTCGTTTTGTTACTGGTGGATACATGTTCAAAAACAGCCTCCAGCGCTCTGGGCTACAGCGAAGCATTTTTGAGCGCCGGCAGTGTTTGAGGCTGTTTTTTTTATGAATATGGTGTGAGTCGGTCGCACTGACCAGTCGCTCCCATTCGCTCCCATACAGCGCTGTACTGCTCATATAGCGACTCCCCACAAGGTATTCATCAATGTTGCACAGTGACTGAGACGCTCTGAACTAGCGAACCATGGTCAAGCACAGTGACTACTAGTGGTCGCTCTGAAATCCGCTCTACAGACGCTCATCTGTCGCTACCTGCCGCTAGTAATGAATCAGCCTGCCCGTGAGACAAAAAAGCTGTCATTTAAATTGAATTGTGTGTTGTGAGTCCCAAAAATGTGGATTAGTATAATATCTGCAGTTATTCAAAAACATTTAACATTCTAAACTAGTTGCCAACTTCTACAGTCTTGTTGTCTACCACCTAATACATACCTCCCAACTGTCCCACATTTGGAGGGACTGTCCCTTATTTTTTAGTCCATGTCTCCATGTACCTCATTATTTTCATCTCTCTTTGAGGTTTAATATGCAGATTGTATCAATACATGAATAAAGTGTTTAAAGGTTACTACTAGGGATGAGCGAATTGGTTCTAACGAACCTGAATTCGCGCCGAATTTCAGGGAAAATTCGATTCAGCACAAACCCGAATTTTTAGTTGTTCGTGCTGACCGAATTTTCCCAGAAATAAAAAAAAAAAATGCCGGCATGGTGGGAGCGGGCAGCGCAGCCGGCCTCCCCGCTCCCACCAAGCCCTGAAATGGAAAAAAAAAATGCCGGCATGGTGGGCTGCGCAACCGGCCTCCCCGCTCCCACCAGCGCAGCCGGCCTCCCCGCTCCCACCAGCGCAGCCGGCCTCCCCGCTCCCACCATGCCGGCATTTTTTTTTTACAGCAAACACTTACCGGCATGATGGGAGCGAGGAGGCCGGCTGCGCTGTCAGCTGTCATCAGAGGACGCGTCATCAGAGGAAGCCGGTACAATGCGCACCCATACATCGCGGAACCTGTCAAATAGCGACTCGTCACCCCGTATTCAACATTACTGCACACCGACTCAGTCGCTATCAACAACCGAACAATGGCCAAGCACAGCAACTACTAGCGGGCGCTGTAAAAATACTGCTACAGTCGCTCAACTGTCACTACATGTCGCTATTAATGAATCGGCCTCCCCGTCCCTGGACCGGGACTTGATATTAATTGTTATTAGATTAGAGCGCCATACAATGATCCAGGGGGTCTGATGTTTTTAAACCTTAGTTTTTAATTTCATAAGTGTGACCTAGAGGCCGATTCATTAATAGCGCCAGGTAGCGACAGATGAGCGCCAGTAGCGTGATTTTCACAGCGCCAGCTAGTATTCGCTGTGCTTGGCCGGGGTTTGCTTGTTGACAGCGACTCAGTCGGTGTGCGGTAATGTTGAATACGGGGTTAGGGGTCGCTGTTTTACAGGTTCCGCGTTGTATGGGTGCGCCTGACAGCGAATGGCCAGAGCGAACGGCTTGCTGCAGATTCATTAACAAATCACGCTCAAAAATTTCTCGCGCTGTGAATTCCTTGTTTAAACCCCAGAGCGCTGGCGGCGATGTGTGTAAAGTAGTTTTTAACCCCCAAACTACCATTTTTTTTTAATGTAAAAATTATACAAGTTTTTCTAAACATTTTGTAATATGAATACATGAATATCAGACCTGTAATATAAATTCTGCACAATTTTTTTCTTTTTTTTTTTTTTACTTAAAAAAAAATCCTAACATTGCAGAAGTGGTCACAGATTTTTTGACATTAAAAAAAAAAAAAAAAAAAACATTAATAGCAATTAATTATGATTATTTAAAGATTGCTCCATTGAAATGCATTGGACAACGCCAGGGAGCGCCAGGTCATACCTGTCGCTGTGATGGGATTAGCAGCGGCGCTGTTCGTTGCAGTCGGCTACATGATGAATCCCGCGCTAGCTGACGCTCTCGCCGGCGCTAGCCTCATTTAGCGTGATAAATGCGTCATTGTGACCGCCGCCTGGCGTACTTGATTCGGTAGCCGCCGTTAGCTGGCGGTACCTGGCGCTCGTCAGACACTACCTGGCGCTAGCCCTTGATAAATAAGGCCGCTAGTATTGTAATATTACCCGTATATGAAATAAAGGGTTGTTATCAATTTACATACTTTTTGGTTTGTGCGGTTGAATCTATACAGGTATATTGTGGGGGTGTTCTGGACCGCCACACCTTTGTTGAGTGCTATATGTCCCATACCACTTGAGGTTGGGACCTGTATATAACCGGCACACCTTAATACAAGCAGTGGTGCGGAGTAATATTGTGTTTTTGCCACGTATAATATATATATATATATATATATATATATATATATAGTTTCCAATTACCACCTTTCCTAAAAAGTGTATTTTTGGTGTTACACTTAAGATGATTTTGCCCTAGGAAAATAGCACATTTCATTTATATCCCTGTATCTATTTCTGTATTAAAGAAACTTTCTTTGCTGCTAGAATGTAAGGCCAGAAATCAGCAATTAGTATAAAAACTGTTTGAGCTAGCGCAGCTTGATGTAATAACCATTGTAGTTATTTTTCATTCTGCTAGCTAGAAGGTCAAAAGAAAAAAACTCCAAATTGAACTGAAAAGCTTAAAGTGGATGGCATACTGGCAGCCCAACATCTAGGTGACTTTCAGTGGCAGTAAGAGTTTAGAAATTGAGAACATGCTCTAACATCAGACAGAGTAAACTGAGCCATGTCTGTAAATATTTCTTTCTGGGTGTTTATTTGTTCGCAGCATATGTCCTCATTATCTGCACCCACTAATTGCGATATAAGCCACTGGAAATTTTCAGCCTCGGCTGAAGGACAAACTGTGCAAGTGCCCAACTTAACAGGTCCAGCTGTCGATGTAAGGAACAGATGAAATGCAATTACGCAAGCCTGGTGCTGTGCCAGCGCGGATGCTTCCTGATAGACCGGCGCTTTATTTGGGAGCACATCTGCTTTGGGATGGCCTCGAAGCTCATTAACTGGAGCAATACGGGCAGACATGGGTTAGCAAAATGACACTTACCCCACTCATTTAAATGGGCCCAAATGCAAAGAAAATGAAAACTTACAGCTTCACCTCAAATAATGTTTAAATACCAATTATTACTTGTAACATGGAAAACAACTGTACTTTTTTTCTCATCATTAAAACTCTATTATTACAAATCAAAGACATCTTTTGCATGAATCAATATAAAACATTGCTGATAAAAAATACAAAACTAGTATGAATTGACAACATAATTGCAGAAGTCTTTTTCATTAAAAAAGACCCAACTATGAAATAGCTCAATTTGTTTCTGAAACCCCCCAGGGCACCGGTAATCACTTATCTCTCCCTGGTCTAACGGCACATGCGCGAGCTCTCATTCGATGAGAGCCATTTGCTGTGACAATGTCATTCGGATAACAGCTCTTGTTGTTCTCAATGCCGCATCTCCTACATGCTCGGCAGCATGCGCGAGCCCCAGGCTATCTGAATGGCTGGGGTGGGAGCACGCACACTGCTGGGAATGGGGGGAAATTATTTCTCCTAAATAGAGATTAAACTATGGCCCTTATTTATGAAGGAATAGCGACAGGCAGCGACTGGTGAGCGACCGGTAATGACGGGCCCCGCCACGAGAACGCCGGCTCCCCACCACAATCACACATTTATCAAGCCGATCCTGCTTAGCGACTGAGATAGCGCCATATAGCGACTCATTCATCATTATTCCAGCCTCAGCCCACAGCACCAGCGTCCGACCTTGAACAGCGACAGGTATGACCTCTCGCTACCTGGCGCTCTCCAATGCATTTCAATGGAACAATCTTTAAATATTAATAATTGTTATTAATGTTTTTTTTTTTTTTTTTTTTTTGTTTTTTTTAAATGTGAAAAATTCTGTGACCACTTCTGCCATGTTAGATAATTTTTTTAAGGTAAATAAAAAAAAAATTGTGCAGAATTGATATTACAGGTCTGATATTATTGTATTCATATTACTACATTTTTTTTTTTTTTTGGTTTCCAAAAATATGGTGGTTTGGGGGTTAAAAAATTACTTTTAACACATCGCCGCCAGCGCTCTGGGGTTTAAACATGCATTTCACAGCGCGAGAATTTTTTGAGCGTGATTTTTTGATGAATATGGTGGGAGCCGGTTGCTCTGACCAGTCGCTATCATGCGCACCCATACATCGCGGAACCTGTCAAATAGCGACTCGTCACCCCGTATTCAGCATTACTGCACACCGACTCAGTCGCTATCAACTACCGAACAATGGCCAAGCACAGCGACTACTAGCGGGCGCTCTGAAAATGCCGCTACAGTCGCTCAACTGTCGCTACCTGCCGCTATTAATGAATCAACCTCTATTTTTCTTTTAGTAATGAATGCAGCTTACCTGGGTTGAACAGAAATGGAAGGTTCCAGCTTGGAGCCATATTTTTCCCTTTTGAAGGTATAACACAACACACATGGAAGGGAAACATTTGTTTGTGAAACTCTAAAAAATGAGATGTATTTTTTTTTAAATACTGGGCATGTCAAAGACCTCCCAGGGATCCCCTGTGTAATCACAATACATCAGCATTGCCCTTACATTATACTATGGAGCACATTTATAAAGTACTAACCAGTTACATCAGTTTAGGCGTTAATTAACTTGCATCGGGAAAAAAATAACCCATTGCAGATTACATAATTACATAGTTAATACGGTTGAAAAAAGACATATGTCCATCAGTTTCAACCAAGGGTGTTGGCAGGGGCGGACTGGCCATAGGGCGTACCGGGACAAATCCCGGTAGGCCGCCTCGCCCCTGGCCCCATAGTTGGTGATGTTGGGCCGCTGCGGCCCTGGCTATATATTCTGTCGAGTTGCCTGGGCAAAAGGGAGATACCGTGGCCGCCCGATACATTGTGCTGCAGCGCATGACGTCTGGCCGGCAACATAGAGCTGCATGATGGGAACTCATAGGGACTACTGACAAGTGTCACAGCCAATGAAGTGGCTGTGCAGTGCAGAGGACGGGCGCCCTCTAGAGTGGGCGGGGACTCTGTCCATCACATAAATCATGCAGCTGTCCACCATTGAGGCACCTGGGCACGCTGCACTGTGACAGGAGGGGCCCCAGGCAAGAAGCCAGGAGCCCAAAACTCCTGTTACCGGCATTATGGTGGTGATGCCCCGACTCTCTTCATCTCCTGCCTGCCTGACATGTGTCGGATTCCTCTGCTCAGTGAGGCGGGTCAGACGCTGGCTGCACGGTATTGTCAGTGATTGAAGTCCGGTTTTAAATGCTGCTGCAGACAGTTTAAATCATTGTATATGTGTTCTCTTCAGGCTTTTGATGTACCGTTATATCTTTATTCTGTACATTCATAAGCTGCCGCTGTCAGCCACCCATCTCTCCATCTGCATTTATCCCCAGCCTGCCCCTGTCACTATTCCCTCCATCCACATTTATCCCCAGCCTGTCCCTGTCACTATTCCCTCCATCCACATTTATCCCCAGCCTGCCCCCTTCACTATTCCCTCCATCCACATTTATCCCCAGCCTGCCCCTTTCACTATTCCCTCCATCTGCATTTCCCCAGCCTGCCCCCTTCACTATTCCCTCCATCCACATTTATCCCCAGCCTGCCCCCTTCACTATTCCCTCCATCCGCACTTATCCCCAGCCTGCCCCTTTCACTATTCTTTCCATCCACATTTATCCCCAGCCTGCCCCCTTCACTATTCCCTCCATTCACATTTATCCCCAGCCTGCTCCTTTCACTATTCCCTCCATCTGCATTTCCCCAGCCTGCCCCCTTCACTATTCCCTCCATCCACATTTATCCCCAGCCTGCCCCTGTCACTAAACCCTTCATCTGTGTCAGGCTCAGACTGGTCCATAGGGTTACCAGGTAAACCTCTGGTGGCTCCTTGGATTCAGGGCCCCTTCATTGCTAAAACCTGCACTAAGTTTAGCTTATTTTGATACCCCAGTGTGGCTGCAACACATGTGAGCAGTCGCTTTGGAATCCTCTGTCTTCTGAGTTCTGTAAGGCACATACTCACCCGCTTTTAGGTTCCCATGGCAGTGTTGAGCAACAATCATTGCAAGTAGAAAAAACTCTAAAAATGTAAAACTTTAAATTCTGGTCTTACTGGTGGTGGAATGGCTGACTTAGAGTGCGAATTTACCAGGAATACAATATTCACTCCAACCCGCCACTAGAAAGCCTTGGATTTAAGAGACATTAACCTTGCAGAGCTCACCCTGTTAGGGGAACCATAGGTGGCTGCACACTGATGCGGCATCCACATCTTTTCAGTGATCCCACAGCTGATGCACACTCCCACTTCAGGCCTATCTGAATGGCCGCCGTGGGCAAGCACAGACAGAGGGGAGCAGCCAGTAGGAGTTGCCCTGCAATCCATTTTTTTTGTATGTTAGCTAGAAGCAGCCCTGTCTGCATGTTATGTAACTTACTATATCAGGCCGGCACAGTACAGCAGGGCCGGTGGGGCCCAAAAAGTCCCGGGCCATTTTTTAACCCCAGTCCGCCCCTGGGTGTTGGGGTAGGGGGAAGTTATTTTTTTATTTTACTTTATAGTTTGGAAGCTAGAGCGCCTCTGGTAATGCATGTGTGACACTACATGACGCTGTTAGAGGCGCTCACCAGATTCACTTTCTTAAATGTGGTTTCCCGTACGGCGCTCAGCATTCATCAGACACTACCCGCTATGAGGCACTACCTAGCGCTATCTGTTCTTAAATAACCCCCTTATTCTTTTCTTAGCAAACTCTTAAAATCCCACCCCTCTCAATGCCAATCTTGAAAGCAACACACTCTGAAGAAAAAAAACAAGCACAAGCAAACATACATATTCAACATGATCAAAGTGCTAAAATGTAGATATAATGTATGCATTAACATTTTCTCTAGTGGAGCATGCAGACCCCATTCCAAAGGGATTAAGATCACAGTAGGACTAACCTTTACACTGGATTAGAAAAACAGCAAAAATATGCAATGTGTCGCCATGGAGACTAACAAGACATCAACAATGTTTTTCATGCACTTAATTTGGAACGGATCCTCCACTAAGCACATAAAATATTTTAGAGTCTATGCCACTAGCACCTTCTTTCAAGACTAGAAAATATTGTTGTGCCTTTGACGCTGGCTCCTTGACAGCTAATAGATAGTCATAATGCAGTTAGGATGTATGGCGGCCACATCAGACATTCCCTCTTTCCTCCTCTGACTGAGAAGAGCTTGACTAACATTGCACTTGTCAATGCGTGGTTTGATCAAAAAGATTTATTGTTCAGGGAATCAGGACATCTGTCCTTTTGCAACAACCAAAGTGACTGTGTCTTCCAGCCTTGTTGGAAGTTAAAGTAAAAGTGCACCGGCCATGTATATCATAGCGGCTTCACCCGCTTTCACATCACTCTTTGTATTTCTCAATCTGCTGAACAGTGGTGTTTAGCACAAGAAAAACAGGCCCCATTTTGTTCCTTTTGTCTCTGCATTGCTGCACTGCGCAGCCCCAGGGATGGACATGTCACATCAATCAGTATCACTTTAATAGGCAGTCAGCTAACTGAGTCACATGTTGCCATGTAGCTGCACTGCTGAACAAGCAAGAATGCATGGGGAGGGAAAAAGCTCCCAAACCCAATCTGTTTACCAAAGCTGCATAATACTGCTGGAATAGTAAGAGCAGGCAAAGTTATATGAGCTACTGATTTCAAACCAACAGCATGTGATAAAGCCACATCACTGAGATGAGCGTAACGTACACACAACGGGCACCGTGCATTGCGTTCACGTTATACTCAAGTGAAAAGTAGTAAATATTTAGAACTTTTGAATGCATGTTTGATTTCCTTCTTGGGAATACGTTTTAGGAGAGGCAGGACATTTGTAAAGTAAAAACTCCTTCTGTTGAGCAGTGTATAATGATTTGATTGCCAGTCCAAAACATAAGGGGGTTATTTAAGAAACGCTAACACCAGGTAGTGCCGGGTGAACACTGGGCGCAGTATGTGAAAACCATATATATGAAAGTCAGTCTGGTCAACACCTCTAATAGCGTCATATTGCGTCACATGCAGGGACGTACCAATATCCCGGTAGGCCGGAGCCAGGGAAGGCTGCGACCCTGAAAATAACATATGCTGAGGGGGGCGACCACTGCGGCCAGCCTGCCCATCCCTGCTGTACCTGCCACTGCCTCCGCCACTCTCATACACACAAACACGCACACACATTCATGCTTACCGCCACTTCCTGGCTGTTGCGCGCTGGTCATCAATGGGCGGAGTCCATTGTTTTCATTGGACTAACACCAGGTAGTGCCGGGTGAACACTGGGCGCAGTATGTGAAAACCATATATATGAAAGTCAGTCTGGTCAACACCTCTAATAGCGTCATGTTGCGTCACATGCAGGGACGTACCAATATCCCGGTAGGCCGGAGCACGGAAGGCTGCGACCCTGAAAATAACATATGCTGAGGGGGCGGCCACTGCGGCCAGCCTGCCCATCCCTGCTGTACCTGCCACTGCCTCCGCCACTCTCATACACACAAACACGCACACACATTCATGCTTACCGGCACTTCCTGGCTGTTGCGCGCTGGTCGTCAATGGGCGGAGTCCATTATTTTCATTGGACGCCGGCCATATGGGGCACGTCCACTGACCTGCGTGCAACAGCCAGGAAGTGCCGGTAAGCATGAATGTGTGTGTGTGTTTGCGTGTATGAGAGTGGCGGTGGAGACGGCAGCGACAGGCAGCGACAGGCCCTCCGACCATCGGGAACCAGCGGTAAGTGCCTGGGTGTGTGAGTGGTGTGGGGGGAGGAGGTAGTGGGGGAAGCCACCCACTGGTTGTACTGCCTTTAATGAGGGATGCCCCTCAATAACTGTAATGTAGGGATTGCCCTTAATGGAAGATGCCGCAACGCGCCTGTGTGGGATGCCCCTTGTCCACTTTAATGAGGGATGCTACTTACTGGCTGTAATGAGGGATACCGGTCACTGCCTGTAATGGGGGATTCTGCGCACTGTCTGTAAAGGGGGGATTTAAGCACACCGTTTGGTTCAGAATATTTTCTTTCTAATTTTTGTCCTTTAAACCCTGGGTGCATGTTATGGAACAAAAAGTGACATTAAGATACTATACCGGGCCAGGAACAGTGCAGCAGGGCTGGTGTGCCCCACAAAGTCCCAGGCCGTTTTTTAGCCCCAGTCCGCCCCTGGTCACATGTAAAACTAGCAGTGGCTAAATGTAAAGCGCCATGTAGTACCTGTAGCTCAGTAGCGCTCTCCAATTTCAATGGTGTTTTATTTGGTTGTGTATAAATAACGTTTTCCTAAAGTAATGTTCTAAATTTTTAGTTTAAATCATTGTGTTGCCTCTCCTGCCCAGCAACCAAACACTTTTACTGTGATTTTATTATTTATGCAGATCTGTATGTGCAGGTCTGCCATTGCAGTGTCAGTGTCACAGTGTTAAAACATTGTAATTCCATGTGTTTTCGCTCTGGTGCTGGTGTATATGTGTTAAGAAACAGACTTTTATCACATAGCTTCTGCCGCTCGTCGCTAGAGTGCCCAGTTTTAGAGCACCGACGCTGGTTGTGTGTAATTTTTTTCTTAAATACTGGCTTCAGCGCTGAGTGCCGGACGCACTTAACTGGCACTACCTATCATGCACCGCAGCATTGTCCTGTTGTTAGATGTAGCGTTGTCTTGGGCGCTTTGACCACGGGACACCACCTAGCGTTCTCAATTGGCTCTGCAGTGAATCAGGGCAAGCGCTTCTACAGCGCCCTCCAGACATCACATTTATCAATGCTGGACAGGATACTACAGCGTCACTTGTCCGCCCGCTAAGCTAGATCACAGCATCAGACACTCGCTTGCAGATGCTCTAGGGGCATGGCAGATCCCCCATATACACTCTGCTTATTAAGTTGGGGGATGTGTTTGAACGCAGTTTGTTCCTGTGTGTATATTATTGGGGGGAGGGGGGGCACTCTGGTGAGTGTAAACAGGCATACAGTCACACTTTATTTGCTTTGAATGTGACTCGTGATCATCTTTCAGCACTGAATGTGGCTTTTAGGGTAAGAAAGGTTGAAAACACCTGCTCCATAATCTCAAGACTAGCCACAATGTGGTTACAAAACCCTGTCTCATTGTCTGCCTATTCCTTATCTTCACCTATATTTTAATAAGCATATATAAATATGTGAAAGAATTTCACCTGAAACATTTTGCTTTTATATTAGATACTGAGCCACTTGCTGCCGTGACCACAGGAATCGCATCATCGAAAAGCCCTTTCACTGGAGTGAGAATTTTGTACTGGTCACCACTTTCCAGTCCTAATGACACATATCCTTTTAGTTACAACATCATTTTTTCCTCTGGTGACCAAATAGTGAGTCACCCTAGGTCTCCTCAAATGGGACCAAACTGTGAGAAATAAAGTGGACCTAATACGCCACAGTAATGTGAAAATCTGCACATATTTTTGACAGTTTTCCTTATTTTACTTGGACTACGTTATAGAGGAACATGGTACCAAAAATAAAAAGAGGCCGACCCCCCCCCCCATTGTCCATCGTCCTCTACTTACCTTCTGGATGTTGCCGCTGCCTGCTGTGAAGCCATCCAGCTGCTTCAGGGCCCAATCCTCAACCCACCGTCCGCTTAGCCATCTGTTAATCACAAGCATGGCCTTAGCTGTGCTGGTCAATGTCCCACGGTGATCTTGCAGCTTCCCGAAGTCTCGTAGGATTTCGGGTGGCCCCATTGCTTCCTTTTCATTGGCACTGCGCATGCGCGAGATCATTGGCTCAGAGCAGTGGCTGATGGGATGCCAGGTGGCGCCACCCGTCAGAAGGTCACCCAGAAACCGAGGGACCTAGAAGATGGATCCCTGGGCGAGATGAGTAAATATTGCCCTAAGATAAAACCGGGGGGGGGGGGGGGGGCAGCAGATTGGTGAGGTTTGGGGGAGGTTTTAACATGTTCATATTTAAAATTAACTCTTTCTGAGGTTAGTTAATTGCCCAAGCTCATGTGGTTTTAGGTAGATGGTCATTGCAACGTGCAGGACTGCAGAAAGATCTCCCTGGTGTGATGGGTCACTACAGACTCAATACTAGTCAACCAATAGCTGGCTAGGGTTAGGCTTTAAAAGCTTTGACTAGGTATGTGTAAAACAAAGTGGTAAACATGGCCTTTAGGTGGTCTTAGAGCTAGCAATTTTCATTTCACTTTTCAGATAAAAGCAACAATCCATGCTTGTGCAGCTCTTTTTCTAAAAGCACAGATCAAACTGGGCCTCATTATGAAGTCTCTGGGTGAAGAACCATGCGTATTTCCCTCTTGACAACCAATTAGGACGAAGGAAATACAATTCTTCAGGCAGACGTTTCATACAAAAGGTGAAATGTTTGCTAGTTTAAACTGCTAAACACACTTGTCATTATAAACGGCAAACAACATACAATAAAGTCGAGGATGTAACATATAATATGTTCCTTCACATCATTCTTGACCTGTGTAATGGAACCTGGCGCTAAGATAAATATAGCCGCATATCAGAAAGAATCATTATCTATACATTCAAGTATCTGTAAAACTCCCGTCACACCGATAACAGTGTCAGCCACTCCACTTGTACAAGGCTAACCTTCCCCCAGAGCTGATGATTTCAACCCTCAGCTATGAGATTTCTGGTAAATCTCAAATAGGTGAGATTAACGGTTCCCACTCCCTGTCTGCCTCCATTGTCTGGGGGTCCAGCTAGAGATATGCACACAAGGAATTTCACAGGCAGACTCCAGAAGAAAGAAGCCAGGAGACGCTGACCCCAAGTACAGGAGCTAAATTAAATGGCTATTGTACGTGCAGCACATAAACTCTCGAACATCTGAAACACCTCAGTGACAAATCTCTCCCCACAATAGTGAATGCCTGAGGTATTACACTTAGAAACCTCCCACCGCCATCACGTCATCTCCATCCAACTCTGCTCAGCATCTCGCCATATTAAGGGATTTCGCCTTTTTCTCCTCTTAAGCTGAGATTCGCTATTATAAACATCATTTGTCTTGGAGGCTAAGTTGGGCTTAGCGCAGAAATACTGACATTTTTAAATCCCTCACACCTGACTGGGTTTGGAAAGAGGTTTTCCAGGTGAGGCAGCCAATTTGTACAGATGCCAAAACCCAATCTGTAAAAAAAAAATATTTCACTGTTATACAAGTGAAAGTGGGTCTATATCCCTGGGCAGACACCAATTCATCCAAAATAGTGATGTAGGTCTATATTTAATATACCAAATTGGGTGATTTTTACACACCCCTGGGCGCTCCTGCTTTACACGAGACCGCTAGGCCGCCTTGGATGTACAGTACCGTGCATGCCCTAGGTTGCTGCCCTAGCGTGCCGCTCCATTCCTTCCTGCCCCTATGACGGGAGCAGTGCCGGCTCACTGCAGTGGGTAGGGGGTAGAGGGGTGGCTGCTGGGTCACCAATGGTTGACCGTATCTAATAAAACAACTTAACAGTATGCAGCAGCAATCTGGTCTCCACTGAACCACCAATGAGCGTGTAGAAAAAAAATGGGTCCATATTCCCACCCTTTTCATGATGCCTGGGGCAGCTGCCTCACATTGCCTCATTACATTCCTGGGGTTATTATTTTTTTTTTAGTGAGAGGTCACGCCTTTCTGGCACTTCCTGTGATTGCCATAAATTGCATTTAAATGAGAGTCCTTAATTTCTTGGGAGTCCTTGATTTCTTCACCTTTTAAAGTGAACCCTGGGTTTTGGCCCTTGTCCCCCAGATTTGGGATGCCCCGCCGTGTGAAATCCCAGGCCAATTCAGGGATGCCTAGAGATTCCAGGGCCACTGGCCGTGGGTTTTCTTCCACTTTAAGTAAATGCTGTTTAGCTGTCTTTGGTGCTTCTGAGCAGCTTGGAGCAAGATTTACAGTGTCTGATTTCTGGCCACCCCCCTGGGCTCTGCTTTAATGGTCGACAAATAAAAATCCTTGGTCTTCGGAGACCAAGGACCATCCCTCCAGCTCCCTCTCAGCTTGTGCACAAGCAGAGCATTACAACCCCCCTGCATTGCATGGCCACACTCACTTTACCTATGTGTGTGAGAAAAAAAAAACTGAAGATAAAACGGTTTATATCTCAGCAACTAAGGCTTCGTTTTACAATAGAGTTGAGGACGTTGCCAGGTGCAGCCCTAACAAATGGCCAACACTTGGGACTGCCTGCTGAATCCCTTTAAATACCACCAAAACAGAGTGAAGCAGAGAACTGCATATGTCAGGGAGCCCTTTATATAGGGCAGAGAGGGTTTCCCAATTGTAATAAATAACCCCTTATAAGCCCACTCTATACGTTTTGTATGCAGTTGGGTTTTGGATTGTGAGTGGAGCAGCATCTCATCCACGCTGAAAGGCATCAACGACCTGTGTTGATGTTGACAGAAATGTACAGATACACAATGCAAACAATACAGAGGAGAATCTATATGCTTCTGCTAATGTTTACATGACATGTTCAGATAAGCAAATCATTTTCTACATATAGCAGGAGTAGAAAGCAGCAGATCAAAACAAACATGACGCCCGTTAACGCGGGATTCCATGCCTTGATACATGACACTTTAATAACTGCCGCGGCTGCTGAAGATTAAAGATACAAGAAGGGAAAATTCTGCTCCAGCTCGCACTGGTTCCATAAAAATTAGGTTCCATTCAAATGTGCTCGCTAATACATATTTATGAGCGCAAAAGCGGGTTCTCATATAACACAAATCCACTGTATAGAATGTAAAATATTAGCAATGGCTTTTATAAGCCTAAAGCAAAACTTAATGCAGTTTGCATTCTCGCAAAATAAAAGCGGCCTCAGAGCAAAAGACACAAGGCAAAAACGCATAACTATATATTTGCCAGGACATGCCATTAAACGCCGGCATATGTATAAATACTGAATAAGCGAATTTAAAGAACAATTATTCTGGAAATAAGGGAGTATGAATAGGCCGCCTTTCCAGTCTAGACAGTAATAGCAGAGTTTGCATGGCATACTTTGTGTAAAAGCATCCCTTTAAGGTCCCTGTCCAGGCACAGGATAACTTCCTCCCAACTGTTCCCCTCCTTGGGGACAGTGTCAAGTTTCGAAACATCTGAAAATCTCCATTTACATGTAAATACCCAGAAAGGCTCACGCTCTCCATCAATCAGAGCAGCTTGCCCAATGACATAGTCTTTCAATGGCAGCTTGAGTCATGAGCATACTCTGCTGTGGTCAGAGACAGCTGTTGGACCACAGGGGCTTGCAATGCTCACTCAAACTGAGAGAGAAGTGAAATTTAAAGGAAGGCAAACTTTGGAGCCCTGCTACAGCTTCTACACGGCACTACAGAAAATGGATGAGAGGCACAGGAGACAGGCATTAGGTGAGTTCCTTGTTCCCTTATTATTGCCATTAGCATTATAGTCACTTTAAGTACCGGTATTTATCTTTTACAGACATAAAAAAAGAGTTTTTACTTAACAGAATGTAGTTACATGGTACATACAACCCAAGAACAACAGGATTCACCCATGAGTCTAAGGCCCTTATTTAAGAAAGGATAGCGTCAGATAGTGGCTGGTTAATGACAGGTAGTGACTAGTGAACGCCGGACACGGCACGCAATTACACATTTATCAAGCAGAATCTGTTTAGCAACTGGGATAACGCCATGTAGCGTCTGATTCATCATTTTCACAGCCTCAGCGAACAGCGCCAGCGTTCAGCCTTGCACAGCGCCAGGTATGACCTCTCGCTACCTGGCGCTCTCCCATACATTTCAATGGACGATCCTTTTCTTCTCTTTAAACAAGTTTTTTTTTTTTTTTTCAAAAAAATCACAAATAATTCTTTGACCTCTTCTGGCATTGAAATAGCAGTTTTTTCATTTTTTAAATATTTCCTCAAAAATGACATTACAGGTCTGGCATTAAAGTGTTCATGTTACAATGTTGTTACAATGTAATTCCATATGTTTTCGCTTTGTTACTAGTTGATAGATGCTTGAAAACACACTTTAAACACACCGCCTCCTGCGCTCTGGGCTTCAAACAAATATTTTTCAGCGCCAGAGATTTGTGAGGCTGTTTTTTTGCTGAATATGGTGTGAGTCGGTCGCTATGAGCAGTCGCTAACATGCGCTCCCATACAGCGCTGTACTGGACTCCTCACAATGTATTCAACATTACTGAACAGCGACTGAGTCGCTATGAACTAGCGACCCACGGCCGAGCACTGCGACTACTAGCGGGCGCTCTGAAAATGCCTGCTACAGACGCTCATCTGTCGCTACCTGCCGCTAATGATGAATCAGCCTCTTAGAAGATACCAATGACTGTGAACACTGTTGCATTGGAAAAGGAGGGAAGGACTGAAGGGGGCAAAATTTAAGTATGACTTCTGTTTTTTTCCTGCCTGGACATACCCTTTATAACAGGGGTACCACAAATAGAGCTCATCTAACGTAAATAGAGTAAAAATAAATACAAATACAAATCAGTGGACTGATTTAAAATAAAAAAAAAAATGCGGCAACAAGACGCGTATTTGTCTAACGCAAGCAGAATTCCTGGCTATGCTGGCAGCAATCTATCCAGATAGATTGTGAGATGAGACAGCTCTTTAATAAGCCAGGAAGAAGTTTCATATAGCGGCAGTCATCAGTGGTTTGGAGTTCGCTTACTTATGCCATCAGATATTTTAGACATGTGTGTGATGTCATAAAATGACATTAAGACTAAAGTACTGCAGATCGTGGCCTATTTATCTCCATGCCCTCATCCGCAAACCTAAAATGTGATTTATTAAATAACAGACTAAAACCACATTATGGGTATGAAATCATTCTTTGCTGGGTCAATTGATTATGGTTCAGTGACCTTCCCTGGTACATGGCTCACGAACATAAGCACAAGCCAGAGCATTCCTGCTGAAGCAACCCACAAAACAATTATCATTAAAGGGAAAGTCCACGTTCGATGGCTTTTTTTCTTTTTTTCTTATATTAGCGAATGTGTGTTTTATGAAAAGATTTTCACTACCTGCAGTCTGCTGCCATAAGCAACTGTACACTAAGGGCCTTATATATGAAGTGCGCCATTTAATATCTTTCTGGTGGCTCTCTCACCAGCATTTTTATCTTTTCTGTCACTGTTCTGTGGACTACAAATGGTGCTTTAATTCGCAGAGGCAAATGCTAACAGGCTGATTCATCACTAACGCCAGGTAGCGACAGATGAGCGTCTGTAGCAGGCATTTCAGAGCGCCCGCTAGTAGTCGCTGTGTTCGGCCGTGGGTCGCTAGTTCAGAGCGACTCAGTCGCTGTGCAGCAATAATGAATACATTGTGAGGAGTCGCTATTTGACCAGTACAGCGCTGTATGGGAGCGCATGTTAGCGACTGGTCAGTGCGACCCACTCACAACATATTCATTAAAAAAACATCCCCACAAAACTCCGGCGCTGAAAAATGCTTCTCTGAAGCCCAGAGCGCCGGAGGCTGTTTGAATAAAGTCTGTTTTTTTAGCATGTATCCACCAGTAACAAAGCGAAACACATATGGAATTACATTGTTATTACATTGTAACATGAACACATTAATGCCAGACCTGTAATGTCAATTCTGCATACATTTTTAAAACATGCAAAATATTTGAAAAAATGGCTTTTTCTAGGCCAGAAGAGGTCAGAACATTATTTGAGCTTTATAAAAATATAAAAAAATATAAAAAATCAAAAACCCTGTTTAAAGAAAAATAAAAGAACGTCCATTGAAATGTATGGGAGAGCGACAGGTAGCGAGAGGTAATACCTGGCGCTGTGCAAGGCTGAACACCGGCGCTGTTCGCTGAGGCTGGAATAATGATGAATCGGACGCTACATGGCGCTATCCCAGTCGCTCAACAGAATCTGCCTGATAAATGTGTAATTGTGTGCCGTGTCCGGAGTTCACCTGTCGCTACCTGTCATTTACAAGGCACTACCTGACGCTACCCCTTCATGAATAAGGGCCTAATTAGCTTTGATAGCTGCCCTAGGTATTGGCCAGCCTATGACAGCAGCACCTGTTGGACCCGACTTTTATTCCAGCGCCAGTGAACGCCACTTTGTACTGACGTTTTTCTGGGTCTCCTCAAGAGATTTATGATTTTTTTCAGGTGCTGGTCAGTGTTTCATCATTACAGTTACAAGAAATCACTGCTGGGGACAAACTTTACATTGGTTTTAGGCTGCGCTTTAGTTGGTGATGTCCAAATTACACATTTGTCTTTTATAAAAAAATCGACATCTAGGTCCTGCGTTTCCATTATTGCCAAGTCACAATGCAAGTTCTGTACCAATAACTGTGTGCAATATTAATTAAAAGCATAAAACACTTCAATCCAGTTCTGCCCATTGTGCTCTATAGGATCTTGACCTACAGCGGCAGGTTTCATCCGGTGCTGCTTCAACCAGAGCGCTCGGCGCCGTGACCTTTTGGGTGCTAGTGTTAATGAAGATACTAGCTGGCTGCCGCCTTTTTTTTTGTTTCTTGAATGGAACCCTGAGTGACGCTGAAGCTAAAAAGTGTCGCTTTATAGCGCTGATGCTTCATATACCGTATTTTTCGCCCTATAAGACGCACTTCTTTTTCCCCAAAAGTAGGGGGAAAATGTCAGTGCGTCTTATCGGGCGAATGCTGGAAAAAAATAAATAAAAATGGAAAAGTTTACTCACCTCTCCATCGCTCGCGCTGTCCCGGAAGCGGCGGAGGCAGCTGCGCCAGCACACACAGACAGACCGGCCTGTTATAGTGGTGGGCGTGGCCGATGCTCAAGCATCGGCCACGCCCACCACTATACCAAGGCCGGGTGTTCACTGTGTGAGCTGGCGCCGCAGAGCGAGGAAGCGGCGGAGGCAGCTGTATCTGCCGCCTCCTCCACGGCCCTGTATGTGCTGGCACTGCGGAGGAGGCGGCAGGTACAGCTGCCTCCATCGCTTCCTCTCTGACACACGGCCTTATGCAGCGGTGGGAGTGGCCGACGCTCGAGCGTCGTCTACGTCCACCGCTGTATAGTCCGGGTGTCTCTATCTGCTGGGGCCGTGGAGAAGTGACAGGGACAGTGCGAGCGGCGATACCTCTGCCGCTCACACTGTCCCTGTCACTTCTCAACAGCCCCAGCAGACAGAGACACCCGGACTAAACAGCGGTGGGCATGGTCGATGCTCAAGCGTCGGTCGCGCCCACCGATGTGTGTGAAGACGGTGGGGACAGCAGGAAGGATTTAAAGGTGAGTTTACTTTTTTTTTTTGCTATTGCCTATAAGGAGAATGAAAGGGGGGTGGATGCCACACTACCTATACAGGGATGGAAGGGGGGGATACCACACTACCTATACAGGGATGGAAGGGGGGGATGCCACACTACCTATACAGGGATGGAAGGGGGGGATACCACACTACCTATACAGGGAATGGGAGGGGGGATACCACACTACCTATACAGGGATGTTAGGGGGGGGTCACACTGCCTATATGGGGAATGGAGGGGGGTGCCACACTGCCTATATGGGGAATGGAGGGGGGAGAATGCCACACTACCTATAGGGGAATGCCACACTGCCTATATGGCAATGGGAGGGGGGGATGCCACACTGCCTATATGGGAATGGGAGGGGGAATGCCACACTGCCTATATGGGAAGTGGGATGCCACACTGACTATATGGGAAGTGGGATGGGGGGGATGCCACACTGCCTATGGGAGGGGGACATCCCACACTGCCTATGGGAATGGGATGGGGGAATGCCACACTGTCTGTAATTGGGTGTTTTAGCACAACATTTGGCGTAGAATATTTTTTTTCTAGTTTTCCTTCCCCAAATCCTAGGTGCGTCTTGTGGGCAGGTGTGTCTTATAGGGCGAAAAATACGGTATACAGCCCCTATGTACAGCAAGAAGATAGAAGTGAGCCCTGTACATACAGAACACTGCTGCTATGGCCGCTGCTGCGGTGAGAGAGCTTGATCAACCTTACACATGTCCAGCAACAGTGATCTGTGTCTACCGGACTCATTTATTTCTTCTTGTTGATCTTGTACGTTTGGCAACTGCAACAAATTGCTTCGATAAAACACACGTTTGGTAAAAAGGAAAACAAAAAAATCCTAGATCAGCTCAGCATCTCATTTTGACACACAATACATATACACTTTCAAAAATTCTATCGAAAATAGACTTTGCCTCTAAAAATGCTACTCAACAATGTGTTCAACTCATAACCAAGTGAAAGCTCTAAATTTTCTAACAATTTGCCACATATAAAATGTGTTTTTGCTGTCTGGTTAGTCTTTTTCTTTTTCTATGGTGAGACCATGATAAATAATTGATAAAAAAGCAGTAAACTTGGATTATTTAATGTTACGATGCAAAGAGCCAAAATGATATACACAGCATTAGTTATAGCAACCAATCAGGTACGGCTCAATGCACACAGACAGCAGAAAGATGATTTGTGATATATAATAAGATATGCTGTGACTGACCATGCCTAAGATGAGTAAAGCTTTTTCGATCTAAACAGCACGGCTAGAGGAATTTCTACTTTGCTTATGTACCATAAATTTACTTAATAGCACCTCCCAAAGACAAGCCCATCAGATCCAAGTAACTACAAGAAGTGCGTAAATATCAGTGAGCACAAAAATATTTAATATAATGACAAGATTTTACACACAAAAATAAAACATTCTGGTTCTAATAAAATGAAGCTTCATAAAAAGACAAAAACAACTATAAAAACGGAGGAGATAATTTGAAGGGACTCTTAAAGCGGACCTTTACCCATAATAAGAGCCTATCTTATATGTTTCCCACGCCCTGTACATACAGATTGCTCACATTAAAAATCATCCTACCTGCATCTACTGCATGTTATGAGCCTTTAAACATCCAAGATGGCAGCTCAAGGAGCATCAGGCTCTTCTGACTGTGTCGCTCTGCATTCTGGGATTGCTGTCTTTTCCCTGACCTCAGCTCTGCCCTGTCTGAGCGAAGCACAGCTATAACCCCACCCCCTGCACTTTATCCCGCTCTCCTCTTCTCAGTATGTGATGCTTCTAAATCAAGATGGCGGCACCCGTATCCTAGAGCCCTGAACAGAGTTGCAGCCCAGTGGGGGAAAGAATAATGAGTAAGTGGCTAAAAACGTAAAATATATTAATTTTAGATGCTGGAGAATAGTTTCTCAAGGGTTTAGGCTTTTCATCAAATCATGCTGAAGGTCCGGTTTAAGGCTCAAATACAAAAAAGAAATACTCACCCCGCGGTTACTTCCTCCCAGTGCGGTGTTCAGAAATGTACCTGTTTCTGACAATGTCCTCCCATGTTCCAGCTGCCTGCTACAGCAGTTCAAGTGGACCAACACCCAGGATTTTGACTATCCTGGGTTTTGGTCCAGTTCGGTGGGGCCCCGCTGTGTGAAACCCCCCAGAAAGCCCCAAAAACTCACCTCTCCCCGCTCCCACGTGACCACTGCAGCCAATCCCCGCCGCCGGACAAGCGGGAGGCAGCGATGGACAAGAGAGCGCGCCCGCCACCACCTCCCGCGCGTCACTCTTACAGGGCGCGCGCCCGCCATTCACAAACGGCCGGCGCGGGTGCGCGTCCTGCTAGAGGGACGCACGGGAAGCGGCGGCGGGCACCGCTGGATCGAGGAGCAGGTAGGGATTTAGGGGTTTCTGGGGGGTTTCAAACACCGATCGGGGTGCTCCGCAGTCAGGGAGCTGATTGGTCCAGGAATCTTATAGATTCCCGGGCCGATCATGGGAGAGTGTTGGTCCACTTTAATGGAGTTGGGCATGCTAATATGGAGGATGGGGCATGACTAACATGCTGCTTATGGATGTTGGTCATGGGCTTAATGAATCATAGGGTGTGCTCAGGTATGTTTTTGATCACTGGATCTAGGTGTAGCAGCTACAGGGGAGATATTTATCTTTAGCCTTTATAGTCCATTTAAATTAGGGGCACAGAACATGTTTTGGTCTAAGGGCCGCATTGTTTTGCTGCTCCACCTCAAGGCCTAAATAAAATCTAAACAGAAAAAATGCAAAAAGTTTACTGCAGGAAAGCTGTAAAACTAAAGCATTATATAGGCTTTTATGTATATGCAGATGTAGGCAGAGGTGAGAAGAAAAGGCAAGGGTGAGGCAGGAAAAGCATTGGGCAGGGGAGAGGTGGGAAAAGGTGAGATGAGTATAGGGGAGATGAGTAGAAGGTGCAAAGAAGTGGGAAGAGACGGTGTGGAAAGTAGTGGACAGAGGTCAGGCGGAAAAGAAGTGAGGGAGAGTTAGAGCAGTGGAGAGGTGGGGCCAACAGCTGTGTGTAGATGTAGGTAGAAGTGTGAAGGGGCCACAACTAATAACAATGTAGGCCCTGGACCGCAGGCTGTGCATCCCTGCTTTGCACAACCTTAATCATTAGGGTTGTTGATATAAACAGAATTGATAGTGCATGCAAAATTTTGGTAAGCGGTCCTACACCACTCTCAAAACGCTGCTGAGATGCTGCTACCTAGTCACTAGGTCTTGTCCCTCAGGTACTGCTAATATGTGACAGTCATGTGATCGACAATCTGATCTGATTCGGTAGCAGGCCAAATGGCGTCCCCTGATGGCGAGAGCCAACTATTTTTTTGCTTCCTCTGTTCACATGCAATCAACGTAGGCCCTTATTTATGAAGGAATAGCGACAGGTAGCGACTGGTGAGAGGTCGGTAATGACGGGCCCCGCCACGAGAACGCCGGCTCACCACCACAATCACACATTTATCAAGCCAATCCTGCTTAGCGACTGAGATAGCGCCATATAGCCACTCATTCATCATTATTCCAGCCTCAGCCCACAGCGCCAGCGTCCGACCTTGAACAGCGACAGGTATGACCTCTCGCTACCTGGCGCTCTCCAATGCATTTCAATGGAACAATCTTTAAATATTCATAATTAATTATTACGTTTTTTTTTTTTTTTTTTTTTTTAAATGTGAAAAATTCTGTGACCACTTCTGCCATTTTAGATAATTTCTTTAAGGTTAAAAAAAATAATAAAAAAATTGTACAGAATTGATATTACAGGTCTGATATTAATGTATTCATATTACAAAATTATTTAAAAAACTTGTTTTTTTTGGTTTCCAAAAATATGGTGGTTTGGGGGTTAAAAAACTACTTTTAACCCATCGCCACCAGCGCTCTGGGGTTTAAACATGCATTTTACAGCGCAAGAATTTTTTGAGCATGATTTTTTAATGAATATGGTGGGAGCCGGTCGCTAGGGCAAGTCGCTATCATGCGCTCCCATACAGCGCGGAACCTGTCATATAGCGACTCCTCACCCAATGTTCAACATTACGGCAAACCGACTGAGTCGCTATGAACTACCGAACAACGGCCAAGCACAGCGACTACTAGCGGGCGCTCTGAAAATGCCGCTACAGTCGCTCAACTGTCGCTACCTGCCGCTATTAATGAATCGGCCTCTTATATCAGCCTGTACTGGAGATGAGCATCCTACCCTGAGCAATGCTCTGCACTTTCCTGCTGCAAAACCTTCACCAGTAAGTTGTTTCTTCAGAGTTATCTTTCAATGCCACCTGAATGATATTTTCTTTGATGCTTTTTCAGCATTCACCGGTTATTACAGTGTAAGAACATAGCTAGAAAATGAAAAAAGGAAAATCACCACAATAGGGTTGATTCATCAACAACAGTAATATTTTCTTACACTTTTTTGGGGAGAAAATGTTTTTTTTCAGGATTATTCCCTCTGCAGTTCAGTACCATATTTAGCAGTACGGGGAGGCCGATTTATTAATAGCGCCAGGTAGCGACAGATGAGCGACAGTAGCGTGATTTTCACAGCGCCGGCTAGTATTCGCTGTGCTTGGCCGTTGTTCGGTTGTTGACAGCGACTTAGTCGGTGTGCGGAAATGTTGAATACGGGGTTAGGAGTCGCTATTTGACAGGTTCCGCGCTGTATGGGAGCGCATGACAACGAATGGCCATAGCGAACGGTTCCCAGCATATTCATCAACAAATCACGCTCAAAAAATGATCGCGCTGTAAAATGCATGTTTAAACCCCAGAGCTTTAAAACATTTTGTAATATGAATACATTAATATCAGACCTGTAATATCAATTCTGCACAATTTTTTTTTTTTTTTTACCTTAAAAAAAAAAATCTAACATTGCAGAAGTGGTCACTGAATTTTTGACATTTAAAAAAAAACAAAAAACATTAATATCAATTTATTATGAATATTTAAAGATTGCTCCATTGAAATGCATTGGAGAGCGCCAGGTAGCGAGAGGTCATACCTGGCGCTGTGATGGGATTAGCAGCGGCGCTGTTCGCTGAAGTCTGCAACATGATGAATCCCGCGCTAGCTGACGCTCTCGCCGGCGCTAGCCTCATTTAGCGTGATAAATGCGTGATTGTGTTCGCAGCCTGGCGTTCTGGAGTCGGTAGCCGCCGATAGCTGGCGCTACCTGTCGCTAGTGAGACACTACCTGGCGCTATCCCTTGACAAATAAGGGCCAAAGTTTTAAAACATTGAGAAAAAGCAATTTCTCTCCGAAAAAGTGAGTAAAAATAATATGGTGCTAAAGCAACTTTATTATTTTTATTATTATTTTAGTTTTAAATGCAAACAAAAATAAGTCTTCAAAAGACATAAATTATCACTAGGGGCCTTATGTATGATGTGCACCATTTTGCATATTTTTTTTGCGGCTATAGTGCCAATTCCAGAGCCCGGCATTTTGGTCTAATCTGGTGCTGTACTGTGGACTACATTGGCGCTAGCAGTGGCATGCTTAATCACCACGCAAATCATGGACCCCCCCCCCCCCCCCCTGCCAGGGGCCCTCCAGAGGCAGGGTAAAATCAATGGAAACTATTTGTAAAAAAAAAATAACAGTAGAGAGGGTGGGAGGGCTGAGGTAAGTGAGTGGTGCCATTAAATACAATGTAGAGTGTGCAGTAGATAGGAAGTCACTGTACACAAATACGTTAGCCAACTGCTGCAGAATCAGTGCGCTTAGCTCCATTCAGTTATGCAAGATGCTGTGACATCACAGCAGCTAGCGAGTTGAATGGTGAAGAGTAGGCCACTGGTTACATCCCCGCTCAGCTCTAGCTGGGGTCGTGCCCGGACGGCCGTTCAGAAATGGCTGCCCGGGGGTATGCATCTAGCAAAAAGTATAGCAAAGCCATGACCTGTGCATGTGTTATTGGAACACAGTTAGCTGCGTGGGTGTGGCGATTTAATGGGGTTTCACACAGTGGCGCATCCTAATTTAGGATGTGCTGCAAACTTTTTGGTGCAATTTGGGGATTTCTTAGCTCGCTGAGTGCCACTGAAGCAAAAGTGGTGCTGTGTGGTGCTAATGCTTTTTAAATAGAGCTCTAAATGTTACGGAACTCTGTGCTGCAAATGTGACTATTTGTAATGAAGGACTTGTGAATCTATCATTTCAAGTTTCTATGGAAACAATTATTATTTACTGAAGCTCTATTGTTCAGTCTGTCTTTCAAGAAGCAGGCATTGCTCAGCCTACAACTGACAAATTGCAACTGTTAGAATAAAAATAAAATAAATACATAAATATTTTCTTTCCTTGATATTTTATCTATTTGCCCATGAAACAGATTCTATAAAGGAGACAACCACCAAACAATGACATGGAAAGCAAAATATTAGAGGTGGACTTAGCAAAGAAGTGCACAGTCTTTTGAAGCTATTGGTTGGTTGTGAGGCTCTTTTAGTGCGTGTCATGATCATTAAATAATCGCCATTTATATCTTTTGTCTGGGAATGATGCCAGATTCTCATCATATGACATTCCCATGCAAGTGAAGCAAAAATCCTACCCAACAGCTGACTGTCCTATATCGATTATAAAGGTTTTTTCGCTTAATTGAACAGAGGTTTACGAAATTCACATAGATAAAAATAGAGTAGAGGGGGAAAATTCTTAAAACAAATGCAAAGTGTCTGGCACTTGGGCCCTTATTTATGAAGGAATAGTGACAGGTAGCGACTGGTGAGCGGCCGGTAATGACGGGCCCCGCCACGAGAACGCCGGCTCCCCACCACAATCACACATTTATCAAGCCAATCCTGCTTAGCGACTGAGATAGCGCCATATAGCCACTCATTCATCATTATTCCAGCCTCAGCCCACAGTGCCAACGTCTGACCTTGAACAGCGACAGGTATGACCTCTCGCTACCTGGCGCTCTCCAATGCATTTCAATGGAACAATCTGTAAACATTCATAATTAATTGTTATTATTTATTTATTTATTTTTTAAATGTGAAAAATTCTGTGACCACTTTTAAGGTAAAAAAAAAAAATAAAAAAATTGTACAGA
Source organism: Gastrophryne carolinensis (assembly GCA_027917425.1). NCBI lineage: Eukaryota > Metazoa > Chordata > Amphibia > Anura > Microhylidae > Gastrophryne > Gastrophryne carolinensis. The sequence continues at coordinate 330,073,422 of CM051239.1, forward strand.
ATTGATATTACAGGTCTGATATTAATGTATTCATATTACAAAATTATTTTAAAAAATTGTTTTTTTTGGTTTCCAAAAATATGGTTGTTTGGGGGTTAAAAAACTACTTTTAACTCATCGCCGCCAGCGCTCTGGGGTTTAAACATGCATTTTACAGCGCAAGAATTTTTTGAGCGTGATTTTTTTAATGAATATGGTGGGAGCCGGTCGCTAGGGCCAGTCGCTATCATGCGCTCCCATACAGCGCGGAACCTGTCAAATAGCGACTCCTCACACAATATTCAACATTACGGCAAACCGACTGAGTCGCTATCAACTACCGAACAACGGCCAAGCACAGTGACTACTAGCGGGCGCTCTGAAAATGCCGCTACAGTCGCTCAACTGTCATTACCTGCCGCTATTAATGAATCGGCCTCCCTGTAATGTTGCTCTGGATCACATGTGCTACCTTGTTCCTGTTTCAGGCAAAGGCAGCCTGTTTGCATGATAGTTTAGATTTTCTTGTACCGTTTCAATTCATTCAATAAAAACACTGAAAAGACAGAAATGCTAAGTGAAACTCATTACGTTGGCTAAACATATATACAATTAAAACAAAAAAATACCCAAAACATTTGAATTGTTAGACAGAGCAAAGAAGGGTTAGACCCAAAGTGTGTGTCCCATACTTTTCCTGTAAACACCCATGATTCAGATCTTATTTTTTTCTTTGTAACTCACAAGCTCACCAAGAGAGCATGTGAAAACCTTCTCAACAAAGTCTAGTACTTATCCAGTCTATTTACTGCTATATTAAACTACACCAAACCCCACAAGAAGACATAAGTAAACGTTGACCCTATATTAAACACCGGGGAACCTGGGCATCTCATAGGTAATACATATTTTCATTGCCTTGGCCATGAACTCTAGTAATAGGCAACGGCCATTCCCATTTCCCCATTGCAGACTACGCCAGGTTGTACAACCCCAAAAGGAGGTCAGTGCTCTTTCTTTACAGGGATCACTATGGGACCTGGTGCATGTGTGCTAAGCTTTATATGTGCTAGTACAGAACCTTGCAAAATATAGTGTCTGACTACAAATAACATAAGTAGTAAAATAAAAGTTACATGGATCACCCCCAAAAAATGGGATGCAAAAAAAATAGAGCAAAGGAGAGGAGTTATGCAAATTACATTTTTGGGGGGAGAAATACAAGCTGGGTACTAACAAAACTTGGGAAAATGTGTGAGCTGCAGGGCAGGGACATTAGATTAGGCTTTTGGTACACTTTAACCTCTGGTAATGGGCTGCTCTTAGCTTCAACTAAGCCCATGTTTTACTAGCCATACAGTGAAAAAGTGGTTAGTACTCTTGCCTTGCAACACTCGAGATCACAGCTCTTAAAGTGTTACAATAAAAAATTAAAACTGACTTGGTTTAATCTGTTTTGAGAGGGCATGCAATTGAAGGTTGCCCCACACCGCACAGTGTCTGCCAAAGGTGTGATCCCCAGTCTTGGTTTTCTTCCAGGATTGTGCTTGCTGGTTGCTGGGACAAGTTCTCATCAGGTGGGGATCGCTGGGCACACATACAGTGCTGGGCAAGCCCACCTGGCTGCCGTCAGTCACAAGGGGACTGCAATGCAGCAAAGGATCCAGGAAGTAATACTGCCAGGGAATGGGGAGTACTCTAGCCCCTTATCATTATTGCATACCAGGGGGTATAATAATAAATGAATGGGATAATGTTGTGTTTTTTTGTGGATTATGTATAGTAAATTTTTTTCTTGCTGACTAATGTTCCATACACATTTTTAGTGTAGTAAGGATCCTTCATTTTATATGTCTGTATTTCAATATACCTTGGCTTGACATCTTAATAATTTAGGGGATCCGCATTATACCCACAATCCTTATCTACTTATTTATTTATAACATTTATAACATTGAACTACCAAGCACAGCGGCATCACGAGGCGTGGTGGTTCCCCCCCCCCCCCCCCCCGGGTGTCTGGCTCCGGTTCCTGTGACCCAGTCTTTGCCTGTCTTATTACCATCCAGCGTTGGCTGTGTACTGGTGTCCAGGTTACGACGTTCCCTGATGTCGCAGTTGGGGGAGGGACGCGCCCTTCCCCTGGCTGTCCCTGCGATGTCATGTGAGGGGTTTCTCCCCTCTGATTGGCCCGCAGGTGCCGCCTGTGATTGGTTGATGCGCCCTCCTCCACTGCTGACGTCATGGTTCTCCAGACGCTCGGGGCTCCCCACTGCTGCGAGCTGCGGTGTTGCAGGAGGTAAGTCCTCCTCTTATTTTTTCTATATATTGCGTGTGGTGTAATGGTCCGTTTATCTATGACTAAGGGCTGTTAAGGACCCGAAACGCGTCAGAGGACCACACACATCTTTCTGCCCGAGTCTTGCATTGGATTTTACCTTGTTGCTGCTGTCAATTGTACCGTTTTGGAGATGATTTTAATGTGTATACAATAAAGACACGATTTTAAGGAAGTGCAGATCCACCATCGATTTTTTCTGCTGGTATAATAATAAAGGGCTGAGTTATGTTTACCTAAACATAGTCAATGCTGTTATGTTGTATGAAATTCACAGGGGATATGGGTGCAAGCAAGCACAGACATAAAAGAGCCTTTGAATTTTGCAAAGCTGTGCAATATATATGTATATTAGCTTTTTTGTAATTTCTTAATTTATTTTGACAATTGTTAATTTCATTTTTGAACACTTTATTCTTCAACAGGTTTACTTAAATATTGTTTAGAGACAATTCTTTGTTGAAAAAAAACCTGTGACTGCAGTAACGACGGCAACACACTGTTATATGTTTCCATCAATGGTGACTACCCGGAGTTACCATTTTCTTTATTCTTTTTTTTTTTAAGTTATTTGAAGTAGCTGAACAAAATAAAATTACAAAAAAACATCCAAAAATGGAACGGAGCATTGTTAAAACAACTGATGGAACAAAGAACATAAGGAAAAAGTCTAAGCAAGCAACATAGCATCTTCTAAGGCAAGGCTGTTTTAATGGTGGCCCAAGGGCAGCTTTCGGGCTTCTAGCAACAGCCTCGCAGCCTACGGTGTCATAAGAGATACATTTTCTCCTCAACTGGATATAAAAGAACATAAAACTTATAACAGTAATCGCAAGGTTTCTTTTCCAGGGGCCACTTCTGTAGGAGGGGAGTGTGTGCTCTTTGTAGCAGCTGTGTATGCTATTTGGATTAATCTTTTAAAAATGCATTTGGGAAGCATGACAGTCACAAGGACGTAGAAAAGAGTGTTTATTTTCCACTTAAATCCCAATTTGAGTATATTTATAGGACGTGCTGTTAAAAAGCAACAAAGTTATGCATTGGTCCACATAGAGGCCGATTCATTAATAGCGTCATGTAGCGACAGTTGAGCGACTGTAGCAGTATTTTCACAGCGCCCGCTAGTAGTCGCTGTGCTTGGCCATTGTTCGGTAGTTGATAGCGACTGAGTCGGTGTGCAGTAATGTTGAATATGGGGTGACGAGTCGCTATTTGACAGGTTCCGCGATGTATGGGTGCGCATGATAGCGACTGGTCAGAGCGACCGGCTCCCACCATATTCATCAAAAAATCACGCTCAAAAAAATTCTTGCGCTGTGAAATGCATGTTTAAACCCCAGAGCGCTGGCGGTGATGTGTTAAAAGTAGTTTTTTAACCCCCAAACCACCATATTTTTGAAAACCAAAAAAAAAAAAAAAAAATTAAAAGAATTTAGTAATATGAATACAATAATATCAGACCTGCAATATCAATTCTGCACATTTTTTTTTAACATGGCAGAACAATTAATTATGAATATTTAAAGATTGTTCCATTGAAATGCATTGGAGAGCGCCAGGTAGCGAGAGGTCATACCTGTCGCTGTTCAAGGTCGGACGCTGGCGCTGTGGGGTGAGGCTGGAATAATGATGAATGAGTGGCTATATGGCGCTATCTCAGTTGCTAAGCAGGATCGGCTTGATAAATGTGGTCCGGTTTAAAGACATTTAGATCAGTTGCTTGTGTGTTTTTGCCACTCTGAGCTCCTTTTGGGACTATTTGGGCTCATGTGACCATGAAGTACAGAGAAACCTAGGAAAAAATGGAACATACTTCACAATTGCACCCAAGACTTTAACCATGGGCCTTGATTTATTAATCATATTCAAGAAAATCAATAAATTATAAAGCAAGAATTCACTCAGTAAGGACCGTCAGCTTAGGCCCTTATTTAAGAAGGGATAGCGTCAGGTAGTGGCTGGTTAATGAGAGGTAGCGACAGGTAGCGACTGGTGAATGCCGGACACGGCACACAATTACACATTTATCAAGCAGAATCTGTTTAGCGACTGGGATAACGCCATGTAGCGTCTGATTCATCATTTTCACAGCCTCAGCGAACGCCGGCGTTCAGCCTTGCACAGCGCCAGGTATGACCTCTCGCTACCTGTCGCTCTCCCATACATTTCAATGGACGATCCTTTTCTTCTCTTTAAATAATCATGTGACCTCTTCTGGCACTGAAAAAGCAGTTTTTTCACAATTTTTTAATTTTTTAAATATTTCCTCAGAAATGACATTACAGGTCTGGCATTAAAGTGTTCATGTTACAATGTTGCTACAATGTAATTCCATATGTTTTCGCTTTGTTACTAGTTGATAGATGCTTGAAAACAGACTTTAAACACACCGCCTCCTGCGCTCTGGGCTTCAAACAAATATTTTTCAGCGCCAGAGATTTGTGAGGCTGTTTTTTTGCTGAATATGGTGTAAGTCGGTCGCTATGAGCAGTCGCTAACATGCGCTCCCATACATCGCTGTACTGGTCAAATAGCGACTCCTCACAATGAATTCAACATTACTGAACAGCGACTGAGTCGCTATAAAGTAGCGACTCACGGCCGAGCACTGCGACTACTAGCGGGCGCTCTGAAAATGCCTGCTACAGACGCTCATCTGTCGCTACCTGCCGCTAATGATGAATCAGCCTCTTAGTCATTTAGGGTCACTGTGCCTGTTTTATTATGATAAATAAAGAAAAATCCAAAGAACTATCTGGTTGAAACAATTACTTCCCTGCCACACGTGTCAAATGAACACCTTCTTTTTAGTGTGGTAAATTGTATCAAAATGTCTGTTCCTTCCCCGCTTGGTTGTATAAAGCACAATCCGGGCCGGGTTTTCAGGACCCGGGTCACTTCCCCCAATTCCCTAACGGGTTGTTACATGTTCTAAGGCCTCCACAAGTGTGCACGCTGATTACAGGAGAAGCCTGTATAAGAAGAGAGCACACGGCCTTTCCTTTGTCTATGACCAGCCTGTTGGAGTGAGCCCAGGCTGAGCTGCACCGTGGTGAAGGAAAGCACTGGACATGGAGCAGAGGGCTGATACGCCCTGTAAAGTGGACTGGAATTGATCAGCTTGCTGGAGTACCCAGCCCCGGACTATTTGGTTGGTGAAGTAACCATTTTTGCTTTCTGTATTTATGCTGCAACCTTTGGACTATCTACTGAACTTTGCTGAATAAAAGCCATTTTGCCGTTGAAATCCGTTGTCGTCACTGCTGATTGTTTGCCCGCTTACATTAGTTAATCTACTTTTGCACACCAACCGCTCTTACCTTAGAAAACCACTTAGCACAACACAAATTCTTGAAAATAGCAAATGATATGTCAAGTTAGTTGTTTGCACCATAAAATGGCATGAGTTTATTATAGCACCTATAATAAGAGCACAATAGAGCCCTTGATCTTCAGTCTCTATGCTGACCCCCTGGCAGTGGGCGACATAAACACAGGCTGCTGTCCTAGAATTTCTGTGGGCAATACCAAATATGCTGTGGAACTTGAAAGAATAGAGTTAATCTTTAGGCAAATACCAGGGCTCCCAATCAAAGCATTTACAAAACTGTCCCTAACCAGAACCTTTTTCATTTTATAGTAGTTATATATAGTATTGTATAAAGAAGTCCATATCCACACCAAAAGATGGAGACGGCCAAATACAAGCAGCAACAGTACACCTAATAAAAACGGGTGGCTAGAGACCCCAAAAAGTTGCTTAGGCCCTTCAATGAATAAAACAAATTTTGCATCTTCTGCTGTGCTTATGGATTCCTCATACTTTAGATGTCCTTGAAGATGTCTTTAGCCATCTATGAGTGCAACTAGCATCTCCTTTAATAGGTGTACAGTTGTCAGCATACTTATATTTGCCTTTTTAAATAACAGAACTGACCTATACACACGTTAGTTCACCCTATACTTTTAAACAGGGCTTAAAACATGTGGAAGCCAGTGTAGGATCCATTTGACAACATGCAGGCTTAGTAATAAGTATTTCACCATACATATGGGTCCCAGTGTTACGGGCAGGCTGATTCATCACTAACGCCAGGTAGCGACAGATGAGCGTCTGTAGCAGGCATTTTCAGAGCGCCCGCTAGTAGTCGCTGTGCTTGGCCGTGAGTCACTAGTTTATAGCGACTCAGTCGCTGTTCAGTAATGTTGAATACATTGTGAGGAGTCGCTATTTGACCAGTACAGCGCTGTATGGGAGCGCATGTTAGCGACTGCTCATAGCGACCGACTCACACCATATTCAGCAAAAAAACTGCCTCACAAAACTCAGGCGCTGAAAAATGTGTGTTTAAAGTCTTTTTTTCTGCATCTATCCACTAATAACAAAGCGAAAACATATGGAATTACATTGTAACAACATTGTAACATGAACACTTTAATGGCAGACCTGTAATGTCATATAATAAAAAATGAAAAAAATTGTGAAAATTATTTGTGATTTTTTGAAAAAAAAAAGAAAAAAAAAGAAAAGGTTCGTCCATTGAAATGTATGGGAGAGCAGCAGGTAGCAAGAGGTCATACCTGGCTCTGTGCAAGGCTGAACGCCGGCGCTGTTCGCTGAGGCTGTGAAAATGATGAATCAGACGCTACATGGCGCTATCCGGCGTTCACCTGTCGCTACCTCTCATTAACCAGCCACTACCTGACGCTATCCCTTCTTAAATAAGGGCATGAGATCTTCTGAATAATTTGCTTTGAAATTCTTTTCTTTAAAACTGGAATGTAGTCTATACTATGATATTCTGTTAATAACTGGATATATATAAAAATGTATCATAAATGTAGCTGACTAAATGACTGCAAATGGGAAAGAATTTTGTGCTGTCAGATCTTCCAGCATAAAAAGCTGGAGTCTATTAATAGTTATCCTTACTGAACATAAATAATTATATAATAGACATCCAGGTTTGGTCAAAGCAAAAGGAAAGATAACATAACTGCAAACAGTTGACATTATCTTCACTTGGCCGTTGTTTTCAGTTGCAGTTTGAGCTGAGTGATGTATGATTAGGGGCAGGCAACTTGGCTGTCATCTTTAATTGTAAGATTCTAATAATGGGTTTTTCCGTGACTTGTCATACAACTGTTGTTAACATGCAGAAGTTCGAATATCCGCTCTTTCTGCACTTTCTGCTTCTTGGAACTTCACCACTGCAATGCATCTCACTTTGTTGGAATATTATTCTCATTTTAGATAATATGTTTTTGTGCTGACTTCAGGTTGGCTAAAATAATGATCTCCTGCCAATTTCTGCTGTGTCTAGGATTTAAAGAATAGAAACCAAAACAGCATATCTAATGAGATCTAAGCTTTATATCAGTGGCTTCCAACCTTTCTTGGCTGAAGTACCGTTTTGTAGGTCAGCCCCAGGGTAAGCGTCTGTATGTTAAAAATATTAAGTATAAAATAACTTAATGTAACCCTGCTTACACCAAAATCCAAGCATTGAAGTACAGTATGTAGAAGTCCGTGTTTTCACACTTCTGCGCTTTTACTAACCTATTTTTTTTATCATCCTATTAAATAATTGTGCCATTGGTTTTCTTTTTTTATCCTGATAGAGTCAAGAATGGTTAGAGTCACTTTAAAAGTATTTGGGGTTTCTATAATCTATTGGCAAGATGCTGCCTAACTTCTTGATGGTTATCTAGAGACAGTTAACTCATTTAACTGAGTGAAGGTCAGCAAAAATACGAAGGCCCTTATTTAACAAGGGATAGCGACAGGTAGCACCTGGTGAGCGACCGGTAATGACGGGCACCGCCACGAGAACGCCGGCTCCCCACCACAATCACACATTTATCAAGCCGATCCTGCTTAGCGACTGAGATAGCGCCAGATAGCCACTCATTCATCATTATTCCAGCCTCAGCCCACAGCACCAGCGTCCGACCTTGAACAGCGACAGGTATGACCTCTCGCTACCTGGCGCTCTCCAATGCATTTCAATGGAACAATCTTTAAATATTCATAATTAATTCATATTAATGTTTTTTTTTTTTTTAAATGTGAAAAATTCTGTGACCACTTCTGCCATGTTATATTTTTTTTTTTAAGGTAAAAAAAAAACTTTGTGCAGAATTGATATTACAGGTCTGATATTAATGTATTAATGTTACAAAATGTTATTAAAAACTTGTTTTTTTTTGGTTTCCAAAAATATGGTTGTTTGGGGGTTAAAAAACTACTTTTAACCCATCGCCGCCAGCGCTCTGGGGTTTAAACATGCATTTCACAGCGCGAGATTTTTGGAGTGTGATTTGTTAATGAATATGGTGGGAGCCTTTCGCTATGGCCAGTCGCTATCATGCGCTCCCATACAGTGCGGAACCTGTCAAATAGCGACTTCTCACCCAATATTCAACATTACTGCACACCGACTGAGTCGCTGTCAACAACCGAACAACGGCCAAGCACAGCGACTACTAGCGGGCGCTGTGAAAATACTGCTACAGTCGCTCAACTGTCACTACCTGCCGCTATTATGGAATCGAAGTCTCTTTGTAAAAATTCTTTGGCCGCATGAGGTGAGGATAACTCTCTCTAATTGGGCTACAAACCCAAGTCAAACAAAAATGAAATATTCCAAAAACATAGCATTGATTTTATCCCCCTGCCTACTTCATCCAGACGTTAAAGCCTTAAAGTTGACCATCCTCATGTTACACAATGCTACCGGTATATGTGGAAAAGCAATAGTTGTAAAAAAGGTTATCAGGTGGGTTGGTAGCTGTGTGGATGGCCTGCTGTCCCACCATAGTGGTGATTAATGCTGCTGTAAGCAGAACTTCATGTTCTTTGGTCATACCCATGGTAAATCTATCTAGTGGGAAGACAAATAGAAACAATTCTAAAGACTGGTGTGGTTGGATTTAGCTAGTCTAAACAGTTTTCTATTTTTTTACAAATACTAGCAAGCCCAATATTGTTCATAACAATATATACCTCCAATGCTTTCCAGTGAACATGTGACACATGCTGGAACATAGTCCGAGCATACATCCGAGCAACACCAAGAAATGGTGCTCGGTTTTAGGCTGGATGGGCCTCATGGTGCACCAAGGGATTTTAAATAAGAATGTTGGCAGTATTTTTAAAGTTTACATCCTCTTTAAAGGTAGTTCATTTGAGACTTCACAATTAAAGAAATATTTTCCTGAATTTCAGTATTCACACATTTACATTCTTAACATAGCTTAAACCCTGGTTTTTGTACAACAACTTAACTAAAAATGCTTAAAATGAGGTCCTTCTGGAACTACCTATTTAACTTATATTCACCCCCTCCTTCTTCTTCTTTCTTTCATACTACCTTCTTATTGGTAGGGTGATGCAAATATTGTCCACCCCCATTATGCCCCCATTGTGCTAATTTTAATCTTGTTTTTACTGTTAAGCAATATGAGTATAAACCTGAATATGTATGTAAAATCTGTCAGTGACAGAACAGGCTGGAATTGTATGATTTCATGAATAATAGAAAACTGTGTGTGGTGACTTCGTTTTTAAAAGGTTACAATCAGTGGCAAAAATGTCTGCTAAACAGCTCATAATTACTTGGTTAATACAGTCGTTAAATATGCTGCAATAACCTGAAAACCAGTTATCATGGTGTTTTCAGAACTTTTCTCTGTTTCCACGACAACAATCTCTAAGGTCAGAGCTCAGTAACTCTTTAACATTTGCTTTAAAATGCAATTTGTTAGCTGCCTGACCAGAGATACATTTGGATACCTGAATTAAACATGGCAAATGAAAGTACTCACTCTTCCTGTCACTCTCCCATAGCCTGAACCGAGTCATTTACCATGTGAAAGCCGAAGAAGAATGTTTTCAGCTGCAAATTCAAGCTCTAGTAGCCCAGGAATTGATACGAAAACCCAGCATTTGGAATATCTTTTAAGAAGTGGCTGAACACTTGCTGAGTTAACAGAGGAGCTGTCACCTGGATGTTTAAAGAAAATCCTTAATGGGCCTTGCACAGGTTTTCTAGCTCTGCATTTAAGTACTGCATTTAAAGCTGTCCTGTCAGCATTAATTTACAATCGTGGTTCAGTACAGCCTCATCTGAATTTTAGCTTTTTGTTCAAAAAAGTTTGCTTTCTAACTATATGCCTTTTTTAGTTTACTTGAAAATTGTACAAATAGTAGGAACCCAAATGTTACTAAAAAGGACAGCTAATGTTCAGGTTATAAAGCCCATTTTCTTGGTTCCATTATTGGAATAGATTTGGGCCCTTATTTAACAAGGGATAGCGCCAGGTAGCGAATGGTGAGCGAACGGTAATGACGGTCACCGCCACGAGAACGCCGGCTCCCCTCCGCAATCACACATTTATCAAGCCGATCCTGCTTAGCGACTGACAGAGCGCCAGATAGCGAATCATTCATCATTATTCCAGCCTCACCCCACAGCGCCAGCGAGCGACCTTGAACAGCGACAGGTATGACCTCTCGCTACCTGGCGCTCTCCAATGCATTTCAATGAAGCAATCTTTAAATATTCTTAATTAATTGCTATTATTATTATTTTTTTATTTTTTAATGTCAAAAATTCTGTGACCACTTCTGCAATGTTAGATATTTTTTTTAAGGTAAAAAATAAAAAAATAAAAATTTGTGCAGAATTGATATTACAGGTCTGATATTAATGTATTCATATTACAAAATGTTTTGAAAAACTTTTTTTTTTTTTCCAAAAATATGGTTGTTTGGGGGTTAAAAAACTACTTTTAACCCATCGCCGCCAGCGCTCTGGGGTTTAAACAAGCATTTCACAGCGCGAGAATTTTTGGAGCGTGATTTGTTAATGAATATGCTGGGAGCCGTTCGCTATGGCCATTCGCTGCATGCGCTCCCATACAGCGCGGAACCTGTCAAACAGCGACTCCTAACCCCGTATTCAACATTACCGCACACCGACTGAGTCGCTGTCAACAGCCGAAAAACGGGCAAGCACAGTGAATACTAGCGTGCGCTGTCAACATACCGCTACTGTCGCTCATCTGTCGCTACCTGGCGCTATTAATGAATCGGCCTCCCCGTTCCATCATTCTAATGCTTAGAAACCAGTTTCAGTTTTAGGTTTGGATAGACTTTTAACTGCTAAAAACAACAACCCCTGTTATCCTTAAAACAGCTGAGTGGATATGTTTGAGACAGGCAATGGTCTGATGGTTTAACCCTTTCGGTGGCTTCCATGTGAATTTTACGTGGCCGCATTGTCAACCGATAGGTGGCAGCCACATAAATTTCATGTGGCTGGCATTTTGTCCCCTTTTAGGGGTTATATTTTTTTAAGGGTTTAACTATTTATTGCAAGTTAATTGCAAGGTGCACATAGTAGTTGTATGTTATTTGAATATCTCATTAAGTCCTTTTTTTAGTTTGGGTTGTCTCCTGGGCAGAACGGGAGTATACCGATACATATGTGGTACCATTGTAATTGGAAAGAATGGGGGTATTACAAGTAATAGGGTATTCTCGAAAAACGTACATTTTCTAATAAAAAACACACTACAAGATTTCAAAAATAGCATGTTACCCAAAAATATTGAGAAAGCACTGAAAAACTCTGCTGCAATGGAAAATGAATAATTTAAAAATAAAATCCCTGGAAACACCTTCAAAAATCACAGTTAAACATATATATATAGCAAAATGCTTAACATTGCTATACAACATGAGATGACAATGAATAAAACAGGATCTCTCAAAAGATGGGAATTAAAAAAGCATAGCATCTTATGGCTATTTAAATTGAATGATATGTTAAGCAGCAGTTTTCAAGGTTGCTTGATTTTAGCACCATATTTAAAGCTAGTTAAATCATTGAGGCAGCCACATTCTAGATGGGCTTGATTAGACCCCTTAAGCAGCTCAGTTCAAACTAAAAGGCTAGAGCAGAGTGACACAGATGCATGACACAGTTCTTTTGTGTACTACAATTACCTGCTGTCTAGTATGACTAACTGGAAAAATGCTCCAAAACTTTGTAAGCCCATGCCCTGAGAACTTTCTGTTTGATATGGAGAATTCTACTGTGGCTTTTAGTGATCAAGCTGTGTGTGCGTAACAACTAGAGCATTTTGCAATGGTGCTAAAACTGTTTCTTAGTTTCTTGGTGCAAAATATTCACCTAACCGTCTTCAACCTTTACATTTACTGCATTAGCAAAATAGGAAGACGACTGCACCCTCCTATAGCAAACACAGAACAGTGCTTGTAACTATCTGCATTACCTATCTAGTATAGAGAATAATAAAGCTAACGTTTTGGCTTGTGCCTTGGCTAGCCATGCAATAGAATGTTTTATTGTTTTTTTAGTAATTACATTAATTGTCAAGAGTACTTTTTAACAGTCCCTGTAGCCACAGCAGTGAGTCTATTTCTTTGGAATCAAGGAATACCCTCTGGCACTATGAAATTATTTACCTAATCAACACAGTGCAATTCTGAAGCACAAAATATGCTCTAGCGTATAGCTGAAGAGGATATAAACTTTAGATCATTTGTTTTTAAATATGTCCTCAGAGAACTTCTAAAAAGATGTTTTAAAAATACCTAAAAAAAAAAAAATCATTGGCCTAGTTTACAAGACCTAGCAACCTATATATAACAAAAAATATGTAATGATATCCAGTGGTTAAAATCAGATATAATAACTAGGAACACTATGTAAGATGTAAACATTGACAGACGAGCACAGTTTGCTGAAAATTCCAAAACTACCAGGTTGTATAAGGGGCTATTGGTTAGTATGGGTCACAGGGTAGTGTTGGGAAGGGGCGGGGTCTGGAATAGTTTGAATTGACATTAGGGAGAGTGTGGCCCTAAAATGTCTTGATCAGTATGGGTTTGCCCTAGTATAGGGAAGAGGCCCTTCAAAAATATGAGACAATATATCAAGGAGAGTAAAGCTGGCCCTAGGGTGTTAGAGGAGGGTGAGGCTTGGGCACTATGATGGGCCCAGGGTAGTAAGGGGGACCTTGAGGCTTATGTGGCACCCTTTTTTGGACAGGACAGCAGGTAAAGTAATGGTAACCCAGTGTGTTAGAAGGACATTATGGGTGATCCCCAGAATGGTAAAGGAGATAATTGACCAATGAGCAGAAACCCATTATCCCAGACAAGCACAACACTTGTTAAGTGACTATTATAATTCCCCCTTATCAGGGTTAGGGTGAATGGAAGGGTTTTAAAGCTGAACTTAAGGATTTTCACACTTTGGTGAAGTCTCAATTCTGTGCCATAACTTAGAAACCAACCAATCATGAGTGACCAACAAGCTTGATCAACCAGGATTTCAGCTCAAGGCATGGTAGCTTTCTTTAACCTACTTCTTCCCACTCATTTTTTTAACCCACCAACCCAAATTTAGTTTCACAAAATTGGCAAATAGTTATACAGATGACAAGTTGCAATTGGGCTGCCAAGGGTCCCAATGTGGTTAATAGCTTTGTACATCTGTATCTATATTTATACCCTGGTGCATAAATAAACAGCAGACACTAAATCACTGCTTTCTAAGCTACTGAAATTGGACTGGACTGGACTGGGTTGATATAAACAGCTCCTAAAGGTTCTAAAACTTTGGTCATTCAAATAATTTTGCCTACCCCTGCGTGAGAGTGAGTAAGGACTACAAGTCAAGCCTGATTACCATTAAAAATTCAGTGACCCTATTAACATTTCCAGCAATTGCAATAGGCAATTAGCATTGACCTTTACTGGATCCCACTGAATAGGAGTGATCAATGGAACAGAATGTTATGTCTAGTAAAGTTCAAAGTCACATATTCTGAATCCATTCACCTTGCTGAGCGATCAGCGTTTGCTTTTTTGTCAATATCATTGAACGCGATGGAAAGTAATTTCAAACTTTTTGTACAGCCTATGTCTATATAAAAAAGTTCCATTGATTGTGTAGATATTGGGTTTAGCTGCATGGCAAGAAAAAAATACAAAATGCTTTTACCTAAAATTCAGTTCCTTTGCAAAAGTTAAATGTAATTTTATTGCTGCAGTTTATAAAGCCACAGTTTTTATGGAATTCATATACTGCTTTTATCAGTCATTTGTTACAATTGTACAATTTTTACAGGTGCTTAATGGCATTATTATTTCCAGAACATCCTGTGACTATTACTGAATATTCCTATTTTTTTCTTCTTGTTTTATAAGAAATATGCTAATACTGGTGAAATATCCTTTAAGGGTAAATAACTTTAGAACACAACATGAATGTCACTGTCACTTACAATAGACATCTGCCGCTGGGTATGTTAGTGGAATGTACAGCAATATATATATATATATATGGCATTTTACAGATGCAAGGTATTCACCAGGCACATTCAGATTTATGGGGTCCCTGCACACAGAATTGTACATAGTACAGCAGATCAAAGTGGTAGCACTTGGGCATTGCTCTATGATTAGAATCTGAAAAATCCCACTGTTGGGCTAGAAAAAGCAAAAGATACAATTGGCCATGTTCAAAACTGACCACTGTTGCTCTTCTCAAATAAGATATTAATGGAGCGTAAAGAAGACCCAGTGAAGGCAAATTAAAGTCTAAAAGTCCTACCTCTTAAGCAACAGATTTCTGGTAGTCTGATTTATCAGAGGAAAATCTGTTGGCATGAAATTTTGTCTCCTACTACAGCCCTGCAGCAGCTTCCTGTATCTGGCTGAGGAAAAAAATAGGATTGTTCTATTCATGCTGTGCAAGTTGGTGGGGGTTCCATGTTTCTTCATGTCCGTGCATATGTAAGACATGTAAACATGCATTAAAATATCTCTTAATTATAAGTAACGATTCTTGCTTCGTCTTTAAAGTCATGGATTAAATAAGGTGCAATTCAAAGTAAAGAGAAGATAAGTTAGAGCATGATTTCCACCTAAAGAAATAGAAAAACGTTTTCAATTGCTTTTTTTAAATTAAAACTTACATTTTACAGTTAGTGGATATTTTATTGATCTTAAATCCGTTAGGTATATTCACTGTTAAGCATTTATAAACTCCTGTAATATTATCTCTTCCTTGAATTATTTATTATGTCTTATTCTAATACAAAGCAGAAACACTCCTTTTTTTTCCTTTTCCTTCCATTTTAGTGAAATATTTTTAGGAAAGTTTACTGAATCAAGGCTCTGGTTGGGACTTTTCACTTGACCCCATGCCAGGAAACAAGCTCTGTAATCCTGGCTTCCAGGTCTGTCCAGCTGCTGGGATGAAGAGTGAAAGTTTTGTCACCCAATCACTGCAGTAGTAGAGCTACTGCTGAAGCTGATGTGATTGGGTGAACACCCATGTACCTCAGGAGCTTGAAAGCTGCAGTAGGGTCTGGCAAAAAGGTAGGACGAGTTGGGCTTTTTTTCCACAATCTGGGCTTAGCTAAAGGAAGGAATGAGTAAGTGGTTGCCTTAAGACTTTAAAGTAATTTTAGATAATACTATATTTTATGTTCTATTCTCTGAGATGAAACTCATATTTTGGGCCCTCAATTGTTACACACCTAAAGTGGACCTAAACTTTTCCTGGCAACTCTGTGGCAGGTAGGGTTCAGGCCCACAAGGACCATAAACAGTCTACTTGTGCTGCCAGTGAGCACTTTTCCTTATGGAACTCTTATTAGAGGAGGTGCGGCTGATGCTCCAGTATACAGCAGCTTTCTGCATCGCATCTGAAGGAGCTCTGCTAGAAAAATATATTTCTAAAGCAGGACTCCCTGGCACTGAGTTGCAAGGGCATGTTTAGGTCCATTTTATCATTATAAAGTGGGGGGGGGGTCAAAGATTTTTGTAACTTACTAAAGAATCTGACCCTTAACCATTAGTACATTTGCTCAAACATAGAGGGAGAATGTATTCTTTTGAAAAACATTTCAGACAATATATTCAAAACCGCTATAATATACTGTATACCCTTATTAATTGGCCTTTTACTATGATAACATGGATTTGCATAATGCGCAAAAGCCTTTTGTCAAATAGCTATATGGTGTCTATTCTGCAATCTGTACAGAAAAAAGACTGTAACCGAATACTTTTTGCAAATTGCCCTAGATATCATTTTTAAGATAGCAGTCTATTTTTGGGTTGTTTATACAGAAGGGAGAATAGGGAGTAGAAAGGCTGCACAATGAAAATCTGCTTAAATAGAATTCCAACCAAAAAAAGTTGTATTTTTACTGTGCTAGCACTTTGATAGCCATTACATTAATGCAGGTCCCTTTTAATATAGTAAACATATTTCCTGAAGAAACCATATCTTTGAAAACATTTGACAACTTTAAAGACAGAAAGTAAATAAACTATTCTGGATTAGACCCTAATTTTCCCAGTTATGTAAATGGGTCAATGCAACAAAGACATCATATAATTACTTTAGAGAACATGAACTTTTCCTGGTGATTGGTTTCCGGCGATTGGTCCTCCTACCTGGAGTATCCCGGTTTGAGATGCCATGCTGTGTGAAGCCCCTCAGATCTCCCACACCATATACCTTTCCGCCATTCCCATGGCGTATGCGAAGCCTCTCGTCCAATCAGCATACTAATGATGGCATAAAGCACTGGCTTAGACAGTGTGTCAGCATAAGGAGCAGGTGCAGCCAAATTCCCGGTTTCCCTGAAGAGTTCATTCCCAGCCTACCTGAATGGCGGGGGATGCAGCCGCAGTCGTGGTGAGGGACAGATAGGTGAGTGATGGCAGGCAATCTGGGTAGCTGACGCAGTGGAGCATCCTGAATCAGGATGCCCCAGTGGCCCTTAGCCAGACCACATGGTGATTGGTCCACTTTAAACTTTTATAGTAGAGGACTTTTTGACTGACTGCTTTACTATAGCTTGGCAGGGAGTCCTTAAGATGGCTAGCTACTCTTTTTATAGCAGAACATAAGCCCTAAACTAAATAGCCATGGACATGAAAATGGCTGAAGAAGCCCAAATCAAACATAGACACGTGGGCAAACATAGACTTGGGGCACTACATGCATTAGCGGTTCTAGGATGCTCATAGGGGTGTACGGGTGCACAAGGAGATTTGAAAAGCTCCACCTACTAAACCTACCTGGTCTCCGCAGGCTTCATACTTCCTTTTCATTGTCCATTCTGAGGGTCAGTTCTGCACTATTTTGTTTTCCCTAACCTAAAGTGTTGAACAGATCACTTAGAGACAACTTTTACTATTGAAAACATGTTTTTACCTTTTGTGATATATATATATATATATATATTATAACAAAAACATAACAAAACCTTTTCTCCACTTGTGTATGCTGATGTATTCACTTTTTGGCGTGCCAATTACGCTGGACGCTGAGCAATGCATCAGAGCCTCTGAAAACAAATCAACGCCATGACGTCATTTATGCCACAACAACGTTGGAGAATTCACTCAGATTTGTCATTCTTATTATTCTTCGCATGACCTGGTTTTCACAAAGGACTGAGGCAAATCAGAGCATTCCAGGCATAATGCTAAAAAGCAGGCCCTGACCATTCATCAGGAGATTTAGAAACAATAGCTGACTCGTAATGGATCATCTCTGAGAGGAGCAGACAGGCCAGGAAAGTTCTGGAGCATTTCGTTTCACGCTGAAACTACAGCGGTAAACAACAGTGGGCAGACAAGAGACATATACATTCCCAGCACCTCCACATTATTTCAAGCATCACACTGTTAAGCCTTCAACAAATGCCGCCTGACAATTGGCTCCTGCATACAATCCTCAACGCTCTGTGGCCTAACAAAAGCTTGCTTTATGCCACAAGCAAATCAAAATCAGTCTATACTGCTAGCATCAGATATCACATCACATAAAAAGCTTTGTAAACAAGCACACAATTAGAAGATGAAATTATATAATTTAATTTAGATAACTACTGATAAATAAGTTTTAAAAATATTTAAAAAAGAAAAACTAAAAAATGATCCTTTCAAGACCAGAGTTGTCTGAGCTTTACACTGTTGTACTGGTTTAACACTTCTCTTCTGTATTAGATCCATTTCATATTAGATGGTTTACCTGACAAAAGTAGATGCTGGCATACTCATTGCATAACTTGAGGTAAATCTGGGGCGGATAAGCCTTCATCATATTTGAATTATATATGCCCCATCTACCACCAGGCTGGACTATGCCCCACCTACTGAGAGGCCTATATAATAAATAAAGAACATGATGGATGCCCCAAAGAAGTGTAAAGAAGTGTAAAGATTGATAGGGCACAAGGCATATAACGCTATCAAAAAAGCTGCAACCTCACAACACGCTGAGCACACAGCCAACCAGGCAGGAGCCCAAACCATTGGTCAGAAAATATTGTCACTGTTAAAGGGCCACTCTAGCGCCTTCCTAAAAAACAACGCACCCTGCCCTGCCGCTTTCTATTAGCATTACAGAACATGTAATAAAAGAAAAATAAGACACTAACCTTCACCCCAAATCCAACTGCCGAAGTCCCAGAAGTTCAGGCCGGCCACTTGAAGCAGGCGCTCTCCACATCACACGTGCTCCTTTGAATGGGTGGACAGGAGCATGTGCGATGCACAGAGATTTGGCTCCCAGTAGCCGGACGGGACTTCAGGAGGATGGTTGCAGGCGTTCAGTGCCACATTTGTGGCACCGCAGGATTCGGCAGCTGGATTCGGGGTAAAGGTGAGTGTCTTTTTTTTTCTTTTATTACATGAGCTGTAACGGATGGGATCGGGAAGGGCAGGGGTTTGTTATTTTTTTTTAGGAACGGGCTGGAGTGGCCCTTTAACACATCAGGCTTAAAATGGCTTTATGCAGAAGACAGCTCTCCACAGCAGAGCCCTCCAGTCCCTTGCAGGGTCTATCCAGAATAAAGATAAAGACTTAAATATGTAGCTGTCTTGCACACAAATGATGAATACTAGGACAGAAGGAGAGGGGGAACCACTTTATTGCTTAGTAAGATAGAGATAACAATTCAGGGGCATTCGTATCACTCCTAGCTCTAGAAGTATCTTCTTCTCCTGGGAATATTGTTCTTGGGCAATATATTGCTCTTGCATGAATACATAGCCCAGAAGTCCTGTGTCTGTAATTGTCAAGTTCTAATGGAAGGGCAGGAACTGTGGAAAAGTAAGCATTTCCAAATGTGTATGAAGCCACGACTCCCCAACTTAATCCCACTATGTCCTCAGGAATGGAACTACAAGCCCCAGCATGCCCTTTCATTTGTACAATTGTGTTGACAGTTTGGAGATCCAGACAGGGAGTGGTTGCTGTGACAAATTTTATGGAAATCATGGAGGGAGGGATGCAGCTGACTGGAAAGGGGGACCTTAAAATAATACTGTAAACTGTGGACAGAAGATAAAAAAATTATGCTGACCTGCACCATAATTCCTTAAATTGGCAGCTAAACTGCAGAGGTTCTTGAGATGTCAGCATGAAATCTGACAGCATGCTCCCACACTATTTTTGTGCCCCAAGACTGATAAGACATCTCACTATGGTCAGTCAGGTTGAGCAACCCTCCATTCACAAAAATGAGGGAAGCTGCCTCATGTCTTGGGATAGGGACATGCCCTGGAGATGAAAGTAGGGCTTGAATGTTGACAGTTGCAGAACCCCTGTGGTTAACTATTGGTGCTGCATACTGTGGGTGGGAAAGTATAGCTATTCCTTGGGAGAGTAATAATGGTCCTGAATTCACTTAGTTTCAAAACAATCTTTTGAGATGGTTTGAAGGAAAATCAGCAACTCTTCTTCTGAGTTCCTTGGACACCTCCTTGATCCATGCCATGACTGACTGAAACAAACATGTGTTATAAAGATAAATAGGTCAGTGTTTGCAGAAATACAGAAAATTCTGAAGGGTTAGAAAACTTTCAAGCATATACATATATATATATATATATATTTAGGATTAAGAGAGGTATTACGAAAAAGCAGTACTTTACTTCAATAAGCAAAAAAGGCCTATATAAGAGCACTAAAAGCTTTATATTTGTGACTGCCTGAGGTTTAGAAGATAATTGCCCCCAACAGCTTAGTGCCAGGATGTCAGATGGAAGATGACAGGACAAGCGATGGCTTCTGAAGTCATGCCGCCTGTGGTGTGTCTAATCCACTTCCATCTGAGCCCCCTTAGACCTAATATATACTTTGTAAAATGCATTTTTAACCTTAACTGGTGTGAGGCACAATAACGGCTTTCTGCCTACAGCATTTAGCAAGAACAGCAGTTTTCAGCCAGAGGTCAATAATGGCTGCTTCATGACCAGACACCTTTATGCTGCACTGATTAAAGAATAGAACACATCTAAACAGTGTCCGTTTATCTTCAGTACATTCTCCACACCCATTATAATGAGCTTCGAAAGGGAGCGTGAAGTAAATATTCCAGTGCTGGGGGTTGGTTTTACCCAAATATCAATCAACACCTTCCGGAATTTAGTAATTTTTTTCAATGTACAGCTTTCCTGGCTCAGGACAACAATTAAGCATTGTGGTGTTCAGTGACCTAATACCTGTACTAGCTGCCAATATATAGGCATGATGTCATGTTACAGAGGCCAACAATACCTATTACAGGAGGCAGCAATTTCCAACTGCATCAGAAATCCTAATGGCAACTGACAACCAGAGGCGTAACTAAATATGCTGGGCCGTGGTGCAGACAAAAAAAGGGGCCCAAGTTATGGATCATATAGTAATTTTTTTTCTGAGAAATACAGTGTTACAGATTATATTATTATAATACAATATTGTAAAAACAATATTATGCCATGTGAGCAGAACTCTCATAAATAAATTGGAGAATCAACAATTATGGACACTTGTCAGCCGCAAAATTGTCAGCCCCTGTATTTACGCCCCTGCCGATAACGTTAGATTTTTGGGGTTAGGTTCACTCTGGGGCAAATTCGGGGCTAACGAGAAGCGCTCGCAAGTGCCAGTGAAACGCTGCCCATAGAAATCTATGGGTGCTTCCACATACTGCCGTGCGATTTCACCTGCTTCCCAAAAGCCCTGCAAGCAGCGTTTTTCAGCGATGGCACTTGTGATTGATGCATATATCCCTGTGTGAAAGGAGCCAAAAGTCAAAGTATGACTGGTCGATCCTTTTAAATTCATCCAGTCGTTTCTGAAACAATTATTTGCTTTTCTAACTAAACTGTAGTTAAAGAGGTCCAAAGCCCACCAAATGTGTGAAATATATTTGGCCAAATCCCCTGTCCATACTCCCCTATTAGGGTGTAGAACTATAAATGGATATTTTCACTTTTCAAATTGTCCACGGATTTATTTGCTGTCTGTCGGTGTGAGATGGCAGGAAATCAATCATTGATTATGTGTGGCAATGACAACATTGCCACACATAACAGTGGCAATGACTGGAGGAGGCGAAGCTTTACAGCAAAAACAGGCACCATTATCTGGGATTAGAGTGAAGCAGGAGCAGTGAAATTTGTTTCTCCTCATGGGGGAGCAATTCAGAGGATGGTAGTTGAAAATGTGGGTTTTAGTCCACTTTAAGCTCCATCCAGTGTGTTCCTCCAGGGTGGATGAGTTCATGTTCGTCACATGAGTTTATGGCTGTTACATGAAATAAAAGCTTAGGTGAAATATAGGAAATGTCCATTTGTTATACAATATGAAAGACAGAGGATACACCATTGTCTCTTACAGAGATCTGTACTAGAGAAATGGAGCGCGTACTTCATTACAGAGTATTGATCTCACAAACAAAGGGCTCCCATTTTATTGATTGCTTCACACAGCGCACTTTTTGCCAAGTCAAGCATAATTCTATGTGATTGTTGATGCACCACAGATAAATGTCAGCTGGTAACATACTGGGCTATATGTCATCACAGGTATGAGTACTCGCATTTGCAGTTGAAGAAAGAAAAGCCAAAAGTTGATCTTAAATCAATATCAGAGCTATACTAAACTACTACACCATCTGTCTCAGTATAATTTGTGAAGAGAAGATTTACTAAAAGAAGTATAGGTTGTGCCAGATCAGTAAACTCTATAATTTTCCATGCCAACTCTAATTCTAATAAAAAATGTATAGTTCTTCTTAACGTGCAGAGTGAAAATCCTTGGTTTTGTACCGTTTTACAGAGGCATCCTGATTTGGGTGGTCCTGTGTGTGAAATTGGAATACATTTCTGTGCATATTAATGGCCCACGGGAGGTGTCCCGGCAATCCATTCTTGCTAGCTTCTCCCTCTTTGTGCACCCACCCCCAGCCATTTAAATATGCCCGACAGGGAGGTGTGCCATCGAATAGGGGGGTGCTGAGACCACCAGTGAGAGACCTGCACATGTTTTTGGGAGCAATGATTAAGGTAAGATTAGCTGTTATACCAGAGGTTTCCCATAGTAGGGCATCCCATATATGGATGCCCCTGGGGAGGACTTTTACCCAGCCTTGGAATATTTTATACACTAAGGCTGGGTGGACAGGGTTTTGGTCTGCTTTTACTCTATTATTTAGGACAAAGGAAAGGCAGGAATCCACTGTTTTTCTGCCTGAGACCCCAATGGGTAGATGTAACATTACCTCTTGACAATACAGGAAGTAAGGAGGAGACGGAGCTGAAGCGGTTGCCGTACACGGGGCGGAGAGAACAGGGTTACTGGGGCGGAGAAGCCGGGGGGACGTTACCGGCCGGAGGAGGGGAATATTACCGACAACTTACTGGCTTCGGCGGATCTGCTGTTACCGAGCTCCCATGTGCCGCCGCCTGAGCCCCAGGATACTCCTGAAATATTGTGAAACACCTGTGAAAATTGACCAGTTCACCATAACCGGATAGATTTGTGGAGTGGGTCAAGGCTTTAAATTCTGCATTTTATTAAGGTTTCTCACTTGGAGTGATATATTACATCTATTTGCCTTGTGGATGAAATCCTATGGTTCTCTTTGAGCGAAATAAGCCCTAGAGCTTGGAGTTTTTCCATCACAATACAAGTCTGTGTCCATTGGTTATACTGGCTATCCATACCTGACAGCTGTGGAGGACGAAGGAGTTGTTTATTATGGCTTTGATTTAAAGGTCTTCTGGTAAGAGTTCATTTCAGACGGTGGAGGATTATTGTCACTATTTTATTCATTGGATGTCATCACGTCACGGGCCTTTTTTGAATTTATGCACTAAAGACTTTATATATAGATCTTTTTGTTTACACATTGAAAGAGTGTGTGTTTTGCCTATATTTATAGCTCTGTGTTTCATTGTTTATTAAATACAGGAAGTAACATGACCTCATTGGGTACCCTAAGGGTGACAGAACCACTTCAGTGTTCTGTATGAGCAGCATAAAAATGGTTCCTGTGGCGATAACCCTTAATGTTGAATTTCTGATTTGCCCACCATGGACAGGACGTAAACCTAAACCTCTATGTGTGTTAAAGTGAACCTAATCAGGCCTTTGCACTCCCACAGGCATCTTGATTTGGGATACCTGTCAGCAAGATACCCCATAGGAAGCCCAAAAATTCAGCAGGAATGCCAAGCCAGTTTGAGCTCCACATATTTTAGACCTGACTAGGTAAAATATTTGGCTAGGGTTGGGCTTTACATTAGAAACATAGCTTTCTAAACATTTAAACAGGCCATATACAGTCACTGCAAATCATGCCTGTATCAGCTGTGATTGAGTTAATGCCTGTGCATACCCCACATATACTGATTATACAGTATGGGAAAACAGCTCAATATCCTTTGTTACAATAGCTATAAATCATTGACTTAATAAAATAAAGAGTGGTCAGTCAAGGTCGCAGAGGACACTTAGTTCTTTGAACATATGCTTCTTTTTAAAACGGCAGAAATAAGATTAATATAGAATTAGCTTGATCGTGAATGGCCAGCAAATTATAGTTAGATAGCTTCATTTTCTTTACTTAATTTAAGCTAAGCAAATCCATTCAAATTCACTGTTGTTAAGGCTGAAAGATGAGAATGTTATACTCAGAATCAAGATTTCACTGGACACCAAACATAGTACCGAAGTTAAAACTTTTGAGGTCCATGGGAAATCCTGCTCTCATATATTCAGGTGAACAGGATCTAGACAGCAATCTAGAGCAGTGGTTGAAATATGTATAGAAGCAATTGAAAACAAACAATTAAGGTGATTTAATGGTGAAGACCAGAGCCCTGATTTACTAAGAACAGTTCTCCTGTCTAAAACCGCCAATCATGTATATACCTTAGGTCAGAAAACAGAAACAGATTATCACCATGAATTTTAGATCACATTCAGGATAAGAACTCTTAACACTATAGACCAGTGTTTCTTAACCATTGGTAATATTTGTGCTCATGCTACCTCTGGTGGTGTTAATCAAGGCCAACAGGGTGGTAAAAAACATGGGGGGGAAGAGGCACAGCAGATATGCTGCTGCATCAGGCTCTTTGTGCCTGGGAGGGTATAGATCCACAGAGAGCAGGGGGAGTATAGGTCTTCTTTAAAAGGAAGTCTGGTCAGGGTTTCTCGTTAAGTGAGGCGATACTTGATAAAAAAAATCTGGGAAATCCTTGTGTAGCCTATTAGTTGTTAGTGGTTTAGAGACTACTTTCCTTGTTGTATGGAAAGCAGAGTCCTGGGTCACTTAGAGAATATGTCCCCCTAGAAGCTGACCTATACCCGTTTTGGGGATGTCTACACAGTATTGCGCACATTAAAAATAGGGCGGAAAGGCCTCTGCCCCTTTAATATAACTGCACCATAAAGAGTTTTTGGGATTATTCTTAACACGAGAACTTTGAATCTGCAATGTACTGTACACTATACCTGTTATTGAGTATTAGGCCCTTATTTATCACGGGCTAGCACCAGGTAGTGTCTGACGAGCGCCAGGTACCGGCAGCTAACGGCGACTACCGACTCAAGTACGCCCGGCGGCGGTCACAATGACGCATTTATCAAGCAAAATGAGGCTAGCGCCGGCGAGAGCGACGGCTAGCGCGGCATTCATCATGAAGCCGCCTGGACCGAACAGCGCCGCTGCAAATTCCTTCACAGCGCCAGGTATGAGCTGTCGCTCCCTGGCGATGTCCAATGCATTTCAATGGAGCAATCTATAATTAATCATAATTAATTGGTATTAAATGTGTTTTTTTTTTTATGTCAAAAATTCGGAGACCACTTCTGCAATGTTAGGATTTATTTTTAAGTAAAAAAAAATTAAAAAAAAAATGTGTGCAGAATTGATCTAACAGGTCTGAGATTAATGTATTCATATTACAAAATGATTCTAAACACATGTATAATGTTACAATCAAAAAATATGGTTGTTTAGGGGTTAAAAACTAGTTAACACCCATCGCCGCCAGCGCTCTGGGGTTTAAACAAGGAATGGACAGCGACAGCAAATTCGGAGCGTGATTTGTTAATGAATATGAAGCTAGCCGTTTGCTCTGGCCATTCGTTGTCAGGCGCTCACATACAACGCTGAACCTGTGAAACAGCGACCCCTAAGCCCGTATTCAACATTACCGCACACCGACTGAGTCGTCATCAAGCTAACGCCGGCCAAGCACAGCGAATACTGGCTGGCGCTGAAAAAATCACGCTACAGTCGCTCATCTGGCGCTACCTGGCGCTATTAATGAATCGGATAGACAGTGGGGTAAAGGATGCATAAAGCATGTCATTTTAACCAATGATTTGTCTACCGCAATAACATAGTAATTTTTATTGCTAAAGACTATCCCTCCTTTGTAGACTTTAGTTGCTAAAAATCTCATTCTCTACAACTGGGTTTAACCACCAAGCTGCCTGTGACTGATTGTATCGCTTTAAGGTAATGCATTCCCATTAGAACAATAACTTAATTAGGCAGAAGAACTAGTGTGTGTCAATTTTATTCCTATTACTGTTCATTCTGGACTCAGATTGCTGTTACACTTACCCATAGAAGTGCTTTACTGAAAGGGGTTGTGACATGTATTGCTATAAATATATACAAATGGCACTTTTGAAATCACACTTACATCACAGTATATAAAATGAACTAATTCACCCAATTAACACCTCATATTTAGTTTTAAGTTTAGACTTATCACAAGATATGCTGATACGTGTTACAAGTGATAACAGTTTTTCTCTCTGCCGATTTCATGGGTTAGGCACTTATGCTATCTATCACTGATCAGGAATATCAGCTGCACATAAGAAAAAAACTTCATTAACAATGACCACAACCACCCTGCTGAATGCAATAGCTATAAATAAGAGTCCATCATTTACACATATGAAAGGGAGGCATTTGGTAGAATTAATTAAAAGATGCAGCCAAGCAGATTTCTTTGTGATGTCTATATTTAACCTATAGTAGGAAACGCCTGTGGTTATGTATTTTAAATGGTATCACATATGTTTACATGTAACAAATGTTATAGATGGCTGATCAGCATTAGCGCAGTGTCATTTTCCGCCTGCTATCTACAGTATACATTTGATCTTTAAATTCTGTGGTTTAGTTTGCACAGAACTGGTTCATGAGGCCTGGCAGCCAAATGCTCCTTCAGGGGCAAGACAAAGGGGCACCATGTACATAGAGGCCGATTCATCAATAGCGCCAGGTAGCGACAGATGAGCGACTGTAGCGTGATTTTTTCAGCGCCAGCCAGTATTCGCTGTGCTTGGCCGGCATTAGCTTGATGACAGCGACTCAGTCGGTGTGCGGTAATGTTGAATACGGGCTGGGGAGTCGCTGTTTCACAGGTCCAGCGTTGTATGTGAGCGCCTGACAACGAATGGCCAGAGCGAACGGCTAGCTTCATATTCATCAAAAAATCACGCTCCGAATGTGCTGTCGCTGTCCATTCCTTGTTTAAACCCCAGAGCGCTGGCGCCGATCTGTATTAACTAGTTTTTAACCCCTAAACAACCATATTTTTTGAATGTAACATTATACATGTTTTTAGAATCATTTTGTAATATGAATACATTAATCTCAGACCTGTTAGATCAATTCTGCACAAATTTTTTTTTTTTTGTTTTTTGACTTAAAAATATACCCTAACATTGCAGAAGTGTTCTCCGATTTTTTGACATTAAAAAAATAAAAAAAAAAAAATAATCCAAATTAATTATGAATAATTATAGATTGCTCCATTGAAATGCATTGGACATTGCCAGGGAGCGACAGCTCATACCTGGCGCTGTGAGGGAATTTGCAGCGGCGCTGTTCGGTCCAGGCGGCTTCATGATGAATGCCGCGCTAGCCGTCGCTCTTGCCGGCGCTAGCCTCATTTTGCTTGATAAATGCGTCATTGTGACCGCCGCCGGGCGTACTTGAGTCGGTAGTCGCCGTTAGCTGCCGCTACCTGGCGCTCGTCAGACACTACCTGGCGCTATCGCTTGATGAATAAGGGCCTTAGTAACAAGATAGCAGGTGGCATGGGGCACCTGTAAAAGGTATGTTGCCCAATATGTAGGGGGTGTCCTGCAAATGTAACTAGTATGTTTTTGACCATTCTCCTCCCTGTATTCCTTCTTAAAGCAGACCAATACAGCAATCTCATGGCAGTGCATATGTGAAAGGCTGTCTGAGGGGGTGTGCAACCAGAGGGAGTGGCACTTGGGAGGCCCCAGCAAATCTATTCATTTGCTACCATGCATTAATATGTTGCTGCTCCTCATCAAGGAGAGTTACTGTGTTTCACAGACAGGTACCTCGCAAATCGGGTTTTGAAGTGGACCAAAACCCAGGAAAGTAAAAATCCTGGGTTTTGATCCATTTGATTTACATTCATATTTCCTAGGGGGAATCCTGATTTGGGGTGCCCGACAGAAAGAGTCTCCATCAAGATGCCAGGAGCCATGTTTTAAACTCACCTTCTTCCGGGTTCCCCACGGTGATGAATTTTCCCTGTAGCAGATTGCACTGAAAACAGCCACATCTCTGCTCTACAAGTGACAGCTGGGCGTGTGAAGCAGAGGATGCAGAGGTATAAATACTCCGCAGCTCCATCTGCTGCTGCTGCTGCATTTCACAGCCACGAGAAGAAAGCGAACACGGGACACAAAAATACAATTCTGTGAAATACTCACCTGTAGAATTGGTATTATAAGTATACAGTACGTCCTGCTCCAGATACAGTAGATTACTTACACTTGGGTTATCCTCCGCCAGATGGCGCTGCACTGCAGAGACATGTAAAACAGGCTCCTTCCGGCCCCTCAAATACCCGGGGACCTCCCACAAATCCCCAGCATTGAAAAGCAGTGAAAAAGAAGCCGGGAGAATTTAACCCGGGGCACCAATAGCACGAGCAGAAAGAGCAATAAAGCGAAAGGAGGATTCTTCCCCTTAGCAGAATAGGCCTGAATCACAGCCTGACTAATCCACTTGCTGATAGTAGACTTGGCAGGAGCCAAAACCCTTCCTAGGACCAGAAGGACCACAAGAAGAGCATCAGTGCACTTGAAAAGTGCAGTAGCCACCAGATAGTACATCAGACACCTAATCACATCCAAGGAGAGCAAAACTCTCTCCTTAGCATTGCTAGGGTTAGGGCACAAAGAAGGAAGAACAATATCCTGATTCAAATAAAAGGCAGACACTACCGTTTAGGCAGAAAATCAGGTTTGAATGAAACAACACCTTGTCCTGGTGCCTCTCAAAGTAGGGGGGCTGAATGGACAGCACCGCCAGCTCAGACACACGCCTGACCGAAGTGATAGCTACGACGAACACAACCTTGAGCATAAGAATGGCCAAGGCAGCATCCTGCACAGGTACAAAGGGAGCACCCTGCAAGGCAGGCAAGACCAATTCCAAATCCCAAAACAGGGACCATAGTTTGTCATGGGGAACGCACATGAGTAACCCCCTAAAAGCAGTCTTAATCAAGGAATGCTGAACAAAAGACTCCTGAAAGAAGACAGACAGGATAGAACCCTTCAAGGTACTGAGTTAGAGACCCGACTCCAACTCATGCAGTAAAATTCCAGAACCCTGGGAACTGAGAACACCCAAAAGGGAAGAGATCAAGACTCACACCAGTCAATGTAGGTACGCCACACCTAATAACAAATGGAAGAAGAAGAAGTCATCTTTCCAGCCTTCACCATGGACTCAACCATCGAGGCAGACAAACTTGTCTCCATCAAGATGGAAGTTTCAGCAGCCAGACCATCAAAGCCAGAGTTTGCAAATGGGATGGCGTAAGGGGCCCTAAGTGAGCAGAACTGGCAATCTAGGCAGAAAGCACTGATCTGCTGCCGCCTGCACCATGTCTGCGATCCACACTCTTCTTGGCCACCTGGGGGCCACCAGAATCACTGGCACCCCTTCCAGAGTAATCTTGCGCAAAACCCTGCCTAGCAGGGGGAATGGAGAAAAGACATACAAAGACTGAATGTCCAGCCATGACATTACTGAGGCAACCGTGGTCACGGCCAGAGGATCCTGGTACAGGGAGATAAAGGCCTGGAACTTGTGACTGTGACGGGACGCAAACAGACCCACAGCCGGTTGGCCCCAACGGTGATACAGAGATTGGAACACCCTGTTGCAGAGGGACCCCCCCCCCCCCCCCGGAATGTAAACCGCTGAAATGCAGGGAACATTGGTCTCCACCCAGATCAGGATCAGAGACACTCCTGGAGAGCCCTCTTGCTCCGGGTCCCTCAATGATGATTGATGTAGGCAACTGCCTTCAGAGTGACCGTGCGCCCCTGAACAGGCAGGACCTAAATATGAGTAGTCAAGCAAGTCAGAACTAATCTGATCGCTCACAGCTTCAAGACATAGATAGGTGAATGGGCCTCCTAAGGGCCCCACCTCCCCTGGAACCGCAGGGACTTCCAGAAGAACCCCCCCAACCTGATAGACTGGCATCCGTGGTGACCGCCTCCCAGGAAGGAGCAAGAAGGTTCCGCCCCCCAATAGATTCCCTGAGTCCATCCACTACAAGAGGGACCTCCTCAGCAGGGGGGAAGACACACAGACCCCGTCCAGGGATGCTGAGTCCTTGTCCCATTCAGACAATAGGAGAGGTTGCAGAAGCCCCGAGAGGGACTGAGCACATGGGCCACTCCGAAGCACGCCACCATCAGGCCCACCAGCTGCATCCCCTGCCTGGTGAAGGGACGGGGACAGCTAGGAGGAACTGAACTTGTGCAAGCAGATTGTCCACCTTCTTCTGAGGAAGGAATATCCTTGCCTGAAATGTGCCCAGATTCATTCCTAGGAATTAAGTTACCAAGAAAGGGGACAGTGAGTACTTGGGGTGGCTGATCACCCATCCAGATGACTCCAGAATGGACACCACCAGCTGAGTATCCAACTTTGCCAGATGTAGAGACTGGGAAGTTAGGAGAACGTCCAGGTAGTGGCAGCACGCGGACGCCCCTTGGCCTCATCAGAGACATCACCCCCGCCAGCACCTTGGTGAGCACTCTGGGAGCTGCAGAGAGGCCAGATGGCAAGGCCACAAATTGGCAGTGTTGATCTTCCAACGTGAATCTGAGGAATTTTGGTGTCCTAAAAACAAAAGGATGTGAAAGTAAGCATCGTTGATATCCACAGACGGCATGAAGCCCCCGGGGCGCAAGGAGCTAATGGCCGATCGCAGAGTTTCCATGAGGAAAACGCCTGTACTTGACAATTTGCTGAAGATCTGTAAATCCAGAATGGGCCAGACTGGCCCATCTTTTTTGGGAACTATGAAAGGGTTGGTGTAGGGTCCCTTGCCTCTGTCTGTTAAGGGAAATCTGCAAATGACCCCCAGACTCAGCAGACCTTGCACGGCCTGCGCCAGCACCTGAGCAGAAGCAGGGACCAGGAGCACTCGGACCCAGATAATCTTAGGGGAGGCCGCACAGCAAACACCATCTTGTAGCCGGAGGACACTACCTCCTAAATCCACCGGTCTGAGGCGTGATGCCTCCAGACTTAAGCAAGGTGCCGCAGCCGTCCCCTCACCCTTCTGGGCGCCCTATCATGCTTGAGGGGACTTGGGAGAGGATTTGGCCATAGCCCCCCCCAAAAGAGCCAGGATGTAATCTTCTGCTCCTGGGACAGGGAGCTGAGCGAGCCCCCGCAAAGGACACCCCTGGTTCCTGTTTAACACCATGGTGGGGGGTGGAAGGGGGGCCCTGGCCCCGAAGGGCCCGAGACAGCCGTCTGCGCTGGGGTAACTTACCTCTCTTACCAAATAGGTCTAGATGGGCCCCAAACAGACGTAGCCCCTTAAAGGGGAGCCCAGTAAGGGCCTTCTTCGCAGCATTGTCAGCACCCCACTGTCGCAGCCAGACTAAGCGACGTATAGCCACCACAAGGGCAGAAGTTCTTGCACACATTCTGATGGTGTCATCCTATGCTACTAGAACAATTTTATAAACACATCACAACACCTCACAAGGGAAATCATCAGAGGCACTATCGAGCATATTTCTGATGAAGGTTCTAGTGGCCACAGCAGTAATGGCACAGACCGGGCGCAGTGCCGTCCCCGCACATGCAAAGGCGTGGGAGGCCAGCAGGTCAATGCGCCAGTCTTCAGCATCCCGCAGGGTAGTAGAATCAGGGGGATGTATGACAGGGGTGTTAGCTAGCCCTATTATCGGGACATCCACCTCGGGGGGGAATGACCAATATTTAACCACCTCAGGTGGAAAGGGATACTTCCTATCCCAATCCCTTGGGACCCCGGGAAGTTTACTGGGGCACTCCCATTCCTTGAGCACCAGGGAATGGAAATGTGCCTGCTCTAGGAATTCCAAATGCGATGTTGCTGTATGGAAGCGCTCTCCTCCTTGTCTGGGAGCCTCACCAGGGAGAGAGGTAGACAGACCCTCAAAGATCTGGGTCAATAATCTGTCAGTGTCATCCGGGGCCCAGGGGTCAGAGTCAGAATTGTCATGAACCCTTGGTCTCTCATCAGATGAGCCTGAGTCACAAAAAGAGCTCCCCTTCATCAGAAGGGGTATAGCCACACAGATTCATAAACTCCTGAGATCCCATAAGGAAAACAGTATCATAAGGCGTCAGGTGCCGCTTCTTACCAGGGCCCTTACGCGCTAAAGACTTCGCAATAATCTGCTCAGCAGTAGGTAGTCCAGAAGACACATCAGAGTGAGAATCCCCACTTGTATGCAACTCAGCAGAAGTGAGATTTAAGCTTGGGGAAGAAGGTGAAGTGAAACGAGGTGCAGCCACTGGCAGGCCAGATTGCAAAGCCAGCGCTTGCTCAGCACAGGGTACGCAGACCCATGCCTTGTCAGCATCAGCATGAGGTTGTCCACACGCCATACACCGCAGGTCTTGTCCCAAAGGGACCCCGGTCACATTATCCTTAGATGCCTCCATATGGTGATTATTAGGCACAATATGCCAGTAGGGATTGACGCTATAAAGCAACCCTGGATGCCCCAATGACCCGCTAGGGAAGTGGAAGAAATTTTACAAGGCCCGCTATCAATTACACCGGGCCGGGAGAAGCCAATGGATTCACCCTCTGAAAGACACAATGAGAAGAAGGGTGTCAGAACCGAAAACACACTACAGTGAAGTATAAAGCCGCCCGCGAGGGCACTTACGGACCACGGTAAGTAGGAACATCACACGCGCGCGCGACCAGACAATATGGCGCCGAGTACCTCGAAGGGCGGGCCAGAGCGAGCCGTGACACGGGGCGCGCCACGCCAGGCTCCGCCCCCCTGGCGCGGAACATCCAAATGAAGGAAAAGGCGCGCACGGCGGCGGCATTTACAGTGTAAAAATACAAGTCAGCGCGGCGGTTGAAACCACATATACCAGTCCAAGCAGACATTACAAAAAGGGCCATATGCATGTAATCACTATACACTGACATCCACCACCCCCCCCCCCTTTCTTTTCCCCCCAAAGGCTACAGGGAGAGTAAGGGAGGATGGCGGCCCTTTGTACAGGGCCCACCGCTACCGGGGCATGGGACAATAATGCGGGAGGGGCATCCCATAAGGCTCACCATCAGCCTATACGCCTACCCTTTGGTGGGGGACTGCGGTGGAGCAGCGCTCCTTAAGCACACATGGTGCTGCCTACCTTCACCCGACCAGCGCAGCCCAGGCTGGGAGGCACATCACATCAAGGACGGGTGGGAATAGTCCAACAGGGCCGCAGGCTTCAATAGCCCCGCTCACCTGCGACAGAGTGATAATTTCATGTCTTCGCAGTAAGCACTGCAGAGAAATCTGGGGATTTGTGGGAGGTCCCCGGGTATTTGAGGGGCTGGGAGGAGCCTGTTTTACATGTCTCTGCAGTGCAGCGCCATCTGGTGGAGGATAACCCAATGTGTAAGTAATCTATCTGGAGCAGGAAGTACTGTATACTAAGAATAGAATGTGTGTACATTATATGGCTCCCTGCATTCCATTAGAATTTCCATATGAAAAATAAAAGTCTACCTAAAGTCTACTTCAGGCTTTGAGTCTATTTTTAGCACTGGTTCCCATCCGGTAGTTCAGGAGCCACATGTGACTTGTAGACCCTTGCTGTGTGGTTCGTAGACTGCCAGGAGTCAATAACTGGAGCTGCTGGAAGAGCATGTCAACTTATCTGTCTGTGTAGCGTCCAGTGGCACACTTCCCAGAAGTCTTTTAATGGAAGCTGCAGGTAAGCCGAATGGTAAGCTGACACCCTTCTCTGCCTGCCATTCAACCTCTTTGGCAATAAAAGATCGGCTCTTGAATGGGCAATTATTTTATTGGGTGGACTGATTCACTCAATGGCTAATTTCCTCATGCTGAATGCGTCTCTGTGCGGTTGTGGAGCCCTGACTTTAACTGACCTAGGTTTTAGAATAGCTGATGTCCTCTGGTTCACTGTTTAGATGCAGTGATATTGTATACTAACCTACCCTATGCTCCACTGAAATTTCCTCCTTTCTAATCAAAAACAGTTTTGGTCTGCAGAGCCTTGGCTGAAATTCCCCAGGACCAGGGTTACCCTTTGGATTAGGGGGATAAGGTATGTATAATTTATTTTTAACCAGCACCCACATATGTCTTTTAAGTGAGCTTGAAATGTAAGTCTGCCTTACTCTTGTACTCCACACGCTGGATGTTAGTGCCATTTGATATTTGATTAAATGTAGACATTGTGCCTTTTTTTAGGTATGATATATATATATATATATATTCATTCATATATACATATATATTTATACACACACCCATACACAGGGAAGCTACATATTGGTGAGGAGCCTTGGAATGTTACTGATAGCTTTATGCTGATAATGCTGCTTTAGAGCGGAGTGCTGAAATATTTTGGAAGCCTTTCGTAAAGATAAACTAAGTGCAAATACCAGTGCGTACACTGTGACCAAACCACATTTCCACATCCTGTCGCTGGGGAGTAATCCTGGCTGAGGGGGAGTGGGAAGCAGCTGCTTGGGG
This sequence comes from Gastrophryne carolinensis, assembly GCA_027917425.1. Classification (NCBI taxonomy): domain Eukaryota; kingdom Metazoa; phylum Chordata; class Amphibia; order Anura; family Microhylidae; genus Gastrophryne; species Gastrophryne carolinensis. The sequence goes on from CM051239.1 coordinate 330,108,198, forward strand.
AGGCGCACAAATGATATTAAGGCAAAACAGGAAGATACAATGTTAATACAACAGAACCTGTAATCAAGTCAGCGATGTGCGAGCCTTATCATAATGCCTAGATTATAGCGCTTAGCTTGCTTGGACATCTCTCAATCTCGGCAATAATTATACTGGTGTTTCTAGGTAATACCTGTGTCCCCTGAACGTCTGCCAGTGGGAAATAAAAGGATGTTTTAATGCTTTAAAAGCTTGTCGTGTTGCTAATGTTTTGTATCTCTATTTCAGACAGATAATTAAGTATTTACAGAAAATTTACCGATATCATTATTATTACAGCGCACAAACAATTAAACCAAAATTTGCAGCCATTTGGAGAGTCATTGTCAAAGTTAACCCAAATTACAGCAATCCAGAGAGATTGCTTTTCTTTCGAAAGCATTAAACCATATGAATACTTGGGGAGGGACTGCGTGGTGTTGCTAATGGCAGCCAATTATAATCCTTTTCCATTTCCCCTGTATATCTGGGAAACATGAGCAGAAAACTGATGGCTTACTGTAGCTAGCAGTGCCATTAGAATGTACTAGTTTCTTCTAAAAAATGTGTTAACTTTAGAATAAAATGATTTGCATAGAACAGAAGTTTACTCTAAATTGCTGGTACCAAGGATTAAAATCCTTGGACGCTTCCACCTGCACCTCTTCTGCCCCCCAAAGAGGTTGGCTTCCGAAATAATTATGGGTAATGATTCAACAAGCATCTGGGTAACACCCCATTCTGCCACCCTCCCTTGGCACTGAGGCAGGACAGGGAGGTTACAACCAAAAAAAATCATTACCTGGTCGTGGTGCAGCTGCATTCTCCCCCGCATGTAGGGCTGCCACACAAACAGTGCACAAAGTGGCATCCCCTACCTTGTACACGCTCCCACCTGCCCATTTAATTGCTTTCTCCACAAGATGGCAGAATCCAGGATCTGGAACACAGGGAGAATGGCACTGGATAGCAGATGAGGGTTTTTTTCCTTGGTAACCCGCTGCCCTGTCTCAGCACCAGGGTAGGATGGTGGGGGGTTAGCTGTAGACTGGACTTCTGCTTTAAAGTGTATCAAAATAAGACCTCAATTCTAAAGGACCAGAAGAAACCCTTCCCTAGGGGGCAGCCCTAATCAGCATGGCCCGCATTAAGAAACTCACCTAGTTCCAGGACCCTGCGGAGGTCAAATTCGGCAATAAGCATTGTGGTGGCTTACTACTCCCTCTGCTCCATGTAACACCACCAGCAGACCATTAAACCGGACCAACAGCCTGTCACAGTTGGAAAAGGTAGCGGCCATTTTGGAGCTTCCTCTCCCAGCATCTCAGCCATGCTGCTGCCTGGATTCAACTAACATAACTGACAATGTACATTAACAGAAAGCCCAGCAGCATTTCCTGTTTGCAGGAGGCCTGCACATCCCTGAACCTCCATCTTGTTTTTAACATTTCCCAGAGCAGGATTGGGAAAATGTTTATGTGCAGCAATCTAAATTGCCCTGGGGAGGAATGCATATAAGCACTGATTGTTGTGTTGGTCTGGTTTAAGTCATTTTTGACTGTTGGTCTACTTTTTTGGTCTACTAAATCTGCTAAGAGCACAAAGACCCCAGAAAAAGGTTTCACAATGTAAGGGCACCCTGATGCCCCCTAGAGAATTTTTTTTCACCAAACCAATTGTCTTTTAAAATTTTGCCGCAGTTTTGGTCCACTTAAAAAAAAATCCTTATGAATTCCTATTTAAAAGCTAGCAGACAACATAAAAAACTACCATTAAATTATTTTATAAAGTTATGTATTTATTTAAAATCTATTATATTCTTTCTATTATACATTATATTTATGTATTCATGTGCATATATCTATCTATTTATTTATAGATACTAGTTTTTCATTCCAATCCCTTGAATCCAAGGTCGAGAGGTCCTTCAAAGTGAGGGGGAGAAGCACCCTTTAGTTACCAATCCCTATTCTATTGTGAACTTCTTTGTAAAAGAGTTGTGAATGGTTCTTTGCTCTATGTAAATTGATGCTAAAATATGCTTCAATCACATAAATAGTTAAGACAGCATATTTTGTAGGTTGTTTTGAAGTCTATTCCAAAATAGGTCTACCTTAGTAAGTCCTAAAACGGAAATTCAAAGACTTTCTATGGGTACAGTCGTTTTATTTAACATCAGTTTTCATAAATCAGCCCAAAGGTTAGGAAAATATTTCATCACTATATCAGCGAAGAATAACATTCCAATAAAAAACAAATAGTTCCTAAGGGAAGAGGTGTGGTTGCAAATTATGCAGCAATTTCAGAAGGATTTGGGGTAATCATTTCTTTGTGGTGATTTACATGAGCACGCTGACCTCAACATGAAAAGACAAGAGGCCTGAACTTCAGAGCACTGATCTCGGCAACTTCCCCAAGGCCAGGTCAAGGAACTCTAATTTGGTGAAAAGTTATGTCAATGACTCAGATGGCTGCCTGGAAAATGAGCTCTGCTATCATAGTAAATGTAGGTAATGACCTACAATGAAACATATGTGCTGATAAGGTCCGGCTAAAGAGGCCAGTCATGTATATCTATGTGTGTCTGCTTAGCTTCATCTGACACAAGGAAACACACGGCTTTACTCAAAAGCTGTGGCAGAGCTGTTATGTGTAGCAACTCTTCGTCAAACTGAACATGAGCCAAAGATGTTTCAAATAGAGTGGGTAAGTGGTGTTGTAATGTTATTTTTGATGTTAGATAGAGCCCCTTGATTAAAAACTTTCAACTAGATTCCCACTTAACAGAGAACTACACGTATATTATAGAAACATATCAGGCCCAAATATCTTTCAGGTGTTTACATATCTGACTAAATGATATTCAGGTTCAAGGAGCCTTACAGAGATCCTATACCCAGAAAGGAAGTTATGTCATCACCTTCTATCCCCAGCTCAGTGCTCCACTTCGATCCCCAGCCTATGCATCTTTTCTGGATAAAGCCTTTGCCCAATATTCCTAAAAACATGTTTTTTTGTCTTTGACTGAAGTATGACTTTAAGTATGTTTTTTTTATATGGTAGGTTTAGAAATGTGTGAATCAACAGCAGTTACCTAATCCACCATGTTGTCTGTCCAGAGTAAAGAGCAACCATAAACCAACAGCCGAGATTGACATCACAAAAATGTACAGGGCCCTCAAAGATTCCTGAGCATTGTGGTGGCTATAAGGTGCATACTGTATATATATATATATATATATATATATATATATATATATATATATATATATTGTAAGGACAGGGCCATCCCTTTTAATGTACAGTATGCCATTATCAACTTGTATTTTTTTTATCTCAGTTACAAATATCTCTACCTTGTACAGCGCAATGGAAGATGTTGGCATCCTATAAACAATAATAATATATATACAGTATATATAAACACATTTCAGGCACATAAGCTATGTAGGAAAAAAGCAAACCAGGGTCTCTAGGAGATAATAGCTCTGGCAGTGTTTGTAGAGAAAATATCGTAGGCAAGATATTTGACACTACGATTCACAGGGAAATCATTTTTTTTCAGTTGCACTGAGAACATATGACAAGTCACATATAACATCTTCATACTTGCCATGAAAATAGCTGGTAATCAGGTGCCTGAATGTTCGCCATTTAAAATAAACTCACACACACAAACATTACTGATGTAAGCTCCACCAACGCTTCAGATATAGAGGAAACACAGGAAAGGCTGTGCTAGTACTGGCCTCTCTATAGATTGAATCTTCAGAAGTTATTAGAAAGAAATAAAATTATTCAGACAAGCTCCCGATTCTTGGTTTTGCGCTAATTTGCCAAAAATTACGTTGCTTCCATACCACCAATTGAAGAATGATAGTGTGTGTAAGAAAAGAGTACAGACAATAAATAACATCCACAGCCAATGATTTTACTTGCTATCCTTATGAAACTAAATACCTACACCTGCGAGTAGCACTATTCATCTTTGCTGGAACAAGCAGTGGTAGACAGTGAACACTGGGATAATTTGTAAACCCACCTGATAACATCTGTCAGCTGCTTCCAGTACTTTTCAAGTACTTTGTGACATTTACCAGATGTGCATAGGAAGTAATGGTTCCTTTATGCAGTTAAATAGTTTACTGTAGATTTTAGCAACCTAATGTGGTATGCCTCCACTGTTTGCATTTAACCTTCCAAAAGTTTTATCGGTCCTAATAGATTGATTTGAAGTCCCTGTCTGGGTAAAAATAATAAATACTCATCCATAGCTTATTTGCCCATACTTTTGGTCTGAAACTTACCGGCATTGGCGATCTCACCCCCCGCAATCCTGGCAGTCCAAAGTCAAGCGGTCGCCCCAGCACTACAAAGGAGGGGGCATGCAAGACCTATGCATGCCCCTTTCACTATTATTAATGGAGCGGTTGGGGCCAGTCTCCATTTCAAACTCTCGGAATAGATCAGCTGCGTGCCAGTATTGGTGAGTATGTGTTGTTTGATTTCCTTTAACCACACAGGCAACAATGACCATCTAGTTCCCAAATGTGCACTACTGTCTCATCAATAAACTGTGTTTTCTTAAAAAAAGACAAATGTAATAGTAAGTCAGCTTAAAGCAACACCAATGGTCTTACAGAAAAAGGGGTACCCCCCAAAAAGCACAATAACAATCTAAAAGATGATACCTACTGACCTACGGTCATTTTAGCTTATGGAGCAACAAGTGTGACACCTAAAAAATTTTGTAAAGCTTACAAACAAGGTCAAGAATGTAAAATTATTGTGTCTGGTGTGCCCCTTTAAACTTATCAGGAAGATGGTTTTGTCTCAATTCTAAAAGAAGATAATGAATCATTTTATTCCTGAGCCCTTACCCAAAGGTTTCCTTGGCTCTAATGTGCATAATGTGACATGGTTTTACTTTGACTAATACAGTTTTGACAGCCTTTCACATTGTTGCTGAACCTTTACACTGTCGGAGAAGATTAAAGTGTGACAGAGCAGATATGTGGAAATAAAATGTTTCATTAAGCAAACGGCAGAGTAAGACAATTCTGAGGGTGAATATCCTGAAGTGAGCAAATGAGTATTTGTTTAAACAGAAATAATCAGGAGCATCCTGGCATGAGGTAGAAGAAAATACCTCGACCTGCCGTGATGTATATGGCGTGACATTGCAATCCTGGTTTCCACGTAAACTGGCTGACGAGATTGACTATATGCAAGTGCCATAAACCCCCCATGGCTCCCATTCCCTAGCTCCTTCCTGATCTATTGCCTTTCCATGCTATTGTTTAGATAGGCTGAAGACACTCATTTCCTAGTCAGCAGGTGTCTGCTTCATAATAGCAGCGAAGTAGCCTTTATTATTTCACTGGGAGGAGAGCCCCATAATGATCCCACAATGTAAGTCGCCTTAGTCATACCAGGAATTGTTACAGGATTTATTTCCTGAAATGTAATCGGTATCATTTCCTAAAGCTGAGGTCCTGCTGGCAGAAATATTTAGGATTAGCAATCGAAATGTTGCTCATGGGCTTGAGCTCATACATTAAGTTGACTGCTTTGTCCATGTACATATACATAGGGAAATCCTGAATGAATGAAGCACGGCTTCATTCAGGGACCTTCATGGCTAACCCTATGATTTCCACAACACTAATCTTTAACAACTTTGAACCTCTGCTATATATAGTTCTACATTTTGTTTTGAAATAGACAAAGTAAAAAATGACCATAGGCCTCTTAATCCTCAGGACATACTTGGGATGCCTGTCCGCTTAGAATCCTTACAAAGCCTGAAAAACAATCCGAATTCCCTTGCGTCAAAAAATGTACCTCTTAAGCAGACAGGCAGGCATGCACGTATTGCCCTATAAACTTCTGTCCAGCAACCCCATTGGCTGGTGGCAGTTGGGCAGGATGCATGATTAGTGCACTTCCCTGTCCAGCAGACCATTAGGTCAGGTTGCTGCATAGCAACTGCATAGTTGCTACATAGGGTCTGCCCCAGCAGAGCAGATCATGGATGCAGGATCCAGGTATGAAGTGATTATACAGTAAGGCCGGGGAGTTTGCACTGCTAGGGAAGTATTTCACCCAGACCACCCTGATTTGTAAATAGGTTACTAAACAACAAATTCATTTGGCCAGTAAGTTTTCACTTACCTGCAAAACTTCAGCGGAAATGTCAACTAACTTAGATTAATACCAGCAAAATATACTTGTCCATAAAAGCACAGGGAAATATGTGTGTAATACTAGCTGAAATGTTTAAAATCTGTATTTTAGATATTTTTGAAGTAACATTTGGGATAACCTGTAGACATGTCGAAAGAAGAACCTATGATAAGAGAATCAGAAATCACAGATGCCAAACCTGTCTTTCACCATTAATAAGCCAGCTTGAGACGTGTTCCCCTCCTGACCTGTTTACCTTGGAAATGGCTTTTACAGCAGAGTCAGCTTGAGCAAAACAAAATAAAACTGTTGAAATAACACTTTCAGCTGCTATAAAATGCAAACTTCAACAGCATTTCAAACCAAAGAGACCTTTGTTCACACACACAACGCAGCAGCTATGGGCATTATAACAACCTAAATGGAAGCTATGGTTTGGCTTTTAAGGCAGCTAATAATACAGAGAGACCTAAGTGAGCCTTCTGAGGCAAATGAGCATGCAAATGGATCTAACCTTTCTGATATGCATAAGGAATTCACCGGCGTCTGCCTCTGCTTAAAAAATATGTCCCCGGCAAGCCTATTACTGAGCAGCACTGCGCTGATTCCATCTCACCAGCCGAACCCAGATGAAGAGTGAAAAATACAAAATCAGGAACACAAAGCTACACAAACCTGGTGCCGAAAACCCAGCAAATTCCTTAAATGTCAGAAAGGTTTCGGGGGCTTAAAGGGTCTGCCTAGCCTAGTGTTCCCCAGTTCCTCTACTTGAGAGCCACCAACAGCTCATGTTTTGTGGATCTCCCCACAGCAGGTTCATAGCAGGTCCTGTGCATATGTGCAGAGATCTGCAAAACATGACCTGTTGGTGGCTCTCAAAGGTTAGGGAACACCGGTCTAGGAAAAGAGAGCAGGTGAGTTGGGGGTTGGCAGTTTCATAACAGGGTAGCTTAAACATCCCCCAAACCTCACTGATCCACTGACCCCCCCCCCTCCAGTTTTACCTTTGAGTGACTTCTCACCTCCCAAGGGGAACCATCTTTTGGGTCCCTCAGATTCTGACAGCAGCGCCATCTTGCATCCCATCAGGCACTGCACACAGCCCCCGATCTTGCGCCTGTGCAGTGCCAATGGCTGGGAGATCTCGTGAGATTTCACCGTGCAGCGTGGGACTTTACAGAGGCCGGCTAAAGCCTTACTGTCATTTACAGACGGCTAAGCCAGCATTGGGGATTGGGCCCCAAAGCAGCCGGATGTTGCTGCAGCAGGCAGCAGCGACATCCAAAAGGTAAGTAGGGACCGATGGGGGGGGGAACTGACCCCTTATTATTTTATGTCCGAAGTTCCTCTTTAAGGATAACAATTATGTGTTTCTATGGACGGTACATTAGGAGAGAGGTCCTCCTTAAGTGGAATGCTGGTTTCAGTGATACAGCAATTACAGTATGAGCTGCTTTCCTCTGACAGAGCTGATACTACAGGGACCCTTCAAGCTCAGTTTTACCAGCTGTTCAAGCTACAATGAACACAGCGGCGGCAGAAAATATGACTATAAACTTTATAACTTTCCTGCATTCATGCCCAGGAGAATGTTCATTTACAAAACAACTTCTATCAAACTTATTACTCACAAAACAGTAACAATTGCACAAAGCGGACCTATAATGTCTCCGTCAGTTCTGGGTCAGGTAGGGTAATAGCCCACAGGGACCCTAAACATCGCTAGCCCACCGCCTCCTACTGCTTGTAAGCTTCACACACATACTTCCCTTTTTACTCCCTGAGCTCTCTTTAACGTGGATAAGTGCCGTGCTGATCCCCTGCTAGTAGTGGATAATGTCGTGCTACAGTGTGTTTTCAGGTCCTTGGATATAGTTCTTGGAGTAAAATATATATTTTTTAATTTTGCCGGCCAGGACATAAGTTCCCCCACAGCAGCCTCATCGGGATTCTGAAAACTTACCAGGTGCCAAGATTTAGTTCCACAGTGCTTGCACATGCGTCCAGTGCAGAAAGAGTGAAGTGTGTGGCCCTCCTCTGTTGCCACACACTTCAATCTAGGTGGTGCAGGGCCTTATTCACCAATTGCTTTGTGAAGTGGTGGGTAAGGTCCCCGCATGCTGGATCCTATCTCAATAACAGGTATACTTTCAGCAGCCAGAGTCAGAGGAAGCTGCAATAGGAGGAGACAAGGTGTGTGTCCCCAGTAATTTTGTTAGAGAGGGAGGGTTAGAGTTAGCTTTGAAGCAGACCTACCACCATGATGGATGGGATTTCCCTCTGCAACCAAAAGCCTCCCTCTCACCACCCTCTAACTCTAACTCAGTTTTCTCACTGTTTCCACTGGCTGGCCGCTGGTGGATCACAAAACGCAGCTGACAATTCTCCACCAATGGAAGCACACAGGTTTGATTTGATTGATGCACAACCATTTTGAGCAGCAGTAAGCCCTGTGACTTCCAGGCCTGTTAGTGAAATCCTCAAAAAAGGGACTAGTAAACCCCACAGACAGGGATGCACAACATTAATTATTAAAAAAATTGTATTGGGTCCTAATAAATTACTAAACCCCAACCCAAAATAGCTAATAAATAAATGGTCAATGGCTTCAATAACACGCTGATTATCAACAAACACAGCAGAAATAATTATCTTAATAAAGAGGGAAGGGAGTGGAGGGGTTGCTACCCAATGCTACCCCAAGTGCTATGTGGCTAGTGTCCCTTTTGATGTAGCTGGAGTAGTGTCTATATCAACCACCACGCTGGGCTCAATCCAGCTTCTGAATTCCTGTGGAAGAGGAGACCCATTAGGGCCCATTTTGGAGGGCGTGGGGGCAGATAGATAGATAGTAAATATATCCCATAGTCTAAAGATGGGGGTCTCCACTGACCACAAGTGCTTGGCTGTGGTTGTAGGAGTAAGTACCCATACAAGCCATTGAACCTATACAAATACAAAGAGATCCCTTGCAGTTGCATTTTCTTTGCGCTCTTCATATATATATATATACAAAGAGACGGAATGTGTGTTTAATTTTAATGACTGTCTTTACAACAATCAATAAGCAGGTAGCTCTCACCATCGGCACTAGATAAACAGCGCTTCATAACCAGTTCTATTTTTAGCTGCGCTCATTTATTTCACGTTCGTGTCTTTTTTTCGTAACATTTCTTGACATTGCGCTTTCGGCATCTATTGATTACGCATGCAAACAAAATTCACCTGACAGCCTGTATGCAAATATCACACTGACAGATTGTCGAATAAATGAGAACATTATAAAATAAGTGGGAGGACTCGACACACTAGGAAAGACCTGGCTGAAATTACCATTTCAATACTACAGACAGACTTTTTCAAACCCAAAGCAGAAAAAAAAGGATTTAAGTTCTGATTTAACAAAAGTTCAGAAGTTTATTCAGCACAAACTTTAGAAATGCTGCAGTTTCCATAATTATAGTCTGTAAGAAATAGGGATACGGTTTCTCCAAAAAGCAGGTCAGCTGTGGTTCAAACACTATGCACAAATACGGAAATGTTGGAATGACATCCTCAGGCATGTTTTACTAGAGGAAGGAAAGGCAAAGAAAAAAAGTCTTCTGAAGAAAAGTCTTCCTATAGGAATCATTAGTGTTTTCAATAGAGTGGGCCTTAATTAAAGTGGGCCAAGCCTCAAATTTCATGTATACATATACATGTATAAATATATGTGTAAAGAAATTACAAAGAAACTCATTTTTGTATGGATGCAGGTGCATAGGAATGGGGGATGGGCGCTAAAAGAGAGAATGATCTGCAGCCTCAATGGCGGGAAAGTTGAACAAAAATCAAAGACTCCAGGTATGGTCACTGGCCTTGCCACAAATGTCCTATTGTATGAATCCCCCCCCCCCCAGGCAGTTGCGAAACTCACCTTTGTCCTGGCCCCCACAGTGATGTAAACAATGCCGGCTGCATATCTAGGATCTCTGTGCTGGTGCGCTTCCGTGCCCAGCTATTTAGGTAGGCTTCGGTGGGAAAGCGCCCCAAACTAAAGGACCTGGGGATGGGCCTGCTCTCACTCCAAAGCTCTAGACAGAGTCGTATTGCTGATTATTAATATTCACTGCAAACAGGCTGATTGGATGAGAGAATTTGGGGTGTACCACACAGGACAAGGGCAGATTTTCTGCTTTAAAGGGTCACTAAACCCCAAAATAAAAAACAGACATTAACCTTCTATCCCGCAAAGCAGGCCCCGGCCTTCCTCTCTCGGTTTCCAAGAACAGGGCCAGGTACAAACCCTCCACTGCAATGAATGGAAGGGGCTGTGCACAGTGATTGGCAGGGGCGGTAGAGCCACAACCCACAGTGAGCGTTGGTCGAAGGTCCAGAGTATTCTGGAATGCAGCGAGAAGAACTAAGAGGTTTCCAAGCGGGGACGTAGGTGGTGCCAGTAGGGGGTTAAAAAATGAACTCACCTGGTCCTCCAGCCAGCGCATCTCCCCTGCACTTCTGGAGGAGGCTGCACAGGCCCGGCATCCGCCACTTTGAATGCTCACCATGAAGTCAGTGTGCACAGAGCAGGGGATGCCAATCTGTGTAGCCTCACTGTGACCACCACCAGAACCGTAGGGAAAGGGAGAGTTAATTTCCCTTAATCCCACATACTGATTATGTGCCAGAGGAGGGGAAAGGGGAATCATTAGTTTGGTGGCTTCAGTGTTTCTTTAAGATGTGTTAAACCCTGCAAGATGAAGCCCTTCCAATGCGCTGTGCAGCACTTCCTATAAATGAAGGGGCAGCACTAAAAAAGTGCATAGGTCACCATAGTCGATAATTTCCTCTGGTCACACAAATGAGCCAAGAAACATAAAAGGGAAGTGTCTAATTTTAGAACATCTAATTTAGCACTTCTAATACGCGCTGCAAACTTGCACCTGTTTAATAGTCATGAAATATTGCAGCCACGGGACACAGATACAGGAAATGACTAACTGTGTCCAAGAGACAATTTTTCTGGCTATTCAGTTTTACAAGAAGCCAGATTAACTCCTCTGTGCGCCTGTATTACACACATAGGATACACAGGCTCATTTTTCTGCCTGATATTTTTTTTTAGAACTATTTATAATAAAAAATGTGCCTCCTTTGATAACATCGGACACACAAGAGGAGACAATGATAGATTTCTTCCTCCTGGAGATTAATTTAACTGCAGAGTTAGAAACCTAGTTTGAGCAATTCATAACGAAAATAGTCTAATATCTAAAGATACAGATAAACATGCTAGAGAGCAACAAGGTGGGTTACTTAATAAGGAAGTGCAGCCCCTAGTAGAGTTATTTCCCCCTGTGCTAAGCCTGACTCAATAATTAAGAAAAATACCTGATCACCAATTTCTGGAGGGGGTATGGCGACGGAAGCACTACCTGGCAGTTATGACTGATTAGTCACCCAATCCCAGCAGCAGCAGTGGCCGTGCTGCTCTAGGGATTGGGTGACAGACCTGTCAATCCAGCTTCCTGGTAGCACCACCACCCCCGGACTTGGCTGAGTACTGTGTGTGTGTGTGTGTGTGTGTGTGTGTGTGTGTAAGCATCCCACATCACAAAAACTGCCATAAAGGGCAAAAAGGCAAGCTATAACTTTTTTAGACACCCTGGGTGGAAACATTTCAGTTAAGCATGTTGTTTTCTTTCAAAGTAGGGAAGAATAACAGGAGTGTCAAGTTTTTAAATGTCATTGCACTTTTACAGGAATGAACTGATCAACCCTAGCAGACTAGCGGAAACCCTAACAATAAGCATGGCAATATGCATGGTAATAAGTCATAACTCCAGCACAGGTTAGTTTAAGAGACAGGGTTCAGTAGCCCTCGGCTCTAAACATAGAATATGGAAACCCTTCCCTTGTTGTATTCTCCCAGTAAGAAAAAACGGTGGGCAAGAATATATTTAACACAACGTGCAAAAGTGACTCCTGTTCATGACCATTTCAAATATTAGATAATTTTTTGCAATAAAGCACCTTTAACACAAATATACATCTATATATATCACATTACTCAAATATATCTTTACACCCTTTATTTAATAAAAGTTACAAAAAGTTACAAAAATCCTCAACTTGTATTAAACACACACACACTTAGGAAAATGTATCAAGATCAATGTGCTGGGGTAGTAGAACAATCAGGTTTCATTGTTCAAATTAAACTAGCACAGGTCTTGCAGGAATTGGGTTGTGGTTGCTACAATGAATAGAGATTAAAGTGTCATGGTTCAGGATTTTTAAAAAATTTCATTCACAATTCAGGGATTGGTCCTAAAAGGTTTGGACCATGCAGGTCCATTTTATAGCAACTCCAACTCTAACTAGTGCATTGTCTAAAAAGACTGTGGCCTGGCCTGCATGCTGCTTATGGGCATCCTGGCTTGGGGTGACCTGCAGTGTAAAACAACAAAATAAGCCAGAGAATGGGCCAAGAGACTCACCTGCCATAAAATGTGGCAAATAGCAGTGGGCTATGGAGAAGCAGCATCCCTGCCTTCCCCTCTTTGCTTGTGGCGGCTGACAAACCAAATGATCTGAAAGGAGAAGCAGAAATGCAGCATCTCAAGGTCTGACATCAGGGCAGAACATGGGCCCAGTATAGGACTGAACATTAATGGGAGGGGGGGGGTGGGCCCTGAAAGAACTTCTGCAACTTCTGACCTGCTTCCAAGACCTTGATAGGCACTACCTACCAAGTTTTTAAAGCTGCACTTGCTATGGGAGATTGTTTGCTGGAGCGAGCATGGCTGCCATGGAGTCCATACTAGCCATTACATGTTACAGGTTCAGTGCTATTGGGGACTACTGCCTATATGGAGTTTGGGAGTCCTCCCAGAACCCACAACCTTTAATATGCAATGGCTGCTCCCATGCAGCCATGCTTATATGAACATTTTTTATTTAGGTGGAGGACTATGGGCTATGCCTGGCACAGAAGGCTACAATAGAGGATGGAAGCTATGGCTGCCTTAAAGTGGACCCAACAGTCAAAAATTACTTAAACCAGACAAACACAACAGCCATGCTCATATACATCTCTCCCCAGGGCAATTTAGATTGCTGCACATAAAAATTAATTTACCTTTTCTAACTCTGCTGGAATCAATTTTGAAAGCAAGATGGTGGTTCATGGACTTGCAGACCACCTGCAAACAAGTGCGGCTGAGCTTCCTGTTACTGTGCATTGTTAATTATGTCAGTCGGGAGAGGAAGCTCCAAAATAGCCGCTACCTTTCTTTTCCAACTGTGCCAGGATGTTGGTCCGGTTTAAAGTGGACCAACACCCAGGATTTTGACTATCCTGGGTTTTGGTCCACTTCGGTGGGGCACCCCGATCGGGGGTGCCCCGCTGTGTGAAACCCCCCAGAAAGCCCCGAAAACTCACCTCTCCCCGCTCCCACGTGACCGCTGCAGCCAATCCCCGCCGGACAAGCAGAGCGCGTCCGCCGCCGCCTCCCGCGCGTCCCTCTTACAGGGAGCACACCCGCTTCGGCCATTCACAAACTGATAGAGGGACGCGCGGGAGGCGGCGGACGCGCATGTGCCGCCGGAAAGTGGAAAAGGTAGGATTGTGGGCTTACTGGGGGGTTTCACCCCGCGGGACATCCCGATTTCGGATGCCCCGCGGGGAGGGATCTGATCGGCCCGGGAATCTTATAGATTCCCGGGCCGATCCCCCCTGGGTGTTGGTCCGCTTTAAAGCGAAGCCGTCATATAGACTGTCTATATAAAGTCTGGGCTGATGTGATAAATAGCCCCCATGGCTCTCACACCCAATTCATGCTCAGATCACGCTCCAGTATTCAACCACTAAATTCGGGCGTGTAAACACTTGTTTGTATAAACATTTATTTATTGCCACACATCTAATCAGTCGATTCCATTGCCGCTTTATGGGGTCGGTGGAGAGCAGGGGTTTAGCATCTTAACCCATTCTTAAGTTTCTTTTGCTGATTTAAACTGTGGGGCATCCCAATTTAGTCGACATGTGTGTTGGGCATAATATCTCTTTAGAATTTCGGTTTGGTGTAATAATGTTTTTAGAATATAAGAATAACAAAATCTTTCCTGTATAGCACCACCTGATTATCAATCAATAAGGGGATGGATAGTGTGCCAAATCAGTGACCCAAAGCTGCTACCACAACACACATATACAATTTCTATAGTTCCAGCCTACTATAGACACGGTTGCTTGAAAGGTACCACTCCAACCCACAACAAATTAATCAATGATACCAACTGATCCAAATAATCATATTTAATTAATCAATTCATCTAAGGTATAAAAGGTATAAAAGGTATCAAAAGGTATAAAAAACATATAACGAATTCATACAACATCATAACATACATTTAAAAACACATATGTGTACACAACATATCTATACCATAGCACCAGCAGGAGCAAGCCCCATGTTATCCCAAATACCCAAATGGATCCCTATATTAAAAAACTATTACCTAATGTAAAGTGCCAATACCTAAAGTGACCAGTGCAAAATATAATCTATTATACAAATCAATAATCGTTCACCTCTGTATGTGCAGCAAAACCTCCTGCTGGGCCGATGTTTTTAGAATAACTATCTTGGGTTCAGCTACGCTGAATGAGATGTCTTTAGCGCATATCACCTTCAATGATGTATAATTTAGGTAATCAGTCGACTACTCTTGAACTTACAACTACAAAGCTCTCCCCAATCAGCATGACATGCTGCGCAGTCACATATGTGTTTGTATATACAAGTGCTGGCGGCAGGAGGGCCTGGCCTGTGTCAGCATGGTCATTTCACTTAGGGAGCAGCTATTTATTTTTTTAGCGTGACAAACACCCTAAATAGGGGGGTTTAAACAAATCAATAATAAAGCTGCAGTTATCCTTTAAACAACAATATCCATAATTGCCTGTAATACCAAATTACAATCACCCCTTGATTGTCAGCCGTATTTTCAAACCAAGGTCATTTAGCAATCGTATGCCAGATGAAGTGAGGTAGCAAGAGGGAAAAAAATGGCCAAAACAGCGACGACCAAAATAAAACCGCCAGTTTCTCTAGTATGCCGCTGTGATTGTTATATGCTTGAAGGTCTAAATAGGAAGGAATCATGCAGAGATTTAGCACTACATAAAAAAAATATGTTCTGAGGGCCTTGTTGTTTAAAATAAACTAGGTATATTATACAAGGGACCCTGAATGAAGCAATAACTGCCTGCATAGTAAAAGGTAAGCGTTTCCAGGTAGGTACTGGCAATTATAGCGGATTGAACAGTAGTTTCTTCTTTTGTGAGCGCGCTTTTATTCTCTAAGCATTTTCGAGGCAGTGAAAGGACAAAAATGAATTTGTTACTGTTCTGTCCCCACAGTGAAGGGAATGCAAATTATGATTGAATAAAGCTTTGTAAGGGGAAAGGCTACTAACCAATTAGCCCAGCAGCAGTGGGAAACAGAGCATGTTCTCACAAGAATCTGTGCACACAGAAACCATACATCTTTACAGCAGGAAGTTCAAGGGAATACTTTGCCCTTCATTTTTTTTTCTCAACAGAGAGAGGAAGTGCCAAGAAACTGCGACCGTCTTGTGCCATTTGTATTCAGATGAATAAGCAGAAAATATTTTTTGGCAACGTCAGTGTTCTATAATGATGAGATAATTTAATATACTGTATGTGTAAGAGACATCCCGTGATGAATTGTACATTTGCATGTACTGCAGCTAGTTGCTCGCTCTGTAACTTTTTTGTCTCTCCTTCAGAGAAACTAGCAATGTAACTCTTCTTAAAAGGCATCTATCCGGAAAATAGAAGTCGGGCAGGCTGATTCATCATTAGCGGCAGGTAGCGACAGATGAGCGTCTGTAGCAGGCATTTTCAGAGCGCCCGCTAGTAGTCACTGTGCTCGGCCGTGGGTCGCTACTTTATAGCGACTCAGACGCTGTTCGGTAATGTTGAATACATTGTGAGGAGTCGCTATTTGACCAGCACAGCGCTGTATGGGAGCGCATGTTAGCGACTGCTCATAGCGACCGACTCACACCATATTCAGCAAAAAAACAGCCTCACAAATCTCTGGCGCTGAAAAATGCTTGTTTGAAGCCCAGAGCGCAGGAGGCGGTGTGTTTAAAGTCTGTTTTCAAGCATCTATCCACTAGTAACAAAGCGAAAACATATGGAATGACATTGTAACAACATTGTAACATGAACACTTTAATGCCAGACCTGTAATGTCATTTCTGAAGAAATATATAAAAAATGAAAAAATTGTGAAAAAACTGCTTTTCAATGCCAGAAGAGGTCACAGAATTATTTGTGATTTTTTTGGGAAAAAAATACCCCATTTAAAGAGAAGGAAAGGTTCGTCCATTGAAATGTATGGGAGAGCGACAGGTAGCGAGAGGTCATACGTGGCGCTGTGCAAGGCTGAACGCCGGCGCTGTTCGCTGAAGCTGGGATGATGAATCGTCCGCTACATGGTGCTATCCCAGTCACTAAACAGATTCTGCTTGATAAATTTGTAATTGCGTGCCGTGTCCGGCGTTCACCAGTCGCTACCTGTCGCTACCTCTCATTAACCAGCCACTACCTGACACTATCCCTTCTTAAATAAGGGACTCAATCTTACACCAAAAATATGATATTTCTTCTGAGGCCTGGAGAGCATAATGTGCATTCATTATTTTTTTTTCTCTTTCTTTTTGCATTAACCATGGCCAGAAAATTTCGAAGTAGGGCAAGTAGGAGCACTATTTAAGAAGGGCCTCTGAAGTATCTGGTGAACATTGGGCACAGTAGGCAAAACCACATTTATGAAAGCGAATCTGGTGAGCGACTCTTAACAGCGCCATGTAGCATCCAACATATTATTACAGGCAGCTCAGCTTATAGCGCCAACGCTCTAGCTTCCAGAGCGCTCTAGCTTCCTTTCGCTCAGTGTCGCTCTCCCATACATTTCAGTGGCCGTTCATTTGCTTGTGTTTAAACAGCGTGTTTGATTTTGTTTTTTTGCTCAAATCATTGTGTGGCCTCTCCTGGCTGCAACAAAATTTTTAGAAACTTTTTTGTCTTTTTATATTTTTATGCATAATTGTCATTACAGGTCTGGCACTAAAGTGCTATTGACCCAGTGTTAAAACAATGTCATGCCATGTGTTTTCGCTTTGTTACCGGTGGACCTTGATCACACACCGTCTGGCACTCTATGCTATAGCGACCAGATTTAGAGCGCTGACGCTGTGTGTGTCCTTTTTTGATAAGTATGGTGTGGAGTGCTGAGAGTTGGTCGCACTGAGCTGGCGCTACCTATCGCTAGCTGCAACGCTGTACTAGTGTTAGAGCGCCCAACATATATCACATTTATCAATGTGGGTCAGGTTACTAGAGCGACTGAGGCGCTCTGTTACAACACCTGATACCCGCTTAAAGTGTCTACTAGCGGTCGCTCTAAGCGCCGCTATACAGACGCTCATCTGCCGATACCTGGCGTTAGTAATGAATCAGCCTTCGCGGCTAAATAACATCAAACAGGACCAACAGTCTTGCACAGCTGGACAAAATAAAATTCCCAATTCTCATTTGCCCTATCTGCATGCATGATATTGAATCATGGTCAGCATTTACATTTGCTCCTGCATCCACTCAAAGCTGAAATGCAGCCTCACCAATTTTTTCCTGTTAGTGACTATTTTGGAGATTCCTTTCCCAGACAGGCTGGTGCTTGGATTCAAATGGCATCCCCCACAATGCACCGTGGCAGGAAACCCAGAAGCACTTTCTCTTCACAGGTGGCCTGCAGCTCCATGGGACGCCTTTTTGGATAAAAAACTGACCACAGCAGGAGTTACAAAAAAGTGAATGAATTTTTCTGTGCAGCAATCTGAATTGTCCTGGGGGGTGATGCACAAAAGCCCTGTTTCTTACAAGGGGGCAGGTCTGGTTTAATAGAATAGAAATCCAACAGATCTCAAGATAGCCTGGCTTTTTTTAATCTTGTCACACATCCGGCATCACCAAAAATGTAAGGTGGAAAATGGGAGAAGCCTGAGGCAGCCAGTGGCAATAATAGGGTTTCCCAGTTTAGGGTAATGCCCCACACACACCCAGGAGGACACATGGCCCTGAAGGGAGCAAGAGATGAGGCATAAGCAGTCGCAGGTTTACCTCGTGCAGCAAAACCATTTCAGGTGTAGGGTCTGTTGGGGAAAAACCACCAAAGTGGTATCGGGATTTGGAATATGCTAATTAGCCACTGGGAATGCCAAATGCTTTACAATTCTACACCATAGCAGAGCACCCCATACAAAAGCTCGTAGACAACGGTGGCTCAGAGGGTGGACAGCTCCATGCACTCTGCCTCTGTCTTACTGGCCAACAGCACATGGGACGACGTTTCCTGACTCACAGCAATGCAAAAACGTGATGTAATGTTCGATTTTCAGACATCTTCAGGAGTTTATCAGCCAGGCTGGAAGTGGGGGACAGAATGGCCCAAAGGGGTATATAGTGTTTGGGTCCACATTAAGCTGAGAACACTGCTTATTCTGCGTCTCTAGATGCTCAGCACACAAAGACATAATTGGATCATTTGCTTGGCTTCACCCACATAAAGAAAATCAAACGTCTTCTTCCACTTCTAAGAAGAGAGTAGAACCATTTTCAACTAGCAGAACAAGTGTGCATTCTCATACTAGCGAGGCCATGACATGACAAAAAATACATTTTTCTAAAAAATAGAGAATGCTTGGAACCAACCTCCAGCCGTGGTAATTGGCCAATTAAAGGTAATTTCTGTTTATAACACTGCACTTTCCTGGAGTAATATTACAGATATCAGTAGCCTATTTATTAATATAAATCTTTAATTAATTAAACATAAAGCTCGTTCACTGCAGCATTCATTAGAAAAAAACGGTTCAAAGAGAGTTTCATTTTTCTGAGGCCAATGGTCTATCGCAAATAAATGTAATGCCTGTATAAAGCAACGTCTGCCTGAACTAAACTTGAACTGCTCTTTATTTAAATTCAGTTGCTGGTGGCAATTCTGTTTTAGAAATGATTTAATTAGTTGGCTATTTGCTGCTCAACTCTGCTTCCAAGCAACAATGCACATGTCTGACAATTTAGAGATTTAGAACCAAGTGTAGAAAGTGCACTATGCTGTTTTTGGAGTAAAACTTGCACTTTCCTTTGATTTCATTTAATGTAAGGGGCACTTTTTACTCTAAAGTTCACTTTTTACACCTTTTGCTGAACCAGCTCCAAAGAGACTTGGCCCTGCCCCTTGAACATATCAAGCTAAATAGATACTAAATTATCAAGAAAATCCAAGAATATAGGGAGCTGGCATAGAAACATAAAAACATAAAAGGTTGATGGCAGAAGGAGACCATAAGGTCCATCTAGTCTGCCCTTATGTGTATACTGTATGTACTCTTTATCTTAGGATAGATGTGTGCTTATCCCAGGCATGTTTAAATGTACTTACTGTCGATTTTTCAACTACCTCTGCCGGAAGTTTGTTCCAAGCATCTACTACTCTTTCTAAAAAATAATATTTTCTAACATCTAGCATAGCTTCAGGTTGTGTCTCCTTGTTCTATCATTAAGTTTCTTCTTAAAAACACTTCTCTTTTGAACGTATTCAATCCTTTCACATATTTAAAGGTCTCAACCATGTCCCCCCTCTCCCTTCTTTCCTCCAGACTGTACAAATTAAGTTCTTGAAGTCTCTCCTGATAAGTTTTAAGTTTAAGTCCTTCCACCATTTTCGTTGCTCGCCTTTGGACACGTTCTATTTGAATAATGTCTTTTTGCAGGTAAGGTCTCCAGAACTGCACACAGTATTCTAGCTGTGGCCTCACCAGGGCTCTATACAGCGGCATCACAACCTCCCTCTTCCTACTGGTGATGCCTCGAGCTATGCAGCCGAGCATCCTGCTTGCTTTTCACACTGCCTGGCTACACTGTCCACTCATCTTGCAGCTATCAGTAATCAGTATCCCTAAATCTCATTCCCCGAAGTCCTGGCTAACATAGTGCTGCCCATACAGTACTCAGAGCAGGGATTCCTTCTACCCAAGTTTTGACCATCTATCCAGTAAAGCTAAATTGTTTTCCATGTTGCAGACACCCCCAGGAGTGTCCATCCTATTACTAACCTTTGTATCATCCGCGAACATGCAAACTTTTCCCACCAAGCCCACTATAGATGGTCTGTAAATACTGGCTTCTTCGTTACTCCCCTTCTTATGGACTGGTACGATATTGGCCCTTCTCCATGGACATGACAGATAGGGGCACTGGCGCGGACATAGGGACATGACAGATGGGGACACTGTACAGGAGAGGGGAGCTCTGGAAGGAGTGGAAAGAAGGTGGATCAGTAAAGGCTGCTAAAGGTTCTCACCTTATGCTCACAGTACAGTTGTGCCCATACATGTGCCCATACTACATATCCCAAATTAGGATTCCCCGGGGGATGTGAATCAGGCAGCCCTTTAGATTCCAGGGATGCTTTTGGTCCACTTTAAGTAAACATTTTTTTCCACCAGCACTTTTCTAAAATATACTGCAGCATTTTACAAGATATCTTAACACAACAGTCCTGCCTTAGGACCAATTATAGTTTCCATTAAATCAAGCCCTAAACATGTGATTGTGAATCAAATATTCCCCTAAAGCAATAACAGTCCTTATTACCAAGAAGTGCACTCGCATGCTATAGACTAATTAAAAAGAATTGGTAATTGACAAAAAAATAAATGTGTTCTGTCTACTAATGTGGATGAAGTAAAAACTAAATTAGGGAAGACTATTGCATTAGGATGGAATTAGCTATCTTTAATTCCTTAAAAACCTGACAGATCCGGTCCTATTTTGCATTCTGTTCTCTTCCTAAACACATCACCTTTTATAAATGTATGCATTAAGCGATTAAAGCAGTAGAGGAACTGAGTACCTTAATTCAGAAAACATCTCCGTTCATCATTTCCTCCAGCATTTAAGTTTCAATTACAGTTGAAAAATGCAAAATGCTATGTGAAAATATCATTACTGTGAGCTATAGCCATACACAGTCAGGGTAAATCAAGTCTATAGCTTTTTGTTTCAAGAATTCAATCCTCTGGCACCTTCTCAATCCATCTAGCAAGATTTATATGCTAGATAGGAAACGCAAGGAGGAGAGATTGCTCCGGATAATCTACTTCAATGCACTGGAAACTGATCCCTTTTTTTATCAGCTCGACTGTATCTAAGTAAGCAGGAAAAGTCTTACACAAAAAATAGTTGTTAAAAAAAGTTTGCATATCGAAAATAAAAAGTGAACCTACAAAGATAAAAAGTTCCCTAGTTCACAAATGAACTAATAAAACATGACATTAATCAGTGTTCTAAAAGAATGAAAGAACAAGGTTAAATAGGATTATGGTCAGGGTCAAAACTAGACTGAGATGGCATCAAAGCACAACTAGCGTCTTCTCTCTCAGCTTTCCCTGAGGTTCATGCGATTTATACAACAAGTACAAATACATTTTATTTTTTCAATACCCTGTACCTGAGGCAAAGCAGTTTTAAAGATTGACAGTAGCCTATGGGGGGCTTATTAATATATGGCGAAGCCCATGCAGGTTGTCAACATGTCAATATATATTCCATAAAGAGCTGTTATGAGCTAATTTATTTAAAAGAAAACCCTGAACCTCGCCTGTAGACTTGTTCTATCAAAACAACGAATCAAATGCAGGAGCTTCTAAAGCCAGCCTAAAGTCTGTTAGTAGACAACAACATTAATTATTACAGTACACATGTGGCGAGGGATGGTCTCCATTCTTTTCAACATCAAACAAACCATCCTCGTCCTATGTTTTTATATCCATATGAACAGGTGGATCAGAACCATAGAGGCACCAGTTCCTCAGGTACAATAGAAAATGGGTCTGTTCAGAGCCTGGTGAGAAAATGCGCTTCTTTTTTAGAATAGAAAGCTGCCATTCACTTTCACTGTCTACCGGGTGTAAATTTTCACCTGGTTGAATCAGCCCCAAGGTAGACAAACAGGCTGATTCATTAATAGCGCCAGGTAGCGACAGTAGCTTTATTTTCACAGCGCCCGCCAGCATTCGCTGTGCTTGGTCGTTGTTCAGCTGTTGACAGCGACTCAGTCGGTGTGCGGTAATGTTGAATACGGGGTTAGGAGTCGCTGTTTGACAGGTTCCACGCTGTATGGGAGCGCATGACAGCGAACGGCCATAGCGAACGGCTCCCAGCATATTCATTAACAAATCACGCTCCAAAAATTCTCGCGCTGTGAAATGCTTGTTTAAACCCCAGAGCGCTGGCGGCGATGGGTTAAAAGTAGTTTTTTAACCCCCAAACAACCATATTTTTAGAAAAAAAAAAAACATGTTTTTCAAAACATTTTGTAATATGAATACATTAATATCAGACCTGTAATATCAATTCTGCACATTTTTTTTTTTTTTTAGCTTAAAAAAAATATCTAACATTGCAAAAGTGGTCACAGAATTTTTGACATTAAAAAAAAAATAAAAAAATAATAGCAATTAATTATGAATATTTAAAGATTGAAATGCATTGGAGAGCGCCAGGTAGCGAGAGGTCATACCTGTTGCTGTTCAAGCTCGCTCGCTGGCGCTGTGGGGTGAGGCTGGAATAAAGATGAATGATTCGCTATCTGGCGCTCTGTCAGTCGCTAAGCAGGATCGGCTTGATAAATGTGTGATTGCGGAGGGGAGCCGGCGTTCTCGTGGCGGTGAGCGTCATTACCGTTCGCTCACCATTCGCTACCTGGCGCTATCCCTTGTTAAATAAGGGCCTATGAAAGTGAATGGCAATTTTCTCTCCTAAAAAAGAAGATTTTTCCCACCAGGTCATGAATTGACCCCAGTGTCAATGACAATGTATCATGCATGGTCCTGAAATATTGTCTGTTCATGTGGATAAAAAAAATTGTGTTAATAAAAAGGTGTGCCATGGGCCCTGCTCATTTGTAAAGGAGAAAAAAGAACAAAAAACACCCCCTTCATGTTCCCCTTTCAACACTGACATGTTCACCACATCACTGGACATCAACAGGGCCCAGTGTGCCTAGCTAACATGGCTGACTGCCATCAGTCATATAGGGTGCAGGAGAAAAACCTAGTTATATAAAATATAAGCCCCATTTTAGGCTTACCAATGCAGTTGGGAAGGCAGTGGCCTTTCAGGCAGGTGCAGTATGAAAATATAAAGGGTTAGCTTAAAAAAATGACTTTTTGCAAATATACGGTATATAGAGAGGCTTAATGAATTACCATCATAGTATATTATTGGTTAAATAGTAAGTTAAAAACTGTATCTATGACAGCTATGACATGCAGTATTTTAGAGATTAAGCAGAAACTAATTTTGTTTTGAAACAAGTAGAGAAAATTTAAACTATGTCACAGTTTTATTGCTGTAGGATAACATGTTAATATCAAAACACTGTTGTGGTTTATTGTATGTAAAGTATAAAGTCAATGTAATACAAAAATTACATTACCAATCTACTTATTTTCTCTTTTATTATTTTACATATTGAATTGTTAAAGCCTAGCTCTGTAAAAGTCCATCACCCGCTATCCAGCGCTAAAGGTCCAATGTTGGAGGGTAGAGGATAACAAGGGAGCACAACTAGTGACTTTGACATGGCTTCCACTAAGCACAAAGTAGTTGTTGCCATATTGTAACCTAACCGCTACATTGTTTTTTGCACTGCCAGCCTTTACATATGAGTACATGAGTAACAAAAATGTCAGGTGGAAATTTGTATTTACCCAGAGGTGGGTTTTGAATGCCAACATTTCCTTTCTATGCAGTATACAACTTTTGATGGGTGATGTAATGTAGCTTTTTTTTTTTTTGTAACCCCACAACCACCCCTTACTCTCCCCGGACTAAGCCCAATATAATAAATAATAATAAGATAAATTACTTGATTGCTGCTAGCCTCCCCTGATGCTGGTAGGGGGTGCAGCTCTGCCTGGCAGCCATGGATTTGTGTGACAGTTGGGCTAGGGTGATGGGCCAATAACCCAATTCAGGGAGCAGTGTAGGCAAACTGCTACACAAAGTGGCACTCAAGTTCCCAGCCTCAGCTTCCATGCAGTGCCCACCTCTCAGTAAGTAGTTTTTTATCTTATGGCCCAAATCAGGCTTGGCACTGGGGGAGGGAGGGGTGGGTGCAGAGTTACTTTTTGCAGGGACTTCCTCTTTAATATCATTATACTTTGCAAGGAGTAAAATGCGACTGGATCTGGTGGACACCACTCTACCAACCTGAGTGTTAAATTTAGGCATATGTCTGGACTTAAGAAACTGTACATTTCCATATTATTATACAGTCAAATCTCCTTAATGTAGAGTGTATTAGAGGGCATTTTTCTTGCATATATTTTTCTTATTCTGTTTTACTTTGCTTTGTTCATCAGAGTGTGTAAAATCTCATTATGAAAATAAGGCTATTCCCACATCCCACCAAATGTTGTTTTCCTGAGTGAAATGAAAAGATCAGTTTACTATAGAGAAAACTAAACTCTGCAGACGTCCAAGACGAACGACTACAACTTAATGGCTAATAAATCATATCAGCTGAAAGTCTTTTTACTCTTGGTTTTATTGGACTTGTGTATAAGAATTCTAAATGAACTGTCTGAACTTCCCAAGAAAGAAAAGAGAAACTAGTATAAATAGTTAGATAAATCTAGTGTCTCTACATCTAAATAAGGGCATAAGAAGCCCATTTACCTTTTAAAGGCTATGGATGTTCCTACCCTGGATAATAAGCAATGGCTGGTAACATGCATTTTAGTTTTTGTCCTATTATTTTTACAAAGAAGTTGATATTGATAAAGTTACATATGCCAAGCTACTTCTATGGCATATTGTCATTGGACAATAAGTTCTGCTAACCCACACTCCCTAACCACTATTTAGATATCCCACATGGGTATGCAGGTTAGAAGACCACCAGTCATTTGACTGGAGGCCAGCCTAAATACTCCTTAAGTTGGCTTTCTGATCAAAGACAGGTGATAATGAACACATATATAGGTATGTGTAGGTAGGTATTGCCCTCTGCATTGTATTCTCTACTGTTATTATCAGTCCCTAGGCTTGGATGGTTTAACAAGGCATTCTATCTATGAAGGAGCAACACGGAAATCATACCCCTGTCTCAGTCCCACTGCCTAATTGACAAAAGACAAAGATTTCTCCGCTCTCAATGATTGGATGACTGCAGTTTTATTCATCATTTGTTAAAGACATTCTTCAGTAAAAAGTAAAAAAAATGCTATACTTATTTTTTATTCCCCGCAGATCAGCACTGCTAGGCACTCTGACACCCACCTAATCACCCCCTTCCCAGTACAGCGCCACCAGGCCATCTGCATCATTGTCCATCACTTGCCCATCATCCACCAGCTATTCAACAACCCCGCACTGTCATGCGCTATTCGTCATAGGCACTGCCCCCTTTATTGCCATGAATGGAGGGGGCATGCCCTAGTTCCAATCTCACAAGGCGATCCATCAGTTGTAAAAAGAATGCGAGTTCTTGAAGATGGAGGAGGCCTGGCGGCTCGGGACCCGGTTGGGGCGACCAGGTGAGTGTCAGAGACTAGCAGCATCAGTTTGCAAGGGAAGGGTAAGTGTAGCATTTTTTTTTTATTTTGACTACAGAATGACTTTAAGGTGCATAAAAAGGACATGTTGAAACTGTAAGCAAGCTCATATGATGAGGAATGCTCAACACTTCAGAATCTGAACCGCATGTGAGTTTGTCCAAATCAATCATGCTTGCCTCTACTGGTCCGTCATATCAGTAACAGTAGCCAGATGAGGTATTCCCTTCAACACAGTATATTTAAAGGAACAGAAAGGAAGTGAGGAAGGTATCAGCTCAAAACAAGTTTAGCTAAGCAAGGGGGGGTAAGTTTGTGTCTGCATAGCTGGGACAGATGTGTAAGGTTAATTTAGGCCAGTCATTATTTTCTATTTTTTAACCAGCCTCTCGCAGATGCAGGTCTCAATTTTTAACCTTTTTAAAGCAACTGGTGTGATCACTGCCGGTGGAATTGCTATGGAAATGTCACTTTTCTGCCAGATATGTTGTTACCCATCAACACTGACTATATTTTTTTAAAGATGCTTCTGGTAATCTCAGATGGTCACAATGGTCATGTTGTCAACACCCTGAAATCTCCAATCTAAGGTGTAAGGAAGGACCTCAAAGAAGGCAAAGTCATGTAAGAGTGACATAGATCCAATTGGAGCAGAATATAGCAAATGGATAAACTCCACAAAGGACCAGACACTGGTTGTCACATGACCACCAATGTGACTATTAGATCAAACAGCAGTTTTTTGCTGCAGATTGGGGAAAGAGGTGTGCCTCTATTTAATACTTGAATTCTGAAAATGTGCCCTTTAAACTGTTGGGTATGATCATGAGTCGTGCAGGAATCTGCTTTGAGGGCTTTGGGCTTTCTTTAAGTTTTATGCTAAATGTTATGGATGATGAAACTGTTCTTAAAGATTTACTTTTTTTTACATTGATAAATATATGATTTATTCATCATCTTATTCTATATAATATTGTAAAAAAAACCTAGATGGGGTTTAGAATAAGTGGCACAAGCTGCTCTGTTATGGTAGGAAATGAATAGTTGCAAATCCAAACAACAAGCAAACTCAGCATTATATGTAAAAAAAGAGTGACTTGAAGGGCAATCATAGCTGAGAGGAGTAAACAGAATCCATATCTCAAACTGCTGGGAGCCACTGCATCCTCTTCATAACTGCTAGTTATTATACATAAAATGTATAGTTGAAACATTTGAAGAGCCTGTTATAAAAGCAATGCAAAACATAGCTGCAAACACATGGTCCTATTTTATAAAAACGTTCATACACATGACCTTACCGTTTAGTAAAGGTTGTCCTTCACGTACGCTGCTGTAGACACTAGCGTGATAAACATCCTCAAGAAATCCTGTCTTGCATAATCTGGATTCCCCTAGAGCTTCAGCCAGTCCCTGAAAGGTAACCGAATATGTCTGTTAGACACAAAAGCATCATTAATGGCAGACAGAAAACCTTTCTGATTGCAACCCCAAAGAAACAATTTGCCTTGGTACAAAAAGAAAGGTTTACAATTAGAGGTACGAGGGCAAAGGGTTAAACTTTTTGATAACTGAAATGGAAAAAACAAATCCCGCTTGTCTGGTAAGAGCTAAACGCTAAACAATCTCGCTTCTTTTAACAATTGAACTTAGCAGTCGTTGAGCCTTAAGTGGAATCATAAGGGAGAACAAAAACATTCTTCCAGAAGAGATATCGCTGACTTACTTCCAGACAAGGATTGTCTAAATGTCAAGTCTAAACTGTGAATTCGGAATGCATTCCACTCACAAAATCTTCTGAAAAAGGTAAGGAACTCGAGGACAGAAGCAAACTCGACAATTTAAATGTAAACTCTCGTCTACAGCAAAACTCGCCAGAAACCATGAAACATTAGATATTACTTGTAGAAGGTTCAACTCTAGTATCCAACACCTGTCTAGACACTTGCACTTATCAGCACATGAAGATGCTGCAGGCTCTGCTGCTGGATTTCTGTTTTGGTATTGAACCAGTTGTTACTTAAAACAAGACTTTTACAAATATTCTATATAATACAAGCTGGGAAATAATACCATTTTGTGAGTGCTCACCTTTAAAATGGGTATTATAAGTGTGTCATACACTCCGCTTCCATAATCATGACATCTGGGTAATCTCCAGTAGAGGGCGAACTTCTGCAGAGATGAATGCAAAAAAGGAGCTCCTCCCGGTCCATAAATACCTGGGACCTCCCACTAATCCCCCAGTGTATGATAGCAGTAAGGAGACCAGGAAGAACCAATATAACAATACTTTAACAATCAAAAATAAAAAATGGTTCACCATATAAAGGATCCAAAATACCAAAAGGGTGGGGTGAAGCGGAGTGTATGACACACTTATAATACCCATTTTAAAGGTGATTACTCACAAAATGGTATTATTCCAAGTGTGCCATACACTCTGCTTCCATAATCATGACATCTGGGACATCCAATAGCAGTGTCCGTCATGGGTGGGAACCGAAAAAAGTAAAAGAATGTACCAACTTAACCCACTGCAGCTTGCAGGACCTTGCGGCCAAAAACAGCGTCCGCACATCAACTTTGTAAAACTTGGAAAAAGTATGAACGGAGGACCAAGTAGCAGCCTTACAAACCTGTTCGACTGAAGCCTGGTGCTGAAAAGCCCAGGACGCACCAACAGCACGAGTAGAATGCGCAGTGATCTTAAAAGGAGGAGTCCTCCCCTTAACAGAATAGGCCCCAACAATGGCCTGACGAATCCATTTACTAATGGTAGACCTGGCGGGGGCCAAACCTTTCCTAGGCCCGCAGGGCACCATGAAAAAAGCGTCCATCTTACGGAAGGAAGAAGTAGCCACCAAATAGTACTTAACACAACGAACAACATCCAAATTGTGCAAGACCCTCTCCTTGTCGTTGCTGGGATTAGGACACAAGAAAGGAAGAACAACATCCTGATTGAGGTGGAAGGCAGAAACCACCTTAGGAACGAAATCTGGTTTAAAGCGAAAGACCACCTTGTCCTGGCGTCTTTCAAAGTAAGGGGCCTGAATCGACAGAGCCGCCAACTCAGAGACACGCCGAACAGAAGTAATAGCCACCAAGAAGGCAACCTTTTGAGTGAAAACAGAAAGAGCAATATCCTGTAAAGGCTCAAAGGGAGGACCCTGCAGAGCCGAAAGAATCAAAATCAAATCCCAAACAGGGACCAGAGCCTTCCTAGGGGGCCGCCCATGAATGACTCCCTGGAAAAAAGTCTTAACCAGCGGGTGCAAGGCAAAAGACCTCTGGAAGAAAACAGCCAGAGCAGAGACCTGCCCTTTCAAAGTACTAAGCTGGAAACCAAGATCCAGACCCTGTTGAAGGAACTCCAAAAACCTAGGTATCGAAAACACCCTGCAAGGTAAGCTCCTAGCCTAGCACCAGTCAATATAGGACCACCAAGTCCTATAGTAGATGCCAGAAGAAGACCGCTTCCTAGCTCTAACCAAGGCCTGAACAACAGCCTCCGACAAACCTTCCTCCTTCAGAATGAAGGTTTCAGCAGCCAAGCCGTCAAAGCCAGCGTTTGTAAATTGGGGTGAAGTAATTGACCCTGAGAGATCAGATCCCGAAACAGGGGCAGCATGTACTGCTCTACCGCCAGCCTTACGACGTCTGCGTACCAGACCCGTCTTGGCCACCTTGGGGCCACCAGAATTGCTGGTGCCCCTTCCAGCACCAGTTTGCGAACTACCTTTTCCACCATGGAGAAAGGGGGGAACAGACACAAAAACCCCGGATCCTTCCAGGAAAGGGACAAGGCATCCACTGCCAGAGCCAGAGGATCCTGAGATAGAGACACAAAAGACGGGAGCTCGTGATTGTGCCGAGAGGCAAAGAGATCCACCTTCGGAGTCCCCCACTTGTGACACAGGGACCGAAAAACCCTGGGATTGAGAGACCACTCCCCTCGGCGAGAGAACCCCCTGCTCAGAGAATCTGCTTCCCCGTTCTCCACTCCCGGAATGTAAACTGCCGGAATGCAAGGAACATTGCTCTCCGCCCAAGTCAGGATCAGAGAGACTTCCCTGAGGGCACTCCTGCTGCGAGTCCCTCCTTGGTGATTGATGCAGGTAACCGCCGTTCGATTGTCTGAGTGAACCTGAACCGGTAGGCCCTGTAAGTGAGGTGTCAGCCGCGACAGGACAAGCCGGATGGCTCTGAGCTCAGGGGGTGTGAGCCTCCTGACAACCCTCTGGACTGATGACTCTTCCAGAAACCTCCCCAGGCCGACAGGCTGGCATCCGTGGTAACCGTCTCCCAACGAGGGGTCAGAAATGATCTGCCCCTCATCAGGTTGCTTGACTCCAGCCACCACCTGAGTGACTGCCGAACCCTGGGAGACATCAGGAACAGCTGATCCAAGGACTGCGGACACCTGTCCCAGTGCGTCAATAGGTGTAGTTGGAGAGATCGCATGTCGAACTGAGCAAAGGGGGCTGCCTCGAAGGAAGCCACCATCAATCCCACCAGCTTCATCCCTAGTCGGATGTAGGGGCAAGGAATGGCCAGAAGAAGGCGAATAAGCTCCTGAATCCCCTGCACTTTGGACTGGGGTAGAAACACTCTGGCTTGAATGGTATCCAGATTCATGCCCAGGAATGAAATCTTCCTTGAAGGAGAAAGAGAAGATTTTGGGCGGTTGATCACCCAACCGAACCTCTCCAGGGTCGACACCACCCTGTTGGTGTCCAGCTCCGCCTGTGGAAGGGAGGAAGCTGAAATCAGCAGGTCGTCCAGATACGGCACGATGTGAACGCCCTGAGCTCTGAGCAGGGCCATTATGCCCGCCAGAACCTTGGTGAAGACCCTCGGCGCTGAGGTCAACCCGAAGGGAAGGGCTACAAACTGAAAATGTTGATCGACCACCGCAAACCTGAGGAATCTCTGATGCACTGGAAAAATTGGAACAAGCAGGTACGCATCCTTGATGTCTATGGATGTCATAAAGCCCCCTCGACGAAGGGAATTTATGGCCGAGCGCAGAGTCTCCATGCGGAACTTCTTGGGTCTGATGTACTTGTTGAGGATCTTCAGATCCAGAATGGGTCTTATGGAACCATCCTTTTTGGGAACCGTGACCAGATTGGAATAGTAGCCCCTGCCTCTTTCTGAGGGGGAACCGTGCATATGACTCCCATGTCCAGAAGATTTTTTTTTCTTTTTTTTTACAGCTGACAGGAGCCCCTGTGCAGCCTGAGGGTTCGACGGCACCCGCGACCTTAAAAATCTTGGAGGAGGCCAATACTCGAACTCCAGTTTGTAACCAGACGAGACCACTTCCAGAATCCATTTGTCTGTGACCTCCTGGGCCCAGACCTGGAAGAAGAGCCGCAGCAGTCCCCCCACCCGTACGGGTGAGGGCGCCCTCTCATTGCTGAGCTGGTTTAACAGTGGGCTTAGGTTTGGAACCCCATGCCGCAGCAGGACGGCCCCGACCTCTGCCTCTGTTCCAGGAAGAACCTCTGACCCCGGAGTAGGCAAAACCTCTGACAGCTCTGGAACCTCAAAAGGACGGGTTGAAGGAACTCACCCCCCGAAAGGACCGACGCTGCTTCTTACGCTGAGGTAACTTACCTCCCTTTGCAACCGCATCCAACTTATCTCCCAAGTACCCAAGAAGGGAAGGGCTGTGAGCGATTTCTTGGTCGCAAAGTCCGCCACCCACTGGCGAAGCCAGACAGATCGACGCATGACCACCAATAAGGCCGAAGTTCTACTACACATGACAATAGTGTCTTCCATAGCAGCCAAGACAAATTCCATGAACAATTCACACCTTTCAAGGGTAGTGAATTCAGCGCTGGCTGGATCAAGGTGGGCGTCTTTTAACAAGTCCCTAACCAGAGACCTAGAAGCCACCGTCGCTAGCGCCGATGCAAACACAGGCCGCAAGGCTGAGCCAACACTTGCAAAAGCATGGCATGCCATCTGATCAAGGCGCTTGTCCTCGCCATCATTAAGGGTAGTAGCGTCTGGGGTGTGGATCACAGGGGTATTGGACTATCGCAAAACCGGCGCATCGACCGCGGGAGGAGAAGACCAGCGCTTAACCGCTTCCACCGGAAAAGGATACTTTTTATCCCATCCCTGTGGAACACCGGGAAGCCGACTCGGTTTCTCCCATTCCCTAAGGATCAATGCATCAAAATGAACTTGAGTAGGAAACCCCAAACGTGGCTTGGAGGACCCAAAAAATTCCCCCTTTTTAAGAGGGGGTGCCTCAGGAGGGGCAATATCCAAAACCTCCAAGAGATGTGCCAAAACCTTGGAAGTGTCAACGGCATCCCACAGCACCTGTCCAACATCAGCATCACAAAACTGTACATCATCGGCCTATGACTCCTCAAACAATTCCCCCTCCTCTAAGGGGGGATAATCCGACCCATCAAGGGAATCATCATCAAAATCCAAAGCCGCCAGGGCCGGCAACAAATGTCTCTTTTTAGCATGAACCTTCTTGCCCACCGCACTAGCAATAAATCTCTCAATGCTGGCCAATCTAGCGCAAACATCAGAGTGCGACTACCCGCTAGCGACAGAGTCACTTGGGGCACGGATAAGGCGGGGAGGGGAAGGCAATGAAGCGGGAGGTGCCGACCCAGAAGGCTGGGTACCCGACTGGCGTGTTATAGCCCTTTGTGCACATGGTATACAAATAAGCACATTCTCACCCGTAAGGGATACCCCACAACCCACGCACAGCCGGGATTGTCCCAAAGGGAGCCCGAGCCCGGTATCCTGCGGAGCCTCCATATGGTGATTTTTGTGGTCAGCCGCAATGACCGTAGGGAATTAAGCTGGTAAGCAACCCAGGATGCCCCTTTAAAGTCCCTGTGGGAGGATTTGAAAATTAGTAAATGAGTTAATAAGGACCAGGAGAAACCCCTTAAAATACACACACGGATGACAATCTGAAAAACATAATTGAAAAGGGCCCATCAGGAAAACTCACTCATATAAATATATATATATATATATATATATATATATATATATACATAAACATATAAGAATTACCATGAGAAACCAATAAGTATAAATGCAAAAATACAAGTATTAAGGGCAGCCCCCCACGGAGAGGGGTACCACCCGTATAAGCTAAGGAAGGGGGCCCACAGGCACTCACAGACCGGTGGGAAACCGCAGCAGCAGGGACAGTCAAAATGGCCACCGGAGCACAGCCTCAGAGTGAAGAAGAGAAGGAGAAGGGGGGCGGGCCAGCGCAGAACGCGCACTCGCCAGGCCACGCCCCCCTCCCGGCGAGTCCAGAAACGCGGATCCCAGCCATGGGCTGGGCCGCAGCAGGGCGCCAAAATGAGGGGGAGGGGCGGCCGCGCCGAGGGCCCGGCCCCGTCCCCTCCCAGAACACAGCCTGAGGGAGAGAAGCTCCCCAGGCTGAGAAAAAAACGTAAAAAGTACAGTCAGCACCAAACACCCTGACACAAAGTAAAACACTCATACCACACACACACAGTATACGCAATGAAATTACAAACTGTGGGAAAAGGCCATACCCCCCCCCCCCCCCCCCCCGGAGGGCTAAGAGGAAGCTGACCCGGAACGGGGAGGAATCCGAAACCAGATTCTGGTCAGAGGATAATTTAAGGGACAGGGCATCCCAAACCGGGATCACCAACCCGGACATCCGCCTACCCCTTGTAATGAGGTCTCACGGAGGAGCAATGCTCTCTCAACACCTAATAAGTGTTGCCTACCCTCACAAGGACCTGCAGCCAAGGCTGGGAGGCTCTACAGGACTAAAAGATAAAGGTCCAGGCAGAAATAGGGGCAATAATGGCCGGGCGTGAGCCCAGCATACCTGCAAGGAATAGAAGTCTTCATCTTCTGTCTTGCTCGCCTTCCTGCAGAGAAGAAACTGGGGGATTAGTGGGAGGTCCCAGGTATTTATGGACCGGGAGGAGCTCCTTTTTTGCATTCATCTCTGCAGAAGTTCGCCCTCTACTGGAGATTACCCAGATGTCATGATTATGGAAGCGGAGTGTATGACACACTTGGAATATTAATGTATTGCTCATTTTTTTCTCATTTTATTTTGGAAAATGTATTCAGCAGCTTTTAAATAACTGTCAAGGAAGGGTTCCTTTTTCTTGCCTTCTTTCAGGACTTGGAGTAATTTGAATAAAAGAAAATGTGTAAAGAATAACTCTTCTATATGAAGGAAGTAGTGGCAAGGGAGGTACCACCACCCCATCTGTGTTTCTGCCATCATTTTAAAGTAATTTACTATATCTACTATAGGAAATCAAGCAAGCCACAGTTTCTGGCTCTACTTAAACCGGACCTTCAACCTGATTTATTGAAAAGCCCAAACCCTTATAAAACGATTCCCCAGCATCAAAAATTAATATATTTTACGTTTTTAGTCACTTATTATTCTTTCCCCCACTGGGCTGCAACTCTGTTCAGGACTTTAGGATATGGGCGCCGCCATCTTGACTCAGAGGCATCACACTTACTGAGGAGAGGAGAGTGGGATAAAGTACAGGGGGGCGGGTTATAGCTGTGCTTTGCTCACACATTGATGGGGTCAGGAAAAGGTCAGCAATCCCAGAATGCAGAGCAGCACAGTCAGAAGGCACTTCCTGTTTGCAGGCTGCATGATGTTTCATGAACCTCCATCTTGGATGTTTTAAGGCTCATAACATGCAGTAGATGCAGGTAGAATGATTTTTAATGTGAGCAATCTGTATGTACAAGGTGGGGGGAAAATATAAGATAGACTCTTATTGAGAGTGAAGGACCGCTTTAAGATACAAACCAAATAACAAAACAATGTCAGCGACTAGACTCATTTTAGATTACCCAGGTGGTGAGTGTAGACAGGGCACTATCTAGAATGTATATGTGGATTAAACCAGGTGTTCTGAACCAGTGGTATTAGTAGCAATGGTGGAACTCGAGATACTATTTGGCGGTACTCAACAAGGCCTGTACCCCACCCTGATCTGCTGCCATCTATATCCAGTCTGATTTATGTGAGTACAAACCTGCTCCAAATCTGGACAACCCACATGCACCACCCAGATGGTACATGATATACCTGAAAATGGAAAGTGGTCCTTGATAGAAAAAAATGTGATCCCCTGGATTAGTCAAGTTCAGCATATAGATCCTTTATAGGAGCTCTGGCACTCAAATCCTGTCAAACAGCAACGTGTCATCTAAGCTGTCTCTCAAAGGTCATTAAAACAAATGCACACATTGGTAAATGAATGTAAAAATGGCATTCTGTGTTTAGTCCTGCCCTAATTTGCAACACAGATAATTTGGAGAACTCTCCATACCTCCAGTGTTAAACATGAAGGAGGATCAAAGCTCACCCCGCACAGCTAAAGGCTGGCACTCCTAGCTATTTCTGATTACCCCCTCTTAAAATGGCAGTGGTGAGACTAATAAAGCTCCAAGAGGATCACACAGCAAACACCACAACTAGGATGGAAAGAATATTCAAATTTTACAGCAGATTACATGAGAACAGTGGCAATGTATTGACAGATAAGCATCAGTTCTCTGTATCGGCCTTGTATATATTAGTAAATACCAATTTTCTTCTATTAACATGATCCTCTTAACATGATTTCTATAATGATTACTGTAAATGAGAGCTCAAAATATATTTACCAATAATTCAGTTACCCTCCTCTGCACACTGTGGGGCTCAAAACTGCACCCCATATTCAAGGTAAGGCCTTACTTGTGATTCATAAAGCAGCAATATTACTCCTGAATCATGGGTCCTAAACCCTGTTTTTTACATTCCAGTGTAATTTGATGAATGTGAACCTATTGTGGCACTTTAATATTGTCATCTGTCAAGAGGTCACCAAAGAGAAAATTTAGAGTAATTTATTAGAGGGCAGACACCATATTTATGTCTAAATTACATCCATAGAGTTCCTGTTTTTTAAGAGCAAACATCAACCATCTTGTAGGACAGTGGTCATCTACCCTCTCTTGCTTGGACAATCAGTGAGTATCTTGCCAGTTGTTGAACCCCCCCCCCCCCCTCCTAACATTCTGATGGGGCATTGTAGCCCTGATTGAGGCCATTCTAAGAGCCCCACTTTTCTCCACGCTCAACCTTCTGTGTGATACCCTAAATGGTTCACTTACACTCTTGCTTAGTTATAGACACCCCATATGGAACCTTGAAATGGCTACATAGGCTTTGTAACATGAAACAAGCAGGTGCTTTCAGTGTTCTCACCTGAGCCCCCCAACTTAAAGAGATTGTCTATCCAAAAACATAAATTCGCCTTTTGTCCCCCATAGATCCATGCAGGTTTGGTTTTCCCTGCAGCTCCTTTGTCCAGCGTGGGCTTACAGAATACAGGTAGCCAGTGATTCTGTCTTGCGGTGGCCCTGCATAGTGGCATCTGTGATGCCTTGTTTCTGCCTCCACATGCCCACTCCATTGATTGCAACAGAGAGGGCATGGCAAAACGGACTTGGAATGCCCAGCCCCTTTCGGCAGGCGTGTTAGGGGAAGTGAAGCCATCTTGATGGATGCCATAATGCCTTCCCAGCGCTGGACAATAAAATCTCCAATTCTCCCTCATTGGTAAGTTTGAATATGGCACTGCTGCAACATAGGAGCTGTGGTGGACAAAAGGTGAGTATAGACTAATTTTAAAGCTTGGACAGGAATTTTAACTGCTGTTTTACCTAGTCTAGACCTTGTTTTTCTCATGCTGAAAATTACTGTAATCTATGCATTGTGCCTTGCCTTTCAGAGGAAAATGATTCCTTGTATATGTAACGTATATATATACCTGACAAACAATAAAGATCCTGAATCAGAAT
Organism: Gastrophryne carolinensis; assembly: GCA_027917425.1. NCBI lineage: Eukaryota > Metazoa > Chordata > Amphibia > Anura > Microhylidae > Gastrophryne > Gastrophryne carolinensis. Next base: position 330,144,978 of record CM051239.1, read on the forward strand.
AGGTTCTTACAGTAGATACCATTGTTTTGGTTCTAACCTTTCCATACTCAGTCTAAAAAAATGTTTTGGCTGGAATTTGGTTTTAAAGACAGCCACAAGAATCAAATGGTCAACCTTTTATTGTATTAATGTCATTTTCAATCTGTAATAACAATTTAACTCTTTTTCCGAGCATCTCTTGCTAAATTAATTCATTCTGCAGAGGAAAAATGTAATTTAGGTGCCTTTGTGTTGCTAATAATCAGAAATCTCTGCCATTGTCACACATACCTTTCTACAGCATGAATACACAAGAAAACGAGCGCTGGAGGATTGGCCTTGAAATAGAGGTTGTGAAAATAGCAAAGAAAGAGAATGCTTTTAATGGTTATTTTGTCATTGGATAAACAATAAAGAACAAAAAGGTTGTGTGTGCTACGAAAAGAGCTTAAAATCCATAGCAACCTAGCTCCAGGCATTTCAATAAAAACGTAACTCAGGATATGACACTTATATGACAAGAAAGTAGCAATTCAGTGGGGAAGGCTTTATGTACGATACAGTCTGGACGGCCTTGCTTATTGAGAAAGTGGAATATTTAAAGGTTTTTGTATAATGTGCAGAGGGGAAGAGATGGAAGATTGACTGCATTGCTCATGCTTCTAGACCAGTTGGCTGTGCCTGCTCTATCTCACTAGCAGAACGCAGGTAATCCAGCTGACACTTTCCAGCAACTGGGGGCTACACAGGAAGCTCACACAGACAACTATGTTTTGACAATGACTATAATCACCCGGCACTGTCAGTTATGTTCACAATGACAAACAAAAAGCTGGACGTAAAATTGAAGAAAAACTTCCTATGAGTTTCCTGTTTTTTTTTCTTCAAATGCCTCAGTATTCCAAGGCTGCACTCCTGGCCCAACAAAAAACGACCTAGTTTTGTTCCAGCATAGAAAGCAAAAGACATGCTAAAAGGTAAAGTAGGGTTTTGTAGACGGGTTATAAGCTGCATTTGTATGATATAACTTTGGCATTTAGAACAGGTCAGTTTGCTAGTGATGTGAAGATGGTCTGCAAACACTACACAGTATTCACATTTTACTATAGAGAACAAATAACTGCCAATCGGTTCTAAATGTGATGCAAATAACTCTTGAAGTCCATCAATACAGAGCCTAAGGAATAAAAAGACCACTAGATTTTAGCACTTTTATGAAATGTAACTTTGTTATCAGTTTATAGCTATCATTGTCCCCCAAAGAACCAAAGAGGGACAAAACCCAAACTAGAGTATAAAAGTCTTTCTTCTGTGGAAACTGAATTCCACTTGTAGGCATATGCATGTATGTGGGATGATAGTGCAGCTAAAAAGAATCCCCCTCAGAACAGCTCCCCAAGTCTTTCTGCCAATTGGGAGACATAAAATAAGGCAGGCCATCTACCCATCTGCACTGGCCTGCAGAGGCCTCTCCACCCCCATAAAAAAATGTCTAAAGAGGCTGCTTTACCTGCAAACATAAGTCTGCAACATAGACCTCTCCACCCTTAAAGTGGATAGAAACCCATGGGGTTTGGCCCTAAAAGATTCCAGGGCCAGCTGCTAGCCTACCCCCGGGGAATCCTATTGCGGGATGCCCCCGCTGTGTGAAACAACAGTGGCTGCCGGTATTCTCACCTTTGCCGGCAGCTTCAATGACGCAAACCACGCATTCTCTACTCCCCTGTAGCTGTACTGAATGCATGGGCACGTGAGCGGGCAAGGCCAGTGTAAAAGCTGGGGATGCAACCAGCCTGCTGCTTCACGTCATCCGACCTCAGGCAGCCCCTCCCCCGGCACTTTGAGATTAGACAATCGGCAATCTAAATGGGTGGGCATGGTCTCAGCACTGGAAAACTCAGTTTCTTTCAAAAACCGAGCCACCGCCGAGCCGGCAGCATTGCCCAAGCTGCTCAGGCGGGCTAGGGGGGAGAGCAGAGGACCCAAAAATGGGTTTCCACCCGCTTTAAAAAGATGCCTGCCACCTTATGTGTATGGGTGGAAAGGACTCTGTATATCGGTGGAAACTGGAGACCAGTGACTGCCAATGATCCAGTGTGACAGTGAGGCACCTGTTTGCTGAATGAGACAATTACAGTGGGCCGGGTGCAGTGTTCTTCTCTATCTATCAGGCAACATGTGTGGCAGAGGAATGGCACAGCAAAGGGAGGCGGCTTGTTGGGTGGAAAGGCCTCTGTATATCGGTGGAAACTGGAGACCAGTGACTGCCAATGATCCAGTGTGACAGTGAGGCACCTGTTTGCTGAATGAGACAATTACAGTGGGCCGGGTGCAGTGTTCTTCTCTATCTATCAGGCAACATGTGTGGCAGAGGAATGGCACAGCAAAGGGAGGCGGCTTGTTACGGCCTAGGAATGACAAAGAGGAGGACAGTGGCCCATCCTGGACTAGGAATGGCACAATGAAGGGCAGTGGTCCTTACCAGGGAATGGCACAGCAGATGGTGGTGGCATCCCGCCCCGGCTATGCTTCTCTGTGCTAAAGCATGGTTCTCTCTGTCAGCCGCCATATTTCCCTGGACATGCTGGGTCTCACCTGGACACACTGCAGAAACCAAGCCGCCGGTACCCTGACAATGAAAGTTTCACCTCCTACAGAGTGATAGTTGAGGCCGGTGGTAAACCCTGGCAAATGATGTGCTTTGTGACATAAAAGAAGCAATACCCATGAGACACTTGCCTATAGTGGCAATTTCAAATAGTATATTACTTTCCAATATGAGTTGGCAACAAGGTATTTATTTTGCTCCATTATATAAATTGTTCAATACTCAGGGGGTGGGACTGGGCAAAAGGTCTGGGGGTCCTTTTTAACAGCAAAGTAATGAGTTATTAGGAAATGTCCTCAATGAAGATGACAATACATTTGACCACTTTTGACACATTCCAGCAAGCAACGGGCAGCTCCAATCCACATACCTTCTTGGAAGCAAAATGACAAAAAATCTCATTTGCATGATTGGAGCTATGAGGTTGTATTAAACTGCCTTGGGAGAAGTGTTAAAATAGCTTGTGCAGCAGACATGATGACAGCCACAAAGCCAATTGGATGACTAGCAAAAGGTCTGTAAGAATAATTCCCGGTAGCTTGATTTCTTACTACAAATATATTTGGGGTAGGAATCCCATTTCCTCTACTCACACATATGTAGACCTTTGGATATATATATATGATATCATATTTTTCACTCAATAAGACGCACTTCCCCCCCAAAAGTAAGTAGAGTGAAAATATTAGTGCGTCTTTTGGAGCAAATGTAAAGGGGGAAGCCAATTTATATTACCTGCGCTGCTGATCGGGTTCCCACGGCCCTGGTCGTGTGCCGCTGCCACCACCACATACACACATCGAACACTGGCAATCTCACCAGCTGCCTGTAATGGAGGGATGGAAGGTTCTGCACACTGCCTGCAATGGGGGTATTTTGCACGCTGCCTGTAATGGGGGGATTCTGCATGCTACTTGTAATGGGGGATTCAACATGCTGCCTGTAATGGGGGATTCTGCATGCTGCCTGTAATAGGGGGTCTGCATGCTGCCTGTAATGGGGGACTCTACATGCTGCCTGTAATGGGGGATGCTGCACACTGCCTGTAATAGGGGGTTCTGCATGCTGCCTGTAATGGGGGATTCTGCATGCTGCCTGTAATAGGGGGTCTGCATGCTGCCTGTAATGGGGGACTCTACATGCTGCCTGTAATGGGGGATGCTGCACACTGCCTGTAATAGGGGGTTCTGCATGCTGCCTGTAATAGGAGGTTCTGCATGCTGCCTGTAATGGGACATTCTGAATGCTGCCTGTAATGGGACATTCTGCATGCTACCTGTTGGGGGATCCTGCAAACTGCCTGTTATAGGAAGATTGTGTGGTGGGGGGTCATTTATTTTGGTTCAGAATAATTTTCCAATTTTTCTCCTCTGAACCCTAAACCATGGGCAGGTGCGTATTTTAGTGCAAAAATATGATATATATATATATATATATATATATATATATATATATATATATATATAACAATACCTAATATTCTCACCATGCTCTACCGTAAGAGTATAATTCAAGGGTGACAGGTTTTTAGTGAGACCTACTCACCTCTAACTGAATTTGGTTAAAAGCATCTACACACAAAACAAATTTCAATAAAAAATTCCAATAGCAATAATCTGTTATTCTAGCACTGGCTGTAGAAATGCCACTAGAAACTAGAATTGAGCAGTTCTCCCCCCTATAAAAGCAGAGTGGTACATTTAAAACTGGCCATCCATGATTTGGCATTCTCCCAGTTAAAGAAAGAAACAAGCTTAACTGCTATTTTGGTGTATAAATAACCCTTTCTCTTGCTTATGTAGTATATGTGTGTGTATTTTTATTATTGGACAGTTTTTTTGTCGCAATTATGCTCTTTTAAGTGTCAAACCTCCTTAATGTATAGTTGGGATTTGTCCCTGGAGCTGAGATCCCACGCACTACAAATAGATCAAGATAAACTCTAAAGATCTGACAACCCACCCTCATTCCGTAACACATAGCTCCAACTGGAGAAGCATTTTCCAAAATGAACACAGCAGAATAGAATCATTTCATACCTGAGGCTGCATATGGTGAACACAAGTTTTATACAGTAATGTCATCATTAATCAGTATGCCATATAAAATCACTCTATAGTTTCTCCCCTGCATTTGTACTTTAGGCCATTTTAATAACTAGAAGACCTATCCTTTAAATTGATGCCAAAGGGTGATTAGAAGCTTAAATTAGAGCGATTTTCTCTAAAGAAAGGTACTATAAGGCTGTATGTTTCATTTCACCGCATTATGTAACAGAATACTGCACTAGCAGGTGCCTCCAGCATACTATTCTTTTTAAGAACGCAAACCACTTTACTCGCTCAGCGCCTGCAGTTCCATAACAAGGTTAAAATGCATTCTCTTGCTGATGAATCCAAAGAAAGAGAGCTGAGCAATACAGGAAAATCGTCATTTTTATTATTTTAACTTATTAAAAAGAGAAATGATTTAATGAGTCAGTCCAAAAAAAATATCTATCCATACTGAACAAAACGCAGCCGCATCTGTGGTCTCATCTAACAGGTAAAAATACAAAAAAAAGCCTAAGAATTAGTCAGAGGGAAGAAGCTGAGCTTGATGCAGACAGACTTGCCCCTCGCTGCCAGAGTGGATTTGAGAAGCTCTAGTGGTTAGATGCCCCACTGGGAACGCATCAAAGGATTGGGATCATGGCGATTAAATTCCACCTGTGAGGAATTGGAGGCCCTACTACAGCGAGAGAATGCGAACAATAAGACAAAAAAGCAGCAATATTGCCAAATCTACACTCAAGCCGCTACAGCAGGGATATTATTGGATTAAAACGAAAGTGATTTACATAGCAATACAAAAAACACCCGCAGAAGCCAGATTCCAACAATGTTATGCATTCTACAATAAATTTGTAGTCAGAAGAATATTTTTCTTTAAAATCTTTCCCAATGATCTGAAGAATGCTGTAGCACATCTATTTGGTTACAATTTGATTTCGGTCTGAGATACTACTCAAAAAGTTTAGTTTAACATCAATCAAGGAAATTGTTGTGTGCAGGTCTACAAGCAACAGTAAGTGGTTAGGCCATTAGCCTGGCCTAGCTTTATGTTGACTGCATAGGAGTTTATGTGCTTCCCCTTGTCTTCATGGGAAAACCCCAGTTTCCTTCCTTTAATGGGAATTAAAGTGGACCCCTGTTAGGTACAAAGCCTTCAGTTGCCTTTGACCCCCCCCCCCCCCCAAGAGAATCCTGATTTGAAAAGTCCCTCTGCATTAAAACCCTTATGAGGCCTATAAGTCTGTAATATAAATGCAGGTGCAGCTACAGTGTGGCACATGTGTCCCATGTGACCTTTGGTGGCCAGTGGGGTTTGCTGAGTGAGCAGGCTGTCAACAGACAGGAATGTTGAAGGTTTAGTATTATTCTAGATATTTTGCACATCCCCAGCCTGTCTCACCTCGATAGTCACATCCACCACTGAAACATGGTTGTGAGCCACATTCAATACAGAGTTTGGTGACATGTAAATGTAATATATATATATATATATATATATATATATATATATATATATCTTTATTTTGAGTGAGTATGACCCCCCTACCATATGAAATGCTTGGGTAGCAGGGTTGGGTATATGGATAAGCTGTGTTGGCATACCTGATTTTGCAGCTCTTGCTCTCTATGTGATGAGGCTGAGAAATCTAGTGTGGGTATGCCAATACACTTCTGCACCTGCCCACCTCATCAATAAAGCAGAAGTTCAGGATCAGGGTAACACCCAGCCCAGCGCTGCTCTACTGTTGCTCCGGGTCCTGGGTGCTGCCATATTGAGGGAAAGCACAGAAAGTGCATAAAGCAGTTCCCCCGCTTTGTGGGCAGCCCTGTCCACCAACTCACTTGAATAGACACGCAGGAGCGCACACATAGTGCGGGATGCTACTTTGTGCTCCTTCTGAGCAGCAGCCGCATGTGCCTGGAGAACGGCGCTGAACTGCGAGGTAAGGGTATTTATTTTCTTTGTAACCTCATCCTGCCTCGGCGCCAGGGGCAGGAGGCAGGGCAGGGGGGCTACCCCGATACTGGACTTCCACTTTAACTTGAGACAGCTCAAAAGCCACACAGCAGGGGTCTGCCACCTAGCTGCAGGTTTGGGATCCCTGTCCTAAATCAGGGGGTATGGGGGTGGGTGATAAATCAGCCTATAGGCTAATTTTTAATTTAAATTGCATTCTGCCAATTAAATGTATGGTGATTTTAACTGGGGCAACAGAGCATAGTGTCCCTTAAAGGACCAATGTGAATAAGCATTGCAAAGGACACACCCACCTTCCATGTTTTCTACAATGTTACAGAACTAAGATTTCCCTAAGCCCATCCCTTGGTTGAACTTGATGAACATGTCTTTTGTCAACCGTTTTAACTATGTAACTATATAGCATTGTTATCCTGGACATAGCTACACAGAGACAAAATTTCAGACTCCCATTTATTACGACACGCAATTCAGTCTGTACATTTTTGTTTGTTGCCTTTTTAACAAACATAATTTGTAACCGACTAACCACTACCATTGTAAATTCAGACAATGGACACAAAAACAAAGACTTTCAGGCATGAATAAATCTCACTCCGTTCTTTTCTCTGTCTCTGCTTTAAGTATTCTAAAAACAAAAGGCAGCGCTCTCTAACAATCCCCCAGACACAATGAATAGAGGAGAAAAAAAATCAGCTCTGAAAAGATGGTACAGATTCCTGTAAGAATTTCCCATTTCCTGGCTAACCGTCTTACCAGCCGAAAGGAAATGAGGGTAAACAAGTGCAATAAGGCAGCATTTATTTGAAGGTTGCACAACAACATCACAAATTTAATAAACACCAATAAAAAGAAAATTGATTTGACATTTGGTCTTACAGTCCAAAGAAAATTGACAGCAATCAAGACTGGCACAGATGCACAAATAAAACAAATTGTATTTATTCATTTAAAGGCAAAAGGTGACCAATACATTTTTTTATTTTTGTTTGGTAGATAATAAATAGAAGTGGTTGGTTCTGCTTTACCTTTAAAATAAAATAAAAAACTCTGGGTGGCCAGCCTGGGAATCTAAAAGACTGGCCTTCCCGCTTGGGCGGATCCCAAAACTCACCTTTGCCCTGGGTCCAATGTCAAAGAAAACATTGGTGGCTGCATCCCCAGAATCTCTTGGCTGAAGCACGCTCACACACCCAGCCATTCAGACTGGGGGCAGGAGTGTGCCCTTATCTAAAGGGATTGTAAGCTCACAAGGGCAGGGCCATCTCTCCTAGTGTATTTCAGTATGACTATGTATTTGTGCTTTTCTGTCATGTATTATAAGTTAGTTGTTTGCAATTTCACATTGTACAACGCCATAGAAGATGATGGCTTTAATACTACTAATAATATAGGGTAACTGGGGATGTGGTTGATTCCACTCTCCTCTTGGTGAGCTCCATATGTAAACATAGCCGTATGAGGATCATGCATATGCACAACAGTCAGAAGAGAGAGTGCATGCACCGTAGGGCCAGGAAAATACAATTCTGTGAAGTACTCACCTGTATAATTGGTATTATACGTATACAGTACGTCCTGCTCCAGATATAATACTTACACTTGGGTTATCCTCTGCCAGAGGGCTCTGTGCACTGCAGACATGCAAAAACAGGCTCCTCCCGGCCCTTCATATACCCAGGGACCTCCCACAAATCCCTAGCATTGAAAAGCAGTGAACCAGAAGCCGGGAGAAACCAACCATCAAAACAACTGGTAATGATAACAATAACAACAATCACCATACAGGGGATCCAGAATAATGCAAAAACAAGGGTGGGGTGGAGCAGGACGTACTGTATACGTATAATACCAATTCTACAGGTGAGTACTTCACAGAATTGTATTATTCTAAGTATACAGTACGTCCTGCTCCAGATATAATACTTACACTTGGGACATCCAATAGCAGTGTCCATAACAGTAGGGTGGGATCCCCAACAAAAAAGGCAACGGCACGTAGCTTAAACTACAACCGCCTGCAAAACCTTGCGACCAAAAGCAGCATCAGCTGAGGCCCGAACATCAACCTTGTAAAAATTTGAAAAGGTATGAACAGAAGACCAAGTAGCGGCCTTGCAAACTTGTTCAACAGAGGCCTGGTGCTGAAAAGCCCAAGAGGCACCAATAGCACGAGTGTAATGAGCAGTAAGACGGAAGGGAGGACTCTTCCCCTTAGCAGAATAGGCTTGTACCACAGCCTGACGGATCCACTTGCTGATAGTAGACTTGGCAGGAGCCAAGCCCTTCCTAGGCCCAGAAGGCACAACGAAGAGAGCATCAGTCTTCCTGAAAGTCGCAGTGACAACTAGGTAGTACTTCAAGCACCTGACCACATCCAAGGAGTACAGAACCCTTTCCTCGTCATTACTAGGATTGGGGCACAAGGAAGGAAGAACAATGTCCTGATTCAAATGAAAGGCAGACACAATCTTAGGCAGAAAATCCGGCTTAAAGCGGAACACCACCTTGTCCTGGTGTCTCTCATAGTATGGAGACTGAATGGATAGAGCAGCCAGCTCAGACACACGCCTAACCGAAGTTATGGCCACCAAAAAGACAACCTTGAGAGTAAGAACAACCAGAGCAGCATCTTGAATAGGCTCAAAGGGATAAAACCAAGTTTAAATCCCAAACGGGAACCACAGGTTTACGAGGGGGACGCGTATGAGTGACCCCCTGAAAGAAGGTCTTAACCAAATGATGATGAGCAAAGGTCTTCTGAAAGAAGACGGACAGGGCAGAAACCTGACCCTTCAGAGTTCTGAGTTTTAGACCTAATTTCAAACCATGCTGTAAGAACTCCAGAACCCTGGGGACAGAGACCTAGACTCACACCAGTCAATGTAGGTACGCCATACTCTATAATAGATAGCAGCAGAAGTCTTCTTCCTAGCCTGCACCATAGTGCCCACCACAGAGGCAGACAAACCCTTCTCCATCAAGATGGAGGTCTCAGCAGCCAGGCCGTCAAAGCCAGCGTTTGTAAATTGGGATGGCGTAGGGAGCCCTGAGTTAGCAGGTCTGGCACCCCTGGCAGATCGTACTGGTCTACTGCCATTTGAACCACGTCTGTGAACCACACTCTTCTTGGCCACCGGTGGGCCACTAGAATCACAGGCACCCCTTCCAGAGCAATCTTGCGCAGAACCCTGCTCAGCAGGGGGAATGGTGGAAACACATACAGGAGCCGAAACTCCTTCCATGACATGGACAGGGCATCCGTGGCCGAGGCCAGAGGGTCCTGAGACAGGGACACGAAGGCCGGGAGCTTGTGGTTGTGGCGGGACGCAAACAGGTCCACATTCGGTAGACCCCAACGGTGACACAGGGGCTGGAATACCCTGTTGCAGAGGGACCACTCTCCCTGACGGGACGTCCCCCTGCTCAGAGCATCTGCAAGCAGATTCTCCGCCCCCGGAATGTAAACAGCCGAAATGCATTGTACATTGGCCTCCGCCCATGTCAGAATCTGAGACACCTCCCGGAGGGCACTCTTGCTCCGAGTCCCTCCCTGATGGTTGATGTATGCAACCGCCGTCTTGTTGTCTGAGCGTACCTGGACCGACAGTCCCCTCAGGTTTTGGGTCAACCGCTCCAGTACCAACCGGACAGCCCGCAGTTCCAGAATGTTGATGGATAAATGGGCCTCCCAAGGGCCCCATGTCCCCTGGAAGCACAGGGACTTCCAGAATCCTCCCCAACCTGACAGACTGGCATCCGTTGTGACCGTCTCCCAGGAAGGGGCCAGAAAGGACCTGCCCCCTGTCAAGTTCGAGGTCCAACCACCACGCAAGGGACCGTCTGACTGAGGGGGGAAGCACACAGACCCCGTCCAAGGACGCTGGGTTCTTGTCCCATACCGACAGAAGGTGAAGCTGCAGAGGTCTCAAATGGAACTGAGCAAAGGGCACCGCCTCGAAGCTTGCCACCATCAGGCCCACCAGCTGCATTCCCTGCCTGATGGAGGGCTGTGGGCACGAGAGCAGGAACCTGGCCTGCGCAGTCAGAGCTTCCACCTTCTGTTGAGGGAGGAATATCCCTGACTGAACCATATCCAGAATCATTCCCAGGAATGGGGTCACCGAGGATGGGGACAGAGAGGACTTGGGGTAATTGATCACCCAACCGAAGGACTCCAGGGTGGACACTACCAGTTGGGTGTCCAACTCTGCCTGCCGCAGAGACCGAGAGGTGATGAGGATGTCGTCCAGGTAAGGCAGCACGTGTATGCCCCTTAGCCTTATCAGTGACATCACCCCTGCCAGCACTTTGGTGAACACCCTGGGAGCCAATGTGAGGCCGAATGGCAGAGCCACAAATTGGTAATGCTGATCTTTCAGTGCAAATCTGAGAAACCTTTGGTGTCCTGCAAACACCGGTACGTGAAGGTAAGCATCCTTGATGTCTACTGACGTCATGAAGTCCCCTGAGCCAATGGCCGAGCGCAGAGTTTCCGTGCGGAAATGCCTGTTCTTGACAAATTTGTTGAGGATTTTTAAATCCAGAATGGGCCTGACTGACCCATCCTTCTTGGGCACTGTGAAGAGATTGGAGTAGAACCCCGTGCCCCTGTCTCCAAAGGGGACCTTGCAAATGACCCCTAGACCCAGGAGACCCTGCACGGCCAGCAGCAAGACCTGGGCTGAGGCGGGGTCCTGAGGGATTCGGGACCCAATGAATCTGGTGGGGGGCCGTACAGCAAATTCTATCTTGTACCTGGAGGACACTACCTCCTGAATCCACGGTCTGAGACGTGGCACCGCCAGACGTGCTCGAAGTGCTGTAGACGCCCCCCCACCCTGACGGGTGAGGGCGCCCCCTCATGCCTGAGGGGTCTTGGGAGGGGCTTTGGGCTTGGGCCCCCAGGAGGAACCGGGACGGCGTCCTCTATTCCTGTGGCAGGAATCTACACGGGGCCCCGCGAAGGACACCCCTTTTCCCTGTTTAGCCCCGTGGTAGGGGATTGAAAGGGTGCCCTGGCCTCGAAAAGGTCGAAACTGCCTCCTGCGCTGGGGCAACTTGCCTCCTTTGGCGAAGAGGTCTAGACGGTCTCCAAACAGATGTAGCCCTTTAAATGGAAGCCCAGTAAGGGCTTTCTTAGCGGCGTTGTCAGCTGCCCACTGTCGCAACCAAACCGTGCGGCAAATAGCTACCGCCAAGGCAGAAGATCTGGCACATATCTTTATAGCATCGTCCGATGCAGACAGGATAAAGTTTATGAACACATCACAATTAGGCAGATTATTGACAGTATCAGCGGGCAACTCATCTGTGCCGTCGAGTGCATTCCTGACCATGGCCCTGAGCGCTACTGCCGTAATGGCTAAGGCGCTAACCGGGCGCAAGGTCGCTCCCCCAAATGCAAAGGCATGGCATGCCAATTGATCAAGGCGCCGGTCCTCAGAGTCCCATAGCGTAGTAGTGTCAGGGGAGTGCATAATAGAGGTGTTAGACAACCCTAGAATAGGAGCATCGACCTCGGGAGGCGATGACGAGCACTTAACCAAGTCAGCCGGGAAGGGATACTTTCTATCCACACTCTTAGGGATCCCAGGCAGTCTGCTGGGGTGTTCCCATTCCTTAAGCACGAGGCTATTGAAATGAGTCTGCTCGGGAAATTCAAGACGAGCCTTAGCAGTATGAAAAAAGCTCGCCCCTTTGTCTGGGAGCAGCAACAGGGGGAGAGATGGACAAAACTTCAAATATCTGAGCCAGCAGTCTGTCAATATCATCCGAGGACCAGTGCTCAGAACCAGATTCGTCATGACCCCTGGACTCCTCGTCATATGACCCAGAGTCAGAGAACAGCTCCCCTTCGTCCGAGGGGGGTTGGCCGTAAGGCTGCAACAAGTCATCAGATTCCATAGAGAAAAGGGCAGAGTCAGGGGTTAAATGCCGCCTCTTAGCGGTGGCCTTACGTGCTAGCAAGCAATTTTTCAACACTGGCCAGTCTAGTAGCCATATCAGGACGAGAATCCCCGCTTGTATTGGGGGTTAGACTCAGGCGTGAGGGAGTAGGTGAAGTGAGGCGAGGTGCAGACCCAGCCACGGAAGAGGCGGGAAGAGCCGATAGCGCCTGCTGTGCACAAGGAACACAGACCCGTGCATTGTCACCGCTGCTAGGTAAGACCCCACAAGCTACACACAGCCGGGCTTGTCCCGAAGGAAACCCGTTCACAATATCCTGAGACGCCTCCATATGGTGATTGTATCGGCACAATAGGCCCGTAGGGATTGACCCTGGATGCCCCAATAACCCGCTGGGAAGTGGGAGTAATTTTGATAAAATTTTGAGAATTTTGTCTCAACCGGGGGCTACAACGGGCCGGGAGAAGCCACCGGAATCCACGGTCTGAAAGACATAAGAGGGACAGGAATGTCAGAGCCAAGCGTAGTAACTAGGTAAGATATATTATAAGGATAAAATATGGTCACCCGCGAGGGCACTTACAGACAGCAGGGGGAGGACGGTCTTCACCACGCGCGCACGCGAAAAATAATGGCGCCAAACGATCCTCGAAGGGCGGGCCAGAGCTGAAGGTGACGCGGAGCGCGCCAAATCGTGACGCGGAGCGCATCAAGTCAGGACCCCCCGGAGAGCGCGAAGCTCCGAAAGCGCGATGCAACTAGAGAATAAGGGAACAGGGCAGTGACGAAGTCAAGACAAGACCCTGAAGGGAGATCGGTGTTACCGCAGCGGAGCCACTACGGATTAAGAAAAAAAGACGCCGCAGCATCAACAAAACCACCGCCGTCCGTGCAATATAGAAAGGGTGCGGCGGCTACCAATAAGTAAAAGTACATAACGCGGCTCTGACATCCATTCCCAGTCAAACACGACACCGAGGCCATAAACGTGTAATAGGGTACACAGAGGCCGCCATACTCACAACCCCCCCCCCTTTCTTTCCCCCCTGGGTAGGGGGGGAACGAGGGAGGATGGCGACCGGTCCACCGCTACACGGGGCATGGGACAATTAAGCAGGAGGGGCATCCCCCAAGGCTCACCATCAGCCTAAACCGCCTACCCTATGGTGGGGGACTGCGGTGGAGCATGGCTCCGTCAAGCACGCATGGTGCTGCCTACCTTCACCCGACAAGCGCAGCCCAGGCTGGGAGGCACATCACAAGGAGGACGGGTGGTAATAGTCCCACAGGGCCGCAGGCTGTAATTGCCCCGCTCACCTGTGAGAGAGTGATACTTCATGTCTTCGCAGTCAGCACTGCAGAGAAATCTGGGGATTTGTGGGAGGTCCCTGGGTATATGAAGGGCCGGGAGGAGCCTGTTTTTGCATGTCTGCAGTGTACAATGCCCTCTGGCGGAGGATAACCCAAGTGTTAGTATTATATCTGGAGCAGGAAGTACTGTATACTGAATAAAGTAAATTTTGGGGGGTTTCACTTAGTGGGGCATCCCAAATTAAAAGCAGATCAAAACCCATGGAGCATGGCTCTATTGTCTAGGAGCCAGGTCTGGATTACAGCTTGCCCCCTGGTACCTCTCCAGTCACTGCATGTACTTCCACCAGACAAAGCTAAATGGCTGGTGGTGGGTGTGCCCGCAGCCAAAGGGAGCAGAACAGGCAAGGTGCCTTGAGAGGGAGAAGAGGGAAAGGGATTCACTGCTACTCTGTCTTGTACTGTCCACGAGCCCTTCTACATCTCACAATAAAAGTTATGTTTTAGCCACTATGTGAAACAAGCTGTCAATCACCCGTTCTGTCATCCTCAGTATCCTTAATGGAATAAAGTCATCATTCCGAGTACCATCCCTAGTATTTATACATGAAAATTAGTTGTTTGCAGCTGTTTCCTGCCCCTTGATGGGCGGAGTTAAGACAGGATGTAAAGCTCTTCATCTTGCATAGCTTATTAATAGAGTAATGGGGTCAATTAGGTTTGGTTAGTTTCACCTCCTGTGTCCCCCAGCCCCACAATTTATCATTAACACCTATTCATGGAATAAAATCACATGTATGGCAGGATTAAACCCCATATAAGGCAAGTGATATTATTTAAATAAATATATGATTAAAGCAGAAGTCCATTCTAGTTTGGCTGAAAAACAATTCATATGGCACAGCTTGCATTATACCCTTTTGAGTTTTCATAAACTAGTTACTTGTCTGCACACCTTGCATTAGATCCTTTTAGGCTTTGATAAACTAGTTATTTGGCACACCTTGCATTATACCCTTCTGGGCTTTGTTAAACTAGTTATTTGTAGGAACACCTGCACTAGAGCCTCTTGGGCTTTGATACGCTAGTTACTTGTTGGGAGACTTTGAATTAGACCCTCTTGGGTTTAATACGCTAGTTACTTGTTGGGAAACTTTGAATTAGACCCTCTAAACTATTTACTTGGCATACCCATGCCTGCTGCTAACCTGGTATTTCTGCTTTAAGGGAGGGATGCCGCCATTTTATTTGGAGGTAATGCTGCTTTATTTTTTTAATCTTCACATGCTGAATTTGCTGTATTTTTTTTTTGTGTAAGAAATAAAAGTAAAATGTTATCATCCTATGAGTTGGAGGGCATGTTTTCCACTGATTCCACTAACTGTTGGGGGAAAGAAGCAAGAAAGAATTAAAACTCTTCACACTTGTTTTACTTTGTACTGCTAGGTTTAGATTTTTTTTAAATCAATCAAAAATATAACAAAGCAATTTAGGATTAATCAAGTTTGAAGTGCGGCAAGGCATCCCGCAGAATATATATACTCTACATTTAAGAGTCCTCACCTACTTGAATTGGCATAAGATTATCAAGATAGACACGTTCTCACACCATCAGAGAAAAAAAATCTCCCTGCTGGCAAATGATCACATATGGTGGCAGTGTTCTCTAGCCTATGACCAGCTTTAAAACCCGATAATAAAAAGAGATGGCCTCCTAAACCGTAGTTCAAGAGTCATATGGCTGCTCCATACTACGTTTTAATGTTTAATTAACTCTAAAAGAAATTCAGAAACAATTAGTCAGCCATGCATGAACTAACAACGCAAGACCTCAAATATGCCAAAGCACTGACTTCTGATGAGAGGTTGACAGCGTCCAAGGGCTTCTAGGAACGGGAAAATGAATAACGCTATTATATCAGCTGAGATCAATACTATAGAAGGCACAAGGTCATTACAGAGATTGATGACTGTCAAAAATACCCAATTTATAGAGATGTTTAAGTACAATCTAGCAGCTCCCAAGTGCTGACAAACACCTTCCTTTTCATGATTACTTTTCATATGAGTTGCAGTCAGTCTTGTCTGTTTAATCTGAGATCAGGTTTTAGTAAAGCCACAGGGAAATTTAGAAATGTCCGATTATGGTTTTCAAGTGGAAAGTAAGCTGCTCCCCTAAACCCCCATCTAGCAATCAGCGATATAAGCTATTTGAGAAAGCATAACTTCATGCAGATGCTATGGAATAGCTTGAAGATTCTGCCCTCCTGAACAGCATGGGAGTGGCCACCTTGCTATAAACCTATCAACCTAGTCCCGTTTTCAAAATTGACTTAAAACTTGCAACTGCGCAATAATCCCTTATATAAACTCTAGCCAGAATTAGAAAGACATCAGTTTTGCTCAGAAAGCTCTTCAAAACATTGTAGCAACCATGTACACAATTATCAGTGTGCTGCTGACTCAAAGAGATACATAGTTACCTACAGCTATTGATTCAGTGTGTGTGTGCAGCATGACCGAGATGCTGCCCAGTTTTTCTGAGGTAAATATCTCTCTCAGGTCGGCAGAATTCCTTACTTGCTGATGGCAGACTGCCTTGTGTGGAGAAACTAAATAACAAAGGCACATTCAAGCCTACAATCAGATCATGATCAGATAAGCCATCTAGAGAAAGATTTGATCTCCTTCTAGCATTCTGTGTGGAAACAGATACAATCTCTCTCTGGTTGGATGTGCTGATCGTAAGGCCAATTCAGCTGCAGTGTGTCTGTGTACTAGTAGAGATGGTCCCCACCCCCCCACTCATGTGTAAGCAGGGCTCTCATGTATGTAGCAAGATGGCTGTTCCCATGCAGTCCATAACCTTATAATCAGAAAATATATTCCACAACATCTGCATGGGGTTTAGCCCTCTAAAACAGCAAATGCCAGAGGGGTGCTGGGGGTAGGGGAGCAATTTAATAAGCATTTATTTTTTGACTGGAAGTCCTCCCAAAAAAAAATACTGTACCGGCACTGGATAATTGTTTCCCTGCCTGGGAGCAGTGCTGCCACATTCTAAGCTGCCCTCCTAGGCTGTAACTGGGCGCCTATTTAGTCAATCAGTGCACAGCAGTCCCAACTCGCAGTGGGGTTCAGTCAGTGTGGAATTCTGTTCTAAAAGTTACATTTTGCAAAAAGAATCTAATATTCATTAGCTAAATAAACACGCTAAGATATGATAATACCGCGCTAGCCCATTTAGAAAAGTAATAAGTAAATCTACAGAGTTCTTAAACTGCTTCACGTGCTAAATCTATTATTCCAAAAATAGTCCAAGACTAAAAAGTATATCCAAAACTGGCACAGAGCAGATAACCATGGCTTACATTTTACATTTTTCCACTTAAGCTGTGGTTACCCGCTCTGTGACTTTTTAGGATATACTTTTTAAAGTCATACTTTAGTAAAAAAAAACATTATGCTCACCATCCAGCGCAGGCTTTCACTGCTGGTGCAATATAAAGGCACTTTTTCAGATCGCTCGCTGTCAGTTCCGAGCCAGGCACCACTCCCTCCTCCTCGACACTGCACACACCGCTGTGCAGAAGGGGACTAAGGCGCACCCCTCCCCCTCATCGTAGGTACTAAGACACGCCCCTCTCCATTCACTTCAATTGAGATGGCCGTGCCATAGTTGCTGTGATGAGGGGACGGGGGTTTGAATCGGCGGAGGAGGAGGGAGCGTCACCCAGCGCGGGACTGATAGCGGGACATTCTACTGTAAGAAAAAACAATAAATGGTTACAGGCTTTTGGGTATCAGGGAACGTAACACATTTACAAGTTAGGGCAACCGAACTCTGTCTGCCTGTCAGCAAACCTGTTGTATGATAAACAAAAATCACCTACAACCATGGACAGAATAGCAATAGAAATATAGGCTTTACAAACTCTAGCACTAGGACACCTTGTGGTCCTGTTTCTATTAAATGAACTTCCTGTCTCCAGTATCCAAACTGTGAGGCTATATCTCCATAATGGGGTCACATTACTTGACCCCCTGTTAGCTGTGTGTACGCTATCTGATCCATTTATTATTGCCAGTTGCGTAATTACAAATTCTACATTCCTTGAAGTTCTGTGTTTAAATTCTTTTTATTCTTTTTTTACAAATTGCATAGAATATGCATACATAATCCATCAAATGTATATGGCATCCTGCTTTTGTACATTGGCACTGCTTTCCTGGAAAAATGTAGCTCTCTGTCCTGCTTGTGTATGAAACTGAATACAAAAGATACTGTCATAGAAAACAAATGGAGGGTGTTAAGCCTGGCCAGAAAAGAAATCAATACTGGACTAATACTAGCAATACAAGGGAAGCAGGATGTGTTCGTACACAAGCCCTTTAGGCAGAGCTGCAGCCAGCAACCTCTTGAAATGAGAAGTGGGAGGAGTCTCAATAGAGCCCGACATTTTACCCAAGGCTGAATGTGCTGTCTGATACAAAGGGAAGGCAGATAAAGCAGGGCTTGGATGCCCAATGGATCAAAATCTTAAGCTGGCAAGCAGAAGAATAATCAGGCTTAAAGTGATCCTATAATCATAAAGAAAGTATATGTCTTCATATTTTTTCACCAGTGCTTTTTTCCCAAAGCCTTTGCCCAACATTCATAACACAAGCTGGATGCAGTCAGCATTATTGCTCCCTGGCCGAACTTCCCCCGCCCCCTGATGCTTTCGAGTGATGATACATTCAATTACAGTACACACAGCTCAGCATTGAGGAGCACCCCAGCTGGCATTATGTGACAGTTTAGCAGTAACTGAATGATTTAGCATACGGCTGCCATTCGGACATTATACTGCTTCCTGTTTTTATGAATATTGGGCAAAGGCTTGAGTAAAAAAAGAAACACAGGCTGTTTTGGAGCACTGGGCTGGGAATAGAAGATAACAACATAAACCTCCTTTCTGGGTATAGGATCACTTTAGACAAGACCAGAAATTACATTTTTGTACTTACCACGTAAAATGTTTTTTCCTAAGTTGTCAATCTCCCTGTATGGACAACTTGATAACATTTTTAGTCTGCCAAATATCTCCCATAAGGGGTATCCTGATTTGGGAGATTATTACTCAATTTTGCACTATTGTTGTATTATCCCTGATTCCCTTCATACATGCTTTCTCTGCATGTGGCCACCACAAACCAATCAGGTTCGCCAGGCCAGTACAGAGGAAGGCAAGATGCCATGCTGTGCAGAATGACGCACTTTACAGCCACACTTAAACAAGGAAGAGTAGGTTAAATAACACCAAATCGTGATTCCCCTAGGGAAGATGTTTGCTGGACTAAAAGTATTTTTAGAATTGTGTTAAGTTTTAAATATATATGCTAATTTAATTATTGCCTACAGCTGCACTTTAAATCCTCTATCAGTGTTTTATTTAAATTCTGCATATATTTCCATCTGCGAGATTTCCTCTTGCTTACTTCCAATGTCACCAACAGAAAGTTCTACCTACCAGGATTTTTGGTTTTCACCAGGTCAGAAATTTGGGGAAATTTGCCCAATAAGTAGGGAATACTTTTTTAATCGTCAGCCCTATTATCCCAGCTTCCATTTTTCAACCAAGGAAATTAGTTAAATTCTTCTCAATGGGAGAACAGAAAAAACAAAACCTGACAACAGATATAACGCAATTAAATCAATGAAATCTGGATTTTGTTACCTTTAACATGTTCACGAGGCGGCAATAATCACAGTGTGGAGCAACATAATATATCATATTGTAGGTAGACCATTATGGACAGATTTTGCTTCTCAGTCGAGCTAGGCTTGCAATAATCAGTCGATCGTTGACCTTTCTAGGGGGATGGTAATGGGTGTCTTTGGACATTGGAAGAGCTCATTATAACAGAAAAAGCAACTCGTTCAAAAGACAAGCAGATATCTTTCGGCTTTTGTTCCAAAGAAATTCCTGTGATGCTTGGCCTAAAGCTGATGACTTGTTACCCATGGGTGTTCATGTGATGTATTTATGGTCTGTTTCAAAATTAAAGGGGAGGGGGTTTCCCCACATCAGCCAAAAACTGCTGACAGTGCTGTTCATATGCTCCAGCCCAACCGGTATAGATTACTTTCCCACTGAGGGTTTTTTCTAATGAAAAATAAAACACTATGTAATAAATATAAGGCAGGCATTGCCTCAGTTATTTCGGAATTAATACTAAGATAAATGGGGGTTGGGAACGTGATCTGCAATGTAAGGCAGTCACTGGAGAATAGATTCTGTAATGAGTGTCAGCTCTGTATTGTAATGATCACAAATGGGCTCTACTGGTGACTACTTTATAATTCAGAGGTCACCGCTGGCCATTACACAGATACAGCCTCACAAGGATCAATAGACTGTGCTTTCCAGGAAATGGTTTCTGGGGACTGCCTGTTCCAGTTTGCTTTTTAACCCTTAATAATGCAGCAACAGTCAACTCAAAGGGCATATACCATAGACAGTCTTTCTTTCATAGGTTCCTCACTAGAACATATCTCCGCCTTCCGCCTGAGCTGACCACAATCAACGCTTTTATATGGTAACAGAGTGAGTGCTTCTGTCTGTCCCCACCATAGGCTATGAACAAGCCAGCCATGCCACAAGGATGGCGGTTCTCCTATCAGGAGGAATGCTAACTAGGCCTCCACTGCAGCAACTGGCACCTTCTATTAGAAAAGAGTGTGTGCTGCAGCTTCTAGAATGTAGGCCCACCCCACTGAAAATGTTTATTTTTGGATTGTATACAGCACATCAAGAGATTCAAGAGCACGTCAAACCTCTTCTGCTCAAAGTGACAACTAAAGTGACCTTAAATCCAATCAGTGTAATAAAAGCCACAGGGATGTTATAGTCACAGAACCACCTTTTAGCCTCGAGGACACCCATGATTTTTCTGTTCTGAATGCAGCAGAAAATAAAAATATATGATAACAAAAACTCTGCCTGTAGTTGGACCTTATCCATATAGTTTGAACTATTACCATTTTTGCTATAGTAATATACTGTGGGGACCATTGTAATGATTTTACGTAACTACTAGAAATGTATTGGTTCTAATAATGCTAATGCTAGCCGTGCTTTCTAAATTCATTAAAGCAAAACGAAACCCACCAGGAGCTGGCCTGGAATCTGAAAGGCCACTGTGTTTTCCCTGGCGCATCCAGAATCAGCTGTGTGAATCCCACCAGGGTGCCTATAAAAACTCCCCTTTCCATGCTGCCTTTAGTATAACTTTAAAGGTTTGAGGACCATACAGCCCCCTGCGACATACAGATTTAAAATCTCTGACAGCATTCCTGTATCCCTGTTTATGCACCTTGTTCCTCAATTCCATGTGCTCTGCTTAGTGGCAGCATTCAACAGGGGGCATCCCTGTTCATGGCTCTAGGGCCAGGTGTAAAAAGCTTTGGTCCAATTTATATCACAACCAATTTTAAAGATCAGAGCGACATTACAGTCTCTGACTTCCAGAATAGGAATAGGTTAGATAGCAGCAATCAGCATAGATTTAGAAAGAGAGAGAAAATATTCAACACATAAAGGGCCAACATGCACAATGATTTATTGGAAGCACCAATATCCATGCCTTAATGGCCAAGCTGGACATTTTTCTTTCAATCTCCTCTTTATTGGGCTTATTAACACCCTAAAATGCAATAGAAAGATTCAAGGTAAACTTGCGGCTATTGGCATGAAAAGCTAGAAGCACAACAGGATTTCCATTATTAAACACAATGAACGCAGAACATCCATCATGTTACTCTTTCATTATCTCAGTAGGTAAAAACTGATTAAAAAAAAAAATATCGAAAAGCACTTTAGAAATGGTGTATTGAATGTCTCTTATCTTTCGTAATTTGTTCTGAACATTTATAAGGAGCATTTTATTATAAGCCAAATATCTGCACCGCTCTGATTCCCTCTATAGCCAGCAGCATAACTTACTGTGCTTATTAAATAAAAGCATCTGAATGAGAAGTGTGTGGCCCATCCTAATTTATATGACTAATGCATATCAGAAAAATCAAAACAAATCCCTGATTGGTTGCTGGAAACAGTGAAGAGCCGCTAAACTATTTCACAGCACTGGTTCATAAATACTTCCTGAGGGCCTATTTCAAACAATGCCTCTTCTCATTTTAGAGTGATGTGGCACAAAGAAGATCCTCTTTGTCGCATTAAGCAAGATAAATACACCAAAGTTAAATACCCTTTTAGAAAACATATTTACTAAATTTGCATAACATTTCTCTACCCCACTGGAAAATCTTTAATTTTATTTAAAAAAATATTTTAAAAGGTCAAAACTCAGGCACTTGCTTGGGTTGAGGTGGAAAAACTAAATTTTACTTAAAGTACAAAGTAATGGTCAGCTCTACCTGTGCAACACTCCGATCCCAGTTGTGATGGGGAAGCTAACCCGGCACGGCCACGAGCGCTCACCTCGTATCCAATTCAACATAATGAGTTAAAGCCAGCCAGCGTTCAGCGTAAAAACATCCACGATTTTATTTTGAAATCATTTAAATCCATCCATGATCAAAACATCAGCGAGAAAAGGAACATCAAGATTACATATATGGTCTCCTTGTCTACGCGTTTCGGACGTCAGTCCTTACTCATGACAAGGACTGACGTCCGAAACGCGTAGACAAGGAGACCATATATGTAATCTTGATGTTCCTTTTCTTGCTGATGTTTTGATCATGGATGGATTTTAATGATTTGAAAATAAAATCGTGGATGTTTTTACGCTGAACGCTGGCTGGCTTTAACTCCTTATGTTAAATTTTACTTAAACTGGCCCTTCAGCATCATTTAATGAAAAGCCCAATCCTTTAAATTCTCCAGCATATAAAATTAATATATTTTACGTTTTTAGTCACTTACACATTATTCTTTCTCCCACTGGGTTGCATCTGTGTTCAGGACTCTAGGATATGGGAGCTGCCATCTCGCCTCAGAAGCATCACATACTGAGGAGAAGAGAGGGGGAAAAGTACGGGGGGTGTGCTCTGCACAGAGCAGAGTCGGGGCCAGAATGCAAAGCAGCATAGTCAGAAGACACTTCCTTTTTGCAGGTAGCCTGCGACTCCATGGGCCGCCATGTTGGATGTTTAAAGGCTCATAAAAGGCAGTAGATGCAGATAGGATGATTTTTAATGTGGGCAATCTGTATGTACAGGGTGGGGGAAACATATAAGATAGGCTCTTATTCAGGGTGAAGGTCCGGTTTAAAATGAGCCTACAGATATGGAGAACTTGCCAAATGAATTGGGCAGGTTCTAAAAATACATTTGGCCAAAATGATGTCCTCAAGGTGCTGAGCCAATCTAATATTTTTTTTTCTTATATTAGCAAATGTGCATTATGGAAGCACTTTTGGTTACCTGATATCTGTTGTTATTGGCAAATATTCACTAAATCCGCACACCAAGATCTATAGGAAGAGAGAAGTGAGTCCTGTACACACAGAACACTGCTGCTGGTCATGTGTAATTTTGAGTGAGCTTACCTCATCAGCAGTCATAACAGCAGCTGCGTGTATGCCCTGAATTTTAATCTAAAGCTATTCGCTTCTATTTGAATGGAATTCTCTGACTGCTATGGTGCACCCGGGAGCTGGCTTATTTCCTAGCCTCCCCAGGAGCTCTTCATAATCCCACACCTGCACTTTACAACTAGGATGTCTGAGTGGGAACAAGCTCACCATGCCTGAACCCATTGCTGCGCGTGCCCCGTTACTTGATTGAAGTACAACAAAATGTACAACAAAACATTACATGTAAAAGGGGCATGTCTTTGTATTGAGCTGTGTATATGCCTTCCCTGGCAACAGCCCCCATGGCCTCAAGTTTTGCAATTGCGGTTGATATTTTTGGGGATACTGACCTGGATTCCACCGACCAGGCAACTGAAAGCAGGCGGACTAAAGCAGCGGCCAGCACTTCTGCATTTCCGCACAGGCTACCAATCACCTGGGGAAGCCAATTGGCTATCACATTTCATGTGATTGGCAGCCAAAGGGCATCAGAAGTATTTTTTTATTACTTTGTTAATTTTACTTTGCTTCTTCTTTAAAGCAACACTGGCTCCAC
Organism: Gastrophryne carolinensis; assembly: GCA_027917425.1. Classification (NCBI taxonomy): domain Eukaryota; kingdom Metazoa; phylum Chordata; class Amphibia; order Anura; family Microhylidae; genus Gastrophryne; species Gastrophryne carolinensis. The sequence continues at coordinate 330,168,959 of CM051239.1, forward strand.
GGTAGGTTTCTCTGGCAATTTAAAGGCCAAACATAGATTGTGTAGGTCTTCACAAGGTGAGAGGCTAGATAGTCTTCCTAAACGTTTCCCAAACTATTTGCTAAACTTTTTACAGACTATAGCATAAATGTTTCAAGGCAAGGCAACAATCACTTTTATAATTTCCAGACAAATTCTGACTGACATGCCAAGGTTAAAAGTTTTTCTCTTTCTGGCAGTAGCGTAAAAATCGGCATAACCTATAAATAGGATGACAGGTCCATAATATCACAATAATATTCTTTAGAAAGCCATTCAATGGCCCCTTCTCTATGGAGCCTCTTTATCACACTGTCAGCAAAGTCACTTTACAAAAGTACTTTCTCCTCTCATTCAAGAAGCGTTTCACTACCAATATGACACAAAAGGTATAACAAACCCACAGCAATGGCTGGGAAAAATGTTGAAATGAAACAAAGCATATTCTCTGATTCTATGAAGAGATTCTAAAATAAATAACACTTTACTGATACGCCAATGTTTTATAACCCCAGTGGAGATTGAGTTAGAACAGTATTGACAGCCCTCCTCCAGTCTTAAAGTGATTGGCAAGTCAAAACTTAAAAAATAAATATCAGTAGCTTACCTTACATTGAGTCCCTCCAGCACTCTCCTTCCTGCTATGTCTGTCTCCTTAGTGAGGAAATCTCTCCCTTATTCAGCTTTCTGTCTCCACCTCGCTGATCTGGTCCTTCAATCAACCTTCGGTGGACCGAGAACGGAAACACTCCCCAGACATTGTGATTGGCTGCCACTCTTAGCCTGCAGCATTTCTCACCCCCTTTTTCTGGTCACACTATGTGCTCGCAGTAATAATTAGAGGCACACCAATGCACTTATTTTTTACTATGATACATGTAAAGCACACAGTGTGCTTACATCATATCACTGTTGCCACACCCACTGTTTCTCCAATTTTTTTCTGCATCTCCAATGCTCTAATACTTTTACAAATAATTAAGGAACTACAAGATTGGCGTTTGAGACAGTGTAAAGTGTAGCCTGAGGCAATCGGACAACAATGGGGCTTGCCTTTAGTATAACTTTAACTGAATACCAAGGAGGAACCCATCAATAGGCCTCTTATGTCTATAGCATCTGTATATATCTATATCTATCTATCTATCTATCTATCTATCTATCTATCTATCTATCTGTATATAAATATTTACAGGGCCAGCCTACTATGCTGTATATGTAGAATAGAACTCTATTTGCCCAAAGAGCCCGGCATAGAGAGCGGGAGCAGCTGGCATTGTGCATGCATGGAATCGCTTGTGAGGTGAGGTGAAGTATATCATCCATCCCAGGTGGCTTCACACAGTGGGGCATCCCCCATTAAGATGCCCTGGGTATGGAGAATCAGACAGCTCCAGAGTTTTTGAACTTCAGGGCTGGCAAATAAAGGTTTTAGCCCACTTTAAAGCAGGCCAGAATTAAAAAATGACTGCTGATTCCCTCGCCCCTAGCATCATGCCCGATACTAGAGGAATTTTCCCACTTCTGCATTGCCTTCCCACCGGCTGCCAGTTCAACACCCCACAGGGGAAGTAAACTGCCAGGCAATGGCTAGGGAACACTTCTGTGAGTGGGTACCTCTGCAAGGCTTGATGCTAAGTTATAGGTTCCGGTGAACCCTAGTCAGCAACCAGGTGGGGCAGTAGGCTGATGGTGACGAAGCATAGAAGTGTATTGGATGGGGTGCAATCCTGTAGCCCCCCCATCCTAAGGCCAGCCATATATATTATATATATATAGTTTCATAGATGATAGTACCATGGTTGTGTGTTAGTTGTATTCTATTTTCAGAGAACACCAAAATGAAACTTGCTAGAAAAATGGTTAGGGGCTCCAGTTTAGTCAGTGTGTAATCAGTATTTTTTTGATTTATGGATACCAATGAAAAAACTGCCAGAAATCAATAGTTCTAGTTTTCTTCCAGTGCAGTGACATGACACGGTTAACACAATATAAGGATAAATCCACATGCGAAGATGACCGCGGCCGACAATCCATCCACCAAAATGCAATAAACAGCACCTACTGTGGCGCCATATGTTTCACAGCAGGTGAATAGTATCGCTGAATTATTAAATTTGTAGGTGGACAATACAGATGGTGTGACATTTTGCTCATACAAGTGATGAATGCATAAATGATACAGAAGAAAACCCCAGGGACCTGGTACTCACCACTCACAAATTGGCACATAGGCACTGTCAGCAAGCGTTGTCAATAAATAACACGCCATTGTCTACACCAGGCTTTAGGCTACACAAAAACACATGCATTCTGGCACAATGTGATGCGTTTTGCTGCATTACTATGTGATGTGTTTTTTAATAAAATTAAGATAGGGGGAAAAAACACACAGAAATGCCCCATGCCAGACTTATGCATGGCAATACATTTAGTATAGGTGGTCATTAGTACGTGAATGACTCTGCAGTCCATAAAAATACATGCAAATGTTATATATACATATCATCGAACTGCAGATTCCACTGAGATCTATGCTTAGACAAAGGGTGGCCTTTCATGACCATAAGTATATTTTAGTGCCACCATTGTCTAAGTCGTTAACCCAGGAGAAAAATAAAAGATAACAATAAAACAAGTACACTGTAGTATTGATGAAAATGGTGCAATATACTTGCCATACATAATGTTAGCTATAAGATCACATTATTACTGGACTATTGAATGCCATTCCTAAGGCAATTGCAGCTACCTTTGGGCAGACACCATTAGTACATACTTTAGAGCATCGATACTGGTTGCCTTGGAAATAGTTGTTAACGGAGTAAAAGGTGGAGAATAGGTGAACAGCTTGGAATTGCTTTGACGGGTTGACTAGTATGCAATACAGTTTGAATAATTCTTCATCTCACACAGTTGTATGATAACTCTTGCCCACATTATACGGTTATAAAATAGTGAAGGTCAAGAGATTCTATGAAAAAGGGAAGCACAAACATGGATGTCTACTGCCAGGGGTTCTCCTGTAATGAGGCGATGTGAGCTGGGCGCCTCAGCCGGCACTGCAGATGCAGTAGGTAACTAAAGAAAACACAGCACAGCATTCAGTCAGTGTAAACATATGTATCTTCTAAAATGACACATTTCTTTCAGCTGTGCAGAGCAACGAGTCATCAAAGCTGATGGCATTCTACTAGAAGTAAAGGAAGATTGCACTGATATGTGAGGCAATTTTGACTGTGGGATTGGGAATATATAAAGGCTGGATTCATATATGTGGCAAGATGGCCGCTCCCATGCGGTTATGCAGCATAGAACCTGCCTGCTATTCCATAACATCTGCATGGAGTTAAAGCAGTCCTTCACTCTGAATAAGAGCATATCTTATTTGTTTCCCACACCCTGTACATACAGATTGACCACATTAAAAATCATCCTACCTGCATCTACTGCATGTTATGAGCCTTTAAACATCCAAGATGGCGGCTCATGGAACATCCGGCAGCCTGCAAACAGGAAGTGCCTTCTGACTGTGCTGCTCTGCATTCTGGGATTGCTGCCATTTTCCTGACCCCAGCTCTGCTCTGCCTGAGCGAAGCACAGCTATAACCACACCCCTTGTACTTTATCCTATTCTCCTCTCCTCAGTAAGTGTGATGCTTCTGAGTCAAGATGGCGGCGCCCGTATCCTAAAGTCCTGAACAGAGTTGCAGCCCAGTGGGGGAAAGAATAATAAGTAAGTGACTAAAAACGTAAAATATATTAACTTTAGATGCTTTTTAAGGGTTTGGGCTTTTCAATAAATCATGGTGAAGGTCTGGTTTAAGCCCTCTCAAATAGTTTGGCACTGATTACCATAGTGGGGCTTTAGGGGCGCAACTTAACTTACTTAACTCTTTATTTCAGCTCGAATCACTCACAGGACAAATTTCAGCTTATTGTAAGACATATTTTAGGTACTGCAAATATTAACATGCAATTTGAGTGGATATACAGTAAAATTGTAACTTGACTACCACCATGATGTTGTAAGAACTTGCGGGTTATTTACATTTTAGCACAGATCTGGAATTGGACTGAGTTGTGATTTACATCAACTAGATTGCTTAGGTGAAGAAATAATACTCTCAAGCATTAACCAACATAGCAGCATTTTCTTAAAATATGGGGTCAAGTACTGTCTTTGGGGATACAAGTGTACATCAAGCGCAGTTACTTTTCACAACTATGGGTTGCGTTTGGGTGGGGGAATTCCAAAACCAACCTGTGTTGGTCATAAATGAGGTCTAGTTAGGTTAAAAAATAATCTATTTTAAGTAATAAATAAGTTCACCACCAACAACCGAAAGCTTAGACTCTATATCAATGTTACCCAACCCTCTTCTTACCAACAGGTCATGTTTTTTGGCTCTCCACATAGTCGCCTCTATGGCTTCGATGCTGCACTATTTATTTCGCCTGTGAGTCTACAGGGAGATCTGCAAAACATGATCTGTTGGTTGCTCTCAGAGAGAGGGTTGGGGAACACTGCTCTATATTATATATCCACACAGGCAGGACTTTTGTAAAGTTGACATCTAACCCAAATCAATGAACGAGCAGCAATGTAAATATTGTAACCCACACAAGTGGGAATAAGAAACCTGAGAATAATATTACCCCACAAAAACCTGTACCACTTTGTGCCGGGAAAACAATCCTAACCTTCTAATAAATCAAACACAAAAAAGATTATGGTAACTGGCACAAAGGACCTAATGCAGATTATCTCCTGGAATGCATTGTTCTCCACAGTACAGAAACTGGAGCGCTGCGGTTCTCCTCCCTTGCAACCATCACCATGGAAATTTCCAGACCAAGACCTTAATCCACAAAGCAGGCAACCTTACAATGCCCTTTCACTTCCATTTTAACATACTTTCCACCAAGTGCTTAGAATGACAAAAGAAAGCTTGTGTTTGACGTTAATTGCTTTTTTCCAATCCTAAAAAAAGCATCAGCTAACGTTTTCCTTCTAAAATTTTGAAATATGGAATGCAGTTGAAGGCATTCATTTTATTTTTGCATAAAATGGCCAAATATTTCACAAGGATGCAAAAAAAGGAGACACCCTCTTGCAATGCAGCTTTAAAAACAAGAATAAATCATGCTGATAAATGCTTGTGGAGTGACTGTGCCATTCCTTAAACCTTGGGAATGAAATGAAAAAGTATTAGCGCTAGGCCTTAATATCTCCGCCACTGACTCTGGTCTTCAGGCAAGCTTCACTGTATGCTAACGGCTCAAATTCACTTTGAATATATGTGTGCTAGATCCAGGCTTAGAATAATGACTCCCAAGGGCAAACTATAGCCGGCCACACAGCTGCTTTGGCCTCAGTACTGCTATAAATATAATTTCTTTTAAAAGCAAACCTTGAAGAGGAACAAAACCCAGGATTTTAGTTATCCCAGGTTTGGTTCCTGGGATAACCCCCCATCTCGTCTAGTCTAGGGAAACTTCTGGCAGATTTGATTTCTGTCTTGGCATGAAAGGCCTTTGCAGGTGACGGCCTCAGAGAACTCTCATTGATTCCAATGGGCACCTGAGTTCACTATGAACATTTGTATATGGAGGCACCCATTGAAATCAATAGGAGCATTCCGTGCTGAGGCCACGACCACCCACTTCTCATGGGCACGACGGGTGAGAGATGTGCAGCGCAGGAGCGGATGCCAAGTAAAACCGGAGTCTCATGCCTTCAAAGCACATCCGATCTAAAGTCTGAAGGAAAAGTCCACTAAAGCTGACTCTCCCTAAATCTTCAAAAAAGTTGAGCACCAGTGATTTAAAGCGGAACTACTGTGAAAAATAACTGTGTAAAATAACTAGTTCCGCATAACTAGTTAGTAGCATTCCATTCCTCTTCTGTGGCCGTCACAGTGCAGCCTATGAGACCTGCAGCCAGCTCTGATAGGCTCGGTCGCTGGCCACGCTGATAGGCTGCTCACGGTGTTGCTCCCATATGACTAAAAGCAGCCTATCAGCACTGGCCCATCAGTCTGCGTCGTGGCAGCCACGGGAGAGGCCCAGAAGCGATGAGTATCCAGGCGCCCAGTTTTTTATTTTCACAGCAGGGATGTGCAGCGTGGAAGCCTGGGTCCTGCTGCCCCGCAGCTAACTAGTAATGCAGAACTATAGTCATTTTTTACTGTAGTTCCTCTTTAAAGCTGGGCTACCCAACCAGTGGTACTAGTACAACTGGTGATACTCTAGCTCCACTCTGGTGGTACCAAGGCCACTAGGGGTAAAAGTAGAGGGACCTAAAGAACTTTGCTGGGTGACCAAGTTGGGATGACTGCTTAGCTGGCAGTAGAGCTTGCATGCACCAGTATAGGACCCCCACCCTCCCAGAGAAGTTTGTATTAGTGACAGTAGGGGTGGTACTTGAGATAATTAAAAAGTGGGAAGTGGGAAGTGATAAAATGTTAGGAAACCCCCGTTCTAGAGTACTGGTGTTACCTTTAAATTATTTATTCTAGATGCTGTGTGTTTCAGAGCAACATGATCATAAATTAAGTTACGTACAGTAACTAAATAGGAAATTTTTTTAAAAGCAGTCACTTATAATTACAATACAATAGCAATGTATATTCACAATTTACAGAAAACGTTTCCAAAAACATTTTTTTTATTGATTAGCAAACATTGCATTCTAGTAAAAATCCTACAGAAGTTTATTTCACTGCTGGATGTTGATTGTTTATTAAATCTAAGCAAATAAAATGATATTGATTTTTCTGGATAGAGTGATGTATTACCGCCGCTAGGAAAGTCAATTAGAAGGCATGTACTATCTTTATATTTTCCTGGTGCCATGGCTGTTAAAAATGCAGAAAATAAACTCCTGAATGCAAATGTCATTCAAAAGCATAAATTAATGTATACACACACAAGTACAACATGATTCATATATATACTAAAGTGTTTTGTCCTTCTCAGACACATCTGATTTCTTTAACTTTAGGCTCTATTTGCATGTCTATTACTGGCTACTGGAAAGCATTTACAAAGCTTCCCCACACTTGCTTGTTATATTGTTAGGGAGATGTGAACTGCATTCTACCCTCTGTTTGTTTAGAGGGTTTTAAATATGTGGCAGACATCTGACAAGTAAAACATGTGGATGGGCTAGGCCTCAAGAGAAGAGACGCATTAGTGGGAAATGGGAATCGTGAATAGAGAAGCCTATGGTATATTAGAGGGTCAGCTTTTTTTTTAAATGTGTACTTGAAAAGTCAAACTCATGACTTAAAGCGGACCTTCACTCTGAATAAGAGTCTATCTTATATGTTTCCCACACTCTGTACATACAGATCGGCCACATTAAAAATCATCCTACCTGCATCTGCTGCATGTTATGAGCCTTTAAACATCCAAGATGGCGGCTTATGGAAGCCGCCATTTTATCAGGCAGCCTGCAAACAGGAAGTGCCTGCAAACAGGAAGTGACTGTGCTGCTCTGCATTCTGGGACTGCTGACCTTTCCCTGACCCCAGCTCTGCTCTGTCTGAGCAAAGCACAGCTATAACCTGCCCCCCTGTACCTTATCCCACTCTCCTCTCCTCAGTAAGTGTGATGCTTCTGAGTCAAGATGGCGGCGCCCGTATCCTAAATTCCTGAACAGAGTTGCAGCCCAGTGGGGGAAAGAATAATAAGTTAGTGACTAAAAATGTAAAATATATTAATTTTAGATGCTGGGGAATCGTTTTTTAAGAGTTTGGGCTTTTCATTAAATCATGGTGAAGGTCCGGTTTAAGCCTTACCTAAGTAAGTAATGCAACGGGATTGGCGTAACTGGTAGGTTTACCTACAGTCCCTCTCTTTGTATGGCAGGAGTTGGGGGTTTGCCAGTCCTGTAACGTCTTCAAAATGAAATCTGAGGCTGGTTGTATTAATGTTTTTCAGTGTTTCTTGAATTAATTTGTGGACCTACACCCACAAAAGATCATCAGCAATATGCCCCACACCAAAGCAGGGGAGGACCATTTTAAGGGTGCTGTTACTTACTTCAGGGCCATGTATCTGGCCATCAGTGGTCCATTTACAAAGCCACAAGTCGCTTACCTAGTTATGGTAAACGTGCAGGAGGGGTATGTATTTTGCAATTGGATTAGAGTGGACCTTGAAAAAGTCTAAATAGTCTTAACTTCCTCTATATGTCCCAAACACTGGCAGCATGGGGGCACCCCCGATGCATAGAAAAGACCTGCAGGTCCAGATACTTTCCACTTTCCAGGATCCAACAATGAAGCTGAATCAGTGACCATTTATAGCTGTGTCACATGTCCCAGACGAACCTAACAGGGCGCTGGAGCTCATGTGATTGCTAAAACATGGAGGCGAGCATCTCTTCTTTTAACTTTTGCCCCTGAGGAATCATGATTTAGGATGCCCTTACATTTGAAGAAGCCAAAAATCAGACATAGGGCTCTGCATAATGGGGCAAGGAGCACAGTGCATGAAAGCATATCTCCTGTGCAGCTGTTTCCTGTCCCCATCTGTTAGAGCTCTGCTAGAAAAACTAGAGCTCACAGATAGTATAAAACAGGGCTCACTGATAGTATAAGTGAGCGTATAAAGTAGCATAGGTAAACCACAACGCTGCCAGCCTTAGAGTTAACAGGAAGAGATTAGGGTAAGAGTCCACTCTTGGGGGGGTTGGATGAACAATTATAGTGTTTTGTTTATATTTAAAATGTGCCTAAATGGGCTGGCCATGTAGTATAGAAGACCATTTTCTCTCCCCGGGGCATCCCAGTTTGAGATACCCCACTCTGTGAAATGCTCTGGTTTGGCCTTTATACTTGCAGACCCAGCCATCACACACTGCATGCGTGGGTCCCAGCAGCATCCCAATCTGATGCTTGCTTCTGTACCAGGCCCATCTGATTGGCTAGCACAGGCTCACACTCTGTGTCAAGCTCTGTGTAAAATTATACATAGCATAGAACCCACACATGTGCAGTGAGATTGTCGGCGAGGTTAAGGCCCTTATTTAACAAGGGATAGCGCCAGGTAGCGAATGGTGAGCGAACGGTAATGACGCTCACCGCCACGAGAACGCCGGCTCCCCTCCGCAATCACACATTTATCAAGCCGATCCTGCTTAGCGACTGACAGAGCGCCAGATAGCGAATCATTCATCATTATTCCAGCCTCACCCCACAGCGCCAGCGAGCGACCTTGAACAGCGACAGGTATGACCTCTCGCTACCTGGCGCTCTCCAATGCATTTCAATGGAGCAATCTTTAAATATTCATAATTAATTGCTATTAATTTTTTTTTTTTTTTTTTAAATGTCAAAAATTCTGTGACCACTTCTGCAATGTTAGATATTTTTTTTAACGTAAAAAAAAAAAAAAAAAAAAAATTGTGCAGAATTGATATTACAGGTCTGATATTAATGTATTCATATTACAAAATGTTTTGAAAAACATGTTTTTTTTTTTTTCTAAAAATATGGTTGTTTGGGGGTTAAACAAATTACTTTTAACCCATTGCCGCCAGCGCTCTGGGGTTTAAACAAGCATTTCACAGCGCGAGAATTTTTGGAGCGTGATTTGTTAATGAATATGCTGGGAGCCGTTCGCTATGGCCGTTCGCTGTCATGCGCTCCCATACAGCGCGGAACCTGTCAAACAGCGACTCCTAACCCCGTATTCAACATTACCGCACACCGACTGAGTCGCTGTCAACAGCCGAACAACGGCCAAGCACAGCGAATACTAGCGGGCGCTGTGAAAATAACGCTACTGTCGCTCATCTGTCGCTACCTGGCGCTATTAATGAATCGGCCTCCCCATATGCTGGCATTCCCAGGGGTTTCCCACAGCGGGGCATCCCGATTTAGGACAGGACCAAACCCACTTTAAGGCTCTATTTCTTTTAGCACATTAATGGTTAACTTGTTGATGGGTAATGTAGACGCTTGCCAAGCATCACAAACTTTGTACAATTGCTTTCATAAGTCAAGGCCAACATTGCTAACGTATGAAAACTGGCTGATGCCCTTTAGCTATCAGGATTTATCTTTAATTTTGTAAGTGTCACTGAAAAAAAAAAAAAGAAATCATCACCTTCACCTTAGTTTCTTCAGTTTTTAATAAAACTGTCCCAGTGTAGTTTATATCTCTTATAAAATAATAAGTTGTTCCTAATCCTTTATGCCCTCTATTAGCATGTCAGTGTTACATTATCTAGTAACAGCACATAATAAATACGCATGGCAAATAAATCAATTATATATTCGAAATACAAAAACAAAATGTGAAATGACACCTGCCAATGTGCGTAGGAGAACACTAGGGGGAAATTAAATTCCACAGCTGTCATATTACAGATGCCCCCGATAGTGATGAAACACAAGCCCATTTCCTGTTTCACCGGCTTCAAATGTTAAACTTACCCGGCATGAGAACTTATCGAAAATCTCCCAACAAGCTGTCACCTCCTCACATTAAAGCCACAGGAATAAAATGTCACATACTCTGGAGTGCATTTCTTTATTCAAAACAGGCTGATCGCGTTCACTATATTCAAACCAGCATATCCCAAGGTCTGAGTGTTCCTTGCTCCTGGAAACATCAGGGATTAGGTGCTGAAAAGAGAACAAGGGCTGCCAATGATGCTCTCTTCTAAACAATGCTGCTTCCCTGGCAGACAGAATGATTGTCCCCTACCAACCTCTAACAAAGAGGCCGATTCATTAATAGCGCCAGGTAGCGACAGATGAGCGCCAGTAGCGTGATTTTCACAGCGCCAGCTAGTATTCGCTGTGCTTGGCCGGGGTTTGCTTGTTGACAGCGACTCAGTCGGTGTGCGGTAATGTTGAATACGGGCTTAGGGGTCGCCATGCCTCCCAACTGTCCCGATTTTCCCGGGATTGTCCCGATTTTTGAGAAGGATCCCGCGGTCCCGGAACATTACCAAATGTCCCGGGACGCCCTGCGCTGTGACAGCCCAGGGCCGCAATGACGCCGGCGCGAAGATAACTTCCTGGCGCGTGGGGTGAGAGAGTGGGGCAGGCGCACGGGGGTGGGGGGGCGGGCGGTATGCTGGTTTGGGGATACGTACCGTACGCATGCAGGGGTGAAGGCAGCCGACATTGCTGGAGCTGGAGAGCGTGGCCGGGGCGTGACGGGGGCGTGGCCGGGGCGTGACGGGGGTGTGGCCGGGGCGTGACGGGGGTGTGGCCGGGGCGTGGCGGGGGTGTGGCCGGGGGCATGGCTTGTCCCGCTTTCACGTTTTCAGAAGTTGGGAGGTATGGAGTCGCTGTTTCACAGGTTCAGCGTTGTATGGGTGCGCCTGACAACGAATGGCCAGAGCGAACGGCTTGCTGCAGATTCATTAACAAATCACGCTCCGAATTTTTTCGCGCTGTGAATTCCTTGTATAAACCCCAGACCGCTGCCGGCGATGGATTTAAAATAGTTTTTAACCCCCAAACAACCATATTTTTTGATTGTAAAATTATACAAGTTTTTATAAACATTCTGTAATATGAATACATTAATATCAGACCTGTAATATCAATTCTGCACAAAATCATTTTTTTTTTTTCTTTACCTTAAAAAAAAATCCTAACATTGCAGAAGTGGTCACAGAATTTTTGGCCTTTAAAAAAATAAAAAAACCATTAATAGCAATTAATTATGATTAGTTAAAGATTGCTCCATTGAAATGCATTGGACATCGCCAGGGAGCGACAGGTCATACCTGGCGCTGTGATGGGATTAGCAGCAGCGCTGTTCGTTGCAGTCGGCTACATGATGAATCCCGCGCTAGCTGTCGCTCTCGCCGGCGCTAGCCTCATTTAGCTTGATAAATGCGTCATTGTGACTGCCGCCGGGCGTACTTGAGTCGGTAGCCGCCGTTAGCTGGCGGGACCTGGCGCTCGTCAGACACTACCTGGCGCTATCGCTTGATGAATAAGGGCAAAAGTCACTACCCTAGGGCGAGCATGCTTCATGATAAAGCAGACCTCAATTGTCTGTGTACCTAACCCAGATTCCATACATGAAATGAATAAATACTTACCCAGTCCTGTGGATAAGTGCTTTCCTCCCTGGTTGTGTCCGGTATGCATGGCCAAGGCCGGATTAAGTGTGGTGGAGGCCCCTGGGCACAAAAGCTGGTGGAGGCCCCAGATACAGTTTCCTTTTTCCATTAAAATAAAAATCCAGCCAAGTAACTGATTGGTGGTTGTCTGGCACCTGCCTACTTACTGGAATGTCAGATCGAGTCCCTTGTGCGGGTGCGTGCTGCTCGGGAACTCCTGCTTTGCCATTCTGGAGGGGGGTAGTGAAGTCGCCCAGCTGGTCCAGCAGAAAACTGTATGCCCGCATTGAGCTGCCAGCGGCTGTGCTTGGCGGCTTATGCACAGTGAGCGGCCACCGATTGACAGCTCTGCACGCACCCATCACTGTAGCGTTGCTGATGGCGTCATTGCTGCTCTAGACTCTCCGCCCTACCCTGTGGTGGCTTTGGCTACAGGTTCGCAAAAACAAAAAAAGGCTTTCCCAGGCGCAGGGGCCCCCACTGCTGCTGTTGCTGGCCTCACGCCCCATCAGACCAAAGACTGAAAAGCCTCTTGGACCAGACCATAACCCAAAGGTTGGTGGAGGCCCCCTTTGCAGGGCAAGTGGTGGAGGCCCCAGGGCGTGTACCCCTTGCACCCCCCTCATAATCCAGCCCTGTGCTTGGCTCTAGAGCATCACAGGATTATGGGTGACCCATTGTCATTCAATGACTGTGGCCACCTTTGTCTGGCTTCTACAATGATGGGTAACAAATGTGTCATTCATGATCTTTTTTAGCGGAAGTCCAGTGTCCGGTAACACTGCCACCCTCCCCTGGCACTATGGCATGGTGGGGGCTACAAAGATAAAACCCTTACCTTGTCTTGGGTCCAGCACCATTCTCCTGGCGCTCTGTGTCCTGGGCGCCACCATCTTGTGCAGGAAGCACAAAGCAGCTTATCCCACTCAGCCAATCCATTTTTAGGCAGAAGGGAGCGCACACATAGCGGGAGAAAGGCATGGGATTCCCGCTAGGCAAGGGTTTTTGTTTTAACCTCCCCACCCTGCTTCAGTGCCAGGAGAGGATGGCATAATGAAGGAATTAGGGGGCAACTGGACTTACACTTTAAGCAGCCTAGGTAAGATTTTTTTTAATGTCAAATACTAGATAAGGGTAGCGGAAGCAGGAATGGGTATAGTATATGTCCACTGTAATTCCCTCATAATCAGTTTTAAGTTAGTGGCACAATAAGCAAAGGAGCAGCTACATTAAGACTGGCAGCCTGTATTGTTCCTGCTAGCATAAAAAATTAAATAGCAGTCAAAAACAGCCCTGATGAAAGGGGCTGAAAAACAAACACATTTTGCATAATATAAACATATCTATGTCTGCAGTCAAAGTTCCTGTCCTGGCATATGCGAACATCCCCCACTTATCCCCCCTGGGAATGGTGTTAAAAAAGCCAGTTTCAAAGAATATCAAAATCTTAGATTATATGTCAATACCTTATGATCTCGAAGTAAAGCCATTTTCTTGACTTCAATTTCTGGTTTCTGGCTTAGCTGGGAGGGACCTTTCTGTGGGACCACTGGAGCTTCCCATTGCGGCTCATGTCATCTGAGTCCCAACTCAGAAAGGCCTGGTGCGGGTAAGCGCACAGCTAGCACAAGGACTCCAGGAGCAGGTGAGTGAAATGGGTGATCTGGGGGTTTCACACAGCGGGGCATCCTGATGCTGATTGGCTGAGAGGGCAGCAGACCCGAGGATTGGGGACTATCTAGGGGCCTTACATATCAAGCACCATTAAGTATTTAATTTATCATCATCGTCATGCGGTGCATAGAGACAGCGCTCATACCTGATCTCCCATAGACTTCTATAGATGTGTGTTGTAAAAGCATTTCCTTAGTTCCAAATAGCCTAAATAATTATTTTTACATTGGATGTTGTGTTTGTTGCTCACCAAAGCTCCAAAATGTTTTGGCAAACCGAAGCGTCTTTTGCGTTTGCTTTTGTCCTAAAGCACAATGGGGGATGTTGTTTGGATGTACAAATGTAAAACTGCATGGAAATATGCCTCTCTCTACGTCCATATCACTGTTTAGTCACATTGAACACCAAGTAGACTAGACTAGTGCCACTGGTAACATGCATTTATCATTCAGTGCTCACAAGGTAGAGCACCAATTTAGCTGCGCTATTTCATGCTCTCAGGCTGCTGGCCCTTTAACCTTTAGCATCATTTAATGAAAAGCCCAAACTCTTAAAAAACATTTCACCGCATCTAAAATGAATATATTTCATGTTTTTAGTCACTTACTCTTTATTCTTTCCCCCGCTGGGCTGCAACTCTGGTTAGCACTCTAGGACAGTGGAACTCAACTGGCGGACCGGGGTCCGAATGCGGACCTCAGCACCAGATTTCTGTATCCCTGCCAATGACAGTCCTGCACTCAGTTGCTTCTGTGTTGCCGTGCTCAGTGCTACCTCCTTTACTTGTTACCAGACCTTATTGCCAGTAACATTTTTTCAGGCCTAGTCCACCCTTGTACACAGTCTGCACAGAATGCTCAGAAGGGTAAAAGCAGTGTGCCGTGGGCCAGAGCTGTAGGTTCTGTAGGGCAAAAAAAAATTCCTGTTTTTTCCTAGTGCCCAGTAGGGTTCTTGGGGTAGGGGCAAGCAGCCTTTTTAGCTTTGCCAGTGGAATCTTTAGCCCCACCACCCAGTGAGCTGATTTCTAACTATCGCACGACAGCCCCCCGTCTGGACCTTCACCTCTCACGGATGGATGCCTGTAATTGAACCTTTACAAGAAGTAGTTGAGTACCCCTGTTCTAGGATAAGGGCACCTTCATCTTGCCTCAGAAGTGTTACATACTGAGGAGAGGATAGGGGACAAAAATGCAGGGAGCGGGGTTGTAGCTGTGTACACGGTGGGGGAACCATAGAAAATGCTCTTATTCAAGGTGAAGGTCCAGTTTCAGGAGGAGGTGAAAAGCGCTGACTGTAGTACTTCATAAATTGGGCTCTAGGTGTAGACACCACAGTGACCACATGGCGGTCACCCAATCACTGACTCTCCCCCTGGAGCCAAGCATTTTGGTCAACAATAATGTAACTGGCACATTTCTGGCCCAGACCTCTGTAAGAAATGATAGTGGGATTGATTCATAAAAAGCTTTCCTCATATATAACCCTGGAATCACCTGATCAGTGTGCAACTGCACAGTGGTGGAAATACAACTGATACAAATACATGTAGGAAAAACAAACTGAACCTGAGAAAAGAACATGAATACAGCCCACTACCAACAAATAATAAGGTTAGTGCTGGGTGGAGACCATTTCTTGCCTAGAGCCTAGAGTTTAATATAGACACCACTTCCCATTAAAAAAGCCTTTCCCAGCCTGTAATTACCCTTATTTATAGAACCACAGAAATGCTTTCCTCTCATTTAGACACAGTAAGGCGTTGCTAGTGACAGTGTCATGACACACTACAACTCAGCAAGTCTCTGTCACACAGATCACACTCAGAAAAGCTGAGGATGACAGGATATGATGGGAGATGCAGTTCCCCAACAGCTGGGAGAGTTCTCAATCTTTCTTTACCTTGTCAAGAAATAAGTATATATATTATGTTTTTAATGTGTTTTAATATTTTTAGTAGAAGTGGTGCTGCACACAGTTGTAAAACTTTGGGAGGATCACAGCAATAAACCAATTATAATAGCATTGCAGTGAGTAAAAGTATCTATACAGATCAACATCATTGCAATAGTAAGCAATAGTGGACAGGCCAATAGAGTTGAGTTGGTCTCCCCAGTAATATCACAATGGCACAAACCTGTCACCCCCTGATGCTTTTTCCTTCCAGTAAAAGCTTGGGTGCAATTTTTTTTTGATGGAGGAATTTTTCTCAGTAGTCCTTTTGCAATAAAGAGACATCCCAGGCTTCAGATTAAATGAGTCTGCTTTCTACTCTCCCCAATGCTGGCTGTAAGGGGCCACAGCTTTCATTTATGCATTATTCAACCTGCTTTATATTTCTTAATAAGCCCTAATGAACCCTCCCCCTTCTTCCGGGCCTCCTGAGCAGCAGAGCATGACTCAATACACGTCTCAATGTAAAGGCGAGAATGGTGAGTCAGCACAAGCGAGCACAGTTCAATAGGTTATATTATATAGGGCACTGGTTAATGAAATATGCTGTCCCTTATAGCCAGCATGGGACAAGCAGCCTGATTCAACCATTTTCATTAAATGGCTCTTTATTTAAAAGAGCACTAGCAAGAAAAAATGGTCTAATTATAATAATCCACAAAATGCTAAATAGAAAGATGAGGGGGTCACCTAACACCTTGCATAAAAAAAAGTCAAATTTGCTTCTTACTCTTAATTGAAGAAAGAAGACAGGCATTGAAATCACCTCTTTATAAACCTGTCACCCTGGAATTTTATTCCTGCCAGAAGGTAACTGCAATCTTGGCATTTTCTTTTATAAATTGGGGTGTATAAGTAGCTCCTCCTCTCACTATCCAGCATGTTTATAGAAATGTTTAATATCAGGTGATTTTGTGATACAGTTCATTTAGTATTACTAGCAATATCCTGTCCTTCCCTGCCTTTGCATAGTATGCTGCGGCTTGTAGTCCAACAATAGCTGGGCCTACACAGGTTGGATAAGGCCAGGGTTGAATTTGGCGTTCACGTTGCCCTAGGCACTTTACATGCTTGCGCTCCCTGTTGTTAGGTTAGGACACAAACTGTGGATTTAAAAGAAAAAGTGTGGATGGGGGAGTGGGTGCAAGCAGGGCTTTATTTACCATTAGGCAACCCTAGGCACGTGCCTAGGATGGCAACCTGGAAGGGGGGGGGGACACTGCCCTTACTACTATAGTAAAGAAAAGAACTAAAAATCCCATAGCCAGAACATTAATGTCTCCTAACAAATGGGGGTAATGGGTTGAACACAGGCCAGAGCATCTCCCCTCCACTGGTGTGATCATGTGATTCCTGTACGTCAGAATGCAGTAAAAGATGGAACATGCTTGTCTGCTTCTCTGCATTCCCCCCCCCCCCCATGCCCTCTTCCACATACATTCTCTGCATCTAGCCCATTGCATCCTTTCCCCCTACACACTTATTTTATATGGACCGTTACCTAACTTAAAAAAGGGGGCGCAAGCACTTAAAGTGCCTAGGGCACCATGAACACCTAATATGGCCCTGGGTGCAAGGGGTTAAACACATTTTTCACAAAATGGATGTTGTTCCTACTGCAGGGGGCATCCCCACCTCTTCCCACCCATTACTCCACGAAGATTCCGGGAAATCTTACCTTTCTCTTTGTTCCCCCAGCGAAATCAATTGCTATGAATGGCCGCCGCAGTCACATGGTTGCTGGCAGCTGGATACCTGAGAAGCCTGAATATCTTGTGTCTGCAGAAGCCAATCACTGCACTCTATCTTGCTGTGGGACCAAGTGAAAGGTAACATTTCTCAGGTTTGATGGGGGTATTATGCAGGGGGGCATCAGTGCTAGGAACAATGGGTTTTGTTCCGGTTTAAATGCAGAGCATGTGTGTATGTTTGTGTGTGGAGGGGAAAAAGTACAAGGGGTAAAATGCAGAGGGGCAGGTGAGTATATTACATCTTACTGGCTTCCTGCCACACAGTAGTCACATAAACACAGTAGTCGAGGAGAGACATTCTGGGCTTCATGCAACCCATCGCCCCCCCCCCCCCCCCCTACACACACCCTTCGTTGGCTGAGGTGGGGAACTTGTTAGAGGGCATTCAATTAACTGAAGAGAGAGAAAGTCAGCCTCACTGGTCATCCTTCGCCTGTATTTACTCCACAGAATGGCTTGAGAGTGCTCAATCCTCCATTAAATCATTTGCAACTATACTTTTATTTCAGTATTTTTTACTTTAGCATAAATGGCAGTGCCCCCATGCAGGTAGCCACCCTAACCACAGGCCTAGGGTCGGAGGAGTAGCTAGGCTTTTTGGCACCCGGGGCAAAGATTCGAAATGGCGCCCCCCCATCTGTGCTCAGGCCCCCCTTTAGCACCCCTCTGACCTACTGCACCTGAGGCACGTGCTCCCCCTTCTCCCCCCCTAACTACGCCCCTGCCTAGGGTTGCCTAATAAGAAATATGTCCCTGGGTAAGGCTGTAATAGACTTGTGTAGACCAAAAAATAATCATTTTTTAGAAGCAAAGGGAAAAGATGCCGACTAGAACAGCGAGGCCTAACAACTGTGCCTGCCCCTGTCCACCAGACTATAAATTGTGTAAAGCTACAGATGGCCTGACTCTCTTTCCAGGATGCACATACAATACATTAATAGATGAACCATTCTAATTATGGTAATAACTAAGAACGGAATATATTACAAATAATGTAAAAAGCAATGGCTGGAACATTGAAAAGGAAATACAGAGAAGAAAGCGAGGCAGACCACGCTGCACACATTCATCATGCTGCAACCACAGCAGAGTAGAGAAGTTTATCCACCCTCATCCAGGGAAATGGCTGGGGTTAGCGGGTGAGCTCGGCGACTTCTCCTTGAGATATATGCGGTTACAGTGGCTTGTTTAAATCACTTCTCCTACTAAGGATGTTGGGGGCTATTGAACACTTCAAATGAGGAACAATGGCCACCGGGTGAATGATGGTCTTCCCCTAGGAGAGTCACGGATGACTTTTGTGACTTCTCCTTTCATCCTCATTTTGTGGAGGGGAGAACAAGACACAGAGACAGAGAGAAAATAAAAGCAGGAAGCAGTCAGCACATTATGGCTTACAGACTGCAAAACCTGGAGGCAGACTGTAAGTAATCCCCACGGCTCGGCTGGCTCCAGTTTAAACACCATGGACAGTACTCAGCACAGAAGCAAGAACTGAACCGAAATGAGCATTGAAAGCGCAAGGAAAATGAGGCTCGGGGAAGAGTGACAGAAACAGAAGGTAAGATGACGGCAAGACAGATGCACACGGGAAAACACCAGAATTTAAAAAACGATCTGCTTAAAAAAAAAAAGGCAATTAAAAAGGAAGCATGTTCTGAAAGCAAATGCAGCAACATGGCTTCAAAGCAAGCAAACCTAGATAAAATGGGCAATAAATAATAAAGCGACTGATGAAGGGATGAAGTGTCTCACAATACCACTCCCACCTCCTTATTGTGTAAGATCACACAAAGAATTTCCCCATGCCTGTCTTACACACAAAGGGGACATTAGCCTTTGGACCTCCGCACCACGGATAGGGAAAGGCGTCCACCATCAACCCATGAGCATATTTTTATGGGAATAAAAGAAGGAAAAGGCCATTCAAAAGAGAAAATGTAAAGGTAATATAGAGTTAAAGAGAGATCTAAATAAAGGAGATCATTCGTGCTGCAGTTGCCAGTGACTTTCACCGAGCTATGATTTTATGATTATAACTATTATTATTTTGTGACGTTTACGAATATAGTCAGCCTTCTTTATTCCATCTGAAATGAAACACTCCAAAGGTGCCTATCAAGGAAGCTTTTAAATGCACTGCCGGCATATTTGTTTCCCTCGGGGGCAGCTAAACCAGATTGTGTTGTAATCCTTTCAATTGCCATGGTGACACAAGGGCACTTGTGGTGTTTGGTTACCCCATGGGCTTACGAGGTGGCACTACAACGAGATGAGTTGCACGCTTCAAAGTATAGTAAGGGTGACAAGCATGCAAAAAGAAAAAAATACAAACCAACAAGCTGACAGGAGATATACGGGAAATCATGTAAATGCCGAGCAGATTGGGAAAAACAAGTTTTACTGCAGCGGGATATATAATATGGGGTATCATGTTCACTTGTGTTCCTCTGGTGCCCGCCTTGCTCTTTAAAGCATGTCTTGGTGTAATCAGGGATGCATGTGCTCTAGGCTGATGTGTTCTAACAGTTCACATATGCTGATTAAACTCTATATGGCACCCCAGAATGATGCTAACCCTACCACCCATGGAGGGTGCTACTGAAGATCAGGCACATTACCATAATACAGGAGGCAGCCTTTAAGTATAACTCCAGACACAAAACCTTAAGATATTGTGCCTACACGCCTGGCTCTATCCAAATGTCTATGAGAATAAATCTATAGTGGAAATAAATCTTGATTCACCAGCTTCATTGACTGTCAGACTAATAGCAGGTGTGTGGGAGGTTCTTGTTCATACCTCAGGGGCATATCGTGCTCATTACAAGTTACTGACCCCCAGAGGCCTACCAGCAAGTCAAAGGTTACATAAAGGTTCCTCAGACAACACAGAAAAAGCTTGGGTAGCTCAATGCACCGCACCCTGGGTTCCCCATCTAGATGGCTGCTGATCCAGACACAAGTACAAATCAAACCCTGGTCCCGTAGCATTCCAGATCAGCAGGCAGGACACATAAGATGTACAGTGATCACCATACAATGCTGGCAGGAGCGACACAAGACTGCCAAAAAGTGTTTCAGGGATCCATCATAACAGTGATAAAAGGGTAAAAAATACCTGGTGATCAGTAACAGCACCAAGAGTTACATATGAAAATATGATGGTCACTCATTATACAAATAGGGATAAGAGATAAAAGTAACGTTGAACGCGCACAATAGAAAATAATCAATATAACTATATTCAGGAGGAAACAGAGAGCATGGGGACTCACTATTGAAAAATAAAGACGGGTTACGACTAAATAATAGGTAAAATAAAAGGCAAATACATGATCATGATCAAAATAAGGATACACTAGTGAGGGCCCAATAAAATATTGTAATGAGAAATAACTACAGATTAGTACATGGCACCAGTCTTCACGTACCAAGAAGTGAGACTGGGTCATGACACGAATAATGATCAGGTTACTGTATATTCATGATAAAAGGAATGACAAGAGCATAATAAGGATACAATCCACTAGCAGGGCACAATAAAATAAATACTGTGATCAGACAAAATAAACAATCATCAGGACCTTACATTGCAGAGAGGAACAGGGGCAGTAGGCTTTACATACCAGGAAGTGACATTGGATCATGATACAAATAATGATCAGGGCACGTTAATGAAAAAAAGAAAAGACGAGAGCACAAAAAGGACACAATCGGTTAACAGGGAATGATAAAATGAATGCTGTCATTAGATAAAATAAATAGTGATCAGGACCTAAGATTACAGAAAGGAACAGGGCACCTGGCTTCACACACCAAGAAGTGAGAAGGAGCACATGACTGGGTCATGATACACATGATGATCAGGGCACGCTCATGATGAAAGTAAAGACAAGAAAACTATAAGAATGCAATTAGCTAACAAGGCACAATAATAAAAATATGCAGATTCAGAAAAAAAAATAAATACTGGGTACATCCATGATGGAATTTGGGAAAAGAGCCCAGGGAAGATACATGTCACTTATAGAGATAAAGAAATATTAGGATTTGGCAAATAAATATATACAGTACAATTATTAATCAGTCCCTAAGGCTAACAAATGTATTAAGGCACAGGGAGCCAAATGGCGATGACATGAAGTGCTCAGGAAACATACTTGGTCAATAGAAATGTAAGTAAAAATAGAGATAATAACAGAAATAATAAATACTTAGGATATTGGGATGATAATAAATAAGCCTAGTGGAAGTAACATGGCAATGAAGAGTAAGGTGTATAATAGGAGAGGTGCTTGGTAAACGTTCTTGATCAATAGAAATGCAAGTAAATATCACAACAAAACAAATATTGGGCAATGGGACAATAATAAGACTGTGTGCTGTGACAATAATAACTACGACTGGGCATTGGGACAATGATATCTAGGACTGGGCATTGGGACGATGATATATAAGGCTGGGCATTTGGGACAATGATATATAAGCCTGGTGGGAGTAACATGGCAAGGGGGTGTTAAACTGGTCACAGGCAGAAGACTGGTTGGAAAAATAAGGATAAATCTATAAGTAAAACAGGATACAGTAAGAACACATAGATGAGTATGGGGAACATAAATATGGGAAAATGATCAGTATGATTGCAAGTGATGGGAGCCATGGGATAGAGGCATCAAGTAATGGGGCCACAAGGGAGAGGAAGCTAGAGATGGGGCCACGGGATAGAGGCATCTAGTAATGGGGTCACAGGGGAGAGGAATATAGTGATGGGGCCACAGGGAAGAGGCATATAGTAATGGGGCCACAAGGGAGAGGAATATAGTGATGGGGCCACAGAGAAGAGGCATAAACTAATGGGGCCACAGCGGAGGGGACTCTAGTGATGGGGCCACAGGGAAGAGGCATCTAGTGATGGGACAATAGGGCAGAGGCATCTAGTGATGGGGCCACAGGGAGAGGCATCTAGAGATGGGGCCACAAGGAAGAGGCATCTAGTAATGGGGCCGCATGGTAGGGGCATTTAGTGATGGAGCCACAGGGTAGAGACATCTAGTGATAGGGGTCACAGGGTAGAGGTATCTAGTTATGGACCCACAGGGAAGAGGCATCTAGTGATGGGGGCAACAAGGATGAGACATCTAGTGATGGACCCACAGGGAAGAGGCATCTAGTGATGGGGGCCACAAGGGTAGAGGCAAATAGTGATGGACCCACAGGGAAGAGGCATCTAGTGATGGGGTCAAAGGGTAGAGGCATCTAGTGATGGGGGTCACAGGGAAGAGGCATGTAGTGATGGGGGTCACATGGAAGAGGCATGTAGTGATGGGGGGTCACAGGAAAGAGGCATCTAGTGATGGGGGTCACAGGGAAGAGGCATCTAGTGATGGGGGTCACAGGGAAGAGGCATCTAGTGATGGGGGTCACAGGGAAGAGGCATCTAGTGATGGGGGTCACAGGGAAGAGGCATCTAGTGATGGGGGGTCACAGGGAAGAGGCATGTGGTGATGGAGCACCATGGAGACACACATGGCTCTTGCAGTCAGTCCTGGTGGTGGGGGGCTCTTACCTGGTGCAGTAGCAGGGTGAGTAGCAGCAGTAGCAGGGTGGGCAGCGGGGCCCCGTGGCTGCGGAGGCTCGGGCACATGATGACAGCAGTGGAGAGATGGGGGAGACAAGTGTCCCGGCGCTATACAGCTCTTCCTGTGTCGCAGCAATGTGAGGAGGGGGCGCTGCAGCCAGTACACACTCGGGGGCTCTCCTGTGGCAGATGCCAGCCACCCCCCGGGAGGAGCAGAGCTGGATGCTGGATCCCCGTTACATCCACAGCCCGGGGAGGGCTCCTCTGCTGGCCGGCGGGGTGACGGGTGATGCTGGTGGCAGGTGGTGGCGGCGGGTCCCGGGTGCCCGGCTTCTCCTCTGTGGTCCTCACACTGCTCCTCTCCCAGCAGCAGCAGCAGCAGCGGCAGCATCACACGGAGCTCCTCTCCTCCCTCCCTCCCTCCCTCCTCCTCCTCCTCCTCTCACACTGATAACAATGCAAGGCGCTGGCTGGATGGAGCCCGGCATCCCCGCATCCCCCTAGCTGTGCCCTCTCCTGCCTGCCAGGGCCACCATCCTTATACATCACTGTGGGTTCACATTGTGCACTATACAACCAGGTAGGTTGGGGTTGGTCCCTCTCAGAGTGGTGTCCCCGGGGTCTTATGGTGTTGCCCTGTGTGACATCCTCTGGAGGGGTGCCAAATGCGCCTTGTTGTTTCCCTTTATAAGATTTCTTTTTTTGTGTGCAGATTCGAGTTTACTATACAACCAATGGAAGATATACAGCATCCCTGTCATCTCACCCAAGACAAGTTCATAAAGTGGACCAAAACCCAGGATTTGCACCCCCTCCACCTTTAAAGACATACTTCAGGCAAAGGTAATTGTTACACGGTTGCGTTGCGCTACATTTGACGCTGTCCTAAACTGATTTCCGAGTTTAAATTGAAGAAGAATTGGCAGAGAATATCGATGTTTCACCTCATGATTTCTCTTGTGATACTGCATAATAATCAGCTTGATGGGTGGGGTCTCTAGAACTTGCTTCAGACACCCTGGCTATGCCTCTCTGCTTTCCCCCTGTTGCTAGGTGACATTGGAGCCCAGACCAGCACTCCCAGAAACACATGGCCACAATACCACTTCCAAAGTGCATGTGCACACTCCCAAATGTGCTTGTGCGCACTCCCAAACAGGTAGGTGGGTGGGTAGATAGGTGTAGGTAGGTAGGCGGGTGGGTGGGTGGTTAGGTAGGTACCACACTCCAAAAACTGGTGGGTAGGTGGATTGGTAGGTGGGTGGCTGCGTGGTTAGGTAGGTGGGTTGCTGCGTGGTTAGGTAGGTGGGTTGCTGCGTGGTTAGGTAGGTGCAGGATCGGCTCCAGGTTTATGTGGGCCCTTGGGCAGCATGGTCTCAGTGGGACCCTTTGTAGTGAAGAGTCACATCACTGAGGGATGTCCCAAACCTTGATGCCCACTAAGGATCATGCTATTTGGACCAAAACTTTAGTTCTGGTCTACTTTGAAGCGCACCAAACCCCTTTATACCTTACCTCAGAGTTTAAATAAATCTAGATTCTCCTGATTTTGGATGCCCCTGTGTGTCCCTCCCCCCCCATTGTTCATTACTTTCCTGGAACTGGTGAATGCACTGTGGGGTCGCCAGTTTGAATTAACGGCCAAACCAGGGGGTTCTTTCACAAATAGGGGCATCCCAAATTGAGATGCCCCTGTAAAGCGGACCAAAGCTCATGGGTGGTATTGCTTGCATAGTGGGTATCCCAGGGGGTTTCACACAGTAGGGTATCACAGATTGGGATGCTCCAGGGATAGGAAATAAGCTGTGGGTGGGCAACTTAAAAGCAGAACAAAACCCAGCACTTCCTCCCCTGGAATCTAAATTGAGATGCCCCGTTGTGTGGAACCCCCCATTCAAAGAGATGTGGGCACTAGCTGTGGTGGTGCCCTCCCAGTCCACTGCCGGTCAAGCGCCGTCGCACACATCAAAGGCCGGCACTGTCAGTGGGCCCCGCCTTGCCAGGTGCTGACGCCGGCCCTGGGTAGATGGGTGGGTAGGTAGTCAAGGGGACTGGGTAGCTGTCAGCAACTCCCAGCCCCCCTCAGCACCTTCAGCAGCAGGGGGCAGGCAGTGGATGTGCATGCAGCCTCCCCCCACCACACATTCTGACAGGGCTCTAGTCTCTGGCAATGGAGGGGGGGGTGAGAGAGACGGAAGGGGGGGGGGTCACCGCTGTTCTCTCCCAGCATCAGCTGGGAGAGAAAGGAGGAGGGAGGCAGATGCTGCTCATTCAATACAGTGACAGCAGTGCACAGCCACACTATCAGAGACTGGATTTCCACTTTAAACTGGACCAACAGCCTGGCATATTTGAAAAAAAAAACTTTCTTGCATGATGCTGAAGCATTGTCAGCACTTACATTTGCTTCTGCACCCACTCAAAGCTGAAACGCCACCTGACAGATTTTCTTCTGGTAGTGGCTATTTGGGAGCTTCCTTTCCTAGCATCCCAATTCAACAGACATAACCCCACAATGCATAGCGGCAGAAACTTCCTGATTGCATTTTGTTTGTAAAATTGACTATAGCGGGTGTTAATTAAAGTCAAATGATTTTTTATGTGCAGCAATCTGAATTACCGTATATACTCGAGTATAGGCCGACCCGAGTATAAGCCGAGGCACCTAATTTTACCCCAAAAACCTGGAAAAAGTTATTGACCCGAGTATAAGCCGAGGCACACAACACAGCACACAATACAGCACACATACACACACAAGGCACACACAGCACACAACACAGCACACATACACACACAGCACACATACAATGCACACAACACACACACTCACCAGTTCAGCTCCTGCAGGATCTTCAGCGACTTCCAGCGACGGTGCGGGAGAGAGGACGGCGCGGGACGACGGCATGGGTCCGCAGGGCAGAAGAGCCGCCTCAGAGGCTTCAGAACTCGGCGGGGAGATCAGTACACCCAGCGCGAGGTGGGTGTACCAAGATGGCGGCCGGCGCGCTCCGCGCCGCCACGTCACGTCGCGTCACTGAGGCCCGGTCCGCCATCTTGGTACACCCACCTCGCGCTGGGTGTACTGATCTCCCCGCCGAGTTCTGAAGCCTCGGCGTCTCGTCTGCCGCATCGGAGGCTCTTCTGCCCTCGCTCAGGTAAGTCTGACTCGAGTATAAGCCGAGGCTGCTTTTTTCAGCCCAAAAAGTGGGCTGAAAAACTCGGCTTATACTCGAGTATATACGGTACCCCAAAGAGGGATGTATATGTGTTTAAGTAGAAGCATTTAGTGGTGAATTCCAAAGCCAACAACAGGGTTTGGTATACCCCAACAAAAAATGTCAATGTCTCAATGTCAAAAACAAAGAAAACCGCGCTGCCAATCCTACAGAACAAGCTCAACGTGTTATAAAGGATCCCCACCCTTTAAGCCAACAGAACATACAAGATAATAAAACACAGAGCTATAAATGTGAACCAAACACACATCTTTCAATGTGAAAAAAATCAATAAACAAATAAATTCATAAAAAAGTCCATAAGCGTGATGACATCCAGTGAAAAATGAAGTGACATTAATCCTCCACCATCTGTAGTGAACTCTTACTAGAGGGACTTCAAATCAAAAGCTTGTAAACCAACTCCTTCATCCTCCACAGCCATCCAATATGGGCACCCGATATAACAAACAGACATATTGAAATGGGGAGCTCCACAAATTCAAGACGTTATTTCATACAAAGGAGATCATGAGGTGTGCTCCGCATGGTATAATATGTCACTCCAAACATAGGGACCATATATGGGGATGAAAAAAGAAAAAATCTAGTGCAACACCTCTATAATCAATGAACGATGTTTAATAAGATGAATGCACTCACAAAAATAAAACGTATATCAAGCAATAAAAGCAACAAGCAACAATGTCTCAATGTCAGTTGTAATTAGTGATAAACGAACCCGAACCGCGAGTTTGTGCCCCCGAACATAAAAATCAGCCAAAAATCTGTGTTTGGGTCGCTGTTCAGTAAAGCTGGTTAATGGGCTGCTGACCTTAGCTGCTGACATTGTCCTCACTTAATGGGGGCGGCTATCTTATTGTAGCCTCGGCGGTGGACATTCTGTGAGAGGGAAAAATGCAGACCTTGATCACCGGCTCAGGTAACTGTACATTTCCTTCCTATCTGCTGCACACACTGCATTATGTTAAAGGGCACCCCTCACTCATCGCCACCACCCATCCGCCGCCGCAATTTTATTTTGTTTAACAGTCCACATCTGATTCTACGTCTGGTGGCCCCTTGACAGGTGGGCGCCCTGTTACCCACCTGCCAGTCGCCCCTCATGTGTATTTCTTGGGTCACCAAGTTTGCGACTTCATTGTCTTCAATGAGGTTTGGGTAAAGTCCAGGTGCCTGAACCAAGCTTTTGTTTAAGGTTCAGCAAAACTTGGCTTGGCTTGACACTATGCTGTACACACATCAACTTCTTAGACATTGGGATTTTGACAGTTCTAGTCCTTGCCCCCAGGGCACCCCGGTCCGGGATGACCCTCTGTGTGAAACCCCCCAGGAAGCCCAGTCCAACTCAACTTTCCCCATTCTTAAAACGCATGCGCAGCTTCTAATCCAATCAGTGCGCTGGGATCCGCTCATGTCCACTCATCTAAGACTTCAGCCGACAGCTCCGGCAGCCGCATCCCCACTCTTCTCTAACAGCGAGCGTGCCTGTGATGGCCATTCATAATTGCCTGGATCGGGGGAGTAGGTGAGTTTATTGTTTATTGGGCACCCCTGGGGGTTTCACACAAGTGGGGTATCCTGAATTTAGATGCCCTGGGGGTCGGGAATCATGCTATAAGATTCCAAGGCTATCAGCTATTGGTTTTGGTCCCCATTTAAAGGCGGCCATCAGGTCATTGAGGTTCTGGGGTACAGGGTTATGAACCTCTACACAACAACTTAACTGATCACATAGGTTTTCTTTAGGATTCAGGCCTGGAGATCACTGTGCAGACCACTCCACTTGAGATACTGCACTCTCCAGCAGCAGTTCCCTAATAATTCGAGCTGGAGCATTGTCATTCATTAAGATAACTTAAAGTGGACCAAAACCCACTTTTTTTTTTTTATTGTTTTTATTGGGGTTTTCAACATAGCTACAATGTACATAATACAACATTGTTACATAGTTATTATGGCATATCAGAAAAATAAAGCTTTTACGATGACATATGAAACCATGGTTTTCCTTTTCTATATCAAACAGTGGATTATAATTTATCATCATAAGTTACCCATGTGATTGTTGCGTGCACTCTTGTCTACCCCATGGATTCACTTTGTCAAGGTTAGGGCTGCGACACCCCAGCGACATTTCTCCCAGTAAGATCCACCGGGTTATCTCCTACCATCGTTCTAGTCAGATACCATGTGGTGTCTCTAAATGTTTGATATAATTTCTGCTTGACTTCTATATGTAAGGTGTCAATAAAGCTTTCCCACGTTTTGAAAAAATTGGGCATCTTTTTCTCCTTGTCCAATGTTGCGTCTGTCCAATCAAATTTAAAAACCTGTTGTAACTTTTCCATGAAGTGTCGGAAGGAGGGGGGGTTGGCACCAATCCAATTCTGGAGATTGACTTTTTTTGCAACCGCTGATACTATCAGTATTAACCTTTTAGTACTGCTATCCACTCTCAGGGTGACTGAATCTATTGAGCCAAATATTTCCCATTTTGGTGTTAAAGGTAAATAATTTATCAATTTCGTGGTCATGTATATATGTATTGTTCTCCAAAATTGGTTGATGACGGGGCATTCCCATAGACAGTGGTATAGATTTTCCCCCTCCTCCCCACACTTTTTACATTTGTCTGAATCCGATAGTCCCATCTGTACCGATCGGGCGGGTGACACATAGTTGTAATGATATAGTCCGAGGAGCATTTCCCTATATGTAGAGGCCTGTAAAGTTGCCTAAGAATATTTGTACATTCTTAGCAGATCGTCAATTTCTAGCTCCGGGAAGTGAGTGCACCATTTGATCATCCCTGTATTGAGTTCCTCATATTGTAATGGCTGTCTTAAGAAATTATAGTGTAATGCTATAGCTCTACAATTCGGTGGGGTCGTGTTTTAAGAGTGTGTCCAGTTAATTGTCCCAGTCCCTAGCGGAGAATTTTTTAATTGTTTTTTTTACATACGATGATATTTGGAACCATGCAAAAGTATGTGAGGCCATAAATGGGAATTTTTCTTTGAGTTCTTGGTAGGTGAGCATTGTCTCTCTACTTGGTACTAATAGTTGTCTAATTTGAGTGATTCCTGCCCTTTCCCAATCTGTATATGGGCGTGTCGTGTCCCCATTTAAGAAATCTAAATTTCCCATTATGGGTAGAAGCGTAGATGAGTGGGGGTTCAGATTGTGTCTTTTCCTTAATTTTTGCCAGAGTTCCCAGATAGACATTAATAGTGGGTTCAAGGTAACGTGTTCAGGTAGCATCGCTTTGTGCATGTGTATTAGGTAGGTTAGTTTGATATTTGGTATCATGTTTTGGTCTAACTGCGGGTTTGTGTATGTTTGAGTATTTTTAATCCAATCTCTTAATACACCAAGTAACGCTGCTGCATTATAATTATAAAGGTCTGGTAGGTTGACTCCAGCATTCTCCCTAGGCTGCTGCAACACCCTTCTGCTTATTGTTGTCCTTTTCTTAGCCCAGATGAACTCTCTGAATTTTTTGTTTAGTTCCGTAATCTCCTTATCTCTTAAGAGTATAAGGAGCGTTTGTATATAGAATAACAGCTTTAGAAATGCGATCATTTTTATTAGGGAAACACGACCCAAATATGAGAGTGTCAAACTGGACCAGGTTTGCAAATCCTGTTGAATTTCTCTTATTACGGGTTTAATGTTGATGTCATAGAGTTTTTGCTGGTTTTTAGGCAGCAAGACTCCCAGGTATTTTATATGCTGTTTATTCCACTTAAATGGAAAATTGTTCCACCAGCTGGGCTTTGTGCATCTGCTCAGGTACAGGGCAGCTGATTTTTCTAAGTTTATCGATTAACCTGTAAGCGAGCCAAATTGGGCTATAATTTCCAGTATCCGTGGTAGTGTGTTTTTGGGATTTGCAATATACAAGAGGACATCGTCTGCAAAGGCTGTTATCTTTATCTCCTCTTCTCCTACCTTTATGCCCTGAAATGCAGCTTCCCCTTCCAATAGTCGAAAGAGTGGATCAATGGCCAAGTTAAACAATAATGGTGAAAGGGGGCATCCCTGTCTGACTCCCCTACCCAGTGAGATGTTGTCCGTGAGTTGCCCGTTAACTATTAGTCGGCAAGTTGGTGCCCTGTCAAAACCCACTTTTTTAACTTGCATCCGCTGAATTGCTCTCTAATCCCAGATAATGGCGTCTGTTTTATCTGTAAAGCTCCGTCTCCTTCATTCATTGCCATTGTTGTGTGTGGCAATGATATTATTGCCACACCTATGCAATGACTCATCATCTGTCATCACACAGAGAGGGGCAGAAATTGTTCCAGGACAATTTGAAAAGCAAAAACATCCTTTTCTAGTTCCACACCCTAAGAAGGGAATATCAGCAGAGGCTTTGGCCAAATGTATTTCATAAGTTTGGGGGTTTTAGTCCACTTTAAGGCCTGTTCAAGTAGTATGGACTTGTCACTGTACAGTACCATTCACTAAGTGTAAGCCAATTCTCATACCTCCCAATGGACCCGATTTGGGTAGAACCATCCTGGGATCGTGCTGTGGTCCTGTTGTCCCACACCTCTTCCATGTGTCCCTTCATCGTCACTGCCAGCCCCAAGTGTGCATACAAGCTCACATCTTCCCTGGGGTGGCACTGGCTGCTGACTTTTATTTCATTGGCGGTTCAGTAGGTGGGCAGAAGTCCAGAAGGAAGGAGCCTGCCCAGGTCCTGCTCAGATGCAAGAAAGAAGAATGTGGTGAGAGGTAAGGTGTCTGTGTGTGTGTCCTGCCCAACATTCTGGGGGAGAGAGGGGGATGGAGGGATGGGTAATGGAGAGATGCCCGTCACTGGCTGTAATGGAGGGATGCCAGTCACTGGCTGTAATAGAGGGATGCCCGTCACTGGCAGTAAAGGAGGGATGCCGCTCACTGGCTGTAATAAGGGTTACCCCTCACTGGCTCTAATGCGGGATGTCCCTCACTGGCTGTAATGAGGGATGCCCTTCACTGGCTGTAATGAGGGATGCTCCTCATCGGCTGTAATAGAGGAATGCTCCTCACTGGCTGTAATGAGGGATGCCCCTCACTGGTTGTAATGGAGGAATGCTGATAACTGCTTGTAATAGAGGGATGCCCCTCACTGGTTGTAATGAGGAAAGCCCCTCACTGGCTGTAATGAGGGATGCTGCTCACTGGCTGTAATGAGGGATGCCCCTCACTGGATGTAATGGAGGGATGCTGATCAATGGCTGTAATGAAGAATGCCACTCACTGGTTGTAATGGAGGGATGCCCCAATTTCCATATCCCTGGGATGCCCCACTTTGTAAAAGCCCTAGAATCTCCCATAAAAACTCACCTTCCAGCAATCCCAGAGTGCACGTTTATGTAATGGCCTCATCTCTACACCTCATCTCTGTCTGCGGCAGGCTTTTCATTATGGCTGGTCTGGGTATGCGGAAGAGCAGATAGCGCCACGCGCTCCAGCTTCATTACCCCAATCTGCCGTAGGCTTTCCAGAATGTCAGATTTTAGAGGTGACCCCGGAGCTCTCACACAGCGGGGCATCCCAAATCAGGATGCCGCTAAAGAGGCACGTCTGGGAGAGTGAAAATCACAGGTGTTGGTCCAGGCATTAAACCAAAAAATGAAATGCAATCACCTTTTATTGTCCGCAGCCAATCATTCATGGAAACTCACCTGATCACTAGATCCATTCCATAGATGCATGCTCCTCCTGCCATCATTCACAGCGATGTGGCCCCATTCATTGAAATAGAAGGCTTGCCAGGCCCCGGGCAAACAGTGAAAAGAGCAGGTGTTGCATCACTGTGATGAATGGTGGGTAGGTGCGTATACATTTCCAACTTTTCTGGGTGGGAAAGAGGGACAGTTGTTAAATTTAGCCACAACCCCTCATTGATTGATGGATAGGCGATAGGTTGTAACAGTTACTACAGTAAAAACCCTTTGAGGTTTAATATGCAGATCTGCATCAATAAATTATTAATTCTCCTATTTAAAGAAGGACAGAGAAGAACAACGAGAGGTATGGGGACATGGACTCAAAAATACAATTCTGTGATTACTCACCTGTAGAAATGTTTTTGCGGTGTACAGCACGGCTTGCTTCATTTCAATTCTTTACATGTGGGTAATCCGCCACAGGTGGCGCAATCGACTGCAGGAAGACTTGTGGCCCCTCCCAGCCCATAAAAGGGCCAGAATTACCCAGAAGACCCCAGTGTTTGTTAGTAAAACACAGCCCACTAAAAGGAAGCTCTCTCAACAAAAATCACCATAACAAGGCAAAAGAGAACAACGATAACAACGGTGGGATGAAGCAAGCCGTGCTGTACACCGCAAAAACAATTCTACAGGTGAGTAATCACAGAATTGTATTTTTCCAGGTGTACAGCACGGCTTGCTTCATTTCAATTCTTTACATGTGGGACATCCAACAGCAGTGTCCAAAAAAGAAGGGTGGGATCCCCAAAGAGCAATGGCAGGCAATTAAAGCCATTACCGTCTGAAGCACCTTGCGGCCAAAAACAGCGTCAGCTAAGGCCTTAACATCAACTTTGTAAAACTTGGAAAAAGTATGAACCGAAGACCAAGTAGCGGCCTTACAAACCTGTTCAAATGAAGCCTGGTGCTGGAAGGCCCAAGAGGCACCAATAGCCCTAGTGGAGTGAGCTGTAACACGGAAAGGGGGTTCCTTCCCCTTAGCAGAGTACGCTTGCACCACCGCCTGTCTAATCCACTTACTGATAGTGGATTTGGCTGGAGGCAAGCCGTTCCTAGGTCCGGAAGGAAGGACAAAAAGAGAATCAGACTTCCGAAATGAAGTGGTGACCAAATAATACTTGAGTGCCCTGACCACATCCAGAGAATGAAGGTTCCATTCCTTGGAATTAGCAGAGGCAGGACAATAGGAAGGTAAGACAATGTCCTCATTGAGATGAAAGGCAGAAACAACCTTGGGCAAGAATTCCGGTCTAAGACGGAACCCCACCTTATCCTGATGCTGCTCAAAATAAGGAGGTTTCATGGAAAGCGCCGCCAGCTCAGAGACGCGACGCACCAAAGTGATAGCAACCAAAAAGGCCACCTTAATAGTTAGAATAGAAAGAGCAGCATCACTCAGGGGCTCGAAGGGGGGGCCCTGAAGAGCAGAAAGCACCAAGTTCAAATCCCACACCGGTAGCAGAGGCTTACGCGGTGGACGTACATGAGTGACTCCCTGGAAAAAGGTTTTGACAAGCCTATGATTAGCATACAAAAGTCTTAAATGAGCCACAACACTCAACCCTGTTAGCTTGCAGGCCAGCCTATAATCTGTCTCTAAACTTAGTTAAAAACAGAGGACTCGGTCACACACATCTGCAGAAGTATGCTTAAGCTGCACCACTGCGCCAAAGTGCCTCTGTGGGGTGCAGTCCTAACTCTAATCTCTGAGAGCCCATTTGGGACATACAATGCAATAGATAAATTGGGAGCAGGCTTGCCTGAGGTTGCCCTAAACCTTTCAAGTGCAAGCCATGGGGTGGAAGGGTCAAAGACCTTGCAATACAACCTAGACCCCACACCCCATGTGCTATGTGAGTTAGGACTGCACCCCACAGAGGCACTTTGGCGTAGTGGTGCAGCTTAAGCATACTTCTGCAGATGTGTGTGACCGAGCCCTCTGATTTTAACTAAGTTTAGAGACAGATTATAGGCTGGCCTGCAAGCTAACAGGGTTGAGTGCTGTGGCTCCTTTAAGACTTTTGTATCCTAATTGCCCTGCTAACGTGCACCTCCCAGGTTAGTTAGAAAATGGTCTGAGCGGCTGCCACTCCCCCTTTGTTCATTTTGAATTTGTGCAAGCACATGGGGTGTGGGGTCTAGGCTGTATTGCAAGGTCTTTGACCCTTCCATAAGGGTTGTACCCCTTATAGAAGTACTAAATTGTCCAGAGTGTAGCCCTTATAGAACAACGAGGGTGCGGCAGAGACAAAACAACATAGGGATGACAACACTTTAATTACTATAAGAAGAAATACCCCAATTCAGCTGCTGGACAATCACGTACTGAGGTTGGTTTACTAACCGCCAAAATGTCGGCTTACACTCTGGCGACAGAGTCTCGGACAGGGAAGGGGCCGCAAAGCCGGAAGTGACGCATACTACGTCTTTCCGTCTGCTACAGTTCAGAGGTAGCAGAGCGCCGTGCAGGGCCAATACACAGCCTAGCACGACAGCGCGAACACGGCCCCTTTGGAGACAGGCCCCGCCCCCCCTCCACTATAACACACTGCGCACAGACAGCGGCGTGTCAGGAGGGCGGACAGCGGGGACCTGCGCCACCCGCTCTCAACCCAGAGACGGGTCCCGGTCACAAGACACGTTGCTGGAAGGTAAGTCACCACCAATACTTATAACCATTTCTCGACAACATTTAACTGTCCTCTGATACAGCGCAACTAAACAAACACTTGTTTTTGTCCACAGCCCTATGCAGCCGCAGCCATATACATAATCATATTCATAGATCCATACAGGTAAATGACTACCTAAAATATATATACTGCTCAACTTACCACGGATCAGCACTCATGGCTACCTGTTTATTAACAGTGCATAACCATTTACTGGATACCTTAAAGCAAGCGCTGAAACCTGTTTCTACTAATCAAGGTATGATTTTGTAACTAGAAATAACATAAGGATTTCTGCACTATCTACAGTTTGATACACAAGGTAAAACTATTGTAAAGCATGCATACATATATTTCCTTCTATTAACAGACTTAGTATACACTTGTGCACTGAAGAAGCATAATAGCAAAACGTTTGCACTGGATACACTTGCTACAAACTGAAGGAACGAACCCTTGCCTTGCTACAAACTGTAAAATATTACTTGCTACAAACTGTGATTGCAGACTGAATAGAGCCCAATAGGAGCTCTACAGATATGGAGGGCAGGACTGTCCTGCATATCCTGTATGAAACTTCTCCTCTGTAACCTATTGCAATGTGCATACCAGATACACTTATTGTAAATATGTAAATTGTGTATGATATTTGCATTAATAAAATGTGGAAGAAAAATTAACACAGCACAGACGTACTCACTCTACAAGAAACATTAATTTATCCCCAATTTAAAGACTCTGTAGAGGAAAGCTGGTGTAACCAGTCTTCCCCTCTCCCCCCTTTTCCCTAGTTATAAAGTGGTCTGAGCGGCTGCCACTCCCCCTAAGCCTATGATTAGCGAAAGATCTTTGGAAAAAAATTGCCAAGGCAGAAACTTGTCCCTTGAGGGTACTCACTTGTAGACCCGATTCTAGACCGTGTTGAAGAAACTCCAGAATCCTGGAAAGGGAGAATGTGCGGCAAGGGAAGGCCTTAGACTCACACCAGGCAATGTAAGCATGCCAGACCCTGTAATAAATCATAGACGAGGATTTTTTCCGAGCCTGAATCATAGTACTGACGACCGAAGCCGGCAAACCCTTATTCATTAGTATGGAGGTTTCAGCAGCCAAGTCGTCAAAGCCAGCGTTTTTAAATTGGGTGGTGCAGCTGTCCCTAAGAGAGGAGGTCTGGAACGTCGGGCAGGACGCACTGATCCACCGCCATCTGGACGACGTCTGCAAACTATACCCTCCTCGGCCGGCGGGGGGGGCCACTAGGATGGTCGGTACCCCCTCCTGGGTTATCTTTCGCAGCACACGACCCAACAGAAGGAAGGGAGGAAAGACATAAAGGAGTCGAAACTCCTTCCAAGGAAATGCCAGCGCGTCCGTGGCGAAGGCCAGAGGATCTCTTGACAGGGATACGAATCTCGGAAGCTTGTGATTGTGACGGGACGCAAACAGGTCCACGTCCGGCTGACCCCAGCGGCAACACAGGGCATGAAAGATCTTGTTGTCGAGAGACCATTCCCCTAGGCGAGACTTTCCTCTGCTCAGGGCATCTGCCTCCTGGTTCTCCACCCCGGGGATGTAAACCAGCGAGATGGAGGGAACCGTCTCCCCCGCCCAAGACAATATCAGGGACACTTCCTTGAGGGCTCGTTTGCTCCGAGTCCCTCCCTGATGATTGATGTAGCCGACCTCCGCCTGATTGTCCGAGCGGACCTGGACCGCACGACCCCGAAGGTGGGGAGTCAACTGGAAGAGAACCAACCTGATCGCTCTCAACTCCAAGAGATTGATCGGTGCGTGGGCCTCTTGAGGCCCCCACTGGCCCTGGAACTTCAGTGATTGCCAAACCCCTCCCCAACCGGTCAGACTGGCGTCTGTGGTGACAATCTCCCAGCACAGAGGCAAAAAGGACCTGCCCACTAGAAGATTCCTCGAGTCCATCCACCACGAGAGGGACTGTCTGGCCAGAGGGGATAGAGCGAATTCCTGCTCCAAGGACTCCTGACTCCGATCCCAGACAGTCAAGAGATTCAACTAAATTTTCTTAATATATCAATATGCAAACAAGGAAAAACAAGCTAAATGTGAAAAGATTCCCCAAACAAAACAATACCCAACATGCATAGGTACTTTTAACCCAGCCTACATGAGATGTCATCCTCTGTTGACAGGTCATGTTTAAAAAAATAAATACAAATTATGTTTTTTAAAATTTGTTTCATTCATTGTAAAAGAAAATGAATTTTGGAAAACCATATTGTATGTGAAAGCCCGATATCTCCCAATTACAATGGTACCACATATGTATTGGTAGCTCTCTGTTCCTGCCAAAGAGACCCCCCCCCCAAACTGAAAAGAACACTTAAACATTTACTAGTAATCTACAACTACTATTCACACTATAAAGGGTGTAAGTGATTGGGGCGAATGGCAGTGACACGGACGACAGTTCTTCAAAAATGAAAGGCAAGTTTTATTGAAACAAAAATGTTCAACAGCAAAAATATCTCTAACTTCAGAGGTTGCAGCATAAAATGCAATAAATCAAGCGGTTACGTCACCAACTCAAAGAAAGTCCAGGGTTTGATACTCCAGCAAACTGCAAGTCCGGGGTATGTCAGGTTCGCTTTACAGGGCACACAAGCCCACGCTTCTTATCCACCCAGTTCAGAGATACCAACAAAGTTCTTCGGCTATCTCCAGATCTGTCATTCACTTTGAGCAGTACAGCATGGGCTCCTTCCTCCAGGCTGGTCAACAGCAAACTGACAGGCTCAGCGGCTCCTTTTACTTCAGCTTCCCCTGCAATCAGCCTCATCACCTGTGTGAGGCCTGAGATCAGGGGACAAACCTGTAGAGGACTGGGGCATGTGAACTGGGTCCTGAAAACCAGCCATGGATCGTACCTGATACAGCATAGCAGGGCAAAAATAGACACCATTCAGGACTTTCCCATAAACTTTACCACATATCCCCCCCCGTTCTTCAGACCCGAGGTCTGACAATTTTCACCGACCATACAGTAGACTCGGGACAAAGCATCCGCATTCCCCTGTAACTTCCCCGGCTTATGTTCCACTTTTAATTTAACATTTTGTAAGGAGAGAAATCTGGTCACTCTTGCATTTCTTTCCTTATTTTGTTTCATCTAGGCCAGTGGAGCATGATCTGTCATCAAGACAAATTCTCGACCCAGCAGGTAATATTTTAGGGCTTCTGACGCCCACTTAATGGCGAGACACTCTCTTTCCACTATCGCGTAATTTCTCTCTGCTGGGGTCAGCTTCCTGCTCAGGTACAATACTGGGTGTTCTTCCCCATCCACCTCTTGTGATAGAACTGCACCCAAACCTGACACAGCTGTCTGTACCAAAAACTGTCTACTGAAATCCGGGGACACCAGGACAGGCTGTTTACAGAGGGAAGATTTTAGGCTTTGAAAAGCCTTTTCTGTCTCTGGGGTCCATTCCACCATTACAGACTTATGTCCCTTTGTTAAGTCAGTTAACGGTGCAGCCATTGACACAAAATTGGACACGAACCTACGGTAGTAGCTGGTTATACCAAGGAAGGCTCTTCTCACTTGTTTTTTTGTAAGTGGTCTGGGCCAGTTCTGTATTGCCTCCACCTTTTTAATTTGGGGTTTAACCAACCCTCTACCATTGAGGTATTTTGCCTCCTCCAGACCCAGTGCACACTTCTCAGGGTTTATGGTTAAGCCAGCATTACTGATAGAGTCTAGGACGGCCTGTACTTTGCAGAGGAGACTCTTCCAATCAGACGAAAAAATGACCACATCATCCAGGTAAGCAGCAGCATAATTACGATGCCGTCTCAAGATCATGTCCATCAGCCTCTGAAAGGTAGCAGGGGCCCCATGTAACCCAAACGGCATTTCCAGATAGTGAAACAGACCTTATGGAGTGGCAAACACGTTTTTCTTTAGCGTCCTCAGACAACGGTATCTGTCAATACTCTTTTGTGAGATCTAGGGTTGTGATTTATCTGGCCCTCCCAAGCTTCTCAGTCAATTCATCTACCCGGGGCATGGGATACGCATCAAATTTTGAGACCTCATTGAGTTTTCTGAAATCGTTACAGAATCTCCAGGTATCATTGGGCTTTGGTATTAGGAAAATGGGACTGGACCAGGCACTAGATGACTCCTCAATGACGCCCAACTCTAACATGCATTTTATTTCCAAGGAGATCGCCTCTCTCATCATGCTTCAGGTATCCTGTATGGTTTAAGGTTTACCTTAGTGTAGGGTTCAGTTTTAATCTGATGCTTTATTAAGTGAGTTTGGCCCAGCAGGTCAGAAAACTTATCTCTATTTCTCTGCAGAAATTCCCTGACCTTCTGCGTTTGGTGGCCTGACAAAGACTCACCTATTTTGACTGGGGGGAATAGTCTGCACCATCTCTTTAACTCTAGCCGGGGTAACTACCAAGGCTTCACGATCCTTCCACGGCTTGATCAGATTTATATGGTAAATCTGGTAGGGCTTTCTTCTACCAGGTTGATGAACCTTGTAGTTCACCTCACTCACCTTCTCTACGACCTCATAGGGACCCTGCGACTTTGCAAGAAGTTTACTTTCAACCATGGGCACTAATACCAGGACCCGGTCCCCAGGATTAAAAGTCCTCACCCTGGCTGATCTATTATATATCCTGCTCTGGGCCACCTGAGCCCATATGCTCCTTGACTATCGGCATTACCTTTTCTATTCGGTCCTGCATCTGGGCCACATGTTCAATTATACTCTTGTATGGGGTGGCCTTAGTCTCCCAGGTTTCTTTGGCTATGTCTAACAAACCCCGGGGGTGCCTTCCATACACTAGCTAAAAAGGCAAAAACCCTGTAGACACCTGGGGTACCTCCCGGGTGGAAAACATAAGATATGGCAATAAACAGTCCCAATCACGGCCATCCCATTCTACAACTTTCTTTAGCATGTGCTTAAGGGTTTTATTAAATCTCTCCAGTAACCCGTCTGTTTGGGGGTGGTACACTGAGGTGCGGAGATGGGTAATCTTAAACAGCTTGCACAGTTCCTTCATAACCTTTGACATGAAGGGTGTGCCCTGGTCAGTTAGGACCTCCTTCAGAATCCCTACAAGTGAGAACATAAAAAAACAGTTCCTTAGCAATATTTTTGGAGGCCATATTTCTTAGCGGAACTGCTTCCGTGTAGCGGGTAGCATAATCTAATACAACTAGTATGTATTGGTGTCCCCGGGCAGACTTCACAATGGACCCCACCAAATCCATGGCAAGTCTCTCGAAGGGAACCTCAATAATGGGTAGTGGCCCCAATGGACTCCGGAAATGTGATGTTGGGGCACTTAACTGGCACGTAGGGCAGGACTCGCAGTTCCTTTTTATTTCCTCATACACCCCAGGCCAAAAGAACCTTTGGAGAACTCTCTCCTGGTCCTTATTAGTCCCCAAATGCCCTCCAAGTACATGACTATGGGCGATCTCCAGCACCATGCGTCGGTATGCTTTAGGTACCAGAAGCTGTTCCACAATTTCATTATTAATTTTGGAGACCCGATACACCAGATCCCCACTCACGGCAAAGTCTGGAAACTTCTGGTTCCTGAGGTACACCATTCACTACCGTGACATTTGCCCTTGCAGTCTCCAGAGTGGGGTCTCTTAATTGTTCAGACCCCAAATTACCCCAAGCCACCTCTAGGTCTAAGACCCGCTGATCAGGCAGGGAAGCCTCATCATCCTCACCTGCTAACACCTGTAGTGGGAATCGGTCATCACTGCATAATTCAGATGTTCCCATTTCTTCACTAGGTACCTCATGGGGACTATTGTCTCTACTAGACAGTTCAGCCAGCTCAACAACAGGGAGGGTTACCGGTTCTGCTGGAGCTACTTCGCTGGTGGCAGAAGCGTTACCCTTTCCCACAACTCCCAAAGGGAAAATCACGACCAACTATTGCATCGTACATAAGGCATTTTACCACGCCGACTTTATGGTTCAATGTTCCAGCGGGGGTCTCAAACTTACCCACGGCTACAGGGTAAGCTACGATATCCCTGTGGATGCACAGCACTCTAAAATTTTTATTCGGTACGTAACCTCCACCCACAAGGTTTGCCCGGACCAAGGTTAGCAGGCTACCTGAGTCCAACAGATCTTTCACTGCATAGCCATTTACTTTTAACAACAACATATGTGGCTCAGCAGTCTGAGCGTCCCCTTGTCCAACCCATCGTTGTAGTTTTGGCGGCAGGATCCGGAAGTAGTAGTCCACCACGACTTTTTCCACCATGGAATACAGTGAGGTAAGCCTCGACATCATCGTCAGGAGTCATCTTTTGCAAGACCCGCTGAATGGCTCTCCTCGCACCATCAGTCTCAACCGGGTTTCTCTCCGGTTGTGAGACTTTTGTCAGAACAGTCTCTCTGAGCGTAGCAGTCTGCTCCATCAACAGGCGGTTTGTCTCCTGCTGGTTTGCCATGGCCTGCTGCTGCGCTTGCTGCTGTTGTGCCATGGCCTGCTGCTGTTGTGCCAGGGCCTGCTGCTGCTGTTGTGCCAGGGCCTGCTGCTGTTGTGCCAGGGCCTGCTGCTGGGCTTGGTGCTGTTGTGCCATGGCTTGTTGCTGTTGGGCCATGGCCTGCTGCTGCTGTTTCAGGGCCCGCCCATGCTGGAGGTTAGCTTGTACCAGCTGCTTTATTACTTTCTCCATTGCACTGGATCAGCCTTTAAATGTCCCAACCTGTAAATGCAGCGTTTTTGTCATTCTGTTGCCCCTAGCAACAGTCACTCTGCCCGCATCCTCCACCAATTGAAAGTGATTGTGGTGAACGGCAGTGACACGAACGACAGTTCTTCAAAAATTAAAGGCAAATTTTATTGAAACAAAAATGTTCAACAGCAAAAATATCTCTTATTTCAGAGGTTACAGCATAAAATTCAATAAATCAAGTGGTTACTTCAGCAAACTGCAAGTCTGGGGTATGTCAGGTCTACTTTACAGGGCGTACAAGGCCACGCTGCTCATCCACAAGTCCCAGTTCAGAGATACCAACAAAGTCCTTTGGCTATCTCCAGATCTGTCATTCACTTGCAGTACAGCCTGGGCTCCTTCCTCCAGGCTGGTCAACAGCAAACTGACAGGCTCAGCGGTTCCTTTTATTTCAGCTTCCCCTGCAATCAGCCTCATCACCTGTGCGAGACCTGAGTTCAGGGAACAAGCCTGTAGAGGACTGGGGAATGTGAACTGGGTCCTGAAAACCCGCCATTGTTCGTGCCTGATACAGCATAGAAGGGGAAAAATAGACACCATTCAGGACTTTCCCATACGCTTTACCACAAGGGTTAAATAAAAATATATGTGCCCCCCTTCCCAGAATAACCAGCTCTGGGACCAGCTATGCAGGGCTTGTAGAACAGGGTTGCAGGGCCAGCCTCGGTGGCTCCCAGCTCTTGAGGCTGCAAGCCCTCATAGCCATCACGGACCTGGGTAATTCTATCCCCCGTCCTTTGGGGAGGCAGGTTAAGGGGGTTCTGGGGGTTAGAATCCTGAGCCTTGTGGGATCTCATGGTTCCCTTACCAGTTCACAAAGGGTTAACACACACACACACCATTAGAAAAAATTAAATGTATTTAAAAAAAATGTTTTTTCTTTACTCACCTCCGATCGTCAGCTCCTCTGTCTCTTGCTGATCTCAGCATGACAGGTGCAGTGATCGCTGGAGGAAGGGGGGTCAAAGAATCCCATGCCCCTCCACCCCTCTCTGCAGCAATCACCGCATCTGAAGAGGAGGATTACGTCATCCTCCCCCGAAGTGCCAAGGCTAGTGGTGAAAATGGTATGGGAAGAGAGCCTATCATGCCCTCTCCTGAAGACTGAATCGGAGTTCCCCTGGTGAAGAGGAGACCCAGCGGGAGAGATTGCGCACAGAGGTTTTTTTTTTTTACAGCTATTGCCGGCAGCTGCGCATGCGGGGTATTCCCTATTTTGGGCCTTCTCCTGAAGCCGGGGGAGCCCAGGGGGGATCAGAGGCCCCCCTGGGTGAAAAGGAGGCCCGGTCTGATCGATTGATGGGTCAGGCACTATCAGGGAGGAGAGCCATGCATGTAAAATGTACGTGGCTAGCATTTAACAGTAGGAAAGGCGTTAGAAGGGTTAAACAGAAATGATAATTACAAATCAAATGACTAAAGATATACACCTTGAAGTGCAACTGCAATTCAGACATATGGATGAATTTAGACATAAGGAAGGAGGTTTCAACTCTGCCCTATGTTCCTCCAGAATTAAGTCTTGTGGTGTACTACACAATAATGTTAATTTCAGCTTGGTCTTATTGTATTAATAATAGTAAGATGGGAAAACTCCCACACTGTGCAAATGTGTAAAAACTCCTCCTCTGTAATGTGTGTGTTATGTTAGATAAATGAGGCTTAGAGGATATCCAGGATGTATGAGCCTCCAGAGACCCATCTGTATTGCTGTCATTAGTTTTGTATGCTGTATTGCTGATCCATTGCAGAGAACCTATTGTAAAGCTATAACAGTCACTTATGCTTGTAGCACATCTATTTGGCGTGTCTTACGTCTTCATGTCACACATGCATAAATAACCTAATTTCTTAAAGAGGACCAAAACTAACTGAAACCCTTCTCTAGGAGGCATGACAAATCGGACTGCCCCACAGTGTTATAGTCACCTAGTCCCAAGATCCATGATTTATGCAATTCAAAGGAGCGTCCTGCTTCCTCGAATCATCCCCGCTCCATTCACTCTGCCCTCCTGGCAGAACTGAATGTCTGCTGTCAGCTCCTTGTGGCAATACATAGCCCTCTGCTAAATGTCAATATGACCCAGACCTAAAGTCTTTTATGTTCAAGCTCCGGATTTGGTCCTGTGGCAATGTTGTTGAGTGCCACGATTTAGGTCTGCCATCAGAATTTCCTGGGACGCATTAAAGTGACTGTCCATTCAGAATGTATAAAACATGATTCAGCAGCTTACCTCCTATCTGCCCTCTCCCTTCCTGTGACCTCACAAGAGCAAGGTGTACAAGAAGAGAGAAGTGTGCAGCACACTTCTGATGTGCATTTGTAAGGTGCCTTAATTGCAGCCATAGCAGCAGTGTTCTGAGTGTACAGGCCTCACGTCTCCCTTCTTGTAAATCTTGGTGTACAGATTTGGTGTACAGTTACCAGGTAGTGAAAATGCTTCCATACAACACACATTTGCTAACAAAAGAAAAAAACTAATTGAACTCAACACTTCGTGGACATCTTTTTGGCAAACAACAATATACAATTTTAAAAATGTCATCAAAAGTGAACTTTTCCTTTAAAGACAATTTTGTTTACTTTGTGACCTCAGCAGGAACAAATAGTCTTGCGTCTTGACTTGAGCAGATAG
Source organism: Gastrophryne carolinensis (assembly GCA_027917425.1). NCBI lineage: Eukaryota > Metazoa > Chordata > Amphibia > Anura > Microhylidae > Gastrophryne > Gastrophryne carolinensis. The sequence goes on from CM051239.1 coordinate 330,213,075, forward strand.
GAAACATAGAAACATAGAAGGTTGACGGCAGAAGGAGACCATACGGTCCATCTAGTCTGCCCTTATGTGTATACTGTATGTACTCTTTATCTTAGGATAGATGTGTGCTTATCCCAGGCATGTTTAAATTCAGTGACTGTTGATGTTTCAACTACCTCTGCTGGAAGTTTGTTCCAAGCACCTACTACTCTTTCTGTAAAATAATATTTTCTAACATTGCTCCTGATCTTCCCCCCGACTAGCTTCAGGTTGTGCCCCCTTGTTCTATCGTTAAGTTTCTTCTTAAAAACACTTCCCTCCTGAACCTTATTCAATCCTTTCACATATTTAAAGGTCTCAATCATGTCCCCCCTCTCCCTTCTTTCCTCCAGACTGTACAAATTAAGTTCTTTAAGTCTCTCCTGATAAGTTTTAAGTTTAAGTCCTTCCACCATTTTCGTTGCCCGCCTTTGGACACGTTCTATTTGAATAATGTCTTTTTGCAGGTAAGGTCTCCAGAACTGCACACAGTATTATAGCTGTGGCCTTACCAGGGCTCTATACAGCGGCATCACAACCTCCCTCTTCCTACAGGTGATGCCTCGAGCTATGCAGCCGAGCATCCTGCTTGCTTTTCCCACTGCCTGGCTACACTGTCCACTCATCTTGCAGCTATCAGTAATCAGTACCCCTAAATCTCTCTCCTCCGAGGTCCTGGCTAACACAGTGCTGCCCATACGGTACTCAGAGCAGGGATTCCTTCTACCCAAGTGCATGATTTTACATTTAGAGACATTAAACTCTAGTTTCCACAGTTTTGACCATCTATCCAGTAAAGCTAAATCATTTTCCATGTTGCAGACACCTCCAGGAATATCCACCCTATTACTAACCTTTGTATCATCAGCAAACAGACAAACTTTTCCTACCAAGCCTTCTCCTATGTCACTTACAAATATATTAAAAAGAATGGGGCCCAGGACAGAGCCCTGCGGCACACCACTTGTAACTCGCCTTTGTTCAGATTGCACGCCATTTACAACAACGCTCTGATACCGATCCCTCAGCCAACTGGAAATCCACTGAACTATCCAGGGACTGAGTCCTACCTTCAATAACTTATCTATGAGCTCCTTATGTGGTACAGTGTCAAAGGCTTTGCTAAAATCCAGATAGGCGATATCCACAGCACCACCTTCATCTAACACTTTAGTGACATTGTCAAAGAAATCAATAAGATTGGTCTGACATGATCTGCCCTCAGTGAAGCCGTGCTGTTTTGGGTCCAATAGGTCATTCATTTTTAGATGGGAAATTATCTGTTTTTTTAAGAGTGTTTCCATTAATTTGACCACTATAGATGTTAAACTAACTGGCCTGTAATTACTGGCTTCTTCTCTACTCCTCTTTCTATGGATTGGTACGACATTGGCCATTCTCCAATCATCTGGAACCTCACCAGTTGAAAGGGAATGGTTAAGTAAATCAGTTAGAGGGGCTGCAATCACAAACCTAAGTTCCCTTAGAACTCTGGGGTGGATTCCATCTGGACCCATTGCCTTACTTACCTTTAGATGTGCCAGCTCGGCTAAGACATCAGCCTCCAGAAACTCCGGAGCTGTACTCTCCCAGCTGGATGTTGTGCTATGACCATGCCTGCTACTATCTGAAAATACCGAACAAAAGTAGCTATTCAGATGGTCAGCCACAGCCTTATCTCCGTCAATATATTTATTTTCCCTATTTCTAATTTTTGAGACTGCATTGTTTTTCTTCTTTCTGTCACCAATATATCGGAAAAAGGTTTTATCTCCCCTCTTCATAGATTTGGCCATTTCTTCCTCCTTTTGCCCTTTAGCAGTCCTTATAATTAGTTTTGCTTCCCTCTGTTTAATTTTATATGCCTCTCTGTCAGCTACACTTCCACTTACTTTATACTTCTTATAGGCAGACTTCTTATCTTTTATGATAGTGCTGACTTCCCTAGTAAACCATAATGGTTTCTTCTTCCTTTTATTCTTGCTAGTTTGTTTCACATATTGCTTAGTTGCCTTTAAGATGGCCATTTTTAATAGTGACCACTGGGCACTCACTTCTGCTACTCTGTTCCACTCACCTAATTTTCTTTCTACATACTCCGCCATTTCCTTGAAGTTTGTCTTCCTAAAGTCTAGCACTTTGGTTCTGGTGTGTGATTGCACAATGTCTGTTTTTATTCTGAACCATAAGCATTGATGGTCACTGGAACCCAGATTTTCTTCAACCCTGACCTCGGACACCAGATCCCCATTGGTCAGAACTAAGTCCAGAATGTTATCTCCTCTAGTTGGCAATGTCACAAGTTGTTTTAGAGACACTCCATTAAGTGCCTCTAATATAGTCCTGCTCTTGCATGCCGATGCACTTGGGATATTCCAGTCCACATCAGGCATGTTGAAGTCACCTGTAATTACAACGTCCCCCTTCTCTGCCATTCCACTGATTTCATGTAAAAGAAAAGTCATGGGTGTCAATGTGACCAGAAGCAAAGGAACCCCATATATAGTTCTGGTCACCATCTTGCCTTTAAAAAAGTGATAACCAGGATCTGGGCTTAAAAACATGGTAGAAACATATACATTCATAAAAAAAAAATTTAGGCCAGATCATGGTGGCCTTTAGGCTGCTACAGATATGGTGGCAAGCAGGTACAAAGACGGAACAGCCACATCTAAAAGGATGCTGAGGATGTCCTTTTATGACATTGGAAGTCTTGCATCCATTCCTCCCCCTTGCTGTAAAATTCTTCATGCTCAGCAGGGCTGGCAGGTGGAGCAGGCCACACCACCTTCTCATTACATTCACATCTGCTCCTCAACAATTCAAGTGGTATAGAACACTAGTTAGAGGGTCCCTTAAAACTCTCTTCCTTAAAACCTCTAGCTTCCCTTCTAGAACCTTCCGCCACATGTTCGTAAACATGCCAAACATGTGCTGGTCAGTTCCCTCCAAAACTTTCCAACCAATAGCTATCCTCCTGGTTGTTACTCTGTCTCTACTAAGCATCCTGCTCTAATTATTAACTCCTTCTACCCACCTTCTAGAACAGTCTTCATTCAAGTCTACGGCCCAATGATTCTCTATGGCCTGTTCTCACTGCTGCTATGACTGCTTGAGTCTGATAATACTACACCCGCTATTCACTTTCATGGCTAGAAACCGTAAAAGAGTTTTATCTCTTATTAACTATATGTACAAGGGTTTCCTATTAACTAACTATTTATATCTAGACCCCTACATATATTAATACTGCACAGATGGATTGTAATGATTAATGATGACATAGCCCAAGATTTTAGAAAAGTCTCCATAAAAATTAGAGAAGGGGAACCTGAAAAGAAAGAAAGATGGGGGACAGGTAACAAGAGAGTGATAAAGATGGAACAAGAGAAAGGGGAAATAACAAAAAAGGAGAAAAAAAATGGGGGCCAAGAGAAATAGAGAGCTATATAGGGGAGAAGAAAGAGAAAACATTTGCATGAGGTAGACAGAGAATGAGAAAAAGAAAATGCTAGAGATAAAAGTGAGATCGAGCCAATGTGCATACAAGAGATCTGCTAAGCCAGCTGGGGCCTTTCTCTCTAATGGCTATTTGAATCGGGTCTCTTGGCACCCACACATATTGGCATAAGGCTCCTTGTTTGATTGAACAGTTTGCCTACCCAGTGGCCGGCCATAATAGGAGTAGCAGGTAAATGCTGGAACTCGTCCCCTAGACTGAGTTCTACTGGTGGCCCAAGTCTAACGCTGGTTAACAGTGAGATAAACATTAAACCAAATGTGGCAACAATTGGTTTTATAATAAAAGTCCAACTTCATATAGTCTGTTGTTTTTTATGGGGTGAGAAAGAGTTAGAAACAGAGCGAGATGCCTTTTTATATTATCAGTTTCCATGGCCAAAGGTGAGGCCTTGTATGACTTTTTTTAGTACTAGCCTATTACTAGGCTGAAGAGGCATTGCAAAGGAAGAGAGATGATAAATGTTGATGACTGCAAGCCTTTATCATCAAAAAGGTAGGTATGCAGTACGGTAAGTTTTTTGTTGTGATTCAGTGGGAATAATAGTGTAGTGTGTTGCGCTAGAAAGAGGCGATGCACTTTCTCTGGCTGTCCATATTCATAACAACATGAACTGGATGCCATTATGTGACAGTTTAGTTGTAACTTAATTAATTAGCATATGGCTGCCATTCGGACCTCATACTGCATCTGGTTCCTGATGTTATGACTACATGGCAAAGGCTTTAGTGAAAAAAGAAACAACATTTGGGGGCTGGTCGTCAGTCTCCTTCTAAGAAGCCGATGCAGAACAGTGAGAAGCTGTCACTAATTGCCCCCCTCCACCTCAGGGCAGTTACAATAGATTGTGTGCACCATGATATTCAATGACAGCCTGAGATTAAATATAGGTTAAACAGTGGGTTTGCAGCATCTGCCTCTTAGTCTTTAATGCCAAATCTGTGACTGGGGGGGGGGGGGGTGATTACCTGAAGGGAACATTATCTGGGGGGTGGGACACTGATAAGTTGAGGGTGACGCTGAGCACTAAATAACTAACTAAAGAGGAGCAGTGACTGGGGACACTGATTAATTGAGTGGGGCAATAACTGTAGGTGACTTACTGAGGGAACAGTAATGGTGGGGGGGACTAGTCTGGGGGGATGGCCAGTTACTAGACAGGACTGCAGTGAACCTAGCCTCACTGCTGCCTGAGGCGAACTATGGAAGGATGGACCTCAAAAGATGGGCCACACCTCAACAAAGCAACGTGAAGGCGGGCCAGGGCTGCATAGCCAACAATAGTTGACCTAAAACAATGACAGCAGTTAAAAAAATAATACATTTCCAACGGATGATAAATAGAAAAAAAACAGGTCCATTTCTCTTAGGCGGCTGCCTCACCTGGCCTCCTTACAGGTGCACCCCTGCAGGACTGGATAACTACAGACACATTGAAGTGGACAAAATATCAGGATTTTGACTATCCTGGTGATTGGTTCTTGTCCCAGGGGCATCCCTATTTCAGGTTCCCCCATGTAAAATCACCCAGATCACCCACTTTCACTTACTTTCCCACTAACCACTGTTCCCACAGCGCATGCGCGGATGCTCAGTCAATCAGCGTTTTATGTGGCACATACTAATGCGCGGCATAAAGCCGTTGATTTGAACTTCACGTCACTACACGTCAGCATAGGAGCGCCAGTAGCCAGTAGCCGTATGCCTGGCTCCCCCTTGGAGTGCATGCTCCTCGGCGCCCAGCCTATCTAAATGACTGGACGCAGAGAGTGGGCACAGCTACAAGGAAGCTGAGGGTAAGGCCACCGGTGAAGAAAGTATCATGGGACCTGCCGGGATCAGGTAAGATTACCATCTGTTATTGGATGTCCCAGGGGCAGCCGGCTTTGGAATCTTTTAGGAGGTGATTGGTCCACTTTAACTTAAGGGCCACTGATTAAGGGACATGCCGATTGAGGAGGAAATTATCTGAAGGTAAATGGTGGCACACTCTGCTGGTAAGGCAGCACCTTTTAAATAAAAGGGACCCGTGCAGGGTGGACCAAGGTTAAGGTATGATTTACAGGCGTTCTGGGGGGTTATGTCATATAGCGGCAGGTACCAACACCTGCACCGTATGGGTGTTGGTCCGCTTTAATATAGGTTTGTTGGTCAAGGAGGATGTGTGATCATTTCTGTATTATTTTGCAGTAATGAGGGCAGTAAGTTATGCCAGTTGCTGCATTTTTTTATGGCGGAGGGTCATAGCTTGTCCACTCATGGTAGAGGGAGGCTTACGTTTTGTTTCTTGGTTATGAGTTACTGTGGTAGTGAGGGGAGATTGTGTAAGGTCAGAATTACAATGTGACTTATATATATTATAATGCATGTATATACCCGTGCCATGCATAACTCATTTATGGCACAGGGTGGAGTATATAAAATCAGCGCAGCTCTTCTCTACTACAAATGGTGCCATACTCCTCACTAAGGCCATGACACAGCCGCCTGACTCTCCGCCCTATGTCAATTTAGTCCTGACTTGTCAAATCATTGCCCCTTTAGAAGGATGTTTGTAACATACATATTCGATGCATATCTGCTTATTTTTCATTGGCTGGCTTGAAGCATTTTTCTTGCCTGACCGGTTGATTAAACTTTCTGCAAGTTCCGAATACATCTACATTGGTAATTCTACTCTGCATAGAGTATGCCACTAAAAGCAATTTTCTACAGAAAGTGGAAACTTTAAAGTGCTGCACGCAAGGGTGCTGATGCAGCACATATGCAGGATTATATCAAGCACATGCATCCTTAGTAATGGCCTTACTTGTCATTTTGTAAGTAAGTTGTATTTGCGGATTACCTGAAGCCTGTCACCTAATTTTAGAATTGGGGGGGGGGGGGGGGCAGCAAGCGGACTTCCAGTCATTTTTTACTGGAGATCAGTTTCAAGTTGAAAGCCAGGTTGACAAGTAAAGCTCCATTCCTCGTGAATATGAAGATATATGTGCCTAATAGTGCCTTCTAGTTCAGATGTGTGACACAGAGCTTTGCAAAATAAATATTACTGATGTTGTACTGATGTTGGTCTTGAATTAGTTAAAATCTTTCTGGCATATATTGTATCACCCATAAACGACATCAATATCCTTTGCCTGTCCAACTAGACTATAGTAACTAGTCCTTAAACATCTCTTCTGAACAACATCTCCATCTCTTGCTGATATTTATTAATATTTTAAACCTAAATTGAAGCAGGAGAAAAAATGTTTTTCACTAACTTGGTCCACTTTACTGGGGCATCCCAATGTGGCATGTCCCTGTTTACTCTGAAAGCAGAGTATTCTTCCCGCTAAACCCATGGCACATGTGTGGGTTCTCTTAAGAGTAAAACATGATATATAACAGCGGTGCTCCAAAAAGCAGCCGGCAACCCCGTAGCCGTGGCGACCAATCATTGGGGGACTGAGGAGAAAGGTAAGATTTCTCCTACAGTTCATAGGGGCATCAGCAATAGTGATGCCCCCTGCACCAGAACTACATGCATTTTGTGAAATACAGTCTTCTTAAATACAGTCCGTCTTCATAAAATATTCAGGCGCTATCCACCAAGCAGTGAAAATTAATCACACTTCAAGAGTGTATGTGCTCCTCTGCCCGGTGTGTCTAAGCGCTTACTCCCTAAGTTGGACTTTTCCTTTAATGCAGAACAAAACCCTGCTTGGCTAGCCCTGGAATCTAAAAGATTCAGGAGATGTCCACTGGATTTTTTGATTTGGGATGAGCAGCTGTGCGAACCCCCCCCCCCCCCGATCAACAGTAAAAGCTTACCTTTCCCCAGTCCAGTGGCACATGTGCAAGCTTTCATCCATTCAAAGCCATTTGTCATGCCTATGTCATTCAGCAAATGAGTCTGATATTTAGCAATAGGTAATGCAAGCAGGTACATCCCCAGCATCTTCAGCTGTGGCCACACTCAGATTGGCTGGGGCGGAAACGCACATGCTTCTGGGGATGCTGGTGATTGCGCTCCCTATTGCAGACCATTAGAGACGTTTGCCGAATGACATAGGCACGGCAAATGGCTGTGATTCGACAAGAGCCCATACATGCGCTGTTGGACCAGGAAGAGGTAAGCAACTGCTGATTTTGGGGTTTTCACACAGTGGGGAATCATAAATCGGAATGCCCCCAGGGCACGGTGCAAAATGCAGGATAGTCAAAATCCTGTTTTGCCAGAGCCATTCGTTAAATGCTTCACAAGATAATTCTAAATTAATCTCCCACTGCCTCCTTCAGTACTCTCAAGCAGCCATGGAATGAATTAAACTATATATTGTGTGTTAACGCTTTATAACACGTGTTAAATATTTAAAATGTCACTAACAAACTGTGAGGTTAATGCTCAATAGATACAGAAACATAGAAGGTTGACGGCAGAAGGAGACCATCTAGTCTGCCCTTATGTAACTGTATGTACTATCCCAGGCATGTTTAAATTCAATGGAAGTGTCCGCTGCCAATATCCTCACTGGAGGCCAACTTATGTGCAACCAACCGCTGTAGACAATGTGGAGGCTGATTCATTACTAACGCCAGGTATCGTAAGATGAGCATCTGTATAGCGGCGCTTAGAGCGACTGCTAGTAAACACTGTGAGCGGGTATCGGGCAGAGCGCCTCAGTCGCTGTAGTAACCTGGCCCGCAATTTTGAATGTGATGTATGTTGGGCGCTCTAACACCAGTACATCGCTGCAGGGAGTGAGAGGTAGCGCCAGATCAGTGCGACCGACTGTCAGCGCTCCACGCCATACTTATTAAAAAGGACACACACACAGCGTCGGCGCTCTAAATCTGGTCGCTATAGCGCCAGACGCTGTGTGATTAAAGTCTGTTTTTGAAAAGATATCTAGCAGTAACAAAGTGAAAACACATGGAATGACATTGTGTAACACTGTGACATTAACACTTTAGTGCCAGACCTGTAACATTTCTAAAAATGTTTGTTTGCAGCCAGGAGAGGTCACACAATGATTTGAGCAACAAAAAAAATAAAAAATGTCAAACACGCTGTTTAAACACAAGCAAATGAACGGCCACTGAAATGTATGGGAGAGCGACAGTGAGCGAAAGGTAATACCTGGCGCTCTGAAAGCTAGAACGGCAGCACTATACGCTGAGCCACCTGTAATAATACATCGGACGCTACATGGCGCTCACCAGATTCACTTTCATAAATGTGGTTTTGCGTACAGCGCCCAGCGTTCACCAGGCGCTGCCTGCCACTATGAGGCACTACCTGGCGCTATCCTTTCTTGAATAACCCCCCCTAAGCCTCCTCCTCATATGATGTCAACACATTTTGTCTGTATCCGCAAACTTTGGCAAAAAGGCTTTCGTTCAGCCTGCTTTACAGGGCTTATTAGGTAATGCAAAGTGCATGTGAATGAAAGATTCAGCACCTAAGTCAGCATGGGTCTAGCAGAAAGCAGCATAATATAAAGTGATACTGCAGGCAAAGGTTACACCATTGCGTTGGGATACATTTGGCACTGTCCTAAACTATTTTCTGTTTTTAAATTGAATCAGAAATGGCTGAGATATTGGAGTTTACAGGTTCAGCCAATGGCAATCACTTTTTCATCCTAGCCCCCCAATCAGCTCAGCAGAGCCGGACAGGATTGCTGGTCCCTCCCTCTGTCTCCTCCTATACCAGATTCATCACAGATCCAAAGGCCATGCCCACTTTTTTTCAGAAGAGAAATCATGAGCTGAACCTGTAAACCTCAATAGCTCGGCAATTTCCTCTTCAATTTAAAAACGACTACCTTTGCCTGCAGCAGCACTTTAAATCGTTGTCTGTGATGTCCATTTAAGTGTTAGAATTGGAGAAGAAGGTGTCAAGCCTCCTGGCTACAATCATGGGGAGAGCTGAGCTGAGCTCCAGGTATGGGGCTAAGTGAAGCAGAAAAAACTCCAAAGAGCAAATAAAAAGTCTGAGCAGAGTCCAATGGTGAATCCGGGGTCAGAGGCAGGCAGAAAACAGGCAAAGTCCATAAGCAATCCGCATCAAAAATCAGGTTATCCTTCCGTATATAAATCCAGGTATTTAATCAGGTATTCAGGAATCAGGGAAACAAGGTCCAGGAAGTGAGCTGATAACACAGCATTGGCTGTAGGCCAGCTGTCCTCTTAAATAGGGCTATCAATCAGCACAGGGAGGGATGTGCCAGAGTCTGGTGAAGTCACTTCCGGTCCATTCAAACTCAGGACACCAGGAAGTGAAATCAAGTCCAAGAGCTTACACTCTAGGCCTTGTGCACTTCCAATGGGCTGAACAGCAGGTGTCACTGTGGAGCATGCGACAGAAGAAGAGCCTGCTCTGTTAAAACCATGCAGCCGAGCATGTCTGCTGCTGCATGCAGTCCGTGGTATGGCGCGCTCACGATGCCTTAAAGGGCAGGAAAGGCGAGGAGACTGACATTGCCCCCCCCTTAACGGACGCCTCTGGGCGGCCGATCTAGAGAGTCTTCGCTGAAAAGCTCTGATTAATTGTGGAGCATTGAGATTACTAGATGGCTCCCAGGAATCTTCCTCTGGGCCGTAAACTTTCCAACGAACAAGATACTGAATGGAGGCACCTCTCTTCCATGAATCCAGGATCTGTTCAACCTCATATTCCTCTTCACCATCCACAATAATTGGATTAGGAGGTTTGTCTTGGGAATCTCTAAAAGTTCCTTTCTTTAAAAGGGACACGTGAAAAACTGGGTGTATCTTCAGGCGATTAGGTAATTCCAATTCAAAGGCAACTTCATTAATAGCTCTCTTAATCTTAAAAGGCCCGATAAACTTAGGACCCAACTTCTTAGAGGGAAGATGAAGCCTTAGATGAGTGGTAGAGAGCAGGACTTGATCTCCTACTGCAAAATTGGAAGCTGAAGACCGATGAGTGTCTGCTGTCCTTTTGTAACATTCTTGGGCAGCTCGAAGAGTTGTTCGGAGCATCTGATGAGTGGCAGTTAGATGAGCTCCTAAATCTGCAGCTGCCGGTACATTCACTGGGATGCAGGTATCAGGCAAGGTCTTGGCATCAAATCCATAATTTGCAGCAAATGGAGTGAGGCGGGTCGAAGAATGGACAGAGTTATTATAAGCCAGTTCAGCTAATGGGAGTAACTGTGTCCAATTGTCCTGCAGGGGCGAGGAGTAGCATTGTATGTACTGCTCCAGTGATTGATTCACCCGTTCAGTTTGTCCGTTGGTCTGGGGATGATAGGCCGATGAGTGGGCCAAAGTGATCCGTAAACTCCTACAGAGCGCTGTCCAGAACCGGGCAGTAAATTGGGAACCGCGGTCAGACACAATCTTAGACGGCAGGCCGTGTAAGCGGACAATCTCTTTCACAAAAACTTGTGCTAACTTCGAGGCCGAAGGAAGGCTGGGGAGAGCTATAAAATGAGCAAACTTGGTTAAATAGTCCACAACCACCAAGATAGTGTTGTTGTTGTCCGAAGGTGGAAGTTCTACAATAAAGTCCATAGAAATATGTTCCCAGGGACGTTCTGGCACTGGGAGAGGCATGAGAAGACCTGCAGGTTTGGTGGTTATGTGTTTATTCCGGGCATACGTCCCACAAGAAGAAACATGTGATATACAGTCTGCTCTTAAGGTGGGCCACCAGAAATGACGTTGAATCAGATGTAGCGTCTTCTTGAGCCCGAAATGGCCTGCCAAGGGGTGATCATGGAATTCGGCCAGAACCCTGGAACGTAAAGATTCAGGAACAAAAATCTTTTCTTGATGGACCAGAATTCCATCTACTCGTGATAGTTCAGATTGTAGGTTCTCTGGGATAGAATCGGATGCTCGTCGAATCTCAGCAATGAGTTCAGATTCAAGCAACAAAAAAATGGTTCGGTTGCAAAATAGTGGGTTCCACAGGTTCAGGACCTTGGTCAGAAGGATGAAGACGGGAGAGTGCATCAGGTTTGGTATTTTTGTTTCCTGGACGGTAAGAAATATGAAAAGAGAATCTGGAAAAGAATAGTGACCACCTTGCCTGACGTGGCTGGAGTCTTTTTGCAGACCGAAGGTACTTCAGGTTTTTGTGGTCCGTGAGGATCAAAATTGGATGTCTGGCAGCTTCCAATAGATAACGCCATTCCTCCAGGGCAAGTTTGATAGCAAGAAGTTCTCGGTCACAAACATCATAGTTTTGCTCTGCTGAAGACAGTTTTCTGGAAAAGAAGGCTACGGGATGGAGTTCTCCTTGCTCAGATTCTCGTTGAGAGAGTACTGCTCCTACAGCATTGACGGAGGCATCTACTTCAAGTACAAAAGGGAGCTCGGGGTCGGCATGTCTCAAGATAGGGGCAGAAGTGAAACGCTCCTTGAGATGAGAGAAGGCCTCCTCAGCAGCTTCAGACCAGACAAATGGAGTATTCTTACGGGTGAGATCGGTGATAGGGCGGACTATCTGTGAGAAATCTTTAATAAAACGTCTGTAAAAGTTGGCGAAGCCAATGCAACGCTGTACTTCCTTGCGATTCATAGGTTGTGGCCAGTCCAAGACGGCAGCCACCTTCTCAGGATCCATCACAATGCCGGTACTGGTGATAAGTAACCCCAGGAACTGAATAGAAGGTTGTTCAAACTGACATTTCTCCAGTTTGGCGTATAATTGATGCTCTCGAAGACGCAGAAGGACACGACGGACATGTTCCCGATGTTCCGAGAGGGAGGAAGAGAAGATTAGTATATCGTCCAGGTAGATGATGACGAAAATATCAAGATAATCCCGGAACACGTCATTTACAAAGTGCTGGAATGTTGCAGGGGCATTACAGAGTCCGAACGGCATGACCAGGTATTCAAAGTGACCATACCGCGTGCGGAAGGCCGTCTTCCATTCGCCACCCTGTCGGATCCGAATTAAGTTGTAGGCTCCCCTCAAGTCCAACTTGGTAAAGAACCGAGCGGACCCCAAACGCTGGAAGAGTTCAGAAATCAAGGGCAAAGGGTATCGGTTCTTGACTGTAATTTGATTGAGGGCCCGGTAATCTATACAGGGTCTCAGAGACCCATCTTTCTTCTCCACGAAGAATATCCCTGCTCCTGCAGGTGAAGTGGAATGTCTAATAAAACCCTTAGCCAGGTTTTCATCAATATATTCACGGAGTCTGTAACTCGGCTTCAGACAACGGATAAATACGTCCAAAAGGGATGGCCGACCCAGGTAGAAGGTCTATTGGACAGTCATAAGAGCGGTGAGGAGGTAGCTGGTCTGCACCTTTTTTGTCAAACACATCCTTGAACTCTAGATACGCAGGCGGAAGGGAATCCGGTGGATTAAGGGTTACTACAGAGAGGTTACTCTCCTGCTGTCTGCAAAATTGGTTGCAATAGGGAGAGAACAAAGAAACTGAACCGGAAGACCAGTCGATGACGGGATTATGTATAGAGAGCCACGGGAAACCCAATATAATAGGGTACAAAGGAGAGTGCATTAAATCAAAGTGTATTAATTCTGAGTGTCCATCAGGTGTAGAGCAGCGAAGCGATTTAGTTCTATGGGACACCGGTCCGGACTTGACGGTAGATCCGTCGGCCAAAGTGAGAAGCAGAGGGGTATGCCGAACTTCACATGGAATATTGTGAGTCTGTGCGAATTCTAAGTCCATGAAACAGCTGCAGGCCCCGGAGTCAATCATGGCCCTGGTCTCAACCCTTCCTCCAGGAAGTTGTAAACTAAGAAGCACAGAGATTTACTAACAAAGGGTGCACCGCCCAAATCTTCCTACAAAATATATACAACTGTGTGCTCACCCATAAAGAATGCAATCCACTCCAAATTATTGTAAGAAGCACAGAGAGGTGAGAACCAGGCACAGGAAGTGGTGTGCTCTTAATAAGAGGTGTTGATCTCTTCATAGCTGCGGGTCTGGTGGGACAATTAACCCGAAAGTGTCCGGGGTTCCCGCAGTACATGCAAAGGTTTAGCTGCCTCTGGCGCAGTCTTTCCTCTTGGGACAAAGCAGCCCGGATGGTTCCCAGTTGCATGGGCTTGATAACCCCCGAATCGGTCTGCGGAGAGTCAGGTGATGCAGGCGAGGACTGTGGAGCAAACCATTGGGCTAGGGCTGAACGCTCTTCACGGCGTCCCCGCAGCCGGCGATCCACCTGAATGGCTGCAAGAATAAGTTCATTTAAAGTTTCAGGAGTGTCGAAGTGGGCCAGTTCATCCTTAATCAGTTCAGAAAGACCTAAACGAAACTGATGTTTTAAAGCTGGCTCATTCCACAGGGTGTCAAAACTCCAGCAATGAAAATCGGCAACATACTCCTCAACTGGACGGCGACCCTGTCGCAAATTACGGAGAGCTGCCTCTGCTGATGCAACATGTCCGGGATCATCATAGATGGCTGCCATAGCAGAAAAGAAAAGATCAACAGAGGCCAGACAAGGATGATTTTGCTCCAGAAGACAATGGGCCCATGTTTGGGGAGGCCCTTGCAGAAGGGAAATAACAATTCTGACCCGGACTTCCTCAGCAGCATAGGTTCGTGGTTGCAGAGAAAATAATAACTGACAACTGTTCCTAAAAGCACGAAACTTCTGGCGATTTCCTGAGAAAAATTCCGGGAAAGGAACTTGGGGTTCAGGGGTGACCCCGGAATCTGCCCCCTGTGTGGTAGGAACAGCTGTAGCAGAAGATATTGTCGGGGGCGTGAGTTGATTTAGCCGATCCACAAGCTCCACAAGCTGAGTAAAGCCTCCCTGTAAGCCCTGGACGGCTGCACAGAGGGAAAAGACAAATCAATCAAATTGACAGGGTTCCCCACCGAAGCTCATGTTATGGCTGTGTTATACTGTCAAGCCTCCTGGCTACAATCATGGGGAGAGCTGAGCTGAGCTCCAGGTATGGGGCTAAGTGAAGCAGAAAAAACTCCAAAGAGCAAATAAAAAGTCTGAGCAGAGTCCAATTGTGAATCCGGGGTCAGAGGCAGGCAGAAAACAGGCAAAGTCCATAAGCAATCCGCGTAAAAAATCAGGTTATCCTTCCGTATATAAATCCAGGTATTTAATCAGGTATTCAGGAATCAGGGAAACAAGGTCCAGGAAGTGAGCTGATAACACAGCATTGGCTGTAGGCCAGCTGTCCTCTTAAATAGGGATATCAATCAGCACAGGGAGGGATGTGCCAGAGTCTGGTAAAGTCACTTCCTGTACATTCAAACTCAGGACACCAGGAAGTGAAATCAAGTCCAAGAGCTTACACTCTAGGCCTTGTGCACTTCCAATGGGCTGAACAGCAGGTGTCACTGTGGAGCATGCGACAGAAGAAGAGCCTGCTCTGTTAAAACCATGCAGCCGAGCATGTCTGCTGCTGCATGCAGTCCGTGGTATGGCGCGCTCACGATGCCTTAAAGGGCAGGAAAGGCGAGGAGACTGACAGAAGGCTTTGATGGTTAAATAGGGTGAATAGGGAGTTACTAAAGTTTACTCCTTTTCAAGCTATAAATAGGTTATTTGGGATTGTTCTTCCAAAATCTCATAATTCTGGCAACATATAGCTTTTGGAGATCATTTTTCTATTTCCAAAATATATTTTTGTGACTAAAGGGACCTCTAATGCTTGTTTCAGTTGGATCAATGTGCCCCAGATTCTGTCTTCCCATCCTGCAATTTTGGGCAGCACAGCCCTGGAATCTAAAAGATTCCAGAGTCGGCTGCTAGCCAACCCCTGAAGCATCCTATAGTGGGATGACCCGCTGTGTGAAACCCCCGGAGTCCCCGGTATACTCACCTTTGCTGGCAGCTTCGGCAATGCTACACTGCCGCATCCCAGGCTTCCCTGTAGCTGTGCACCCAGTGTGAAAGCCGGGGACGCGGCCAACCGGCTGGTACACGTCTGCCTCATTCACCCCGTTCCTCACCTCATTCACCCCGTTCCCTCAGCACCTTGAGATCAGCCAATTGGCCATTTGAAGAGGGCCGAGTGGGCGTGGCCTCGGCTGTGGAAAACCCTGTTTTTTTACGAAAACCGGGCGACAGCTGAGCCTGGGGCCGGGGGGAAAATTTATCTCAGTAGGCGTTAGAAAAAGGTACATGAATTTTTATGTTCAGCAATCTAAATTGCCCTGAGGAGGGATGTATATGAGCACTGTTTGTTGTTTTAGTCTGGTTTAATTCATTTTTGACTGTTGGTCCACTTAAAAGTTAAAAAGACGCACAAAATTATTCAGAAAGTTTAGAATTTGTACAGAAATTCCCTAAACTGTGCATGTGAAATGTTATTTATTTTGGATGAATTTGATTCTGACTCTACGAGATCAAGTTTCAAGAACTGCTTAGGTGTTGTTTAGTAATTCATACATGTACTTTTTCCATCTATAAGTTGTACAATTCAATTGAAAAACATACTGAAATAACACAGTTACATAAATACTTTGAGGCTTATTCACTACTAACGCCAGGTATCGGCAGATAAGCGTCTGTATAGCGGCACTTAGAGCGACTGTTAGTATACACTCATTTGCGGGTATCGGGCTCTGTAACAGAGCGTCTCGGTCGCTCTAGTAACCTGGCCCGCATTGATGAATGTGATGTATGTTGGGTGCTGTAACACCAGTACAGGGCTACAGGAAGCGAAAGGTAGCGCCAGCTCAGTGCAACTGACTTTCAGCACTCCACACCATACTTATCAAAAAACTATACACACACACACACACACACACACACACACAGAGCGTCTGGCGCTTTTTGGATCTGGCCGCTATAGCATAGAGCGCCAGACGCTGTGTGATTAAAGTCTGTTTTTGAACACATATCCACCAGTAACAAAGCGAAAACACATGGAATGACATTGTTGTAACATTGTGACATTAATACTTTATTGCCAGACCTGTAAAACCAATTCTGCATAAAAAAACAAAAAATCAAAAAAGTTTTCAAAAATGACTCTTTGTAGGCCAGGAGAGGTGACACAATTATTTAAGAGAAAAAAAAAAAAAAAAAAACCCTGTTTATACAGAAGAAAATTAACGTCCATTGAAATGGGAGAGCGACAGGTAGTGACAGGTAATACCTGGCACTCTGGAAGCTAGAGCACCTCGCTATACGCTGAGCCACCTGTAATGATGAATCGGATGCTACATGAGTCGCTCACCAGATTCTCTTTCATAAATGTGGTTTTGCGCACAGTGCCACGCGGTCACCAGACGCTGCCGGCCGCTATGAGGCACTACCTGGCGCTATCCCTTGATGAATAACCCCTTTTGTTAAATTGCCTTGTTTAATTTATGTTATCATTCAATCTTTTCTGGTAGGAGTCTGTCAACATGGCACATTTGGCAATATTTGCCCACTCTTCGTTGCAAAAGAACTCCATATCTGTTATATTGTGATGGCATCTCCTGCCCTCTTCTGGTCAACCTACAGTTGTTGCTGATTTAAATTCTTGATCTTCTCCTGGCTAAGCCATTCTTTTGTTGATATGGAGGTATGCTTTGGCTTATTGCCATTGTCATACTGAAAGGTGATTTTCATCTTCAACTTTTCAGCAGAGGCCCGAAGTTTTGGTGACAAAATTGACTGATTGAAAGTGTCCATAATTTCCTTCAACTTGGCTAAATCCCAAGTTCAAGTAAAAACAGCCTCAAGGTATTATTTTGCGTATTCTGCTTTTTCGCCAAATTTGTTTTTGACTTAAACCGGACCTTCGGAATGATTTCATGAAAAGCCCAAATCCTGATGAAATGATTCCCCAGCATCTAAAATTAATATATTTTAAGTTTTTAATCATGTACTTATTATTCTTTCCTCCACCAGCTGCAACTCTGTTCAGGACTCTAGGATATGTGCGCCGGCATCTTGACTCAGAAGCATCACATATGCTGAGGAGAGGAGAGCAGGATAAAGTACAGGGGGTGGTGTTATAGCTGGACTTTACACAGACAGAGCAGAGCTGGGGTCAGGAAAAGGCTGCCTGATGCTCCATGAGCCACCATCTTGGATGTTTAAAGGCTCATAACATGCAGTAGATGCAGGTAGGATGATTTTTAATGTGAGCAATCTGTATGTACAGGGTGTGGGAAACATATAAGATATGGTCTTATTCAGAGTGAAGGTCCGCTTTATGGACAAAAAGCTCAACCATGGTCTCACTAGGCCATAGCAAATTTTTGACATGTTTTAGAGAGACTGTATATATCACACAATAAATATAGAGAACCTAACATAGTTGACAAAAATGCATTTATTGTTTAGGAATCAGCATTAGTTAGGTGTCAAACCCTGGTCGCATACACCCCATTGCCTGTGCTTATTCCACTAAGACTCCTAACAGTTCTGTGAGAGGCAATGTTTTTTACCTGTTAAAGGGAAAATGTAATATACTTATCGTTAGGATACTAAATCAGCCAAATTGATTAATCTAAAATAAATCTTATAGTGAAATATAGTTATTGAAGTTAGGACTCAATCTCTGGATAGTTCAGTGGATTTCCAGCTGGCTGAAGGATCGTTATTATAGTGTTAATAGCCTGCAATCTGAATAAAGGCGAGTTACATATGGTGTGCTACAAGGCTCAGTCCTGGGCCCCATTCTTTTTAATATATTTGTAAGTGACCACAAAGCTTGGTAGGAAAAGTTTGCCTGTTTGCTGATGATGCAAAGGTTATTAATAGGGTGGACACTCCTGGAGGTGTCTGCAACTGGATAAATGGTCAAAACTGTGGAAACTAGAGTTTAATGTCTCTAAATGTAAAATCATGCACTTGGGTAGAAGGAATTCCTGCTCTGAGTACCGTATGGGCAGCACTGTGTTAGCCAGGACCTCGGAGGAGAGAGATTTAGGGGTACTGATTACTGATAGCTGCAAGATGAGTGGACAGTGTAGCCAGGCAGTGGGAAAAGCAAGCAGGATGCTCGGCTGCATAGCTCGAGACATCACCAGTAGGAAGAGGGAGGTTTTGATGTCGCTGTATAGAGCCCTGGTGAGGCCACAGCTAGAATACTGTGTGCAGTTCTGGATACCTTACCTGCAAAAAGACATTATTCAAATAGAACGTGTCCAAGGGCGGGCAACAAAAATGGTAGACTGGCTTAAACTTAAAAATGATCAGGAGAGACCTAAAGAACTTAATTTGTACAGTCTGGAGGAAAGAAGGGAGAGAGGACGTGATTGAGACCTTTAAATATGTGAAAGGATTGAATAAGGATCAGGAGGGAAGTGTTTTTCAGAAGAAACTTGAAGCTAGTCGGAGGAAGATCAGGAGCAATGTTAGAAAATATTATTTTACAGAAAGAGTAGTAGATGCTTGGCACAAACTTCCAGCAGAGGTAGTTAAAAAATCGACAGTCAGTGAATTTAAACATGCCCGGGATAAGCACACATCTATCCTAAGATAAAGAGAACATACAGTATACACATAAGGGCAGACTAGATGGACCGTATGCTCTCCTTCTGTTGTAACCCTTCTATGTTTCTATGTTTCTATTTGGATCAATTGCCATGTGGTCATCTCTATACTTTACAGATGTGTTATTTTTCAGAAGAATTTCGTTAGTGCTGGAGCACAGGAATCTCTTAACACATAACAAGGCTGATCGGCTGCTGTACAATGTAATAGCGGGGTGTGTGCCTGCTGTTTTAATATAGAGCAGGAGGCAAGGGCACTGTTACAATGTAACACAGCAGGGCTCTGTCCAGCTTGTTGCAATGTAACAGTGGTCCCGTGTCCGGATGTTACATTGTACAGTGTGAGGACAAAGGTAGCTGCCTTTCTGCACATGAAAGGGCTGGCAGGGCATTTAATCTCTGTACCCACAACCCACTCCCTTACCATTTGCTTCTCCTCGTATCCCCTTAAATCCAGGGACCCCTGTTTATTGATGCCTTGTCTGGTATGCTACTGCTATTCCAATTGTCTTCTGGATGTAAATTGTCTCATGCTATCCATGTTTGTGGTCATCACCTGTAATGGGTAATATAAATTATTATGAATGATAAAACTTATGAACATAGGTTTATAGGGCTTCCACCTGTTTTGCATGATACTAGCTGATCAGTCAGTCTTTACCCCATGCAATTGCTAGTTTTAGATGAGATGACAGATGCACAGGCAGGCTTAATGTGAGCTCACCAGGCTGACAAGCTGGTGTCTTGTTATTCTGCTATCGACATACATTATTATTAATATTTTACGTGACTAAACGAAGCAAGCGGCAGCATTGACCACTAAAGCCAGAATGTCTGGCCTGCCTGTAGCTTTTCAGGAAAAGAAATTCAGTTATTCAAGGATCTCTTGAACACGTACCAACCACTAATTTATAACGCAAGCAGACATTTGTAGTTTATCTTTCAAGCCATCTGCAAATTCTGAAATAATTTATTGCAGGCAGTAAGGTAAAGCAAAAAATGGCAACAGCTATTCAAAATCCTTGCCTGCATTTAAAGGGCCAGTACGTAAGTGATGTTTAATACACTTAAATTTTCACTTACCGTAATTACTGTAGCCCTGCTAGGCTTTCTCTACTCACATTTTTTAAACTACTATTTTGAATTTAGTGTTCATATTGTTATTGATTTTAGTAGGTACCAGATAAGCCATAACTTCCATATTTATATTTATACAAATGTATGCAACTGGTGCTACTTTTAACAAGTGTATGCTCTGGTTTGGTTCCTTATTCTGCTTGGTAGGACTGAAAGTCGGGGAGGCTAATTTATTAATATAGGTGCAGGCGGCACTTTGTCCGAGACACTTGGTAGAACCCGCACAACATCGGCTTCAGGCTGTCAGCGCTGTCAGCTGTAGGGCTCCCGGCCAGGCAGTGTTTGCAGTGCATGGCTTTTATATGCCTATGCGCTAGCGACACCTAGCGCCGGACGTGAGCGCTGCAAGCAAAATATATTTATTTTAAAAATACAGAGACACACTCAAAAACAGGATTTCAGGCATACAGCACCTGTTGAAATGCCAATGTTTATTTTTTTTTTTTAATAAAAATGGGAATTGCATTAGGAACACAAGTTTGCAGCGCAACGCAAATGTACAAAAACTTCATCCAAAATAATCCCAACCAGACTAGGGATCCCGTGGCACATACACCAGCCCCCCCCAAAAACCTTGAAAAATTATAACCAGCCTATTGAAATGTATGGGATAAGGACACACAGTGCAGGGTGAGCGCCTGGTCCTATCTGGCACTTTAGGGAACTCAGAACTGGCACTCATCCCATCGCCGGCGCTGTTGATATATGGGACACTACCTGGCACTATCACAGGCATTCTGGTTTCTCGACTTAATAAATACACCCCTTTCATTGGGACCTGACATTCACCTAACACTCAGCTGGCACTACCTGGCATTACATGGCCTTAGCGTTTCTTAAATAAACCCCTTATTATACCTTTGGCAAGTTTTTGTTGTGATCCCATTAGACATTGACTTTGGCAACATAAGACAGGAAAAATGTTAGCCATGGTTGCCACTGGGATGCAAGGTGGTGCGGGGCACAATATATATGGTATCTGTGATTTTTAAGCTATTTTTCATTAATACAGTGCAAAGGTAGAGGCTACATCTCTCCAAAGGAATAACATACAGTAAACTGGAGTGCTACATCTGTCATTTAGATTTCTTAAAATGTTAAAAACTAACTTAACTGGTATTGTCTATAGACCCCATCACCCAATTTAAATGAATAAAGTGGACCAAAACTGTCCCAGGAGTGTATAAGAATTCAGGGCCAGCTGATTCCCACCCCAGGGCAACCAAACTGGGAATGAGTCTGAAATGGGTGAATAACAATCACTGGGTAGGGCACAGTGGGTCTTTGGATTCACAGTGGACCTACATATTTTTTCCCAGGGGCCCTCTGAAAAACCTAAAAGAAAATCTAAAAGAAAATGCTGTCTTACTTGTCCCTCGATCAATTGACCTCTCCAGCGGTTGAATTGAGCTGAGCGACCCTGTCCTGGTGCATTGTCCTCAGGTGACCATTGGTACCTGTGGGAGTATCCCTCCGCCCTCGCTCTGTATGTGTGCGCAGTGTGCAGCCGGTGGCTGGGTGCTGCCAATGGCAGGCAACGCAATTGCCAGAGGGAAATTCCAACAGCTCAATGAGCCCTAGTGTGGCTTCTAGAGGGCCCTATTTTGATTTTGGACCACTGCAATTTTTTAAGCAACCTTGAAAGCTGCATTTTGTCTTTTTTTGCTCATTTAATTTGAGTGCAAGAAAAAGCACTTTTTTGAACATAAATTGTGTGGAATTTACTAGCACAAAATTATTCTAGCGATTCAAGTGCCATTGAATGGCTCCACACATGAGTTAAATTCAGGTGATTTGTACAGCTGCTTTCAGGAGGAGGAAAATACAATTCTGTGAAACTCACCTGTAGAATTGTTTTTGAATAAATCCAGTCCAGGTCGTCCCAGAAGTAATGACATGTGGGTATTCCGCCCCCAGGGGACGCTCGACTTCAAGATCAAAAGCTGTCGCTCCTCCCGGCCCCCTATAAAAGCAGTCTCACTATGATTTCCCAGTGGTTAAAAGCAGTAAGAAAAGGAGACAGGCCGGGAGGCCAAGAAACCATGTTACTTCACATAGCTTCAGCATGTGCTCTCTCCAACAAAAAACTTAAGGACAACGGTCCAATATAAAAATGGTAATCACCATAACAGGCAAACAAGAGATAATGAAACAAGGGCGGGGTGGGACGACCTGGACTGGATATATATTTAAAAAGAATTCTACAGGTGAGTTTCACAGAATTGTATTTTTCCCTATATCCAGTCCAGGTCGTCCCAGAAGTGATGACAATTGGGAAATCCAAAAGCAGTGTCCAT
The DNA here is from genome assembly GCA_027917425.1 of Gastrophryne carolinensis. Taxonomy (NCBI): domain Eukaryota; kingdom Metazoa; phylum Chordata; class Amphibia; order Anura; family Microhylidae; genus Gastrophryne; species Gastrophryne carolinensis. Next base: position 330,235,454 of record CM051239.1, read on the forward strand.
TAGGGCAGGGTCCCCAGTGCGGAACAGCATTGTTAGGCACTTACCTCACCGCCGTTCCGGGTCCCGCGGCGCGTTGCCGGCTGGCTCCCACCGAGCTGCGGCCCGGCGGTCCCCGGGTCTGCCGGCTCCTCGGCACCGTCGCGGGGATCTGGGGCGGGCGGCGCAGGACGCCATGGGTGGCCGCGTCGCAGCCCGCTCCGCGCGGCTGCGCGGCCTTGCGGCTCTCCCCTCCAGCTCTGCGCTTCCCCTTCCTGGCGGGGGCGCGCCCGATCGTCAACGTGCTCGCGCGCGCGCGCGAGCACGTCTGCTTTATGCCTCCCGGCGGCGCTTCCCCCAGCGCGCCCGCCGGGGGCGAGTTTGAATTGTCCAGTCAGTGGCAGGTTCTTGGGTTCGGACCCAGGGACTGGTCGGCCTGTCTGGCCTGGGCCGTCCAGCTCCTGGGACCGATCCCACTTCCTTGTTTGCACCAAGCACCTTCCTTCCCTCCTTTTTCCCTGTTTCCCATTGGCCAGACTTCCCTATATATTTGCACTGTTCCAGTTTCCCAGTGCCCGTTATAGCTTCTGGGTTCTGGATGTGTGCTGCTGTGTTTGTGAAGATATTGGATTGGATTTGGATTTGGACCCTGACTATTCTTGCTAGCTGCCTGCCCTGACCTTCTGCTTTGCCTGACCATTCTCTTGCCTGACCCTCCTGTACTTCGCCTGTGACCTCCTGGAATTGACCCCGGCTACCCTCGACCATCCTCAGTCTTCTCCCCTGGATACCTCGCCTGTGACTTCCTGGTTTGACCTCGGCCTGAATTACGGACTTACCGCACCCGGCATCCTCATTCGGGATTCCCTGCTTAACACCAAACTGCACCTTAAGCTACTATCCCTTGCGCCTGTTAAGTCCTGGGGGCAACCGACTGGGAGAGGCATTACTCGCGTCTCCTACAAGCGGGGGCTTGTCTATAGGCAGAAGTGGCGGTGGAGATTGGGGGATACTGGCTTAAGACAGACGGGTGTTAGGTACAATCCTGACATTATAACGGGCCAAAAGAATGGACCAAATTCTGGAGCAGGTGCAGGCCCTGACGGCGGCGGTGGAGCACCTGGCTCATCGAGTTGCGGCCCAGGAGAACCGTCCAACTCCCATGGTCCCCACTTCTCAGGGGGCTCCGGCCGCAATAACGGTGGAACCCAAGATCCCGCTCCCTGAAAAATTTTTTGGCGATAGGGCAAAATTTGCCAATTTCCGGGACTCTTGTAAACTTTACTTTCAGCTTCGCCCGGTGTCCTCGGGCTCACAGGAACAAAAAGTGGGCTTGATTATATCCCTGTTACATGGAGACCCTCAGTCCTGGGCCTTTAGTCTATCAGCTCAGGACCCCATCCGCCAGTCAGTGGACAGTTTTTTCACTGCAATGGAGGTCCTTTATGACGATCCTGACAAGGGGGCCTCAGCTGACGCAAAGTTACGTACCCTCCGCCAGGGACGCCGTCCAGCCGAGGACTACTGTTCCGAATTCCGGCGTTGGGCAGTTGACTCACGCTGGAACAATCCTGCCCTCTGTGGCCAATTCCGGTTAGGTCTGGCGGACGCTATCAAAGATACCCTGGTGAACTACCCGGAACCCCAAACACTGGATGAGTTAATGCATTTGGCCATCCGCATTGATCGCCGACTCCGGGAAAGGCGCCTGGAGAAAGGATCACATTTTGAACCCGCTGCAAAATCTGAGGTTCCCGTCGCTCAACCTTCTGAAGAGCCTATGCAGCTAGGTGCCACCAGGCTCACCGAAGGCGAGCGACGACGACGTCTATCCGAGGGGCTCTGTCTATACTGTGGTGGGACCGGCCACATGGTTAAACTTTGCCCAAAGAAACCGTCGGGAAACTTCAGAGCCTAGGGGGTATCGAGGGGGCCCTCCTAGGCTGTAAGGTATCTCCTCAAGTATCGTCTCCAGTTTTTGTCCCAGTTCAGGTTATGTTTGGTGCCAAATATATTAACTTAAAGGCTCTTCTCGATTCTGGAGCAGCTGGGAACTTCCTAGACTCTGATCTAGCTCAGACTCTAGGAATCATGGCACAAACCTTGCCAACTCCTATCCGGGTGTCAGCCATTGATGGCACTCCAGTGGCCGGGGGGTTAGTTCGGTTTCAATCACCTCCCATGCAAATCAAAATTGGAGCCAGTCATTCTGAGGTTATCAGGTTCCTGATTTTGAGCATGCCTGGGACCCCCTTGATTCTGGGGTTGCCATGGCTGCAGACGCATAATCCTCAAATTGATTGGGTTTCGGGGCAAATTACCAAGTGGGGACACCAGTGTTTCCGGAACTGCCTTGAATTTCCCCTCAGGGTCACACACTTACTCCCTAGTGGGATTCCTACTCCATATTCGGAGTTTGCTGATGTTTTTTCAGAAAAGGCAGCAGACAAACTTCCTCCCCATAGACCTTGGGACTGCCCAATAGAACTGCTCCCTGGTACGATGCCTCCCAGAGGGAGAATATTTAACTTGACCCGAGCAGAAACCCTTGCCATGCGGGAATATATCGCTGAGAACTTAAAGAAAGGGTTTATTCGGCCTTCATCTTCCCCAGCGGGGGCAGGGTTTTTTTTTGTGGAGAAAAAGGATGGGGGACTTCGCCCCTGTATCGATTACCGGGGCTTAAATAACATCACGGTAAAAAATAAGTATCCCCTACCGCTTATTGAGGGGCTCTTTACACAGGTGGTCGGGGCGCAGGTCTTCTCCAAACTAGATCTCAGAGGGGCCTATAACCTCATAAGAATTAGGCAGGGGGACGAGTGGAAAACGGCCTTTAATACCCTTGAGGGGCATTATGAATATTTGGTTATGCCCTTCGGCCTGTGTAATGCCCCTGCGGTTTTTCAAAGTTTTGTTAATGAAATTTTCCGAGATTATCTTGGCCGATTTATGGTTGTCTACCTAGATGACATTTTAATTTTTTCTTCATCCCTTGATGAGCATCGAAAACATGTGCGCCTAGTTTTGCGGAAACTTAGAGAGAATTGTTTATATGTCAAATTAAAAAAATGCCAATTTGAGGTATCTGAGGTTCCGTTCCTCGGTTACATTATCTCCAAGTCTGGTCTGTCTATGGACCAATCTAAGGTGAGGGCTGTTTTGGAATGGGAGCAACCCAGAGATTTGAAGGGCCTGCAGAGGTTTTTGGGTTTTGCCAATTTTTACAGAAGGTTCATTAAGAATTTCTCAGCCCTGGTTACACCACTAACCAATTTGACAAAGAAAAGCGGGTACCCCCCGGTTTGGCCGGCTCAAGCTGTCCAGGCCTTCGAGAATCTTAAGAAGGTATTTAGCGGGGCTCCCGTCCTAGTCCATCCCGATGAACAACGACCTTTCCTTGTAGAGGTGGATGCTTCAGAGATAGCGGTCGGAGCGGTCTTGTCCCAATACTACGGCTCACCTGCTCGCCTCCATCCATGTGCCTTCTTTTCCAAGAAATTCTCAGCGGCCGAAAAGAATTATGATATCGGTAACAGAGAATTACTGGCCATCAAACTTGCCTTCCAGGAATGGAGGCACTGGTTGGAGGGGGCTCAATATCCAGTAACGGTCTTTACTGACCATAAAAATCTGGAATACATTCAGTCCGCCAAGAGGTTAACTCCTAGACAGGCTCGCTGGTCCTTATTCTTTTCTCGGTTTAACTTTTCTATAACATATAAACCCGGGTCTAAGAATGTAAAGGCGGACGCCCTGTCTCGGAGTTTCTCTCCCCCTGACTTACCGGAAAGGGTGGTTTCTCCCATCGTACCTCGCTCCCTAGTGGTGGCCGCCATTCAACCCCAACTTCCTGATCTTACTCAGTTCCAGGCCCAAGCTCCTCCTGGGAAACCCGCGTCAGCCCTGTTTGTGCCTTCTGCTTACCGGTCTGAGTTTTTGTCCCATTTTCATGATACTAAAACAACCGGGCATCCAGGGATTAAAAAAACCATAGCTTTATTGTTACGCCAAGTTTGGTGGCCTTCTCTCAGGAAGGACGCTCAAAAGTTTGTCTCCGCTTGCAAAGTCTGTGCCCAAAGTAAGTCCTTGAGGAGCTCACCGGAAGGCCCACTCCTTCCATTATCCATTCCTGCCTCCCCGTGGACACATCTGGCCATGGATTTTGTTACTGACCTCCCTCCGTCTCAGGGTCATACGGTTATCTGGGTAATTGTGGACCGTTTTAGCAAGATGGCCCATTTCGTCCCTTTAAAGAAACTCCCCTCAGCTCAAACTCTTGCTCAACTTTTCATTACTCATGTCTTTAGGATTCATGGTATTCCCATGGATGTTGTTTCGGATAGGGGGGTCCAGTTTGTCTCCCGGTTTTGGAGGGCCTTCTGTGCCAAGTTGGGGTTCTCTGTCTCCCTTTCCTCGGCCTTTCATCCGCAATCGAATGGTCAAACCGAGAGGACGAACCAGTCCCTGGAACAATACTTGCGCTGTTTTACGGCGGGTTCTCAGACTGATTGGGCCTTCTTCTTACCTTTTGCAGAATTTGCTTTTAACAACGCTACGCATTCATCCACAGGGGTTTCTCCTTTCCACTGTGTTTATGGCAAGGATCTGAAGTTTTCTGCTCTTTCGGACCAACCCTCTAGAGTTCCCTCCGTGGATGAATGGGTTTCTAAATGGCCAGGGGAGTGGAATAAAATCCAACAACACCTAACTAGGGCCGCTCGTTTACAGAAAAAATTTTCTGATCGCAAGCGATCGTCTAATTCTAACTTTAAAGTGGGTGACTGGGTTTGGCTCTCAACCAAGAACTTGGCGCTACGCCAACCCTCCGCTAAGTTAGGACCCAAGTTTATTGGCCCATTCCCCATAACACACAAAATCAATCAGGTGACATACCGGTTGGCCCTCCCCTCTTCTATGAAAATCTGTAAATCCTTTCATGTTTCACTTCTTAAGTCCGCAAGAAACCATGAACTTAATAGTCCCCCTAGTCCTGTGGTAGTTGAGGGGCATCAGGAGTTTGAGGTTGCCCGGGTCCTTGATTCTCGTTTCTTTCGGAACTCTCTTCAATATCTTATTGACTGGAAGGGGTACGGTCCGGAAGAAAGATCTTGGGTTCCTGCCAGAGAAGTTCATGCACAGAATTTAGTAAAGAAGTTTCATAGAGAGAATCCGTTAAAACCCAGCTTGGAGGGTCCAGTGGCCCCTCCTCAGGGGGGGGGTAATGTTAGGCACTTACCTCACCGCCGTTCCGGGTCCCGCGGCGCGTTGCCGGCTGGCTCCCACCGAGCTGCGGCCCGGCGGTCCCCGGGTCTGCCGGCTCCTCGGCACCGTTGCGGGGATCTGGGGCGGGCGGCGCAGGACGCCATGGGTGGCCGCGTCGCAGCCCGCTCCGCGCGGCTGCGCGGCCTTGCGGCTCTCCCCTCCAGCTCTGCGCTTCCCCTTCCTGGCGGGGGCGCGCCCGATCGTCAACGTGCTCGCGCGCGCGCGCGCGAGCACGTCTGCTTTATGCCTCCCGGCGGCGCTTCCCCCAGCGCGCCCGCCGGGGGCGAGTTTGAATTGTCCAGTCAGTGGCAGGTTCTTGGGTTCGGACCCAGGGACTGGTCGGCCTGTCTGGCCTGGGCCGTCCAGCTCCTGGGACCGATCCCACTTCCTTGTTTGCACCAAGCACCTTCCTTCCCTCCTTTTTCCCTGTTTCCCATTGGCCAGACTTCCCTATATATTTGCACTGTTCCAGTTTCCCAGTGCCCGTTATAGCTTCTGGGTTCTGGATGTGTGCTGCTGTGTTTGTGAAGATATTGGATTGGATTTGGATTTGGACCCTGACTATTCTTGCTAGCTGCCTGCCCTGACCTTCTGCTTTGCCTGACCATTCTCTTGCCTGACCCTCCTGTACTTCGCCTGTGACCTCCTGGAATTGACCCCGGCTACCCTCGACCATCCTCAGTCTTCTCCCCTGGATACCTCGCCTGTGACTTCCTGGTTTGACCTCGGCCTGAATTACGGACTTACCGCACCCGGCATCCTCATTCGGGATTCCCTGCTTAACACCAAACTGCACCTTAAGCTACTATCCCTTGCGCCTGTTAAGTCCTGGGGGCAACCGACTGGGAGAGGCATTACTCGCGTCTCCTACAAGCGGGGGCTTGTCTATAGGCAGAAGTGGCGGTGGAGATTGGGGGATACTGGCTTAAGACAGACGGGTGTTAGGTACAATCCTGACAAGCATGTAGTTCATTTCACTACTGCCTGAAGCACCTTTCGGCCAAAGACAGCATCAGCTGAGGCCCTAAAATCAACCTTGTAAAACTTGGTAAAGGTATAAACTGAAGACCAAGTGGCGGCCTTACAAACTTGTTCAACAGATGCCTGGTGCTGAAAAGCCCAAGAGGCACCAATAGCTCTGGTAGAATTAGCTGTGATCCGAAAAGGGGGTTCCTTCCCCTTGGCAGAATATGCTTGCACCACAGCCTGACTGATCCTCTTACTAAGAGTAGACTTGGCTGGTTGCAAGCTCTTCCTAGAACCTTCTGTTGGGACAAAGAGCAAATCCGATTTCCTGAAGGATTCAGTCGCAACCAGGTAATACTTAATGGCTCTGACCACATCCAAGGAATGGAGGGTCCTTTCCTTAGAATTACTCGGTGCTGGACACAAAGAAGGCAAGACCACTTCCTCATTAAGATGAAAGGGAGAAACGACCTTAGGCACAAAATCAGGTTTAAAGCGAAAAACCACCTTATCCTTATGCCGCTCAAAATAAGGAGGCTTCATACAAAGCGCCGCCAGCTCTAACACACGACGCACCGAAGTGATCGCTGCCAAAAAGACCACCTTGAGGGTCAAAATAGGCAATGCAGCATCGCACAAAGGCTCAAAGGGAGGACCCTGGAGAGCAGAATGTACCAAATTCAAGTCCCACACCGGTAATACAGGCTTACGCGGTGGACGCACATGGGTGACTCCCTGGAAAAAGGTCCTGATCAACCTATGATTGGCAAAGGATCTCTGTAAAAAGATGGCCAAGGCAGAGACCTGGCCCTTGAGGGTGCTCAGTTGGAGACCCAAGTCTAAACCGTGTTGTAAAAACTCCAAGATCCTAGAGATAGATAATGTGAGACAAGGCAGACTCTTGGATTCACACCAAGCAATGTAGGCATGCCAAACTCTGTAATATATCATGGAAGAAGACTTCTTCCATGCCTGAATCATGGTATGCACAACCGTGGCTGACAGCCCCTTTTCCGTCATGATTGAGGTTTCAATAGCCAGGCCGTCAAAGCCAGCGTCTGTAAATTGGGGTGCGGCAGCGACCCCTGTGTGAGAAGCCCTGGGTCGTCGGGCATGATGTAGCGATCCACTGACATCTGAACTATGTCCACAAACTAACTCTTTCCCGGCCAGCGAGGAGCCACTAGGATGGTTGGAACCCCTTCCTGGGCTATCTTGCGCAGCACTCGGCCCAGGAGTGGAAACAGAGGGAATGCATAAAGGAGCCTGAACTCCATCCAAGGAATTTCCAGAGCGTCTGTGGCAAAGCCCAGGGGATCTCTTGACAGGTAGACGAACCTTGGGAGCTTGTGATTGTGTCTGGATGCAAACAGGTCCACGTCTGGCTGACCCCAGCGGAGACACAGAGCGTGAAAGATCTTGTTGCTGAGAGACCATTCCCCCAGATGTGAGGCCCTCCTGCTCAGGGAGTCTGACTCCTGGTTTTCCACCCCGGGGATGTAAACCGCCGAGATGCAAGGAACATTCTCCTCTGTGTAAGTCAGAATCTGGGTCACCTCCTTGAGGGCTCACTTGCTCCGAGTCCCGCCCTGGTGATTGATGTAGGCGACAGCCATCTGATTGTCCGAGCGAACCTGGATCGCACGACCCCTTAAATGGGGAGTCAAGCAAAGAAGCACCAACTGGATCGCTCTCAGCTCCAGGAGATTTATGGGCAAGTGGTTCTCCTGCAGACCCCACTGACCCTGGATCTTCTGCGTCTGCCAAACTCCTCCCCAGCTGGTCAGACTGGCATCTGTGGTAGCTATCTCCCACCGGGGAGTCAGAAGGACTTGCCCACCAACAGGTTTCTGGAGTTCAGCCACCACAGCGACTCCTTCATCCGGTCCCAGTCGGTCAACAGGTTCATTTGAAGAGGTCTCATGTGGAATTGGGCGAAGGGCACCGCCTCGAAGCATGACACCATTAGGCCCACCAGCTTCATCCCCAGACGGATCGATGGCCGCTGACAAGACAGCAAGGCCTGCACCTGCATCTGGAGGCCCACCACGTTCTGCTGTGGCAGGAATACCTTAACCTGAGAGGTGTCTAAGTCATGCCCAGGAAGGACCTCACCATTGAGGTAGTGATCGAAGACTTGGGGTAATTGACTACCCATCCGAAATCCTTGAGAGTGGATAACACTGTCCGGGTGTCGCTCTCGGCCTGCTGAAGGGACTGAGCCGCAATCAGTAAATTGTCCAGATAAGGCAGCACACGAATGCCTTGATTCCTCAGTATAGCCATGATGCCCGCCAGCACCTTGGTGGAAACCCGGGGGGCTGAGGATATTCCGAATGGCAGAGCCACAAACTGGTAATGCTGATCCTCCAGAGCAAACCTCATGAACCTCTGATGTCTCTGGAATATCGGGATGTGCAGATAAGCATCCCTGATGTCCACTGTGGTAAGGAAGTTGGAAGCAAGCTCACCGCAGACCGTAAGGTTTCCATGTGGAAATGTCTGACTCTGACAAACCTGTTGAGACCCTTCAGGTCCAGGATAGGCCTCAGCGTTCCATCCTTCTTGGGAACCGTGAACAGATTGGAGTAAAAGCCTTGACCCTGTTCCTGACGAGGTACAGGGCAAATCACCCCTAACCGCAGGAGGTGTTGCACGGCCATTCTCAGGCCCTAACCGGAGGACACCACCTCCTGAATCCACCGTTCCGTGACGCTTTGTCTCCAGATATGAGCAAATAGCAGAAGCCGTCCCCCCACCCGGATGGGTGAGGGCACTCATGCCTGAGGAGCCTTGGCAGGGGGCTTGGACTTGGATCCCCAGGTGGGATTGGGTCGGCCGCGGGACCTGCCTCGTCCCCAGGAATCTCTGCGGCCACCTGAAAATGAAGAGCCTCTTCCTCCTCGAAAGAGACAGAAGAATTCCGAAAGGGCCGCGCAGGCTTCCGTCGCTGAGGGAGTTTACCATCCTTGATCAGGAGGTCCAGACAGGGGCGAAACCCTGGCACCGGGCCGGACAGCATCGTCCATGGCAGAAACAATGAGGGCAATAAAATCCACGCAAGCCTTGAGGTCTTTATACTCCTCCGCCCGCTTGCGAGACTTAGCAATATCCACAAGACGTCTCACCGTCTCTCTGATGGCTAAGGAGACAATAGCCACGCCACACACAGGGCAAAACCATGCACCAGCAAAGGTGAAGGCATGACAGACCAGCTGATCCATGCACCTGTCAGCTGAATCACGTAAGGAAGCGGTATCGGGTGAAGGCATAACCGTAGTGTTGGACAATCCCGACACAGGGGAATCCACCTCGGGGGGACGGGACCATAAGCGGATCAGCTTCTCAGGAAAGGGATACCGCCTGTCCAGGCTCTTAGGCACCGACGGTAGCTTGTTAGGCCTTTCCCATTCCTTGAAAATCATATTAGAAAAATGGGCCTGCTCAGGAAAGACTCGCCTCTGTCTCTCAGGTCGAAACAAATCACCCTGCTTCCTCTTAGCCGCTCTTGGAGGGACAATGTGCAAAAACTGAAGCAAGCTACTTCTCCGTATCATCAGGGAGCCACGTATCCTCATCTGAGTAAGAACCAGGCCCGTTGTCATAGTCAGCAGTATAATCCACTGTGGAAATGGAGTCCTCCTGCAACTCGCCTTGCAGCAGCGGGCAGTAAAGGGCTAGGGGCAGATACGCCCGCCCGATCATGCTCCAAAATGACGCTCCTGGCGCAAGTGATACAAACAGTGCTGAATCCGCCCAGAGGGCTTGCACTGCACATGGGGAAGAGCTTCACCCGCCCAGATGGGGCCCCTAGCTCACTATCCCCATAAGCCTCCATTATGGTGATTAGCAGAAAAAAATGTATGCAGGTTACAAGGCACTGATGGCCCAAACCAATTTAGCCCTCCTATATATATATACATGTTCCCTCTTTTTGTGATCTCTCTTAATAAAAGGGAGAGGGGGCGGGGGGACCGGGAGGAACCACAACCCACAATCTATCAATGGAAAGACCTGAAAGACACAAGCGAAAAGGCCATAAGAATCCCACAGCACATGCGCAACACTGATAACACAATAGATATTAATAATAGGGACTCACAACACCGACAGTAGAGCCACACCGGAGGGGTCCCAGGCAGCATGGCAGGAGAGGCAGTCACAAAACGGCGCAGAGTCAGCAGCTCAGTGCGTTTCTCGAGCGGCAGGCCGCACGGCAGCGATGCAAAAAGCCTCATAGTGCGGCCCCGCCCCCCCCCCGACGGCACGAACAACAGCGCCCGCCTCCTGCCTCCTCACAGCCCAAGATGGAGGCCTTCCTCCAAGAAGCCCCCACAAGACTGCCGCAGGGCGGCTCACAGCAGGGCCCCCACACAACCGTGCAGCGTGCGCACCGGCCTCACTCACACCGCGCCGGAAGCAAGGGAGTCTGTGGTCGCAGGAGAGAGTCCGCCCCCCCCCTCACAGCGTAATGGCCCAAGATGGAGGGGAGAGGGGAGCAGGAAGAAGACAACTCGAGGGAGTGAGGGAGGTACGTATGAGGTACGTATGACATGCGCAAGTAAAAATAAAACAGTGACAAATCACCACACACACCACAATAAAGTCAGAGGGCAGTAAGTGGTTCCCCCCCCCCTTATAGGCTCACCATCAGCCTATGGCTGGCTACCCTTTAGACAGGGTGTGCGCCCAGAGCCTAGCTCTGCCAAAATGCCTGACCCCCAGCGTTCTCCCTACCATCACAGTCCCGACAGCCGTGGCTGGGAGGAAATAGTGGGTCCACGGGATCAGTGGTAATAGGGTCCGCAGTGGCCGACGGGCTAGGAGGCCCCGCTCATCTGCAATATCCAGAAGAGAGTATCCAATGATCTTCAGCAGCCAGACTGCAAGATGAACACTGGGAAATCATAGTGAGACACCTGCTTTTATTGGGAGGCCGAGAGGAGCGACAGCTTTTGATTTTGCAGTCGAGCCCCCCCTGGGGGTGGAATACCCACATGTCATTACTTCTGGGACGACCTGGACTGGATATAAGGTCTATTTTCTGAATTCCCCAGTGGATCCCTTCTACTCCCTGTGCCTGGAAAAAAAGCCCATAGTACACCATAGGGAGGCCTATAATCATGAAAGTGTGTAAAATTATTTTATTATTTAATATAGGCTCCACAAATATTAGCAAAAATATTTATGTAAAATACTTCATAGTGACACACACAGGACAGTGGACATGTCATGGTGAGGAACAAAATGAATAAGGCTCAATGTGCATTTGTATGACTGGGAACAGCATACTTAGAACTATACTGGGGCACCACGAGCAAAATGCATGGGCCAACTACAACATGAGGACAGTAACGTGCAATGTGTTACTACTGCATTGCATGCCACTGCACAACCTACACTGGATCAGCAGAGACAAATGTAAAAAATTCCTGGAAAATTAAAATAAAAACCCTTTAATTAAAGTGGACCAAAACCCCTGATTTTCATCCTCATCCCCGGGGCATCATAGATTCCAGGGCTGCCTGACATGGGTTTTGGTCCACTTTAAAAGGGGGGCAGCATATAGCACGTGGGGAAAAATCAGTTATACTACTAACAGAGTCACACATGACCAATATAAAATATGGCCTATGGCATCTTGAGGCTGGAACACGCCCCTGCACAGGCGCAAAAGTAAAAAAGGCAAATGGTGAATGTGGCCACTACTGGTCCCTATTGGTATCCTCTATGCTCTGGGGGGCCCTCACCTCCCCCCATAATTGTACATAAAGAGCTAAATAATAGCTAAGAAAAATAACTATCAAATCAAATATCTAAATCTAAACTTTAGTCTCATATGTAACTATTCAAACATAAACCTGCACTGTTACATAAAGATGAAAATTAAGTTCATCAAAGGGGCAGCACAGCTGGCCTGTTCAGCTAAGCAGACACACATGTTTACTGGAACATTTGAGCCATTTTTCACAGGGCTTACCACTTGTAAAATCAATTTCGCTTGCATTTGTAAATTTTCTGACTGCAATTTTGAGTGTTTTCGAGTAAACTATTTGAATTCAGCAGACATTCTGAAACATGGGATACTCACATGGGACCCAATTTTCTAAGTGTTAATTATTTTTTCTACCGCCCAGACTGGACTTCAACTTTAGATTAGGATTCTAGCTAGTTAGTTCCAGAATTAATTGTTGCAGTTAGAGGAACCAAGCGGTGTCCAGGAGAAGAAGCTGTTGGTAACCCAGTAGGGATCTAATTGAACCACAAGCCCAATTATAGCCAGCACCAGGGAAGCCAAGGACTAAACCTAAGACCCTGATGTCATCATTAATGTACTTGTGTGACTGTTATCTCTTAGAGTGAGGACACTTATGCTAGAGAAGTGCAATGCTGGGATTGTGAAAGTACTATGGGTTGAGAAAATTAGATACTGCTATTGAAGTGATGTCAAATAAGGCTTTAAAAGAATGGTTTGTGACACCTTCGGTATTCCTGGGGAGAGGGTATGCTGTACCTACACCAGCAAGTGCTACCCAGGGCGCTGCAGGACCCAGTAGAACTCATTACCCGCACCTGTTACTACCCCTGGAATCATCTATAAAACACCAGTCACAAAGGGCTCGATTCAACAAAGGTAGAAAATTGATTTTTCGTGTGTTTTGTGCTTAAGAAGTTGCGATTTTGCGATAGTTATTTTTTTTGATTCAGCAACCTGGAACCATTGTAAAACACGAGTCACTCGAATTAAATTCGATTGCGAATGTAAAAGTGCAAAATAAATTAGTGGATCGAAAATTTTACTACTGATTCAGGTGCACTTGATGAGTCACACACATGATATAAATTAGTGTTTCACACTAGTTTTTTGATGCAGCTTTCAGCAGGAGAAAACTCACTTTGCTCTTTCTCACAATGGAGCCCTTCTACTTTCTTTGCAATGGTAGTAAACTCTAATGGTAGTAAAAAATTCAATTCATAAGAAAAAAGCCTGAGAAGTCCACTGTTTGTGAATCACTAGTTAGGAAGACAAAAAATATTGAACTTTTTACCCTTTTTTTTTACTAGTAGTAAAAAGTTCCATAAGAACAGGGGAAGGTACATGGGAGTGGTCGCCCTTTGGGTTTTTACACTGCGGGGCACCAAAACCCAGAATAGTCAAAATCCTGGGTTTTGGTCCATGTTATAGAGTAAGCATAAGAATGGTGTACCATGAGGTTAAAGCTAGCAAAGAGCTGCACCCTGCACCCAAGGACATGTGGTGGTATGTGAGCAAGCTTTGTATAGAAAACAATGGCCACATTTCTGCTTTAAAGGAAACCTTTTTAATACAGGTCCCTAGCAATCCAACCAACCCCCCCCCCAAAAAAAAACAACATACATGCCTCTTACAAATATTACTGTTTAATTAGTACTTCCACTACAGCATACCTTGCCTCTTTATTACATGTATCCACAATGTTAGCCATGTACATACAGCTACACAACTTAAAAAGTTGAAAAAAATATGCATTTACATTTACCCATTAAAAAACCTTACAACACCATGCAGCAGTCAGAAAACAATACTAAACAACAGAAAAAAAACATTTTCCAATAATATTCGCTTGCGACAGCCTTTTTACGAGCATTTGAAAATTTTACGAGTGATTTGAAAATTTTACGATTGCATTTTCGAGTGCACGTATTTAATTCAACCCCTTTTCTGAATGACTCGAAAAAGTTACAAAATTACGCATGCGATGCGATTTTTCGAGCAACATTAATTTATTTCTACCTTTGTTGAATCGAGCCCCAAGTCTGTAATCACCCAAAAACACTTTTTTTAACATAACACAAATTCATAATAACATGAATACACGACTCCTTTATCTTTACTCATAACTACACTGTTACATCTTCGTCAGCTATAATTAAACTTGAGCATTTGCCAATCGATTGTGAGTGTCTGGTAGGCTGGTAACTCCTGTCATTTCCTATATTTGCATACGCTGTAATATCACAAGAATCCTGCAATGTAAAAATGATTAACACTATTGCTTCTGTTGTTGATTTAGCTGTTTTATCATCTCCTGTGGTGCTACGCAGATTAAGTGCTGCAAACAGAGGTAATACCGATAATACCAATACATAACTATTACTAATGATATACAATGTTGATAAAAAAAATACATCAGGGACCAGACACAATATAATAAGAAAACTTGTCTGTGAGTTTATAGAATAAGTATCTAGAGTCCAAGTTTTCCAAGGGCTCATAATAATTGTGTCTCTGACTTATTTATGTTCCTTGTGCTGCAGATATAAATAATTGACTTTTTTCTAATGCCCGCTTGAAAACAAGATGGCCACTCATGGGCTTGCAGGCCACCTACAAACAGGAAGTGTTACTGGACTTCCTGTTAATTTGCATTTCAGTTACGTCATTTGAGAGCGGAAGCTCCAAAATGGCCGCTACCTTTCTTTTCCAACTGTGCCAGGCTGTTGGTCCGGTTTAAGTATCCTTACCTGCTCCTTGTTCCCCTCACAAATCTAGCCCAGCAATTCGTTGCTGCCATCACATGGTCTAGTCTACTTTCGGCCGCTGAAAGACTCTAGACCATGTGACCGCCATTGGCCACAGACCGATTTCGCTGGATGAACAAGGTGCAGGTAAGGAGAACCAAGACTCTCTGTGTGTAATGGGGTTATCCTACAACTTAAGGAAACATATTTATAGTATAATTTATAAGTTATGTGCATTTCATTGTTATTAATTAATAGATATTATATGTTTTATGTTGTTTTTAATTAATATTAACATGTACCTATTTTTGTTAGTTGGTTTATGTGGACTGTAAGTTTGGCCATGCCAGGTTGCCAGAGCAGCAGAACTGTTAGGTTTATCTGTTGCTGCATTAGTGACATTTGGGAGGGAGAGACTCCAGGGTCTGAAAATTGTGAATGTGGCTTGATCAGTCTGGCTGACAGGTTGGTGAATGGAGGTGAATTAAAACCCACATTTGGAAAGGGAGTCCCATTGTCTCGTAGCCAAAATCTCAGGACCTGCTTTAGTAATTATTTGCCTTTCTGCTTACAGGTGCTTTGCATGGACCAAGACTCTTTTTGCTAGCTGCTGTCAGTGTCCTCACTCATGTGGGCGGCCATCTTATTGTAGCCCCTGCCGTCGAACGTCGTCCCTGATCGCCGGCTCGGGTAAGTGTACAGTCGCTTCCTCTCTGGGGCATACTCTGCATTATGTTAAAGCGCAGCCCTTATATGAAAATAAAAAGCCCTCTGCTCTACCTCTCCCCACATGCCTAAAAGCCATGTCCTTCAAGCATACCTACCTGTCTGATAAAAATGTGTGTGACTGCAGATGAAAGATGATGCCTTTCAGGGTTTTACTGTGTTTACGACTACCTTAAAGAAGACCAAAACCTTCACAGCCTGGCCCTGAAGACTAAATTGCTCCAGGGCTGGCTGCTAGCCTAACCCCTCGGGGAAGCACAATTTGGGTTGCCACACTGTGTTAAACTTTTCGGGGCTCCCAAAAAAGTTTTGCAGACCACCTCCTCATTTCCCAGCTCCAATTTAGCTGGGGAGTGCTCCATTTAGATGGGGTGGGAACGCAACTCAGACTAGAGGGAAGTCGGGGATGCGGGCAGCAGGCTTGTAACGCTGACTGCAAGTTTCAGCCAATTGGCGATCTCAACTAACTTGAGGTTTTTGATGTTTTTGTTTATGCAATAAAGTTTCATATACATTTTGTAGCTCAAAGAATCCATTCTTTCTCTTCCTTCTTACTTGAGAATATATAGGTTTAGAGCTCACTGCAGATATAGCAGAGACAGCAGGTAGTGTATATAGCCTTACTGAGGAGTGACAACCGATTTTTAACGCTGTTTTTTTTCAGTAGCTTACTTGCATCACGGAAACCTGAAAGTGGTAAGTATTTCATCCCATTCTTGGACTTCTTATATAGCAAGAAACTGAGAGACATCCCAAACTTTTTAGCCTTTGGAGCCACTTTACAGTATTAGCCCCAATTACCAAAAAATTGAGACACTGGTAAAGTCTTCGTACGTTCGTATGCCAACGAGAATGTCATTTTTCAACATTTGTTTTCCATTTTTTTTCTCATGTTACAACCTAGGCTTCTGTTTTTGCCCTTTTTCCATTGTCTCCTCCCACGAATCCTTTACGTTTCCCGTTAGATTCTGAATTCCTTTTTCAATAAATAATCGTCCAGACGAAAATCCTTACGACCTTACGCCTGCGCACTACAAACTTAACTCATTAAAGTGCTCGCCTACATATTTGGTTCATTCACTTGTGCTACAATGCTTAGCTAAATCACTTTGCACTTTCATTCTTCTTCCATTTCTGACCCCTAAAACTCACCTAAATCACTTTGCGCTTGGGTTCTTCTTCCATTTCTGACCCCTAAAACTTACCCAAACCACTTCGCGCTTCAGTTCTTCTTCCATTTTGGACCCCTAAAACTTACCCAAACCACTTCGCGCTTCGGTTCTTCTTCCATTTTGGACCCCTAAAACTTACCCAAACCACTTTGCGCTTTCATTCTTCTTCCATTTCTGACCCCTAAAACTTACCCAAACCACTTCACGCTTAGGTTCTTCTTCTATTTCTAACCCCTAAAACTTACCCAAACCACTTCGCGCTTTCATTCTTCTTCCATTTCTGACCCCTAAAACTTACCCAAACCACTTCACGCTTAGGTTCTTCTGCCATTTTGGACCCCTAAAACTTACCCAAACCACTTTGCGCTTTCATTCTTCCATATCTGACCCCTAAAACTTACCCAGACCACTTCGCGCTTAGGTTCTTCTTCCATTTTGGACCCCTAAAACTTACCCAACCACTTTGCACTTTCATTCTTCTTCCATTTTGGACCCCTAAAACTTACCCAACCACTTTGCGTTTTCATTCTTCTTCCATTTCTGACCCCTAAAACTTACCCAAACCACTTCGCGCTTAGGTTCTTCTTCTATTTCTAACCCCTAAAACTTACCCAAACCACTTTGCGCTTTCATTCTTCTTCCATTTCTGACCCCTAAAACTTACCCAAACCACTTCACGCTTAGGTTCTTCTGCCATTTTGGACCCCTAAAACTTACCCAAACCACTTTGCGCTTTCATTCTTCCATATCTGACCCCTAAAACTTACCCAGACCACTTCGCGCTTAGGTTCTTCTTCCATTTTGGACCCCTAAAACTTACCCAAACCACTTTGCGCTTTCATTCTTCTTCCATTTCTGACCCCTAAAACTTACCCAAACCACTTCACGCTTAGGTTCTTCTGCCATTTTGGACCCCTAAAACTTACCCAAACCACTTTGCGCTTTCATTCTTCCATATCTGACCCCTAAAACTTACCCAGACCACTTCGCGCTTAGGTTCTTCTTCCATTTTGGACCCCTAAAACTTACCCAACCACTTTGCACTTTCATTCTTCTTCCATTTTGGACCCATAAAACTTACCCAAACCACTTTGCGCTTAGGTTCTTCTTCCATTTTGGACCCCTAAAACTTACCCAAACCACTTTGCGCTTTCATTCTTCTTTCATTTCTGACCCCTAAAACTTACCCAAACCACTTCGCGCTTAGGTTCTTCTTCCATTTCTGACCCCTAAAACTTACCCAAACCACTTTGCGCTTTCATTCTTCTTCCATTTCTGACCCCTAAAACTTACCCAAACCACTTCGCGCTTAGGTTCTTCTTCCACTTTGGACCCCTAAAACTTACCTAAATCACTTTGTGGTCATGTAAATCTTCATCTCTAAATATTTCTTGGACCGTTCGTTTGGTGTGTATTTTGAAAATCAAATGACACTGAAACTGTTTTTTTTTTTGTTTATTCCAAACTGCCATTTTTTGATGGCTTTTTTTTAAATTTGTTTTTCGGAAAAATTATAATTTTTTTTTAATAGAAAATATAAAATTTTAAAATGTTTAAAAATATAAAACTTTAAAACTATTTACAAAGCAATGGCAGGATCCAGAACATTAGTCTTCTTCTGTGGTCCCCAACGAGTCACGCAGCTCCTGCATGTCGGCCCACCAACTGAAGGACCCTTTCACTCATTGCTGCCACTCTGGCACGTGTGGTCCCTGTATAAAAAAGAAACAAACATTATTTGTTGGCAAATGCATGTTTCTCACCTGTGGATGGAATGTTTATTAGGTTGCAAGATAACTCATCACGCCATATGTCATTATGCTAAGTAATTAATCAAAGGAAGTGGGCATATGTCATTATGCTAAGTACCTAAATCCAAAGAAAAGGGACTGCACTGCACTACCAATAACCTCTAACAGGTGCTAACCCCTAGGACCCTCATTACAATATCCTGATACCAATAGATGGGATTCCAGGGCTAACCCACCTTTATGTCCTACTTTAAGAGGCTGCACACTGATGTAAAAATCAAATCATTTATTATTCCAAAAATACATGTGATAAATAGTTCATGTGGTACACATATGAAGTATAAAACATAGAAAGCCACATATAACAATTACTTAACAACACATAACATTACATCATAAAAACAACACTCTAAAAACCTATAAAGTGGGGAGGACCTCACAGGGCTTAAACCAATTTGGATACACTTTAGTAATCCTGACACCAGGATCAATTATGTATAATAAATAATAATCATGGCAATTAGCCTATGAAAAAAGCATACATGTATAGCCGCTTAGCAGAGTAAAGTGCAAGTGCTTACTAAGTATATATTCCTCTAACTATAGCCTAATAAATCAATCATAAATCAAAAATCAAAAATTGTGCCTAACTACATGCAGTGCAAAGTCTTAACTCAAACTACTCTCACATATGTGTTAAAAATGATCATGCATTTAATCCGTGCTCAAAGTGCTAGGTGCAAATGTGACTGAGAAATTACTATCTCCTAAGTGCCTTTGCTAAGCGTCTATACACATATGCATAATAATCATCATTCTCAGCATAGTTAACCAAGGTCTATAAGTAAACAATAACGCGCCCTTATCGTCCTCCCCACTTACCTCACCTACGCGCTGCGTGGTTTACAACCACTTCTCCTGGGTGCCTGAGTGCTGACTGTTTGTATCTACCTTTATATCTGTGAGGCATGCAGGCCGGATGAAATCGCTTTCACCTGTGTGCATTTGTAATGAGCCACATAGCGTTCGTGAGGGCGGAAGTGACGCGGATCCCTCCCGTCCCACTTCCGCCCCCTGGAACGCATCATACATCGGCTTCCTATACTAATGGTTGCACATGCGCGCCCTCAGATCGTACTGGCGCCTGCGCACTGCCCCCTGTATGTGCCGGGATGTACTGCTAAGAATAGCAGTCCCTGTGACATTACTCGGCATAAATGTATTTATATATGCACCGTGTTATTCCGTGTCTCCCATCTGACCCACCTTCTCCTCCTGCCTCCTGGGCTTGATCTGCTGCAGACTCATCCACAGATCCTTCACCCGCACATCTAGAAAAAGAGATTAAGGGAATTAGCTTTGTTTTAAATAGCATGTATGTGTGTGCACTTACATGAAGAGTCACATACCAGAGGCTAACGGCTCCGTCGCTGGGTACGCACCTCTGGGTGCGTCGGATTCGGTACTCCATTTCCAGCACTAGAAAAGAAAAGCATTTATAAATAAAGGCCTACCTTCTGTATTAGTTACATCTAGTATGCAATCACTATGTACTTACTTGAGAAATGGAGTCCCCAGGGCATGTGGAGCCGTTTCAGGTCCGACTAATGCTGCATGATCTGCGTATGGGTGAAGGTGGTTTCAGTCTCCTGCTGGATCCTGGAAACGATCTCCAGGGCGACGGTCCTCTTCTCAAAAGTGTTGGGCAGGTAGTCGTACCTGCGCTATAGCATCATCTAAAAAACACAAAATAAACATATTTTTTAGATCAAACTGCATACAAATATCTGTCACAAATCGATCAGTTGACTAAATGACATTACCAGACACATTTCGAGCCTCAAACTATCGTTCTAGATGTTAGTGAGTTTGCACTTGTGGGCCCTAACTTCTGTTTGGCACGGAGTTTTACTTTTAAACCAAACTGTTTCTTCCTGCGCTCCCTTAAGGCCTAGGCATGCATTTAGATGGCAAATCAAAGGCATTAAAATACACTTACGAGCATAATCAGCTCTTCTTGTTGGCAGGTGAAGATCGTGGGCGCCATCTTTTTTTCTTGTCTGCAGCAGATAAGTAATGCTCCAGCGATTTCCGGGTTTTCCGGGTTCGCATGCGTACGCGAACGCTTAAGCGTTATACCCAGGCATTATTATTTAAAGGGACCCACAGCTCATTCTCTTTCAGAGTCTCAACATTATGGCACCCAAAAAAGCCATCGGGAAGGCAAAAGCAGGCAAGGAGGGCGAAGGTGCGGGAAACCCGCAGTGGGCAGGCCAAGACGACAATACCAACAAAGTCTGCTAAGGCACCAACAACCAGCAAACCAAAGGAGGCAGCGGCGAAGAAGAAGCCCCAGGCCACCAAGCAGACAGGTACGCCCGCAAAAAAGGCCACTAAGAGGGTGAGAAGCCCCAGCCCCCAAAGCTCTGCATCACCACATACACGTGGAAAAAGTGGGCATGGAAAGAGGAAAAGCCACCGGGCCAGAAGCCCCAGCCCCCAAAGCTCTACATCACCACATACACGTGGAAAAAGCGGGCATGGAAAGAGGAAAAGCCACCGGGCCAGAAGCCCCAGCCCCCAAAGCTTAGCATCTCCACATACACGTGGAAAAGGCGGCCATGGAAAGAGTAAAAGCCACCAGGCCAGAAGCCCCAGCCCCCAAAGCTCAGCATCTTCACATACATGTGGAAAAAGCATCCATGGAAAGGGTAAAAGCCACCGGGCCAGAAGCCCCAGCCCACCAAGCTCAGCATCACCACAGACACGTGCAACTACCTCCCAGGGGCATGCAAGCACAAGTCTCAAGGGCCCACAGAGGCACAGGGCAAGAAGCCCAACAACATCAAGCACACCTTCTCCTCCTCGACCACATTTGCCACCGGCACAGGTGGCAAGGCACTCTCCATATGCCACATCGACGCCTGCAAGTTCAGTGGCCACCCAGGCAAGGACCCCAAGTCCATTTCCAAGTCCAGTACATTCTTTATCCAGCCACCTGTCCAACATTTCGACCCAACACAGCCAGCCCAGAATGTTCCCCCGAATTGCCTGCAACCACAGATGACCCCGAACATCAAGCAAAAGGGCGGACATTGCGCCGAGGTCAGTTGAGTGGCAGGTTTGGGGAGGCCCAAACTCTGGCATTGGCTAATGGGCTGACCTTACATTATAATTAAATATATGGGCGAAAATCCAAAGCAACCAGCAAATTGCGCAAAGCAGAAATTTTAGAGGAGCTCACCAGACAGGTCAATGCAGCAGGGGAGGAGCTCAAAGATGTGGAGCAGATTCAATGCAAAATATCGGACCTGAAGTATGCAGCACGGAAGAAAGGAAATAAACGTCGCAATTACAGGTACATATATGATTTGTGCATTTGTCTGCTTCTTGTATTGTCAACATTTTCCTACATTTGCCAAACTATATTTTTCAGCTTACAAACTGGCGGAGGCTTCCCCACTAAATTGCAATTTACCAGAGCTGAGGAGATGGTGCTGAGCCTGATACATCCCGTGGCCTTAGAGGGCCACTTGGGGCGATGGGACACGGACATCCCTACTATTCCAGCAGGTTAGTAATATTAGTGTGTATGTGAAATGTTTTAAACCTGTAAAATGAGGCTCACATGCATATATGAACACATGCCCCTAGGGAGTGTCTTGTAGGGGAGGGTACAGTTTTAGCAGGGTGTGTAATGTCTGTTGAATGTTCATTTTCTAATTTGCTAGGCCATACATGAACTTGGACAGTATTTATGGTCACTATTAAAGTCTTAATATTAGCAAAGGACTGCCTGTTATGTGATTCTACTCAATCATATCCAACACTTCCTTCTTTGTCTTTAGGCCACTTGGGTTTGAGCTGTGCTTTGGTCTCAAATACTTGATCTGGGGTCAGGTAAAGGTCTACATAGGAAGAATGCCCACCAGCATACTCCTAAGCAAAATGCTCTTTGCAAGCTGAGTGTGGGTCCCTAATGGCCCTTTATGGATATGTGAAGCCTCATAACATGCAGTACATGCATGTTTGTATTATTTAAGGTGACCAATGTGTATGTACAGGGTGACTCATACATATAACAGATAATGACATTCATAGTGAAGGTCAACTTGGACCGTTGGGGGAGTTGCCATTCCTGCTTGCCCACTTGTTTTATAGAAGCATATGTAGTAATACAGATCATCAATGCATATTTGGGTGTTTACGTGCCTTTTTTTTACAATACAGCCCAGCATCAACCCTCAGCAAGTGTGGAAGCCTCATCCAGTTGGACCACGCCGTCAACTTCCGTGCTGCCTAGGATCCAGGACCAGATATATACGGTAAGTGGATTTTGCTGAATCTGCTGATGCATGTGAATGAACATGACTAATTGGCCTAACAAATATATTTAGGGCCCAAACTGAACCTTTTTTTCACATGTCCCAACAGACCCACACACTGATGGAGGAAATCCAGGAGATGGAGGAGGATACCACATTGATGGGATCTTCACAACAGACCCCCTGGAACATAATCTGCAACTGTCCCAACAAGTTTCTTCACCAAATTCTCTGCAGCAGAGTGAAGCTGGCCGCATGCTGCCAGGCCATCGCTCCAACCCGGGGAATTGGGAGGCATAGTCAGCTACGTCGCCCAGTTTCCCAGGGGAGGCGCATGCCGATCATGGAGTCAGCATGGCACCATGAGAGGCGTTTATTTTGCAACTAATTGAAAGAACCACAGAGCAGCATCATGCACAATTAGATACATTAAATAATACATTAAACACCATGCTGGCAGAATTTAGGTCGACCAACAGCCACATGGCCACCTTATCTACTAATTTCACAGCCATGCTTGAGGAAGTTCGAACTAGCAACACCCACATGGCCACCTTAACTAGTAATTTCAGTGGCATGCTGGATGAAGTTCGAACAACCAATAGACACATTTTGGAACAGTTGCAGATTCTGAATGCGACACATGCCCAGGTGATGGGCCACCTCCAAGGCCCACCACCAGGGTTTTATGGGCATCAACCATTTTAACACCTATTTGCCCTGTATCTGCTCCACATCTTTCCTCTACATCTCTACTGTATTGACCTGTCTGGTGAGCGCTACCAATATAGCCTTTTTGTATGGCTTCGCTTGTATGCTTTGGATTTTCGCCCATATAGCTCATTAGAGTGCTGAGATACCCCACTAGCCAATGCCTGAGCTCAAGCCTCACTGAACCTGCCACTCAAGCTGTTGGGCTGCAGGCTTTGGCCTAATTACATTGCTTCTGGCTCATCCTGTTTGTAGGCATGATTGTGGGACATTCTGGGCTGGCAAACTACTACCTTGAACCCTGGCAGAGATTGTACTGGACTTGGATTTGGACTAGGGCTTCTTGTTTGGGTGGGCCACTGACTTACAGGCGTGGATGTGGCATAGGTATGGCTGCTCTCCACCTGTGCCTGTGGCAAATGTGGCCAAGCAGGAGAGGGTGTGTATGTGGCCCTATTTATTACAGGGCAAATATTGACATGCAAATGCTTGCTCCCTATGTCTGTGTATTTTATTTAGGATTTAAACTTCGGCCTGGAGTGCATTACTTTAAAACTCCTGGATGTGGCCAATTGCTAGGTGCCATGATTTGCCACAAATGTATTTAAATGTTGTACTATGTATGTACATGAAGTATGCGAGTGCCCTTCAACTCCATAAAAAATATTGAATGTGACTTGACCTGTTGTTGACTAAGTTGATGCATTAATGTTTTGGTTATTTTTAGATTACTCAAGGTTTTCCTAACCAAGCAGGGCAAAAAAATGCATGAGTCTCAGATCATGTGTGAATATTTTAGTAATTAGCTCATTAAAAATACAAGAAGATTTACAAGGCAAAATTAGAGGAGCAAATAATAATTACAGGCACAAAACAAACACAGGCAACAAAAATTATGCAAAATGTGTCTGAATCAAATTGGCCCGAACTGCTTGGCCAGAGGCACTAGGTGTGCCATGGTAGTGGTCTTCTTGGTCCTGGCTGGGTGGAGAGGGGGACAGATCCAAATACCAGGGGACACACTGCATGATGGCATAGTTATGTAAGATACAGCAGGCCAGTATGATGTCTATGACCTTTTTGGGGTCATACTGGAGTGCTCCCCCGGTATGGTCCAAACACCGGAAGCGTGTTTTTAACAGGCCAAAGGCCCTCTCCACAACTGCTCGGGTCTTCCGATGTGCCCGATTGTAGGCGTCCTGTGCGGCATTCTGTGGCCGAACGACGGGTGTCAGCAGCCAGGGAAGTAGTAGATAGCCGGAATCCCCTGAAAGAATAAGAAAATACTAACATAAATTACACATGACACAAATATTTATTAAAAAAAAAAAGGTTGTTCACCCTGAATAAGAGCCTATCTTATATATTCTAAGTATACAGCACGTCCTGTTCCAGAAGATATTCCTTACACTTGGGATATACTCCAGTAGATGGTGCTGGACTGCAGAGACAGAAAAGAGGCTCCTCCTGGCCCCATATATACCCAGGACCTCCCACAAAATCCCCAGTTCTTCTCTGCAGTCCTGGCTGCGATGACTAGAAGATGTCTCTCTCTACTCGCAGGTGAGCGGGGCTTTTAGCCTGCGGCCCAGTAGGACTATTCCCACCCGTTTCCTTCTACTGCCTCCCAGCTCAGGCTGCTCTGGTTCGTGTGAAGGTAGGCAGCACCGCTGTCAGGTGCTAAGGAGCGCTGCACCAACCGCAGTCCCCCACCAAAGGGTAGGCGGTATAGGCCCATGGTGAGCCTTATGGGATGCCCCTCCGGCATTTATTGCCCCTCGCCCCCTGTCCCCACAGTTGGCTCCCTTTAGGCTGGACGTTGCTTCCCCCTCGCTCTCCCTTAGTTCTCAGGAGGGGGTGCATGTTTTTGCTATATATATTGTATGTTGTGTTCGATCCCTGTTAAATTGCTTGCACTAGTTTCTTTAGTCGCCGCCACCGCTGCACGTTTGTACTGCGCTTCATTGCCAGCTGCTGCGCCATCATTGGCTGGTCTTGTCAGGTGGGCGCGTTTTCGCACTCTTCGGGGGGGCGGGCCTTGTGGATGACGCGTTTTGCATCACTGTCTCCGCAGCCCACCCCTCGAGGTATATGCGGGCACTATTTTAATTCTCTGCTGCGTGTGCCTGGCGTCTCACTATCGCAGTCCGTATGTGCCGCTGCGGGCTGATTTATTTATGTACATATCTGTATTGCATATCGCTTATGGGATCTTTTGCTTATGTCTTGCAGGCGGGTCAAACTTTGTGGTTTCTCCCCTCTATTTAGTGTTAACTCTTATTGGAGGGCTATTACATACCATTACTTCCACTTCCCTAGCGTGTTATTGGGGCATCCTGGGTTGCTTTTATTAGCATCAATCCCTATTGGCCTGTTGTGCCGTGATAATCACCATATGGAGGCTTCTCAGGATAATGTGCTCGGGGTTCCTTCGGGACAAGCCCGGCTTTGTGTGGCCTTCTGGGTAACCCCTATAAGTGATGATGTCAGGGTGTGTGTACCCTGCGCCCAGCAGGTACTTGCCCTGCAGTCTGGTTTACCTGCGGCTGGGCCTAGTGCTGCGCCCCCTCTGGCTTTGCCTACCCCCCACGCTTACACCTGACTCCCAGTGAGTTGCATACCAGTGAGTCTCAACCTGATTTGGCTACCAGGGTAACCAGCATTGAAAGGCGTATTGCTGGTTCTGGTCCGCGTAAAGCTCCTGCTAAGCGGCGGCATCTGGCACCCGGTGTTACTCTCTTTCCTATGGAAGCTAAGGAGTTTTTTGATGTTACTGGTTATACCCCCCCTGGAAAAAGGGGAATTATTCTCTGATTCAGAATCATCTGACGATCAGCCTAGGGGTTATGCCGAGTCTGGATCTGACCCATGGGCTTCAGATGATACTGACAGACTTTTGGCTCAAATCTTTGAAGTTCTCTGTATCTCTCCTCCTGCCGTGGCCCCACGGCAGCAGGGGGAGCTGTTTCATACTGTTAAGCCACGTTTGGAGTTTCCTGAACAAACTCACTTTAATAATCTGATTCTCAAGGAGTGGGAACGGCCTAGCCGGCTTCCCAGGGTACCAAAGAGTTGGGATAAGAGGTATACTTTTCCTGCTGAAATGGTTAAACGTTGGTCATGTCCTCCAGAGGTGGATGCACCAGTTCTGGGGTTGTCTAACACATCTGTCATGCATTCCCCTGACACTACTACATTGAGAGATGGGGAAGACAGGCGCATGGATCAGCTGGCTAGCCATGCCTTTGCCTGTGCTGGGACCGTGCTCCGTCCGGTCTGTGCCTCTGCTATCACGGCTGTTGCTATTAAAAGCATGCTCAGGGGTCTCTTGGATGGGGCCCCTGATTATGCTGGTAGCGAAGAGTATAGAGATCTGCATTGTGAGGAATTTGTTGCATATGTTCTCTCTGGATGATTCCATCAGAATGTGTGGCAGGGCATCTGCCTTGTTGGTGGCGATACGCCGCTCGGTCTGGTTGCGCCAGAGGGCAGCTGACAATGCTGCCAAAAAGGCCCTCACTGGGTTTCCCTTCAAGGGGCTGCGTCTCTTTGGGGAACGTTTGGACTTGTTTGTTAAGGGTGGCAAATTATCTCCGCATAGAAGGCAGACCGGGTCCTTTCGGGGTTCAGGTGCCTTTTCTCCTTCCTTCAGAGGCTCCAGAATTGGACGAGGAGCTTCCTTTGCTGGAACCCGTGGAGATTTTTGGGGCGGGGGTAGAGGACGTGGCCCCCCTGGCCCCCCTGGGGTCCAAAGACTAAGTCCTCCCCCAAGCCCCCTCAGGCATGAAGGGGCGCCCTCACCCATCCGGGTGGGGGGACGGCTTCGGCTCTTTGCTCACGTCTGGAGGCGTCATGTCTCAGACCGGTGGATTCAGGAGGTAATGTCCTCCGGTTACAAGATAGAGTTTGCAGCCTGGTCGCCCCCAAGATTCATCAAATCTCGTTTAGCTCAAAACCCAGCTCCTGTATGTGTTTCCCCCATTTCCACTGCTGGGCAGGGTGCTGCACAAGATAATTCAGGAAGGGGTGCCAACCATCCTGGTGGCCCCCTGTTGGTCAAGAAGAGTGTGGTTCGCAGACATCGTGCAGTTGGCAGTAGATCAGTACGCCCTGCCATGGGTTCCAGATCTTCTCACTCAGGGACACCTACGCCACCCCAATTTACAAACGCTGGCTTTGACGGCCTGGCTGTTGAAACCTCCATCTTGATGGAAAAAGGGCTGCCTGCCTTGGTGGTGAATACCATGATCAGGGCTAGGAAGAGGTCCTCTTCTTCCATCTATTGCAGGGTTTGGCGTACTTACATTGACTGGTGCGAGTCCCATTCGCATCCCTGTCATGTGTTTTCTATTCCTAGGATTCTGGAGTTTCTCCAACATGGTTTGGATATGGACCTTCAGCTGAGTACTCTGAAAAGCCATGTGTCTGCTTTGGCAATTTTTTTCCAAAGATCCTTTGCTCAGCATCCCCTGGTCAAGACCTTTTTCCAGGGAGTTACTCATGTGCATCCCCCATGTAAGCCTATGTTACCAGTCTGGGACTTGAACTTGGTCTTATCTGCCCTGCAGGGGTCTCCCTTTGAGCCCTTGCAAGTGGCTCCTTTGTCCATTCTCACGCTTAAGGTGGTCTTTTTGGTGGCTATCACTTCTGTTAGGCATGTTTCTGCGTTGGTGGCGCTTTCCATCAAGCCTCCTTATTTTGAGAGACACCAGGACAAGGTGGTGTTTCGTTTTAAGCCAGATTTTCTGCCTAAGGTTGTTTCTGCATTTCATCTCAATCAGGACATTGTTTTGCCTTCTCTGTGTCCTAATCCCAGTAACCCTAAGGAAAGGGTTTTGCATTCTTTGGACATAATCAGAACTCTGAAGTTCTATTTGATGGCTACTGAATCTTTCAGGAAGACTGATGCTCTTTCTGTGCTTCCGTCTGGACCTAAGAAGGGTCTGGCTCCAGCTAAGGCCACTTTCAGCAAGTGTGATACAGGCCTACTCTGCTAAGGGGAAGGAGCCTCCCTTCCGCCTTACTGCTCATTCTACTCGCGCTTTTGGTGCCTCTTGGGCTTTTCAGCACCAAGCTTCTGTTGAACAAGTTTGCAAGGCCGCTACTTGGTCTTCTGTTCATACTTTTTCAAAGTTTTACAAGGTTGATGTTAGGGCCTCAGCTGATGCTGCTTTTGGCCGCAAGGTTCTGCAGTCGGCAGTGGTTTAAACTGTCTGCTGTTACTTTTGGGGATCCCACCCTACCTTACGGACACTGCTATTGGATGTCCCAAGTGTAAGGAATATCTTCTGGAACAGGACGTGCTGTATACTTAGAATTAGAGATGAGCGAACCGGTTCGGACGAACCGGAGTTCGCTCCGAATTTCAGGAAATAATCGATTCGGCACGAACCCGAATATTTTGTGGTTCGTGCCGATCGAATTTTTCCTGAAATGAAAAAAAAAAAATGCCGGCATGGTGGGAGCGGGCCGGCGGGCCGGTAAAGCCGGCCGGCCCGCTCCCACCATGCCGGCATTTAAAAAAAAAAAAAAAAATTCGGCGAATCGGCCGAATCGAACTTTTCAAAAGTTCGCTCATCTCTACTTAGAATAATACAATTCTGTGATAACTCACCTGTAGAATTGGTATTATATGTATAAATCACGTCCTGTTCCACCCCACCCATGTTATCATTATCTTTAGTTACCTCTTTATGGTGATTGTTCTTATGTTCAAATTTTCATTAAATGGTTATAGTTCTCTCGGTCTCTTGCTAACTGCTTTTCAATACTGGGGATTTTGTGGGAGGTCCCGGGTATATATGGGGCTGGGAGGAACCTCTTTTCTGTCTCTGCAGTCCAGCACCATCTACTGGAGTATATCCCAAGTGTAAGGAATATCTTCTGGAAAAGGACGTGCTGTATACATATAATACCAATTCTACAGGTGAGTAATCACAGAATTGTATTTTTAGACACCCTGAACATACAGATTGCTCTGCTAAAGAAACAGCCTAACACCATCTCTTGCATGTTCTGACACTTTAAACATCCAAAATGGCGGATGAGGGCAAATCAGGCAGACTGCTAACAGGTATTGGCTTAGGACTGTGCTGCTCAGCATTGTTGGATGTCTTACCTTTTCAGGACACCAGATCTGCTTTGTGTGAGCCAAGCACAGCTCTAACCTGCCCCCTGCACTTTATCCCGCTCTCCTCTACTCAGTAAGTGTCATGTTTCTGAGCAAAGATGGCGCAGACCCTATCATAAAGTCAAGAACAGAATTGCAGCCGTGGGGAAGAATAATAAGTAATTTACTAGAAAGTATAAATATATTATTTACTAATGGTGGAAACTCAATTTGTAAGGGTTTGTGCTTTGCTAAAGATCATGGTTAAGGTCCGGTTTCACCTGTCATCAAGGGGTAAAAACAGCCATAGGTTCAGACATGGGTCCGAAACTATATTCATAGGCATACATTGAAAAGTAAATGACGTTATTTGCGTCAATATACCAAGGAGCCATCCACCAGAGAATTCTCCAGACTCAAACCGATGGTACAATCCAGATTGTCACAAGATGTACGCATCAAAAAACATGTTGGCCAATACAAATAACACTAAGTACCTAACTATTTTATAGGCCTACAAAGGATATGTATGTTGAATCAACAAAATTTTAACTTTCACATGACAAATTAGGGTCCACATGAAAATGTTTGGCTTTCGCTAAATCCGGCCAAATATATCTCATGAACAATTTACAAGGAGGGATTAACAGATATACAGTGTAAGCTATTTCACAGGGACTATTTACAAGGAGGTATTAACAGATATACAGTGTAAGCTAATTCCCAGGGACTATTTACAAGGAGGGATTAACAGATATACAGTGTAAGCAATTTCACAGGGACTATTTACAAGGAGGGATTAACAGATA
This sequence comes from Gastrophryne carolinensis, assembly GCA_027917425.1. NCBI lineage: Eukaryota > Metazoa > Chordata > Amphibia > Anura > Microhylidae > Gastrophryne > Gastrophryne carolinensis. The sequence goes on from CM051239.1 coordinate 330,265,766, forward strand.
TGCAGTGTAAGATAATTCACAGGGAGTATTTACAAGGAGGGATTAACAGATATACAGTGTAAACTAACTCACAGGGACTATTTACAAGGAGGGATTAACAGATATACAGTGTAAACTATTTCGCAGGGACTATTTACAAGGAGGAATTTAGAGATATTTAAAATACCATTTATGTCAACTATATAAAAAATGACTGATTGAACTTGCCTATAGATGTACTCGTCGCCTCCGGAGGGACTAAGGCAACGTGGATGCAATCAATGGCATGTCGGCGATATTATAAAATGCCAGCTTAAGTGCGTTCCAGGCTACCATGTCGTCAGGAAAAAATATATATTTCTGACTAATAGTAGCCATGGCTTTCGAAAACTTGGATAGCGCCAGGCTCAGCGTAGGCTGGGAGATCCCCATGGAGAGGGCACCCAGCCTCTGGAACGAGCCATTCGCCAAAAATTGCAGGCAGCCAAGCATCTTGGTCATACCTGAAATTGCTTGCTCCTTCCTTGTGGTGCGGGCTAACCATGGCCGCAGCTCACTATACAACTTATGGAGAGAAGCGCGATTAAGTCTGGTCAGCTCGAACAGCTCAACGTCATGCATGCGATCGATATGCATGCATCGCCGGTGCAATCTGGTCTCGGCCCTGCTGACACATTCAATTCCCATTAGCTGGAGCTCGTGATGCTCCTCCACAAAGGCACACAGCTGGTTCATTGCAAGGGTATCCGAGGTCAAAATGATCCCGTAAGGGGATCGCAAATGAAACGGTTTTATAGGGTGGTGGTCCCTCCGCAATCAGCTCTCTCTGATAAACAACTGGGAGCGAGTTGTTTATTGGAGGGGGCCGGCAGGGGAGACTTCTTTTGCCCTCTGGGTCCGCTTTGTTTCCTGCAGTAGGCCTGAGCCCCCCTTCGCTTCCTTCGGGGAGTGAGGAGGGGCTTGTGTTTGGGAAATATAATTACATTTCCCGCTTAGGTTGTTGTTCTTATTCAAGTCTTTGCTTAACTCGTTCGTGTATTGTTTTTTTCTTTTTTTGTTAGTCTTTAGTATGTCATCCCTTGTTTCCTGTCTTGTCTCCCCTACCCTTTGGTTAACCCAAAACCCCGCTTCCCTTCCCCATTCTCGCCCCCCCCCACTCAGACCGTTGTTCTTCCCCCTCTCGGGTACAGGTAGTAGGGGACTAGATACTCGCCATGTCCAGGGTAAAGTGCACGTCCCTTAATGTCAAGGGCCTCAACTCTCCTATTAAGTGGGCTGCCGTACTCAGAGAATTGAAGCATCTACATGCGCAGGTCACCTTCCTGCAGGAGACCCACCTTAAAGAGGGGAGGACTCATATCCTCACCAATCGCACCTACAAAAAGCAGTACCACAGCCTCTCCCCGGAGTCAAAGTCCAGGGGGGTCGCTATCCTCCTAGCAGGATCCCTTCCGTGGACTCACTTGGCGACTTACCAGGACCCGGAGGGTAGGTTCCTGTTTGTAAGGGGCACCCTCTTTTCTTTGAAGGTGACGTTGGCCACATGATACTGCCCTAACTCCAATCAATATAGATTCCTTCGCGCTATGTTGGGGAAATTGACCGCTTTTATAGAGGGGGTTCTCCTGCTGGGAGGCGACTTTAATACAGTCCTAGATCCTGCTGTGGACACTTCCCACGGGCCCTCTCATATGTCCTTCTCCTCCCTGAAAAAACTTAAAGCCCTACTTAAAGCCCTACTTAAGTTAATGGACGCCTGGCGAACATTGAATCCCAGGGGGAGGGGCTTCACCTTTTTTTCAGCCCCCCATAACTCATATTTGCGTATAGATTGGTTCTTGGTCCCCCACAAGTTCCTTCATCTCATAGACTGCATGGACATTGGCCAGATTACTATTTCCGACCATGCCCCGGTCTCTGTGACTATCTCCATCCCCGACTCCGCTCCCCTTAGAAGGCAATGGAAGCTCAATGGCTCCCTCCTGGGGTCAGGCCGGATATTCAAAAGGCTATCACAGAGGTCTTTGCAACAAATAATACAGGGGAGGTTTCGCAGATGTCTCTGTGGGAAGCCCACAAATGTGTTGTGAGGGGTCTTCTGATTAAACACGGGGCCTGCCTCAAAAAAGAGAGGACCGAACAAATCGACCACTTGACCCAAGAAATATTCAAAATTTAAACCAGGCACAAACAGTCCCTGGATGGGGCCCTGGGTGCCAAACTGGTCAGCTTGCGGGAGTCCCTCAGAGACATCTGTTTTACCGAAGCCAAAAACCTAGCGGTGAGGTGGCGGAGGTTCTTTTATGAATATAGTAATAAATGCGGAAAGGCACTGGCTAGGCCGCTGAAAGCTCAGCGTACCAGGAACTATACCCCCCACATACAGGACTCTGGGGGTAACCGGCACCATCTACCGGCCAACATCACAGACCTTTAGGGAATTTTATGAAAAGCTCTACAACCTGCCGCAGGCCCACTCCGCCACCCAACAGAGCTCCATAGACACCTATATCCGGGAGTCGGGTCTCCCGCAACTTAAAGAGGAGGTGGCAGAAGCCCTGGATGCGGATATCAGGCTGGATGAACTTGCTAGAGCCATCAAAAATACCAAGCCAGGGAGGGCACCCGGACCGGATGGCTTTAGCTTAGACTATTACAAGGCATTTACGGAAACCCTGGGCCCTCAATATATCACCTCATTCAGTTCACTTAAAGGCGGCCTACCCCCTCCCAGAGATACCTTACGGGCAAATATCACGGTTATCCCCAAGATAGGTAAGGACCCAGCACAATGCTGGAGTTATAGGCCGATCTTCCTGCTGAATTGTGATATAAAACAATATACAAAGCAATAAAATAATTGCCGACAGATTAGCCCCCCTAATACCCTCTCTCATCCACTGGGACCAGGTTGGCTTTGTCCCCCCAAGGGAGGGCAGGGATAATATCACCAGAGTTATTAATCTGATACACTGCGCACATCTGGTAGGATCAGCCACAATGCTCCTCTTGATGGACGCCGAAAAGGCCTTTGACAGGGTCAGTTGGAACTTCATCTCAGCTACCCTCAAACACATCGTCCTGGGAGAGAATATGTTCCGCTGGATCATGGCTTCTTACTCGTGCCCTTCGGCGTCCGTCGTGGTCAATAGGCTGGCATCCAAACCGTTTAATCTTGCAAATGGCACTCGACAGGGCTGCCCCCTGTCTCCCCTGATTCATCCTTACACTGGAAACATTTTTACGTACAGTTAGAAAGAATCCCGATATCGCGGATATTCAGGCAGGGCGAGGGGAGCACAGGGTGGCGGCCTACGCCGACGACCTGATATTTTTTATCACTAAACCTGAGATGACCCTCCCCATTCTGCTTGCAGAACTTAGAGCCTTCCAGGCGTTGTCTAATTATAAAATTAATTATCAGAAATCCTCCACCGTGAACATTAATATCCCCCCGAAACGGTTGAAGTTGATTTCGGAGAACTTCCCATTTAAGTGGGAGCGTGAGGCCTGTGACTTACCTGGGGACACAGATTCCAGCCCAACCCCAAAAGATCTATAACCTGAACTTTCCCCTGCTTCTGCGGAGGGTGGAGGAAGACCTGCAGAATTGGAACAAAAGCACCTTCTCCTGGTTTGGCAGGGCTAACATAATTAAAATGAACATCCTGCCAAGAGTGTTATACCTCTTCCAGGCCCTCCCGGCCGAGGTCCCCCACACCTTCTTCAGAAGACTGGATATGTTCTAGGTTTGTATGGGCGGGTAGATCTCACCGGCTGGCTGACTCTCTGATGGCACTTCCCACCTGAAGCAATGGATGCACATTGAACAGGAGGTCTCGCTTACCCCCTTGTCAGGGCTCCCAATGGACTGAGCCCCTGAGCTGGACAAACACCCCACAATTGGTCCCACACGGAGGGCATTCCCTGCATTCCCTGCAGCCTCTCAGCGCCTGGCAGTCACTTCAGCTGTCACACTTCCAAAATTCTCTCGACCGGGCTACTGAGGCCTACAGACCCCTGACCCCTTCGAACGGATGTGTGTGGGCAACGGGCACTTCAGAGGAGCTTTGTCGTATGTGTACTCCCTGATGATTAGCCTGCCAGATTCCTTCACCCCTCCGTTTGTGGAGGGATGGGAGAGGGAGTTGAATAGGACATTTTCAGATGAGCAAAAGTTGGCCATGTTGCAACTGGCCCACAAATCCTCAATGTCCTACAGATACCAGGAAGCCTCATATAAAATCTTAACCCGATGGTACCTGGTTCCGTCCAGACTATCAAGAATATTTCCCTCCTCGTCCCCCCTCTGTTGGAGATATTCACGTGCTAGAGGCACAATATTTTCTGGGATTGTGAGGGCCTCTCCAGGTTCTGGGGCAATGTTAGAAAAATAGTCTTGCTGCTGACGGACATAGACCTAGGTGAAGATCCAGTGGCTTATCTCCTCAATCTTGCCCCCACCTCCATTCGGAGACGGGGCAAGTCCTTACTTGCCCCACTCCTGAATGCAGCCCTGCATCCCGGCCTGCTGGAAATCTTTTGACCCCCCTACTACCGCGATGTGGCTTGAGAGGATCAGAGACATAGGCAGGATGGAGGAGATGACTGCCTACCTGAAGGGGAACCTAGAAAAACATAGGACGATATGGCTTGAGTGGGACCGCTTCACCTTTCTGCTGCATACCTTGATTATTTGCAGGAGTAGCAGACTAAACACCGGTCTGGGGCCCTCCTCCCGGGTGGTCTGTCTCCCCTTCCTCAACTCTCCCCTTCCCCCTCCTTTTCCATAACCCCCCTTTTTTTTCTTCCCATCCTTTTAGGCCCCCCCTTTTTTTTTTCTCGGTCATGTATGTTGCGTCTCATATCCCCTCCCCTATGTATCTTACCGTCCTGTGTATTCTTGTTAGTTGTTTCTGTGTTAAGATAAAGAGGAGGCGTGACTTACGGGCTCCGCGTTTAATTGTTGTATTGTAATTGATGGGCGAGGGCAGGGTGGAGGGCTTATTCGTGGGCTCAACTGTCCCATAGAAGAGTGGACGGCTGAAGGATCGGACAACGTACCAGCTTAACGCGATCAGGGCATAGAGTTTGTGTTCCATGTCATCGTCTCAGCTTAATGTAGCCTGCCGACGCCCATTGATTTGCCTGCCTTGTATCTTTGCTGCTTGATTCACTACTATTGCTGTAATGAACGTGACCTGTGATTTGTGTTTCTTCAATAAAAATTTTACAATTTAAAAAAATTGGCCAATTCTAGGGATGAGCGAATCGATCCGGACGAACCCGGATTCGATCCGAATTTCAGGAAAAATTCGATTAGGATCGAATCCGAATTTCCCCGCGATTCGATCACTCGAAGTTTTCCTTTAACATCCATTCATTTACATTACAGGCATTCTAAGATGGCGGGCGGGACATGTCTGGACATGTATCCCGCGCCAGTGCAAGCTGGGGCAGTCACATGCAGCCTATCAGCAGCCAGCAAGCCCGGTGACGTCACACAGCGGTATTTAACGGCGGCCATCTTGCTTTTCCTCATTTCTCTATTGCATTCGTGACAGACAGACAGAACGCTGTGTAGCTGAGGCAGTTAGACAGGCTGGAGACAGGGACAGACAGGGACAGGCTGGAGACAGGCAGGAGACAGGCAGGAGACAGACAGGAGACAGACAGAAAGCCAGGGAAAGGTAGGAAAAACGGAGCTGGCTGACAGGGAGATTTTTTTTTTTTCATCCAGCCTTTGTTAGCGTTTTCAGGCTGCTTATAGTAACTAACTGTGCATATATACTGAACTGATCTTAAGTCTGCTGTGAGGCATCCCATTCTGTGACTAAAGCAGCCTCTGTTTAAGACCATATAAGCATTTGCTCTTATCATATTTGAAATTAGGCCTGATAAAGACACTTTTGCTGGCCAAAGCACTACTGTACCCTGCCAGCTCGATTCCTGCCCGGGGCATCCCATTCTCTGACTAAAGCAGCCTCTGTTTAAGACCATATAAGCATTTGCTCTTATCATATTTGAAATTAGGCCTGATAAAGACACTTTTGCTGGCCAAAGCACTACTGTACCCTGCCAGCTCGATTCCTGCCCGGGGCATCCCATTCTGTGACTACAGCAGCCTCTGTTTAAGACCATATAAGCATTTGCTCTTATCATATTTGAAATTAGGCCTGATAAAGACACTTTTGCTGGCCAAAGCACTACTGTACCCTGCCAGCTCGATTCCTGCCCGGGGCATCCCATTCTGTGACTAAAGCAGCCTCTGTTTAAGACCATATAAGCATTTGCTCTTATCATATTTGAAATTAGCCTGATAAAGACACTTTTGCTGGCCAAAGCACTACTGTACCCTGCCAGCTCGATTCCTGCCCGGGGCATCCCATTCTGTGACTAAAGCAGCCTCTGTTTAAGACCATATAAGCATTTGCTCTTATCATATTTGAAATTAGGCCTGATAAAGACACTTTTGCTGGCCAAAGCACTACTGTACCCTGCCAGCTCGATTTCTGCCCGGGGCATCCCATTCTGTGACTAAAGCAGCCTCTGTTTAAGACCATATAAGCATTTGCTCTTATCATATTTGAAATTAGGCCTGATAAAGACACTTTTGCTGGCCAAAGCACTACTGTACCCTGCCAGCTCGATTCCTGCCCGGGGCATCCCATTCTGTGACTAAAGCAGCCTCTGTTTAAGACCATATAAGCATTTGCTCTTATCATATTTGAAATTAGGCCTGATAAAGACACTTTTGCTGGCCAAAGCACTACTGTACCCTGCCAGCTCGATTCCTGCCCGGGGCATCCCATTCTGTGACTAAAGCAGCCTCTGTTTAAGACCATATAAGCATTTGCTCTTATCATATTTGAAATTAGGCCTGATAAAGACACTTTTGCTGGCCAAAGCACTACTGTACCCTGCCAGCTCGATTCCTGCCCGGGGCATCCCATTCTGTGACTAAAGCAGCCTCTGTTTAAGACCATATAAGCATTTGCTCTTATCATATTTGAAATTAGGCCTGATAAAGACACTTTTGCTGGCCAAAGCACTACTGTACCCTGCCAGCTCGATTCCTGCCCGGGGCATCCCATTCTGTGACTAAAGCAGCCTCTGTTTAAGACCATATAAGCATTTGCTCTTATCATATTTGAAATTAGGCCTGATAAAGACACTTTTGCTGGCCAAAGCACTACTGTACCCTGCCAGCTCGATTCCTGCCCGGGGCATCCCATTCTGTGACTAAAGCAGCCTCTGTTTAAGACCATATAAGCATTTGCTCTTATTATATTTATATTATAAGACACTTTTGCTGGGCATAGGCTTACTGCTGCCTGCCAGGTGCACTTCTGTTGAGGCATTCCATTCTGTAACATAGCATACCCCTCTTTATTTACACTAAGCAGCTCTCTTATTTACACTAAGCAGGCCTGTTGGAGGCTGAGTGTTACTGCTCACTTTTGGTGTGCATTATATTCTGTTTCATATAGACCCACCGCTGCCCGGGGTTTTTTTAAATATCACCTACTACCACGCCAGTTAGACTATGTCGGGCAGACAAGTGCCTGGAAGTGAAAAGAGGAGTGGCAGAGGCCAAGATTCCGCAGGCAGAGCTCGCATCAGACTGGGGGCCAGTAGCAGCAGGAGTCACGCTGAGAGACCTAATCTGCCAGTATCTGCTAGCGGTCGGGTCTCCACCAGTAACGCATCTGCCGTGGTAGATTGGTTGACGCGCTCATCAACAACATCATCACAACTTACGTCTGAGACCCCCAGTCTAGGGTCGGTAGGTTCCTCTGACACAACCCTGAGTTGGCATGCCCCGAGAGCAGTCCCTGTCCTCCCATTGCCTCTGGCCTACGCCGTTCCCTCCCCCAGCGACGTATCCTATGCTTTGGGTTCAGCTCCACTCTTTAGTGAGGAGGACCATCAGATAGAGGACAGTCAGCAGCTACTGCCCAGCCAAGAAATGGAGGTGGCTTCTTTAGCTAGGCAGACAAATAGTGATGTGGACAGTGTCGTGGGTGCTGCGAGCGTTCCAGCTCCTGCGCCAGACACTGTTGACGAATCCACGAACATCAGTGACGTACAGCCACAACCCGGTGATGATGATGATGATGACGATGAAGCCGATCGCACTTGGGAGCCGGGTGATGAAGGGGCTTCATCGTCATCATCAGGAGAAGAGGGGTGCAGGTTGCCCCGGAGTCAGCAGCTGAGGCAGCAAGGTGGTAGCAGTCAGCATGGGGGCACAATTCCAAAGGCTGGAGCCGGCCGGGGCCGGGGCCGGGGTAGAGCACCTGCTGTGCGGCAGTCTACCTTATCGGGAGGTAGTGGAGCAGGGGTTCCTGGAGTTGGCAACAGCAGCAGTGAATCAGTGAGGCCAGGGGGTGGGAAAAGTAGCTACTCGGCAGTGTGGCAGTTTTTCCTGAGGCATCCGCAGGAGGGTAACATGGCCACATGCAAGATATGTAGGCAAAAGGTGAAGCGTGGCCAGGGTCCAAATGTTGGCACCACGGCCCTGCGTCAACATATGATGCGTCACCATAAAACGACCTGGGAGAACCGAGGCTCCCAAGGGGTGGTCCAGTCTGCTTCCTCACCAAGTGAGCTCCCAATTTCTGCCAGCCAAGGCTCCAGCACCTCAGCCGAAGGCAGCTGTGCGTCATACCCATCCTCTGTCGCTCCTGCTCCTCCTCCTCCAAGTCATGCATCCCGCCAGCAATCCATCAGCGAAGCCATGTCCAAGAGACAGCAGTATGCGCCCACTCATCCTACGGCGCAGAAGCTGAATGTGCTCCTGTCCAAGTTGCTGGTGCTGCAGTCGCTCCCTTTTCAGGTGGTGGAATCTGCACCTTTCAGAGAACTGATGGCTTGTGCCGAGCCGAGGTGGAGAGTCCCAAGCCGTCATTTCTTTGCCAAGAAGGCAGTACCAGCGCTGCACACTTTTGTTGAACAGAAGGTGGGCCAGTCCTTGAGCCTGTCGGTGTGTAGCAAAATACATGGCAGCGCCGACATCTGGAGCTGTAACTACGGTCAGGGGCAGTACATGTCGTTTACGGCCCACTGGGTGAATGTGGTCCCTTTGCAGCAGCAACTTGGACAGGTCACGCCGCTTCGGCCTCCGCGCTCTCTGCCCATTGGGCCTGTGACACCGTGCGACTCGGCCTCCTCATCCTCCGCCATCTCCTCACCCTCCACTGTAGGCTCAAGTCTCAGTGCCCCTCCAGTCTACCATGTGTGCAGGGCACGGAGGTGTCACGCAGTGCTTCACATGGTTTGTCTTGGCGAACGGAGTCACACAGGGGAGGAACTGCTTAAATGTATTCATCAGGAAATCCAAACATGGCTTACTCCAAGAAAACTTAAAATGGGAATCATGGTTACCGACAATGGGAAGAACATTTTGTCTGCGCTGCGCCAAGGAAGCCTGACCCATGCCCCCTGCATGGCTCACGTCTTCAATCTGGTTGTCAAGCGGTTTCTGAAGTGTTCCCCCCATCTGCAGGACATCCTAACAACTTCACGGAAACTTTGCATGCACTTCAGCCACTCCTACACTGCCAAACACACCCTTCTTGAGCTACAGCGTCAGAATGGTATCCCCCAACATAGTCTGATTTGCGATGTTTCCACCCGTTGGAATTCCACCCTTCACATGTTGGACCGATTATATGAACAGAGAAAAGCCATCACGGATTTCCTGATGATCCAAGCAGATAGGGGGACTCCCCTGTGTAACTTCAATGTCAACCAGTGGCAGCTCATACGTGACACCTGCCGTTTGCTCAGGCCCTTTGAGGAAGCCACTTTATTTGTCAGTCGGCAGGATTACGGGATGAACGACGTGATTCCACTGCTTCATGTACTACAGCACATGTTGGAAACCATGGCTGGTCAGGGCACTGGAGACATGGCGTTTACATCTTACGGCCACATGAACCCCCTTGGAGCTGAACTGGAGGAGGAGGAGGAGGAAGAGGAGGAGGAGGAGTTGCCCAGCGAAACACAGTTTAGGCTTGGCGAAATGGCTGGTTTATCTAGTCAGCGGACAGGAGAGGAGGAGCAGGAGCAGCCAGAGGAGCTAGAGGTTTTTGAGGAAGGAGAGACAGAGGACCCGGGCACACCGTGGCAGTATGCAGTGGAGATGGAGACAGGTAGTCCATCCGAGTCACTTGCGCAAATGGCACGAAGCATGCTCACGTGCTTGCGTAGTGACCCCAGAATTGTTTCCATCTGTCGGCGGGATGACTTCTGGCTGTCCACCTTATTGGACCCTCGCTTCCGGCACAAAATGGGGGCATTTTTTAAACCCACCGAGAGGGAGGACAAACTCAACTACTACAAAGACATTCTACGTAGGCAGTTGGCCGATGCCTATCTGCGCCATGGTCCATACTCTCGCAGGTCTGACTCGAGGGGACCTCTGCGCTCACCTTCCACTGCCATGGCCGCTGGGGGGGTTGGCAGCAGCAGCAGCAGAAGCTCCATCAGCAGCAGCAGCCTCAGTCTTCAGTCGCTAATGAGTAGCTTTCTACACCCGCATAGTGAGGCTACTCATGAGCAGCAGGAAGACCTGGAGCAGGACCTGAACCAGCAGGTCATGTCATACTTTGACATGACCATGCCAACACACCTTGAGGATCCGCTGGACTTCTGGGCAGCCAAACTTGATTTGTGGCCGCAACTAGCAGAGTTTGCCCTGGAAAAGCTGTCCTGCCCGGCAAGTAGCGTGCCATCTGAGCGGGTGTTTAGTGCGGCGGGGGCCATAGTTACGGCGAGGAGAACTCGTCTGTCAACTAAAAATGTGGAGAGACTCACCTTTGTCAAAATGAATCAGGGATGGATCAGCCAGGATTTCCACCCACCAATGCCTGATGCATGCGACTAGATTCAGCATGGTGCCACGTTTTACACTTTCCAAATGGTGCAAAACATATTTATGTCTTTAGGCCATTTTTTGGGCTCCTGCTGCTGCTACTGTCAACTCCTGCCAACTCCAGGGTGTGATTCATCCAATTTTTGGGCTCCTGAAGCCAACTCCAGTGTATATTTGGGCTCCTGCTGCTGCTACTGTCAACTCCTGCCAACTCCAGGCTGTGATTCATCCAATTTTTGGGCTCCTGAAGCCAACTCCAGTGTATATTTGGGCTCCTGCTGCTGCTACTGTCAACTCCTGCCAACTCCAGGGTGTGATTCATCCAATTTTTGGGCTCCTGAAGCCAACTCCAGTGTATATTTGGGCTCCTGCTGCTGCTGCTGCCAACTTCTGCCAACTCCAGGGTGTGATTCATCCAATTTTTGGGCTCCTGAAGCCAACTCCAGTGTATATTTGGGCTCCTGCTGCTGCTGCTGCCAACTTCTGCCAACTCCAGGGTGTGATTCATCCAATTTTTGGGCTCCTGAAGCCAACTCCAGTGTATATTTGGGCTCCTGCTGCTGCTGCTGTCAACTCCTGCCAACTCCAGGGTGTGATTCATCCAATTTTTGGGCTCCTGAAGCCAACTCCAGTGTATATTTGGGCTCCTGCTGCTGCTGCTGCTGTCAACTCCTGCCAACTCCAGGGTGTGATTCATCCAATTTTTGGGCTCCTGAAGCCAACTCCAGTGTATATTTGGGCTCCTGCTGCTGCTGCTGCCAACTTCTGCCAACTCCAGGGTGTGATTCATCCAATTTTTGGGCTCCTGAAGCCAACTCCAGTGTATATTTGGGCTCCTGCTGCTGCTGCTGCCAACTTCTGCCAACTCCAGGGTGTGATTCATCCAATTATTGGGCTCCTGAAGCCAACTCCAGTGTATATTTGGGCTCCTGCTGCTGCTGCTGCCAACTCCTGCCAACTCCAGGGTGTGATTCATCCAATTTTTGGGCTCCTGAAGCCAACTCCAGTGTATATTTGGGCTCCTGCTGCTGCTACTGTCAACTCCTGCCAACTCCAGGGTGTGATTCATCCAATTTTTGGGCTCCTGAAGCCAACTCCAGTGTATATTTGGGCTCCTGCTGCTGCTGCTGCCAACTTCTGCCAACTCCAGGGTGTGATTCATCCAATTTTTGGGCTCCTGAAGCCAACTCCAGTGTATATTTGGGCTCCTGCTGCTGCTGCTGCCAACTTCTGCCAACTCCAGGGTGTGATTCATCCAATTTTTGGGCTCCTGAAGCCAACTCCAGTGTATATTTGGGCTCCTGCTGCTGCCAACTTCTGCCAACTCCAGGGTGTGATTCATCCAATTTTTGGGCTCCTGAAGCCAACTCCAGTGTATATTTGGGCTCCTGCTGCTGCTGCTGTCAACTCCTGCCAACTCCAGGGTGTGATTCATCCAATTTTTGGGCTCCTGAAGCCAACTCCAGTGTATATTTGGGCTCCTGCTGCTGCTGCTGCCAACTTCTGCCAACTCCAGGGTGTGATTCATCCAATTTTTGGGCTCCTGAAGCCAACTCCAGTGTATATTTGGGCTCCTGCTGCTGCTGCTGCCAACTTCTGCCAACTCCAGGGTGTGATTCATCCAATTTTTGGGCTCCTGAAGCCAACTCCAGTGTATATTTGGGCTCCGGCTGCTGCTGCTGCCAACTCCTGCCAACTCCAGGGTGTGATTCATCCAATTTTTGGGCTCCTGAAGCCAACTCCAGTGTATATTTGGGCTCCTGCTGCTGCTACTGTCAACTCCTGCCAACTCCAGGGTGTGATTCATCCAATTTTTGGGCTCCTGAAGCCAACTCCAGTGTATATTTGGGCTCCTGCTGCTGCTGCTGCCAACTTCTGCCAACTCCAGGGTGTGATTCATCCAATTTTTGGGCTCCTGAAGCCAACTCCAGTGTATATTTGGGCTCCTGCTGCTGCTGCTGCCAACTTCTGCCAACTCCAGGGTGTGATTCATCCAATTTTTGGGCTCCTGAAGCCAACTCCAGTGTATATTTGGGCTCCTGCTGCTGCTGCTGCCAACTTCTGCCAACTCCAGGGTGTGATTCATCCAATTTTTGGGCTCCTGAAGCCAACTCCAGTGTATATTTGGGCTCCTGCTGCTGCTGCTGCCAACTTCTGCCAACTCCAGGGTGTGATTCATCCAATTTTTGGGCTCCTGAAGCCAACTCCAGTGTATATTTGGGCTCCTGCTGCTGCTGCTGTCAACTCCTGCCAACTCCAGGGTGTGATTCATCCAATTTTTGGGCTCCTGAAGCCAACTCCAGTGTATATTTGGGCTCCTGCTGCTGCTGCTGTCAACTCCTGCCAACTCCAGGGTGTGATTCATCCAATTTTTGGGCTCCTGAAGCCAACTCCAGTGTATATTTGGGCTCCTGCTGCTGCTGCTGCCAACTTCTGCCAACTCCAGGGTGTGATTCATCCAATTTTTGGGCTCCTGAAGCCAACTCCAGTGTATATTTGGGCTCCTGCTGCTGCTGCTGCCAACTTCTGCCAACTCCAGGGTGTGATTCATCCAATTTTTGGGCTCCTGAAGCCAACTCCAGTGTATATTTGGGCTCCTGCTGCTGCTGCTGTCAACTCCTGCCAACTCCAGGGTGTGATTCATCCAATTTTTGGGCTCCTGAAGCCAACTCCAGTGTATATTTGGGCTCCTGCTGCTGCTGCTGTCAACTCCTGCCAACTCCAGGGTGTGATTCATCCAATTTTTGGGCTCCTGAAGCCAACTCCAGTGTATATTTGGGCTCCTGCTGCTGCTGCTGCCAACTTCTGCCAACTCCAGGGTGTGATTCATCCAATTTTTGGGCTCCTGAAGCCAACTCCAGTGTATATTTGGGCTCCTGCTGCTGCTGCTGCCAACTTCTGCCAACTCCAGGGTGTGATTCATCCAATTTTTGGTCTCCTGAAGCCAACTCCAGTGTATATTTGGGCTCCTGCTGCTGCTGCTGCCAACTCCTGCCAACTCCAGGGTGTGATTCATCCAATTTTTGGGCTCCTGAAGCCAACTCCAGTGTATATTTGGGCTCCTGCTGCTGCTGCTGCCAACTTCTGCCAACTCCAGGGTGTGATTCATCCAATTTTTGGGCTCCTGAGGCCAACTCCAGTGTATATTTGGGCTCCTTCTGCCCCTCATAGTGATGCCACTTCAACTCTCTGCAATTGTGCCGCTCTGCGATTCTATTAGCGATGCCTCTGATCTGCATGTGATATTTCTTAAAAGTATTATTTAACTAACCCAGCACGCATCCTGTGCGTGTTACAGCAAGGCTGAATGGTTTACAACCCTATTGAGGCTGTAGGAGGCTCAGAAATAGCCGTTTTTAATAGCGATTCGTCGCGAATTTATTCGGGTCGAAACGATTTTTGTCGGAAAATTCGGCGAATCAGTCGAATCGAATTTTTCAAAAGTTCGCTCATCTCTAGCCAATTCAAAAAATATGGAGAATCACTATTTCAGGTAAAATCCTTTTTAAAGACAAGGGGACACTCCCTTCAACTGAAAAAAGAAAAGATTCAGTCTTCAGAGGCGACAATCATTTTTTTAAAATTATGTGGAATAGCCTCCCACAGAAGCATCAACATCTGACAGCTTCAAAAAGGATTAGATGCTTATTCAGAAGAAAATAACATTAATAGTTACTATTAGCTGTTATCAGCAAAAAAAAAATACAATAAAAAATAACTTTTCCCAGCCCTGACACTTGATGGACATACTGTATTTTTCGCCATATAAGACGCACTATTTTCCCCAAAAGGGGGGTGGTCAGTGTGTCTTATTGGGCAAATGTAAAAAAAAAAGTGAAAAAAGTATTCTTACATTACACGCCTGCTGTCCCCACTCTGTCACCGCCACAGCCTCATTGACTGACACTTGGGTGTTTGTGTCAGCACTCATTGACACCCGAGAGGCAATGGCGGTGTGGGACACAGCGTCCCCGCTCTGGCTTCCAGAGCCCCTCTGCCTTTCATGTGTCAGCACACGCTGACACAAACACTCTTGCGTCAGGGCGCTCTGGCCCAAGCGGCGGTATAATGGTGTGTTTTAGCTCAAAATTTAGTTTAGAATATTTTTTTTCCTCCTCCAAATCCTAGGGGCGTCCTATGGGCAGGTGCGTCTTATATGGCGAAAAATACGGTATGTCTTTTTTCAACCGTATTAACTTTGTGAATATCAGAAGTTGAAAATCAGGATTTTTTCCATTTCAAAAAAATAGCTCAATTTAAAAACTGATGGCAGTAAAAAAAGCTGGGACAAGACCCTAAGGACCAAAGGTTTCTATTGGTAAAAAGTTTGGCCAGCAGGTAGGTCAGTTCAGCACCTGGATTCTTCTAACTATCTTTGCTTCTGCTTACTTTATACACAGTCACATGTGACTTTGATGAACATTGACCCTAGCTGTTTTCCCATCAGTACCACTTACTTTTCCAGCCTGTCCCAACTTTTTTGACAGGTGTTGATGCCATCAATTTCAAAATAAGTAAATTTTATCAAGTAAAACAATGTCTGACTTTCAACTTCTCTTATGAGTTATGTGTGCTATTAAGGAAAACATAGGGTTACACAAGACTTCTAGATTATTGCATTCTTGTTTTCTCATATTTTTCACAGCATCCCAAGATGTTTGGAATTGTTTAAAAATGTATTTCCTTTTAACTGGAATCTACATGGCTAACATGCTATTGTTTAGCCTTGATATTCGCAAGCTTCTTGGTTGCTAAAGGATTTGACTGACATGTCGGCGGCGACCTCTGCACAGCGTTTGCTAGGCAGTTTATTTTTCTTCTGTGTTCCCTATAAGAATCAGGGGACGAGAAGTAAAATGTTAACCAGAGCCAAGCATTCAGCTGAAGAGATATAAAGGGAGACTTTTTGTGTCTGCTATTTTGCACCCAGCCACCTGCTGGGGGAAAGAAATTGGCAGCGGCTGTGCGCGCATTGAGAGGTGGTGGCTCCTACCCCCTGTCCTGATTTTCACATGGCCCTGTGAAGATATCTCGCTTGAACTGAGAGCTCTGCGTTCTCCAGGCATTCTTCTGCTAATTTGCAGCAAACAGCATTTAGACACATCTGAAACCCCCTCTCAGCATTCGCCATTACACAGAAATAATTAGCAGGCCAGCACATGAAGGAGGGGGCTGCTATCTGAAAGAGCAATCTTTTGTCTTCTTTGTTTCATCTTCTGTAGCTAGGAATGCATCTTCCTTTACAAAATACATGAAATAAACATGATCAATGCTATAATATCAGCCTGCATTATTGTGGATATTTAACCTCTAATACAAAAACGTGTTTGTGAGATAGAAGCATCCCACCCCTCCTCCCTCTCCCCCTGTGTATAATAATGATGCTTATACTATATAGTTCCTCCATGCCATGGGAAACCGCTGTTTTATTGTATTCATCTGACTGGCCACCCGAACACCCCTCTACCGCCTGGTGATCAGAGGAGTGCTGGGGGAGGGGGCTTCATCACAAACTACTTATTAAAATGGACATTCAGTGGCAGAAATGTAATGCATTTGTAAATACATCTATACATTATGTGTGAGGAAAGTACAGTAGTCATGGCACCTTCTTCTTAGTATTGCTGCTAGTAGAAATTGTTGAATTCTATATGCTTTTTGCGTTGCCGCACACTATTCACAATGGGTGCACATTCTCTATATACGGTAATCTTGCAGTAACTACATTCTCTATATAATCTTACAAATCTTTGTGGTATAAGAGGATTAGAACTGAACAACCAATTTTAAATTATAATTATTTGTAGTATACCTTATGGTTTACCACAATCGTTTAAACATTTTACAAAATACAAGGTGTAATAAATTTGTATGTTTATGCGGACTTTTGCATTTCTTTGTGTGCACACAAGTCCCAAGATTCCTTTATGGGTCCTGTCATGCCTCTTTCTAATGCGGTTCAGTCCTTTGGCACTTCATTGCAAATGAAGCCCACCCGCAGCCCCATAGCAACCTATAGGACATTTTATATGGATTGGTGCTTGCATCTTCGTTGAGTTCAATATAAAAGAAAATGGTGTGGGGGTCTAACCTTCCAAGGCTACAAGCTGGTGCATCAGGCATAGGGACTGTAATTGCTTGAAAACCGAATGACCAGCCTTCTACCATGCCATCACATTTTTAACAGGCGGGAGTTGGTGTTTTTTGTTTCACTTTCATACCATTAGTGGACTGAAGACCAGGGTAGGGACGAAGGCAGGTTGCCCGGGGCTGCACATCATTTGTTTTTCAGGGGAACAACACACAGGAATTTCACTTTCCCGTGTGTTGTTCCTCCGTGCAGCGCCATCCCGAATTTGGATGCCCTGCTGTGTGTATTTCCCCAAGTCACCTGATCAACTCACCTTCCAGTCGCTTCCACGGCGCAGGCTAGAGCTGAAAGTGATCACAATGATTGGCTGAGCGCTCCCTTCTTCTCTGCTGATGGCTAAGCCGCCTGGACGGCTGAGCACCTGAGTGGCGTCGAAGGTATCCGAGTGCGCCACCAGCCGCATCCCCCGCTCACTTTGCAGCCGAGACATGCCCTCGCCACTCATTCAGGAAGGCTTAGTGCACGCATGGCTAGAGGTGTGCAGGGATGCAGCCGCAGCACAAAGATGCAACGTAGGCTCCGGAGAAGGTGAGTGGATCTGAGCATCTGAGGGGTTTCACACTGTGGGACATCCCAATTCGGGAAGCCCCAAGAACAGGTACTTGGACAGCCCAGGAGTCTTTTAGACTCCAGGGCCTCCTGAATTTCCTCTTTAGGAAAAACACATATACATGCAAGAGGTGTCCAAAACCCCTTAAAAAACATTTAAAATCTGCAAATAGAAACATGAGATTTAAATTGAAACCAACAGCATTGCTCAGTTGAAAAAAAACCTCAAAAAACTCACTTTTGCCCCATTTGCACTACATTTGCTCCTGCACCAAAGGAGTTCCAAGACTATCACAGCGTTTTTGCTTTGCCTGAAATGTTCTGGGATTTTTTTTATTTATTCAGTGAGTTGATTTTGTTAAAAAAAAACTGCACTTTATATTGTGCAACAGGATTAAGAATGGTCTTGCATTATTTCAATATATAAATCTTTTCTGTCAGCCCTGATTTTGTCCACAGGGAATCTCAGCGTGGCTGGTCACATGGACAATGGACAAGGCAGCCTGCTGATGTTCTCCAAGCAGGGGTGGACTGTGGCCAAAAAAATTGCTCAGATATTTACTGGCCCCATCCAGCCCGTGACCAACCCACAAGCTTCTGTGCCCCGCCCCCCAAGGTGCTTCCCAGTCAGTCATTGAGTACATTAATCACCTGAGGCTAGCTCTGCAGCTGCAGAAATTGCCTCTCTTGAAGTGATGGTACTGAAGTTTTAGTATTTTAGGCTTTAGGCAGATACTGTGCCAGGGGTGGGTATGGTCTCCACAGCCATGATGCTTATACTATGGTGAATGTCAGTGGCGTTGCTAGGGCTGGTGTCACCCGGGGCGGTAGGAAATGGTGTCACCCCCCCCCCCCAAAGAAAAAAAGTCGGGGCAGGGCCAGACATCGCACCTGAACAAAAGCGGGGCGCGCGCCTATTATAATCAATGTATGATAGCAGAGGCGCTTATGCGTTGTGCAGTACCTCACTAGCACACATACATCGGCCTGCACGCTCCCTTTATGTCCATTAAAAACACCCATCTCCCGCCAGGTAACGCGCCCACCATGCAACACCACCACACACGCCACTGAGCAGTTACAGCTATAAATCCCCGAATAAACAGGAACAGCGTGCGCTCACCCCAGCAACACCACACACGCCCTCACCTGTTTCTGGCGACGAATACCGCGCGCGCTCTCAGCAACAGCGAACAAAAGCTCCCACCTCGTCCACGTGACCTGCTGTGCGCGCACACCATTGGTCCACAGATTCTGGACAGGCACCAGCAGCCGCTCCGCCTCCTGCCAAATGGCGCTCGAGCGCTGTGGGAGAGATGCGTAGGTGTCGCCGTGAGGGCATAGCATCCCCACAACTGACTGCTCTGTGCCACAGGCTGGCAATAATTGAGGTGACATAATGCTATAGTGCGGTGTCACCCTCTAGGTCTGGTGTCACCCGGGGCGGTCCGCCCCCCCCGCCCCCGGGTCGCTACGCCACTGCCCCAGGGGTATGGACCAAAGCCTAGGATTGTGGAAAGTCCAGGTGTGGTTCCATTTTAATGGTAAGGGCATCCCAAATCCGTATTCCCTGGGGATTCCCTAAGGTGATTTGTGATTGGAGGTCCACTTTAAAAAGCAAGCAAGCAGCCAGACTGGTTGCTCCGGATAGCACAGTAAACTTTCCCCCAGTAGTGGAGCTCGCAGACAGACCGCTGTGTTTAGTTGCTGTAGGCTCGCTATGTGCAGAATGCTGACCAGCAAGATGTCAGTAGGTGAGCCACCGAGCATCACAGGACACGTGACCCCCTCCCCGGCACCGCAGCCGCGATCGGGAGCATCCCGGGTGGATGATGCAGATCGGGGCGTGTCGGTGACACATCGTGATGGGGAAGCTTAGAATAACAGCGATAATCCCTGACTACTAATGTATAAGGAGCAATGGTGGTCGTGTAACTAAGGCATGCAGAAAGACAGATCACACACCTTTAGGCCAGCCGGAGAGGGGGCACCCAGCGCTGTCAGCAGCGAGCACACAGCACCTCCTCCAGCCATTCATCCCCAGCCCGCTCACCTGACAGCGCGCAGCTCAGTGACAGCGTTCCGCAGCAACTTACTGGCCAATGGCTGGCCGATCACGAATCACCGGCTCAGGATGCTACAAGCAACGCTCGGCGCAGGTTACTTCCCCGCCCCGGCCTGCCTTCATTCACGCAAGCCCCGCCCCCTGCTTGTCATCCTCACCCGAAGAGTGGTGTGATCAGATCGGGGTTACTCCAGTACGTTTGCCCCATAGCCCCGCCCCCAGGAACCGGCGGGCACACAGGCGCTGATTGCACTGCAGCAGCCAATGAGACTGCAGCTATGATGGTAGGGCCGGCCCTGGGTGTGCGGTGTCACCCTCTAGGTCTGGTGTCACCCGGGGCGGTCCGCCCCCCCCGCCCCCGGGTCGCTACGCCACTGGTGAATGTGAGCTATGGTGACCTAGTGACTTCTGGAACTAAGAGTCTAGGTGAGATGCCAGCCCAGTCCTCGCAAAGCATTGTGATCCAACAGGAATTCCCCTAGTGCTCTCTATGACCAGTGCACCCCTTTCTCCGAGTGTGATAAAGAAGATGTGGCTACAGCAATACCCTATAGGGTATTCAAGAAGGTATAGAAAAGCTCTCCATTGCCTGTTCCTAGACTAGCACCATGTAGGGAGGAAATAACCTCCTGGGAGATCCTACTTGTATTACCCTACTAAACATATCTAATTAAATTCAGGGTCAAAACCTGGGGGGTCTGAGATATGTGGCAGCCAGCTTATTTATTGGAAACCCAAGCAATTCAGTTTCTAAACATATAAGCCTGGATCTCATCTTTTCTTTTTGTCATCAGTCTCCAGCTTTGGTCCAACAGTAGCTCTATAGTTTTTTTCCTATGGGGTGCTAATTTTCACATTCTGGCACTAATCATGAAGAGTAGTGGTCAATAATAGGTGACAAGCCATGATGAAAGAGAGTCTAGGGTGGTGTGACCCCTAAATCCAGCCTTGCATTTGGCAAATAACATGCAGAAGCTGTTCACAATTCCCGGAATAATCCTTTAGATCTAGATTAGATTGATAGTTTTTAAAATTCCATCCAGTCATTTCAACTACACTAACTGTCTACATTCTGTTTGGCCTCAAAGCCTTTCTTTTTTGTTATCTATGCAGACTGGCATTTATTCATGCATGATGTACTTTCTTCAAAGTAAACGCAAACACAATGGCTGTGCCTGACAAGTCCTGCTCAAAGAAATCTACAATCAGACTTTGGCGATTCAATAAATGTTTGGGGTGTCACAAATATCTTTCTTGATCTTGTTATGCCGAGCCTGGAACACGGATTATGGACTCTCTAGATATCTCACCCGGCAAGTTTCTCACAACGCTTATTAAATGCTTCTCTCACTGAACTACATTCAGATACTTAATGCCCCAAACCTGTATGTAGAATTTTATCATCACACTGTATCCCGGCTGCAGCACGCAGGGATCAAACCAGCAGCTGGGAGCAAAGAGACATTTGCCTGGACAGGGACTTTAAACAGGACCAACAGCCTTGCACAGTTCACAGTTGGAAACAAAATGCCCCTAAAACTCCTTTGCCCCATCTGCATGCATGATACTGAAGCATTGTCAGCACTTACATTTGCTCCCATATCCAACCAAAGCTAAAATCTTGGAGCACCTGTGCGGCTATTTCTTTTCCCAGCATCCCAGCTTTGCTGCTAATTGAACTTAAAGTAGAAGGCGCTGATGCAGGACAAGGGGTTTCTAAAGTAAAAAAATCTTTAGCTCATTCTTTGTCCAGAACCGATTTAACGGGTCTGTGCACACTACCGTTTGCCCATTAACTAGAATGGTTGGCTGGGAGCAATCAGAAGATGGGGGAAGCCGCTTTCTACCAAGGTTGGCAGTGCCCAGGGTCCAGACCCATCCTGCCTCAGTACCAGTGGAGGGGAGTGGTTAATCTATAACTGGACTTCCGCTTTAACCGACATAAACCCACAATTGAAAGTGTCAGGAAACACAGCAGCACTTTTTCTAAGCCAGACACTGGCAAACCCATAGGATGCCAATAAGGGGGGTAATCAGCCACAGCAGGAGTTACAATAAGGTCAATTCATTTTTACATGCAGCAATCTGAATTACCCTGGACAGAAATGTATATGAGTGCTGTTTCTTGTCAGGGTGTTGGTTTGGTTTAAGTTTGGAGAAGAAACCCTTGTATTTAGGGCCCAATTTAAGATACACTGTATACACAGATGCAGCGTGGTGTCCCCACACAACAGCCAGAATCTGCGTTCTCCTAATTATCTCCCTGCACACACTGAAGGTGAACTATAGTTCAATAGTAATAATTTTTATTTTTACTACTATGCTCTGAGCACTGTTTGCACATCAGCGCACGTTAGCCAGATGGTCTCATTTTAGCTGGTGAATAACATTTTATTTTATAGTGTAGTATTTATTAAAAGAGAAAACATACAAAAAAAGTATTCTTTATATTTTAACCCTGTCTACTTTATTTTACTTGTGTGATAATATAACTTGTTAAATACTGTAAATACAATTTTAGCAGAGTAATGCACAAGATCCGTTGGTGGGCCCTGAGCAGTGTCATACTGGTGCTGCCAAGGCCAGCTAGGCCTAGCCAACAGCAGCAGGATCAGGATTAGTAGTGATGGGGCCCAGTTGCCATTGGTGGTCCCAGGTTGGCAGAAGCAGGGATTGGTACCCAGGCTCTCTTAGATGCCCCTTAACAAACAAAGATGGCAGCAGTTTATTTCCCCCTGCACTAGGAAACAAGCTGCTTGTCCTTGGGGTTTCTGTCAAACATGCATTTTCAGCTTTTGGGTGTCAGAGCCGCACTGCCTTTCTAGTTTGACCCTCTCAATTTTTACTTGCAATAGGCTACCGCACGTCCTGCGTTATTATGCTACATCTTGGGCAGGATTTTTTGCACGCCTACGGGCGTTAGAATGGTGGTGGTGTATTGAGACTTCATGAGTATCCACTAGCAGATGCCCTTACTGGCACACTCTATGCTTAGCTTGCCGAGCCTTTACACGGCTGATTCAGAGTTTCGCGCTCTTTGGGGGAGGCGGGGACCCGGCGTGGTGTGCTCCGCGTCACGCCCAGTTTAGACCCGCCCTCCGAGGTTCGGTTGGCGCCATTTTGTTTATCCCCGCGCGCGCGTGTGTGTTGGCAGTCTCTCTCTCCTCCCCAGGTCGGTGAGTGCCCTCGCGGGCATTTTTCATTATTAGTACTCTTTCTGTGGCGCATGGCCCTGACACCCCTTGTTCCCCTTCTGTCTTTCAGACCTTGAAGATTCCGGTGGCTTCTCCTGGCCTAACATATATTGCAGCGGGCTTACAAATTCTCCCACATTAACCTAGCAGGTCTTTGGGACATCCAGGGTGGCCTATTGCGTAAATCCCTACTGGTATATTACATTAACAATCACCATATGGAGGCATCTCAGAATTATGTGACCGGGGTCCCTCCGGGACAAGACCGGCTGTGTGCAGTGTGTGGACTGCTCCACGCTGATGCGGACAGAACACGGGTCTGCGGACCATGTGCTGAACAAGCACTGGCCCTGCAATCAGGGTTGCCAGTGGCTGCGCCTCGTTTCAATACACCTCTCTCCCCGTGCTTAAATTTCACTCCTGATGAGTCGCACTCGAGTGGGAATGAACAGCAAGTCGTGCCGCGCAGACTGCCTACGGCCGAGCAGGTGATTTCGAGGTTGGCAGAGCGCTTGGGCCCTGGTAAGAAGCAGTCCCTGATGCCTCCGGTTTCGCCCATTCCTTCTGAATCGGAAGAGTTCACTACTGAGCAGGGTTTTGCTCTTTATGATGAAGGTCGGCTATTCTCTGACTCTGGCTCATCGGACGAGGGGCTGAGGAGTCATGATGATCCGGCCCCGGTTCTTGGGGCCTGTGTGACACCGACAAATTACTGATAAAGATCTTCGAGGTCTTGTCTATCTCTATCCCTGGTGAGGCCTCTAGGCCTAGAAGGGAGAGTTTCCATACAGCGCCGCCGCGTTTGGAATTTCTGGAGCAGGATCACTTCCAGGCTCTTGTATTCAAAGAATGGCAATGCCCTACCAAACTTCCAGGGGTTCCAGGGGACTGGGATTGGAAATACCCTTTTCCCCCTGAGGTGGTTAACTGCTGGTCATCACCTCCCGTGGTGGATGCACCGATCATTGGGGTTCTTAACCCCCCTTTTATTTCGGCCCCTAGTTATCGTACCCTTCGGGATGCTGAGGACTGGCGCATTGATAGACTGGCTTCCCACGCCTTTTCTTGTGCAGGGACGACTCTGCGCCCAGTCTGTGCCGCGGCCATCGCTGCAGTGGCCACTAGGACCCTCATCAAAAAGCTGATTGTTCATCAACCTGAGGATCTCCCCTGGGAGGTGTTTAATGCACTCTCCAGTTGTGATGCATTTGTAAGATTTATCCTTTTGGCGCTGGATGACACCATCAGCATGTGCACTAGAACTTCCGCCCTTGCCGTAGCTATACGCCGACTGGTCTAGCTGCGACAGTGGGGTGTTGATGATGCTACGAAAAAGATTCTTACTGGGCTTCCCTTTAGAGGGCGACGCCTATTCGGGGCCCGTCTGGACCTGTTTGGAAAAAAGGGCAAAACACCCCTTTACAGAAGGCGGCCCCGGCCTTCTCGAGGCAGGGGCACCTCTCCACCCCCCTATGTTAGCGTCAAACCAGAACCAGTGGTGTCCTTCCAGCTTTTTGGTATAGATCCCTGCCCCAGGAGTGGCAGACAACGCCCTGGTCCCTCCGGCAGGAGTCCAAGCCTGTTACCAAAATCCCCCAAGCATGATGGGGCCAGGGTGGGGTGGAGCAGGACGTACTGTATACGTATAATACCAGTTCTACAGGTGAGTATCTCACAGAATTGTATTTTTCTCATTCTTATGGTGCATGCTTGGCTAGATCAGATAATCATCAGCACTTGTTTCATTCAGAATTCCTCTGCTGCACTGACATCAATGCAGTAAGAAAATCTGAATAGAGCGAGCACCACCAGCCGCATCCCTGTCCTCACCTCCAGGTGCTGGTCATTCTTAAAGGCCTGTCACAGATGTGCTGCAGTTGCGCCACATTGCGTAGATGTGGCGAGGGCTTGTGGAAGAGGTGAGTAGAATGTGTGATCTAGGGGTTTTATACAGTGGGGCATCCCTATTTGAGATGCACCATAAAGAGGTAGACTAATCCCCTAAGAGTCTAATAAGGAGCGATTCATGGTCTGTGCACTAGTGAGTTTGCGCACTCTGTTTGAAGAGCCAAGTCACGCTTGGGTTTCCATCTGATTCATAGTCATCAAAATGGGATGCACTTACGCTTTCGTGTCAATGAATTGATAGTGTGAGGCTAGGGTTTTGTGCCGGCACAAAAAGATTAGTCTTTATAGGGAATTTATTTTACGTGTTGATATTTAGGAGTATTCCCAGGAATAATTTGCTGCGATTTTGTAGCACTGGATGAAACTTGGGGACATGTAGTGTTTTTAATGTGTTGGTCTTGTATATTGTCTGTCATGTTTTTTGTTTCTTTTGATCAAATTTGACTCTTAATAAATGAAATTGGATTTTGATTCTGATTGTGTTTGGTGCTCCTGTTTGGGTCTTTTGGGTTGTGTCCCATGAGCCTAACTTTGATGATTCGTGTCAATGCGCATTACATTTTCCACTTGCGTTCTTTTTGCACACCAAACTGTCTCCAGCACCTGATTTATGTTTAGAGGGCAGCAAAGCATGCGCGAATGTGGCAATTTGAAGAACGAATTTCTGCCAGCAAATAGGTGGAGGAAAGTGCAGATTCCAATTAGTAACAGGCTTATTTCATTTCAAAAAGACATGCCGGCGGTGTCCGACATGTTTTTGAACAATGAAAGTGTCAGCAGCAAGTTCTTTTTAGGGATTGAACCCTTTTTTCTGTTTTTTGTTGGAAAAAAAATCTATATCTCTATTGGTTTCAGCCGCATGCAAACTAGATAAAAAAATGCAAGTTAATAGAGAACATGGGCATCCCAAATAAGCATGTAAATGAGAAAATTGTTCAACAGTCTCTGCCATGTGCAGCACTGGAGAAACTTGGAGTCAGGTTTTCCTAAATTAACCACTGCTGTGTATGTTCCAAATGTGGGGCTCTCATAGGTTAGAGCAGGACCACATCTAGTACAGGGGCACCTTGGCTTAATGATTCACCTGGCACTGAGGAATTGCAGGGGGTTACATAAATCACCCCGTCCAGCCTCAGTGCCAGGCAAGGGTAGCAGGGCTCAGGAGAATTTAAAGGGGTCCATCTGGCTGGACTGGCCCTTTAAATTATAAGACTCGTTGCTGTCTAACAGGGTTTGATTGCTGTGGCTCCTTTAAGATTGGCTTTTATCCCAGAACCAAATGCTCAATGTGGCAAGGGACCCCAAGAGGTGCTGCAGGTTTATGGCTGGAGGTCTTCCCATTTATCCAGGGTTTTGTTTCTCTCCAGCTGTGTGAAAGCCGCTGGATCATTGGCGATCCCATGGCGAATGCACAGACAGTTAAACAGCGCCGCACGCATTCAAGCTCCCATCTAGCTGTGGGCATACCCACATCAGCCATTCAGAAGCGTGTGAGTATGCACCCAATTTAAGGTATAGCAGAAACGCAGCCACAGCACTAAGAAGTGGCGCAGGCTCTGGGAAAAGGTGATTGAATCAGGTTACCTCTTGCGTTTCACACAGTGGGGCATCTCAATTTGGGATGCCCCATATCGAGGGAAACCACCACCCTTAGAGTCTTATAGGAAGGTGGCTGTTGCTTTTTAAGTTCTACTTCTCAAGCTTATGATGTTGCCAATCATATTACTCCTGCCATGTAACCCCTTTGTATCTCTTTGTATATTTGTTAAACAAGGCTGGTGGAGTTTGCTTGGCTCGACTATACATAAACTAGTGAATATGAGTTTATCTCAAGCCAGTTATACCAGACCAACAGCCTGGCACAGTTGGAAAAAAAAAGTAGTGGCTATTTTGGTTCTTCCTCTCCCAGCATCTCAGCAATGCTGCTGCCTGGACTTAGCTGACATAACTGACAATGCACAGTAACAGGAAGCCCAGCAGCACTTCCTGTTTGTAGGTGGCCTACAAATGCATGAGCCGCCAATCTGAATTGCCCTGAGGGGATGCATATGAACACTGTTTGTTGTGTTGGCCTGGTTTAAGTCATTTTTGACTGTCGGTCCGCTTTAAGCAGTGGCACAGCAACGCACATTGACACGCTCACTGAAACTGGGAAAAACAATCACAACAAGAAACCTTTTTACTTAGAGACTAGGCTTTATTCAATTCATCACCACTACTGTAATTAAAATAGCCAGGACTAAAAATACCAGTTAATTAACATTCTAATTAGATTTCCACTGTTTGTTCAATGCCTAAACTAGTGAGATGTTTGAGTAAGAGTAAATCACACAATAGATCTGTTTTCATTGTGTTCATATAAAATGGCACTTCTGCACATAAAACACAAGACATAACACAGGGAGCACAAGTGACTGATGTCAGGTTTTCCTGTTTCTCTATTTAGTGTGGGGGATTTCCATTCATATTCAGAATTTAACACAGACATTCTGTTTCTTATAAACATATAGCATCCATACTTGTGGGGAATTTCTCTGTTGATTTTCAAATAAATAACCTATTATTTATATAACATTATTTATCATCATTATTATTTATCTAACATTTTCAAAGTGATATTCAGCTTATATTTCTCACCTTAGGCAGGCTCTGCGCACGCAGTCCGCAGCTGCTAGTGTCAGTGTATGGAGAGTGTCATCCTTTGGAGATGCTGCTGGCTTTTGCGGGGGCGGGGGGGGGGAGGTGTGATCGTAAGTGGTCTGACCCCATGCTGGAAATGGGGCACATTGAGCTCATTTTCCCTAGAATTGTGGCAGCTACTACTGAGCAAGCTGCTGCAAGGAGCTTGATTAACTGTCAGCCAATCACTGTGGCCATTGGGGCTACTCAGGCTTGGACTGGCCAAAGGGTTACCAGAAAAAAACGCGGTGGGCCCCTGGTCCCTGAGGCCCCTTTGAGGGCCTTCATCACCAAACCTAAACTATGTATAGCTTATTTGTGTCATCCCAATTGCACAATACAATCTGGCATAATATTTAAGTGCATGGACCCTAATGTAAGCCTGAAATACTTTCATCCAGGAGCGGGCTATGAGGAGAGCCCAAGGGGCCTCCCCCACTTGCCCTGCAAAGGGGGCTTCCACCAACCTTTGGGTTATGGCCTGGTCAAGGAGGCTTTGCAGTCTCTGGTCTGACGGGCCGCGGGGCTGGCATAGAAGCTATCGGTGGCAGTGGGGGCCCCCCGAGCCTGTACAAGCCTTTTTTGTTTTTGCAAAACTGCAGCCAAAGCCATCACAGGGCAGGATGAAGAATCTAGAGCAGCAAAGCTGTCATCAGTGACGCTAAAGGGATGGGTGGGAGCAGAGCTGTCAATCGGTGGTCGCTGACTGCACATTAGCCACCAAGCACAGCCGCTGGTAGGTCAATGCAGGGAACTGTTTTCTGCTGCACCAGCTGGACTACTAAACAACCCTCCGCCCAGAATGGCAATGCAGGGGTTTCCCAATCAGCACGCACGTGCCAGACAGCCACCAATCAGTTACTTGGCTGCAATATTATTATAAAGGGAAAATAAATATTTTGTTAAATTTTGTGCCCAGGATCCTCAACCACACTTCTTCTAAATGTGGGGTGGGCCCCCAGAGTCAGTTCTAGTGGGGGGTCGCAGGCATCCTATTCCGACACTGGCTTCCATTAACCTAAACTCGCTTCCTTATTCTGGGAGACACTTTCAGCTGTTTTACAGATGTACCTTGCATTTTTGTTTAATTTACTACATCCCCACCAGTCAAATCTGTTGCTGTAGTATTTCCTGCATTTTGTCTACATTTTCTATTACATGTACGATGATTATAATCAGAAAAGAGAAATACCCAGGTTACAAATCCTGTATGATGAAGCACATGTACAACTACTTGCAATTGTCACTTATACTACTCTTTTACTGATGCTTCTGCCTAGAATACTCATGGTTATGCTTGATAATAAATATTAAAAGCCAGGCTTTTAATAGCAGCCACTGTCATTTTTTGATCAGTTATTGATCTGTTTTGCTGGCCAGGGAGGGTTACTCCAGCAAGAACAGGAATGAAATGAAGCAATGCGTGAGGCAGCAGTGTAGTGCATCAGGGGTGCTCTTGTGGTGGTGACTATTGATGTGCAGAGCCACTTCTCTTAATTACACACATACACTTTACACTCAGGAACTTATTAACTTAGGATAACCTCCTTCCTGTTTCATGATACTTTATCTGCTCATTTAGTAGAACACCATGGAAATAGTTTTTATTGCCTGTTTTAGAAAAGTGGAGGTCAGCCTCACAGATTTAGCGTATCCACAGACTGCTGGGCTGATCTAGAATTTCAGCAAAATCAATGAATGTTTTTAAAGATCAAAAGATTCTAATCTAACGTTATTTATGTGTATATACCTATATTGTATATACCTTAATATTAATATTACGGTCATCAATTTATTAATATTTATATTGCGTACTTCAGAAGCATGCCAAGTCATCTAAAAGTCAAGCACTACCTGCTTGCTTGGGGACAACCTGAACAAAACATAGGTGAGCTGTTTAGGCCAAATGTGTCAGGCTATTTGTTATTTTTAAACCCAAGGCTGAACATGTTAAAGTGTTGAGGGAGTTTACCCTTTGTATCATTTTTTTTTTCAAAGCATTGCCCCCCTTCCCCCTTGGCTACCAACCTTGCCCACCAGGCATAGGGGCTGTGGCCCACCAGACATAGGGGCCTAAAGTCAGAAGGCCAAAAATCTGACCTCCAGAACTTACAGTCCTATTGCTGATGGCCACTGGGCTATAACGTACCGCTCTGGCTAGTGAGTTGCTGCACCTTTACAATTTACACTGGTATACAAAGAGTTAAAATAAAGAACATACACACAACTTTAAAAAACATTTTAATATGTTTCAGTTACCTATATTCACCATTTCATCCAATGCTTGGCACCTTCCTACACCTGTCTGGTGTCTCCTGGGGCTCCTCCAACCAGTGGCGCACACGGGATTTTCTCTGGTGGGGGGGGGGGGGGGGTCCGTTGTGGGCCAGGGAGGGACATAGAAAGGTTGTGGCATCTCACGAGAAGGGTTGCCACATGAGATGGGTTGCATACTCCCAGCAACTACAGACTAGCTTTGACCTACAGCATTTTATTCTAACATAGTAGTGAGAACAATCCAGAATAAACACATATCCTCCTAAATACACATCACACAGAGAAATACCAAAGCCCAACATCATAAAAACAATAATGTTGTATTTATGGGGTGATGGGGGGGGGGGGTTGCATCTGCATGAAACCTGGGAATGTGACTTTTCCGGGTTTTCTTCCCCAGGGAACCCAAATTAGGATGCCCTGCTGTGTGAATCCCCCAAGAACACTGTTGTGCACTCAACTCCTCCTGGTTACAAAGCCACATGCGTGATGCGTGGGCTCTCATCCAATGCGAGGCGTCTGCCGTAATTATAGTAGTCATTCAGCAAATGGCTCTCTTTCACTAGAATGGGGAACAATCACTGCCGCATACCCCCCCCCCCACACACACACACACACACACACACACTCCCAGAGAGCTTTTTTCTGAAAGATGAGGTCACGGCAGACGGCTCTCATTGGATGAGAGCTCGGGCTTGCACCATTGGAGCAGAAAAAGGTGAACGTTTACAGCCCCTCAGGGGGTTTCACACAATGGAGCATCCCCATGGCCAGTGGTCAGCCCTAGAATCTTTTAGTTTCCAGGCCTGGGCCAGATGAGTTTTGTTCGGCCTTAAGTGACACAGTGCACTGCCATCTAAGTAGTAAAGGCATATTCAATGAACTATTATTGAATGTCTTTTAAAAATAATACCCTTATTCATGCTTTATTTCAAAATAGGGCATGCAATCAAATAGGTGTGATTTATTACAGGAGTTAATAAAAGCTTGAAAATGCTCATATATTATTATCACCGAAAACTTTAACTCCGGTAAGGCAAGGGGGTGCAGTGACTGTAAAACTAAAGGTTCACTTAACCTTGAATGAAATAATGAGATAAATAAATCATACTTCTAACTGCCTCTTTTTTAAAATCACAGCTTCATTTAACCTCATGCCTTATTGTGAACTAAAGCATGGATATGGCCCTTACATTCAAAGTATATTTAAAAGTGGGGCAAAAAGCGTGGTTTTCACTATACTGAGTTTTGGCCTTTGTCTCAAATTAAAATGCCCTGCTGTGTGAACCACCGGATCACCCTTACCTTCCCAATGTTCCCATGGTGCATGCTTTGGTTCTCGTTCAATCAGTGCTGTATGCCGTGACTAACCAGACTAACAATGCTCATTGCATCCCCCATCCCCAGTTAATTAAGATTGCTGCACATAAAAATTAATGTACCTTTTTGTAACTCCTGCGGTGGTCTGTTTTATTAACAAAATGGAGACCTTTGGAGCTACAGGTAGCCTGAAAAGAGAAAGTGCTACTGGCTTTTCTGTCTCTGTACATTGTGGGTTATCTCAGTTAAGGCAGCAGCACAGCTGGGAAGCTGGGAAAGGAAGTCTCTGGAGTGTTTCAAGATGGCTGCAACCAGGAGCAAATTGTTGAGGCAGCATTTTAATTTTGATTGGATACAGGATGACAAGTATTCAGTAACATGCATGCAGATGTAGAAAGGGTAAACTGACCAGATCTATCTGAAAAGCTGGGCAGGGGATCGCTCCTTAGTTAAGGAGATGACAGGACTGCGGCTGAGGCCTGCAATTGTGATGTAGGACTGCCGTGAAGGCTAAGTGTTTATAGGCTATCTCGTGGGTTTCACACTGTGGTAGCAAACAGGCTGGCCTTGAAGTCTTTTAGATTCCAGGGCCAGCCGTTCAAGTGGTTGGTCAGCATCAGCAGAGCATCAGCATCATTTGTGCATTTGGAGCACAGGATTTGGGAAAGAACAAAGTCTTGAGGGGCTGTGCTTATGGTTAGAGATGATCAAACGGGTAGAACCAGGTTTTGACCCAAATTTTAGGACAAGTTCGATTCACCATTGACCTGAACTTCACGTAGTTCGCGGAGAAACGCTTAAGATGAGCCTAGCGGGATTTCATTGGCACCACCCCACAGGTCATGGCCTGCAAAGGAAGAGCTGAGAGACAGGGTCACATTGTCACAACTTAAGAGGCCAGGGGAACTGGGCCAATCAGGCGATATTGCAGGAGATAGTCACCCGATACGCCGTCTATCCACCATTACCGAGTTGGCTGTTGCAGGGAGTGCATTGCTCTTAGAGCAGGGGCAGTTTAGGGACAGTTTAGAGCATTTTGGACCACAGCATAGGAGAAAATGTAAAGTATAAAAACTTCAGTGAGGGTTTTAGGGTTTTTTTTTTTGCCCACATCTGTCTAGTTTAGCTGACCCCCGTCACTGTGTTGGGGAACTTGGGGTACACAGTGCCTCAGTGTTTAATACAGTTTAAAAAAACATACCATTTTTCACCTGCCAAGCGATATTTTAGGACACACCTGTCTGTTTTAGCTGGGGTGTGCAAGTGTGTCATTTTGGCTCTGATTATTTTTTTTAAATAGTAAAATTGTAAAATGTCTGGGAAAGGAAGGGGTGGGAAAGCATGGGGGGGGCCACTAAGGATAAGGATGTTGGTGCCAGTACCAACAATGTGGTCAGCAGCCATGTGCCAATACCCAATAAAAGTAGCACCAGCCATTTGCCCAGGTCCAACCATAATAGTGACAGCATCCAGTTGCCCAGGCCCGCCACTGCTATTAGTAGCAGCAGCAGCAATGTAAGAGGTAGAAATAGCAACAGTAGCAATGTACGTGGTAGTAGTATCAGCAGCAGTAATACACGTTGTAGCAGCAGCAGCAGCAAGCCAGAGTTGTCAATTTACTCCAGTGGACATGTTTTTTCGGACAATGCATCCATTGTGGACTGGTTGACTTGTTCTCATCTCAGGAGGAGGACTCCTCAGGATTATAGTGAGTTGTTCCTCTACTACAGTTGCACATTACAGTAAAAGAAGCCTTTCTCTTCCATCATCTGTCTCTTTATTGCCCCCACCTAATGGGGTGCCAGCTTTTCTCAGAAGCCCAGTTGCTATGGATAGTGATGAGGAGAATTTGTTTGATGACAGCCAGCATTTGGAGTGTGTTGCAGAGGTGGTAGAGGTGGAAGTGGTGTTTGGAGAAGCAAAGCTGTGGCAGTGGTGGTGGTGGTGATAGACATGGACATGCTGGCAGTTATGAAGGTGGTTGTGGTGTGGGAGGCAAGTAGACCATGATGAGACATCAAAATAGGGAAGTGACGGGGATCAGGAGGAGGAGTATGATGATGTAGTTTTGGACACGACCTGGGAACCAGGCAACAAAGAAGGGACATCATCACAGCAGAAGGGTACTTCTGGCACTGGCAGCAACAAATAGCCAGGCCAAGGAAGGACCAGATCATCTGCAAAACGACACAGGGCTAGGTCTGCTGGTATGGTCTGCTCAGGAGCAGGTGACGGCGACACTGATGCTGCTTTTGCAGACAAAAAAAAGCCTGCCAGAGGAGGAGCAAAGTCAGGTGGTGGTGGTGGACAGAACATATTTATGGTACGCTGCAATACTTTCGTACCTTCCCTGCAGAACAAAACCTAGCACAGTGCCAGATCTGCAATCAGACCTTAGCCAGTGCACAAATCTAGGACTAGGAAATACAGCTCTACATAGGCACCTGGAGCGGCATCACAAAGCTGTGTGGTACAATGTCCTTCTTCAATTTCCAGGAAACAAATCCTGTTGATAACCCTCTAAAAATGGGATCATTTCTGAGTGCTTGTCAGCGACTGCCAGTGCAAGGCCTACACAAAAACCAGAGGACTCCTGACCTTTGGCCTAGTCTTTAAAATCTGTGCTTCTGCTAATGCTACCATTACCAGCACTTCTGCTGCCGTCTACTAACACCAGTCCTACACAGCCACCACAGGTCTCCTGTCCCCCTGCCTAGTCTTTCAGTATTGCTAATGCCACAACTATCACCAACAGCACCTTCGCTCCCACCCTTTGCTACTACTAGGCCTAAAAAACTGCAGGTCTATGCTGTGATGCACAAAATAGGTACATTTATCAAGGCTTGTAAAAAATGCCATTATTTGGTATTCTTCAACTAAGTTGTTGAGGTGCCAATCCTGCTGATACCACCGTAAAAATTGGATCATTTTTGGGGGGGCTTGCCCGCTACTGCCAGTCCTACACAACCACCACGGGTCCCCTGTCCCTCTGCCTAGTCTTTCAGTACTGCTAATGCCACTACTGCCACCAACAGCACCTCCGCTGCCACCCTCTGCTACTACTAGGCCTACACAACCGCAGATCCTGCGAAACGCTGACCCAAACTTTTGAAAAATGTGATCATCTCTACTTTTGGTCATCACATCGTATGTTATAGGGCTAAGTTTGACTTGTTGAGTTCTGCTAAATGGAAGCTGTTGATCCAGCTGCAGAAATAAGGGGCAATGCTGATCTGGTACTGTTTTTCACTAAGAATTGCTAAGTTGATAGCTTTAAAATCAGAGCTCAGAGCCACAAGACAAGAATAGGTTTAATGCTAGTTCCATTTCAAAGTGTCCATATGGGAAAGTGGACAGTATCAACCTAATCATATAAGGGTACACAACTAAAGTGCAATCTCAGTTCATATTGTCATTTCTGAGTTGTACGCATGCTATCTATATGTTAATATTCTTATTTGCATGGAAATGCAAATAGTGGCTTGACTGCAAGTTTTCTGTCTGGCAAACTTCTCACTTAATAAAGAAGTGTGTAGCTAAAGTAGAAAGCTATATTAGAGATTTAAATTTCCAAAAATACAAGTGAAGGGCATAAATGCAAAGTAAAGCTGGCTTCATTATAAAAATTTTCTCTTGGTCTTGGTCTAGCCCAAATAAGTGCTACTGAGAAAGCCGAATTAATATAATTTGATCAAACTTATATTAGTGCACAATTTATAACTAAAAAAAAAAAAAATATATATATATATATATATATATATATATATATATATTATAAAAATGATGGTTTACTTAGTGCCAACGTAATCAGCAGTACTTTACAATCTGAGGGTACAAGTACAAACAGATTAATAAATTACATAGCAACTAATGATTCAAACATTGAAATTAAAACGAATGAGGGCCCTGCTCGCAAGCTTACAAAATTTGGGGGGGGTTGGAAATTACTAAAAGATTCGCCAGCCATTCAGCCGGCATTCGCCTTGTTTGCGTGATTTTCCTGGATTAGCCGAGCGCACTGTGGAGTATACACCCAGCGATACCTTTGAATGCTGGATTTATGGTGAGTTCATTTAGCTCAGTCCATGCCTTCAGCGGCTAACCCCATAGGAATCAATGTTATTTCTCTTGTCTCTTTACTTGTCTTTTTACCATCTTTAACTTGTGTAGGGCTGTTTTGGGGGGGGGGGGTGATGATAAACGCCCCACTCAAGACAGTCTATGGCGCTGACCTGTTGGAAACAAAATGAGGCTGAGCCTTTGCTTAGTGGAAGAGTGGGATAAATGCTCTGTGTGGCAGTGCCTCCACCCAGAATAGGGCCCTTGTAACTGTCGGGGAATCTTTCTGGGAAATAGATCAAGTCTAAACAAAACCATACAATGAGAGCAGAGGGACTACTGCTCCCAGCAATCTCTTAAAGCAATAACTGGCACAGCTGAGTATAATAATACTGTAAACTTTATATAGCAAATGGTAAAGGTACAAGAGAAATAAAGCATACACAATGTAATATATAGATAATGCAATAATGAAAGCCTTACTTCAATCAGTCCGTGCACATATACCCGGGTATATAGTTACTCTATAGCCTAAATACCTCCAAGAGAAAGAGTCTGCGCAGGATGAAAGCTGCAGGGACCCCTGATCTTGATAGTTGATCCACTCTTGCGTAGAGCTCGAATATACAGGTAAAAGCTTCTCCCAGGGGTACACTGTACATGCAGGTCAGCAAGCTGGGAGTAAAGAAGAAGTTCCAAAACAGCTACAGACGATCTCCACTTGGCACAGTCGGCTGAACTGGCAGGTGAACAGTCTGGCAGCCAGTGGAATGATCCAGACTCCACCATAAGGCTCTGGATATAGAAGGCATCAGCACAGCTCCTGACAGCAAGCTGTGTGCTCAGGTCTGTCTCCTTGCAGGAAGTCTGTCCTCTACTTAAAGTCCAGCACAGGGCTGCAAGTCCAAGCTAGCAGGGGCAGGAAGTATGCTATCATTGGTTAAGGAGGGAGTGCTCTATGATTTCCAGGAGACATGCAATGTTCAGAGCAACTTTGTGGTAAATCAGCACTTCCCTACATACTCCCCCTGGTGAAATCAGTCAACATTAACAAGAAACAACGTCGTCCTCTCTCCATTACAATGGATTGCTGCCAGAAACAAGTCAGTAGTAATACATGCCAGGAGTAGCAAAAACAGGCAACATATTAACCAAAACTGGAAACTGCACCTAACATAGAAACATAGACATAGAAGGTTGACGGCAGAAGGAGACCATACGGTCCATCTAGTCTGCCCTTATGTGTATACTGTATGTACTCTTTATCTTAGGATAGATGTGTGCTTATCCCTGGCATGTTTAAATTCAGTGACTGTTGATGTTTCAACTACCTTTGCTGGAAGTTTGTTCCAAGCACCTACTACTAATATTTTCTAACATTGCTCCTGATCTTCCCCCCGACTAGCTTCAGGTTGTGCCCCCTTGTTCTATCGTTAAGTTTCTTCTTAAAAACACTTCCCTCCTGAACCTTATTCAATCCTTTCACATATTTAAAGGTCTCAATCATGTCCCCCCTCTCCCTTCTTTCCTCCAGACTGTACAAATTAAGTTCTTTAAGTCTCTCCTGATAAGTTTTAAGTTTAAGTCCTTCCACCATTTTCGTTGCCCGCCTTTGGACACGTTCTATTTGAATAATGTCTTTTTGCAGGTAAGGTCTCCAGAACTGCACACAGTATTCTAGCTGTGGCCTTACCAGGGCTCTATACAGCAGCATCACAACCTCCCTCTTCCTACTGGTGATGCCTCGAGCTATGCAGCCGAGCATCCTGCTTGCTTTTCCCACTGCCTGGCTACACTGTCCACTCATCTTGCAGCTATCAGTAATCAGTACCC
The DNA here is from genome assembly GCA_027917425.1 of Gastrophryne carolinensis. NCBI lineage: Eukaryota > Metazoa > Chordata > Amphibia > Anura > Microhylidae > Gastrophryne > Gastrophryne carolinensis. The sequence goes on from CM051239.1 coordinate 330,302,659, forward strand.
CTAAATCTCTCTCCTCCGAGGTCCTGGCTAACACAGTACTGCCCATGCTCAGAGCAGGGATTCCTTCTACCCAAGTGCATGATTTTACATTTAGAGACATTAAACTCTAGTTTCCACAGTTTTGACCATCTATCCAGTAAAGCTAAATCATTTTCCATGTTGCAGACACCTCCAGGAATATCCACCCTATTACTAACCTTTGTATCATCAGCAAACAGACAAACTTTTCCTACCAAGCCTTCTCCTATGTCACTTACAAATATATTAAAAAGAATGGGGCCCAGGACAGAGCCCTGCGGCACACCACTTGTAACTCGCCTTTGTTCAGATTGCACGCCATTTACAACAACGCTCTGATACCGATCCCTCAGCCAACTGGAAATCCACTGAACTATCCAGGGATTGAGTCCTACCTTCAATAACTTATCTATGAGCTCCTTATGTGGTACAGTGTCAAAGGCTTTGCTAAAATCCAGATAGGCGATATCAACAGCACCACCTTCATCTAACACTTTAGTGACATTGTCAAAGAAATCAATAAGATTGGTCTGACATGATCTGCCCTCAGTAAAGCCGTGCTGTTTTGGGTCCAATAGGTCATTAATTTTTAGATGGGAAATTATCTGTTTTTTTAAGAGTGTTTCCATTAATTTGACCACTATAGATGTTAAACTAACTGGCCTGTAATTACTGGCTTCTTCTCTACTCCCCTTTTTATGGATTGGTATGACATTGGCCATTCTCCAATCATCTGGAACCTCACCAGTTGAAAGGGAATGGTTAAGTAAATCAGTTAGAGGGGCTGCAATCACAAACCTAAGTTCCCTTAGAACTCTGGGGTGGATTCCATCTGGACCCATTGCCTTACTTACCTTTAGATGTGCCAGCTCGGCTAAGACATCAGCCTCCAGAAACTCCGGAGCTGTACTCTCCCAGCTGGATGTTGTGCTATGACCATGCCTGCTACTATCTGAAAATACCGAACAAAAGTAGCTATTCAGATGGTCAGCCACAGCCTTATCTCTGTCAATATATTTATTTTCCCTATTTCTAATTTTTGAGACTGCATTGTTTTTCTTCTCTCTGTCACCAATATATCGGAAAAAGGTTTTATCTCCCCTCTTCATAGATTTGGCCATTTCTTCCTCTTTTTGCCCTTTAGCAGTCCTTATAATTAGTTTTGCTTCCCTCTGTTTAATTTTATACGCCTCTCTGTCAGCTACACTTCCACTTACTTTATACTTCTTATAGGCAGACTTCTTATCTTTTATGATAGTGCTGACTTCCCTAGTAAACCATAATGGTATCTTCTTCCTTTTATTCTTGCTAGTTTGTTTCACATATTGCTTAGTTGCCTTTAAGATGGCCATTTTTAATAGTGACCACTGGGCACTCACTTCTGCTACTCTGTTCCACTCACCTAATTTTCTTTCTACATACTCCGCCATTTCCTTGAAGTTTGTCTTCCTAAAGTCTAGCACTTTGGTTCTGGTGTGTGATTGCACAATGTCTGTTTTTATTCTGAACCATAAGCATTGATGGTCACTGGAACCCAGATTTTCTTCAACCCTGACCTCGGATACCAGATCCCCATTGGTCAGAACTAAGTCCAGAATGTTATCTCCTCTAGTTGGCAATGTCACAAGTTGTTTTAGAGACACTTTAAGTGCCTCTAATATAGTCCTGCTCTTGCATGCCGATGCACTTGGGATATTCCAGTCCACATCAGGCATGTTGAAGTCACCTGTAATTACAACGTCCCCCTTCTCTGCCATTCCACTGATTTCATCTATTAACAGGTTATCTAGATCCTCAGATTGTCCAGGGGGCCTATATATCACACCAATTCTGACCACAGCTCCATCCTTAGTCTGCATGGTAACCCAGAGAGTTTCTAGTTCATTATGTGTATGCTGAATTATTGCATGATACAGCTGTGGCTGACTGATAAACCTCGGATCTCCCAAATTATCATAGGTAAAAATGGGTGGAGCATGTCTAACTCTTTCCCCTCTCCGTACTCCCCTCTGAGGTAATCCAGTGTTTTCAGGCCCTGAACTAGGACTGTTAGTCATGGGCAGGGATGGTGCTGGTTCTGTAGCAGAATTAGGCTCCTGCCTGGGGGAAGTCACTGACTGAGGCACGAACTCTGGGGAGCTAGGACTCAACAACTCTTGAAGAGGCAGGTGCAGGTGGGCTAGTGACTTCAGGAACTACAGTCCAATCCCTCTCATTAGTATCTGGCAGATCAGAAGTGCCTGAGGCTGAGGCGGATCGCTCACTGCAAAATCTTGTGAGCCATTGTCATTTTCGATTTGAGAGATAGGCAGCAAGTGGTTTCTTTATTTTGTATACTGGGATCAGGCAGCTTGTCCACTACAGTAAAAGTCTCTTTTCTCCAGCGGTCAGCCAGTTTATGTTTTCCAGATGCTCCTAGGTTTCGCAGCAGGACTTGGTCCCCTGGTTTCAAGTCTCTATATCTTACATGGAGATCAAAGTGTCTCTTATTTCCAGCATTTACTTTAGCTGTATTTTCTTTAGAAAGGCGATACACTGATTCGAGGGAATCTTTCAGACGAGCCACATATTGATAATGGTTCTGATGACTAACTCCATCAGTTGAAACTCCTAGGAGGATATCAATGGGCAATCTAGGCTCTCTTCCAAACATCAGAAAGTAGGGTAAAAATCCTGTACTCTTGTGTCTAGTGCTATTGTAGGCATGTACCATAGCTTCAACCTTGTGACTCCAGGACTGCTTTTCTTGGACTTCCAGAGTACCCAGCATATCAAGCAAGGTCCGGTTGAATCTCTCAGGAAAAGCATCACCCTCTGGGTGATAAGGCTTAGTCCGACTTTTCCGAATGTTCAATAGCTGAAGTAATTCTTTGATTAACTTGCTCTCAAAGTCTCTGCCTTGGTCTGAATGCAGTCTGTGAGGTGGACCATAATGGATGAAATACTTCTCCCAAAGCACTCGAGCGACGGTAACTGATCTTTGATCCTTAGTAGGAAAAGCTTGGGCGTAGCGAGTAAAGTGGTCGGTCACTGCTAATACATTTCCAATCCCTCTTGAGTCATTGTCAATGTAGAGAAAGTCCATACAGACCAAATACATGGGACCCGAACTCTGTAAGTGTTCCATTGGGGCATCTAGAGCTGGCAAAGCTTTCCTTTGTAGACATCTGAGACATCGCCTGCATAAACTGGTCACAGTATCTCTCATCTTGGGCCAGTAGAATCGATCTTGCACCAGGCCATATGTTTTCTCAGGTCCCAGGTGACCATGATAATCATGTAGACTTCTGAAGACCATTCTCTGGAAACAATAGGGGAGAACCAGTTGACGCCTCCCAGGATGATCATGATACAAAACCACACGATAGAGTAGGCCTTTGTCTATCTCAAACTTATCCCAATCTCTTAAGAACTGACCACACTCATTGGGTAAATACTTTTTCAACAGTGTAGGGTCTTTGGCATGTACTGCTTGGTATAGAGGTCCAATTACCGGGTCAGCCTTCTGACTTATGATCATCTGCTTTGGGGCTATGGCACATAGGGCTCTAACGTCAGGACCAGGGACTTCTTCCCATTCAGTATCTTCAGTAGCAGGAGTCAATCCTGGCCGCCTAGACAGGGCATCTGCTCCAATGTTCTTTGGGCCTGGTTTATACTTCAGGGTGAACTGATAATTGGATAAAGCTGCCAACCAGCGATGTCCTGTTGCATCTAGTTTAGCTGTAGTTAGAACATAGGTCAAGGGGTTGTTGTCTGTTCTTACTTCAAAGGGAACCCCATACAGGTAATCATGCAGCTTATCAACGACAGCCCATTTGAGTGCTAGAAACTCCAACTTATGAACTGGATAGTTGCGTTCGCTAAGGGTGAGGCTTCGGCTGATGAAAGCGACAGGTCGAATGCCTGATGGATATTCCTGGTGTAACACTCCACCCAATCCTTCGAAGCTTGCATCCACATGGAGTACATATGGCTTCTGTGCATCAGCATACGCTAGCACGGGTGCGTCTGTCACCTTTTTCTTCAACTGAGTGAAAGCCTCTTGACATGCAGGAGTCCAACGGTCCCCAAAAGGAGCTTTGGAAGTCCTCTTTTGCTTCTCTGAAGCACTTACATCACTCTTCAGCAGGTCATGGAGGGGTTTGGCTATGCTGGAATAACCTTCCACAAACCGGCGGTAATATCCACAAAAGCCAAGGAAAGAACGTAGCTCTGTGATATTCTGAGGTTGGGGCCAGTTCACCACTGCTTCAACTTTGGCTGGGTCGGTGGCGACTCCTTCAGCAGAAACGATGTGACCTACATAGGTAACTGATGACCGGAAGAACTTGCACTTGTCCGCTGACAGCCTCAGCCCTTCGTCTTGCAGGCGATTAAGTACTCTCATGAGCCGTTCTTCATGTTCTTCTAAAGTAGACCCGAACACAATAATGTCATCGAGATACACAAGACATTCTGGGGGCTCTAGATCGCCCAACACTCGCTCCATCAATCTTTGGAATGTTGCTGGGGTGCCTCTGATGCCTTGTGGCATGCGAGTGAACTGAAAGAAACCCAAGGGACATATAAATGCCATCTTCTCCTGATCTTAGGGTGCCATGGGAACTTGGTAGTACCCAGATCGCAGGTCTAATACAGTGAACCAACAGTTTCCATTCAAAGCCTCCAGAGCCTCTTCAATCCTGGGCAAGGTATACTGATCAGGTATGGTTCTCCTATTCAGAGTTTGATAGTCTACACATAGACGGATCGATCCACACTTTTTCCTCACCACCACGATAGGTGAAGCATAGAGACTCTTGCTGTCCACAATAATCCCTTGATCTTTCATCTGGTGTAGAGTCTGTCTAAATTCATCAACGTCTTTTGGGGCTATCCATCGGGGCCGCTCTCGAAACGGTGTAGCATCAGTTAGACGGAAGGTGTGTTGAGCACTCTTGGCGCAGCCGACATCCATGTCATCTGTAGAGAACACTTCAGGTATGCTTGATAGCTGCTTTGTCAATTTCTGGTTCCAGGTTTCTGGTAGATTTGGATCGCTCAAATCAAACTTGAGAGTAGATTAATTTTCTTTTACTTCAACCCGACACACTTCAGCATAGGAGTTGATACCAAGCACAGGATATACATGGGCTACGTCTTGATGATGACCGATTATGACTGGGTGGGGAGAGCAATTTTTGACAGTCACCACTGTAGATAATGCCACTTGGGTCCTCCAATCCTTTCTTTCAGGAATAGTCATCCAGCCCTTCTTAGTAATCATTTCTTCAGAGGTTTCCATGAGGACATAACTCCCATCTCCAATTAGTTCAGAGGCAATGCGGGAGGCCACTCTAAGGACTCTCTCTCCCCCTGGTGGAATCTCCACTGTATGCTCACCGATGTGATATACCATCCCATGCCGGTAACCAACAGAAAGTACATCACAGAGCTCTTTGAGATTGAGTGGCATGTCAGCTTCATCAGAAGGGGTAACCCCATCTCCTTCAAGAAACTTCTGGAAAGCATTGTACACTGCTCTACAATTCGTGCCCAAAATCACTGGGGCTGCATGGGAGTCACCGGTGTCCAGGCAAACTAGAGCTGTAATCTCCATAGCAGGAGCACCCTTGTCAGCTAACCCAGGAATAGTCACAACCACTTGCAAGCTTCCATCTACGGGATATGATTCAGAGTTCAGACCCCATAACTCCATCTGCCCCGTGGACTGAAGGGGTATGTTCCTCAGATACTTCTTGTAAAATGAACGGTAGATTAAGGTGACTTGAGACCCTGTATCAAATAGAGCTGGGGTGGAATGACCATTAATAGTCACTTTAACAATAGATTTTGAACCTAATAGAGGTCCTCTTGATTTTGGCTTGAAGCGCTTCTTGCTGCGCTTGGGCTTCTGCTCAGGAAAAGCCACAGCTTGCACTGTTTCCTCATACTCCTCCGGACACTGTTTAGTGGAATGCCCGATCTGACCACACCGTGCACAACTCCTAGAGTTCCTCCCCCGCCATGATGCAGCCGGTTTCACATCTGATGGTTTGGGTCTATATGATTCGGAAGGTTCTCTTTGTGTCAGGTTGGAGAGGGGTGCCCTTTCTATGAAAAAATTTTACTTTTCTGAAGACTGAACCGCACATTAGCTTCTTGTTGCTTCACTATATTCATTAATTCAGGAAGGGGAAGTGATTGGTTTAATAACATCATTTTTAAAATTTGTGCGAGAGGGTGATGGGGCAACAAGCCTGTCACTAGCTGGCTGGATCTCATAGAGTCCACTGAAGAGGGGGATATAGCCTTTTGATACACCAGGCGTGATAAAAGTAACTGCAATCTGTTAATAAAGGTGGAAACATCTTCTCCTTTCTTCTGACGGGACATTCGATAATTAGCAACCATCTGCTCTAGATCATGGTATGGCTCAAAATGATCAGACAGTACTTGTACATAGTCCACTGCACTGGCTCCCTCATGAGTGTCCTGGTACAGGCGGATTAATTCTGCAGCTGGTGACCATAATCTTTCACTAACCCTCTGACGCTTGCTCTCTTCTGAGCAGGACCACTCTCTCAAGCTCTGAAGAGTGTGCTCTTTCCATACTTCAAAACTTTCTTCTCCTTGTGGCACAGGGACATTACCAGAGAACACCTTCAGCTTCTTATAATGTGCAGCCTGTAGTCCCTGTGCTAGCATTTCTATCAGGTTGCTTATGTCACTGGCTGCCTTTTCATTATGTGGCTCCATGTCAATAACTACACTGTCAGAGAAACTACCTGACATTGGCTCTTCCTTTTTTACATAAGCTTGTGCTGGTGCAGGGGTTGAGTGCATCCAGCCAGAGGCAACTTGATGATATCCCCCTAGATTGTATGGATTTTCCATATCTATTAAACCCACTTCGATCTCAGCCAGAGTGCCTCCAAATGTAGGGCTGTTTTGGGGGGGGGGGGTGATGATAAACGCCCCACTCAAGACAGTCTATGGCGCTGACCTGTTGGTAACAAAATGAGGCTGAGCCTTCGCTTAGTGGAAGAGTGGGATATTATCCAGACTCCACCATAAGGCTCTGGATATAGAAGGCAGCAGCACAGCTCCTGACAGCAAGCTGTGTGCTCAGGTCTGTCTCCTTGCAGGAAGTTTGTCCTCTACTTATAGTCCAGCACAGGGCTGCAAGTCCAAGCTAGCAGGAGCAGGAAGTATGCTATCACTGGTTAAGGAGGGAGTGCTCTATGATTTCCAGGAGACATGCAATGTTCAGAGAAACTTTGTGGTAAATCAGCACTTCCCTACACTTGATTTCCAAAACAGAGTTGCAAGCCAGTATGTGGAGAGACCCATGTTAGGCTTAATATAGGGGAGCTAAAGAGACCAAAAGACCCTCTACTTAGGTAAAGGAGCATTCCTAGAACTTAAAGTATTTGCACAGTACCCAATACAAGGACAGATAGCATTACCCATCTATCCTTGCAGCAGGCGGAGCTATGCAATTCATCTCTTTATGTCTCTGTGCCAGCCAAGGCTCTTGTTGAATGGAGGGCATGGTTTCTAAATGTAGCCCGCACATGCGTCGTTGGATCACCTAGAGAGTTATATCACCTGAAGAGGTATGTTTTAACAGTAATCGGGGAGGGGTATGTCACACAGTGGGGGGTCCCAAATCAGGATCCCCAGGTTGGACAGGAACAATCACCAAGTGAACATCCTAGAGGTTGTTCATCTTTAAGGAGAAAGGATGGCAATTTCATTAATTTTTGTCAGTGTGTACAATGTAACTGCTTTTCTGTTTGAAAAACGTGCTGACTGTGTTGTATAAATCTATAGTGCCCAGAACCACTATTGTTCTTTTACCATTCATAAACTAACCACTACTGTTCCTAGCCATTCCTCTATTTATAGCCCAAAAGAGTGCATCTATATTTAATACATATGGATATAAACAGTTGTATATATTGACATCCCTGTTTGAATAGATTACAAGATTGCTCACTGACCTGTGGCTATGTGGATCCTGGTTCATCCTAGTTCTATTAAACAATATCCCAGAGAAGACCAAACATTTGAAAGATTCTCATTCTGCCTGGTAGGTCAGAGAGTTTGCACTGTATATTACTGTGATCATTGGTGCAAAACCAAAAACCCCTTTGGCTTCTTGTAACTGAAAGATATGTGGATGTCAGTATGAAGTAGTAGTATAAAAAACAAAATGCGGTTGTGATGTCATGCTGAGGACTTGTGCAGTCTTGGTTTCAAAAAATCATTTTAAAAAACAATCATGCTACATTTCTTTTGACATTTTTGACAGTTTAAGCTCAGCAATTAAGAAGCCTGAAGTGTAGATCAAACTGGTTTATTAAAACAGACTTTCCATCTCAAATGTAAACTGAATGTTTCATCATTGTTTTCATTTTTGACTTACAATAAAGTATAGAGGTGCTAAACCTTTCAGAAATGCTGTCTTTTCTTCTTAGAAGTCCCTGTCTGGGCAAAAATAAAAAACAATATATGCCCAACAGTGGTCCTGCAATGCTAATTCACCATATACCAGTAGTTTGAAGTTTACCAGCATCCGCGATCTTGTCCCACATACCGGAGGCCTGTAGTCAAGCAGCCATCCCCTCGTGTCAGTCATGATGACTGCCCCCCCGCTCCATTCACAACAATGAAGGAGAGGCACCAGTCCCCTCCATTGAAATAAAGGGTTTGGGTGTGGCCAGTCGCTGTAAGTGATGCAAGTAGGCAGCCAGGTGACCACAGTGGGTGGTTGTCGGCAGGGATGGTACAGTCTGGATCTCCGGTGGAGGTAAGTTTCTGCGGGGGACTATTGGCGAATATCTATCCATTCTTACAATTCCTTTAAGCTGTGTTTCAGCCTTCATTCGACTATTAAACCCATTATCATTATTTCAGTAATTTATATTTATTTCAGATGTAACAGAGCTGTTCATAGGTAAGTACAATGTAAAAATGCACTCCAAATCTTAGTTAATAAACATAAAAATTCAAGGAAACCTGATCTAGTACAGCATTAGAGGTAGATATTTTGTTTCCGTTAAAGGTTCTAACAATCCAGCCTTTCCAAAATTTGCAAATATCATTTGAATAAGCCTCTAAGAGGCCAATTTATTAATAGAGCCAGGTAGCGACAGATGAGCGACAGTAGCGTGATTTTCACAGCGCCGGCTAGTATTCGCTGTGCTTGGCCGTTGTTCGGTTGTTGACAGCGACTCAGTCGGTGTGCGGTAATGTTGAATACGGGGTTAGGAGTCGCTGTTTGACAGGTTCCGCGCTGTATGGGAGCGCATGACAATGAATGGCCATAGCGAACGGCTCCCAGCATATTCATTAACAAATCACGCTCAAAACATTCTCGCGCTGTAAAATGCATGTTTAAACCCCTGAGCGCTGGCGGCGATGTGTTAAAAGTAGTTTTTTAACCCCCAAACAACCTTATTTTTGGGAAAAAATAATAAACAAGTTTTTATAAACATTTTGTAATATGAATACATTAATATCAGACCTGTAATATCAATTCTGCACAAATTTTTTTTTTTTTTTGACCTTAAAAAAAAGATATAACATTGCAGAAGTGGTCACCGAATTTTTGACATTTAAAAAAAAAAAAAAAAAAATTAATATCAATTAATTATGAATATTTAAAGATTGCTCCATTGAAATGCATTGGAGAGCGCCAGGTAGCGAGAGGTCATACCTGGCGCTGTGATGGGATTAGCAGTGGCGCTATTCGCTGAAGTCTGCAACATGATGAATCCCGCGCTAGTTGACGCTCTCGCCGGCGCTAGCCTCATTTAGCGTGATAAATGCGTGATTGTGTTCGCAGCCTGGCGTTCTGGAGTCGGTAGCCGCCGATAGCTGGCGCTACCTGGCGCTAGTGAGACACTACCTGGCGCTATCCCTTGATAAATAAGGGCCTTACTGTAAGTATATACTGTAAGCAACATTATTTGCTGCACCCACTGATCTAGACTTAAAGTGGACCAACACCCAGGATTTTGACTATCCTGGGTTTTGGTCCACTTCGGTGGGGCACCCCCCGCTGTGTGAAACCCCCTAGAAAGCCCCAAAAACTCACCTCTCCCCGCTCCCACGTGACCGCTGCTGCCAATCCCCGCCGACGGACAAGCGGGAGGCAGCGACGACGTACAGGCACCCGCGCCTGCCACTCACAAATGGCCGATGTGGGTGCGCGTCCTGCTAGAGGGACGCGCGGGAGGCGGCAGCGGGTGCCGCTGAATCGAGGAGCAGGTAGGGATTTAGGGGTTTCTGGGGGGTTTCACACAGCGAGGCACCCCCAATCAGGGTACCCCGCAGTCAGGGAACTGATCGGTCCGGGAATCTTATAGATTCCCGGGCCGATCAGTGGAGGGTGTTGGTCCACTTTAAAGTCTGCACTTGTGCATTTCTCCAGCCCATTAGTTTTAAGATTTTAGGGTGGAAAAACAAATGGTTTGGGAAAACTACAAAGCTCAAAACATGATAAACACTGAATGATGACATGAAAAAAAAAAACCAGAAATGAGAAGAAAAAGAGTGAAAGAAAAAAGTAATCAAAGAAAGAAAACTGCGTAGAATTAGGCTCTGTTGTATTTTTTCATCATTAACTACGTTTAAATGTTAGGCCCATTATGTTCATTATACCATGAATACAAGAATACGAGAATCCACTGGGACAAGGAGGAAGGGGGTTCTTCTCTCACACACTACATCAACGGGCAGGCTGATTAATTACTAGCGGCAGGTAGCGACAGATGAGCGTCTGTAGCAGGCATTTCAGAGTGTCCGCTAGTAGTAGCTGTGCTCGCCCGTGGTTCGCTAGTTCAAAGCGCCATAGTCGCTGTGCAGCATTGATAAATACGTTGTGGGGAGTCGCTATATGAGCAGTACAGCGCTGTATGGGAGCGAATAGTAGCGACTGGTCAGTGCGACCGACTCACACCATATTCATCAAAAAAACTGCCTCACACACCGCCGGCGCTCAAAAATGCCTGTGTGATTAAAGGCTGTTTTTGAACATGTATCCACCAGTGACAAAGCGAAAACATATGGAATTACATTGTTATAACGTGACATGAACACATTAATGCCAGACCTGTCATGTCAATTTTGCATAAATATATAAAAAAATGGCTTTTTCAAGGCCAGGGGAGGTCACAAGATTATTTGAGAATAAAAAAAAAAATAATAATAAAAAAACCCTGTTTAAAGAGAAGAAAAAGAACGTCCATTGAAATGTATGGGAGAGCACCAGGTAGCGAGAGGTAAGACTTGGCGCTGTGCAAGGCTGAATGCCGGCGCTGTACGCTGAGCCTGGGATAATGATGAATCAGACACTACATGGCGTTGTTCTAGTCGCTCACCAGAATCCGCTTGATAAATGTGAAATTGCATGCCGTGTCCGGCGTTCACCTGCCGCTACCAGTCGCTACCTGTCATTTACAAGGCACTACCTGACGCTATCCCTTCATGAATAAGGCCCTAGGTAGATCAGTAGACGTACTCTATATTTTAGTAGAAGGTGCAGTTGAAAGGCCTATGATATAGCTGTCAGATGATTGAATCTTATACAGAGCATAAAACACTGCCACATAAATAATAAGTGCTTTAAAAGAAAATGAAGAATTATGGATGAAGTCTATTCAAGGCTATCTTCATTATATATTGCAACACCAAAACCATAAAAAGGTAATAACATTTAAAGTGGACGGGATGATTGGTCCACTTTTTTTCCACAGGTTTTTCCTAATGCAACAAAGGAACTGTTTGAGGGTCCATACCATTATCATGGAAGAGAGAGAGCACCCTCGTCTTGTGTTATTAGAAATTCTGAAGGTGCTGTATAGCACCCTGTTCAACTTAAAACAAGCAGAGATGGCAGAAAATGAGGCTAAAATTTATGCAAGCAAATCATTTTAGAGGTCCATATGTTAGAGTGTAAATCTAAGGATTTTTTTTGACACTGTCAAACTAATCTCCTGCCGGTGACCCGTAGGAATAAAACTTGGTTTAAATGTTATGGCCTTAAATTTTAGTAGATAACAATGAATAAGCAGCTCTGCAAATGCTAATGTATGAGGTTCTGACTGCAGACACTTGTCTAAAGATAATTAGAAAGCACTCAAAGTGTGTACAAACCCTTAAATGACTACTGGTGTTAATCCCGCATAAGCAGGAGAGTATCTATAGCATATTTATGGGCAACTGCTGGCTCAATGACAATAGTGCTGTAATCTCAGTGGCCCAGCTTTTAATAAGCTAACAGGGATATTATTAGAGCCTAGGAGTTCTGATTCAAACGTAAATGCACCTTTTTCTGTAAGCACCTACACACCTCCCCGGCTTATCCCAATTTGGCCGGAATCAGGCAGCATTAGTCACAGTCTGTGATTCTGAACTGATCTTGTGCCCCACATGATGACCGACAGCCATTGGGGTTCACAGAGATGGGTGAGCATAGTGCATGCACACCAGTCAGACATACCCTACGGTATTGGCTGCTAGCATTTTGTGAATGTGCCTTTTGCTCCTACTTCTACCTGATCTTGTGCCCCACATGATGACCGACAGCCATTGGGGTTCACAGAGATGGGTGAGCATAGTGCATGCACACCAGTCAGACATACCCTATTGGCTGCTAGCATTTTGTGAATGTGCCTTTTGCTCCTACTGCTACCTGTCATGCCTGGAGTTCCTCTTTAGCTTTCAGCTGCTCCTTTCTGGGACTTTTCTCTGCTGTATGCCGCTTGACCAGCAGATGGCACTGTTCTGCAGAGTTCATGGAAATCAGCTTGCACCTGTGACATTACCTGGCCTATATAAGCTCACACATGGCCTCAGTGGATCATCATTGAATCTGTCTTCTGTACCCAGATCCCTGAAACATGAACTCTGATGCCTGAACTCTGAACCCAGGACTCCTACCTTTGCCATTTGTTTTCCTTTCTCCTTATATCCATCTTGGACCTTGGACTTCTACTGGACATTATGCATGTATGTTTTCCTCACTCCACCTTTGTTTATGTATAGAAATCTGAGTGTGACTATTTGCTTGCTTATCAGGAAGATACCCCGGGAGTGGGTATCATTTTACTTTTGGTACATTTTAATTTGACACTACATTAACAACTACATTTTTTTTCACATAATAACTGTTACCACTAACATTCTAGAAAGTCAAGTAACTTATGATGTACAGTAGTAGGCCAAATCTTACCTGCGATCGTGGGTAACTAGAGATGTATAGATTTCTTTAAAATTCGATTCGGACAATTTGTCAAATTTCCACAAGAAATTTAGTTAATTCCAAATCAAATGTTATTGAATCACTCCTAAAAATATAAATTAATAAAAAAGCTCACCTCCATCGGGCAATGTCCTCATTATCCACAGGGGTTTCTGGCATTTTCAGTGGGAATCTGATGTCACTGAGTGTTAGAGGATTTGAATGGCTTTCCCAGCCTTCTCATGCCTCACCTATAAATAGCCCCTCCCTGTGGCAGGAATGAGTGTTGGCATGGAGGATCTGTGGTGGTCTAGTGGGGGTGAGTGGTGGGATGGAGGATGGAAGACGCTGGAGGCTGGTATGGGACACTTTGGGACAAATGATGACACTACCGGGTGCTGGATAGCAAGGAAGGGGATTAGTATTGGGGTAAAATGAGACTATTACTTTGTTTTTTACTGTGTTGTAACCCTTATCAGTTCAAAAGGCAGGATGAGTTGGTTTAGGCAATATCACCTGTTTACCGGCAGATGGCTTACTTAAACTGACCCCACACAAATATCTGCACCCCCACCACCCAGTGGAGCACAAGAGAAGTCCTGTGCCAGTCTGGGCTATGTGGGCTGGTAGCCTTTAGGGTCAGGTGCAAGCCACCTGCTTGCAGGCCCTCCTTCCCTGTGAAGAGGGGTCCCAAGTTTTAAGTATAAAAAATAGACACTGCACTGTAGATAAAAGTCCTTTAGTAAAGTCTCATTTTACACTAATAATCACCCCTTGCTATCTAGCACTGAATGGAGTCCTAATCTGCCCTGCAGTGGCCCACACTAGTCTCCAGCCTTCTGTCCTTGTCTTTAGTAGGACAGAAATCATGGAACTTTCGCCCCACACTAGGCATCTTGTCACCATCCCGGAATTTCCTCTAATGACATTGTGAGTGACTAGGCATTGGAGTGGCTTTCCCTGCCTGTGCACTTCACACCTATAAATAGCACCTCCCTGTGGAAGAGAGATGGCAGGAGCCCAGTGTCGGAACATTGCACGATGCTGGAATGAAGAGGGGGTGAGCATATATTTTTTTTTAACCTTTAAGGGAAAAATACGTGTTTTTACCACAAATCAGCAAGCAATGTAGATGCACATCAGTCACCTGCTGCTGGCAGGTGGTGAGTGTGTTTTTGGCTCCTGCTGCCACCAGAGAATTCTGCCTAGTTTTATGCTACTTTTTGCTCATTTACAGGAGGGGCATTCTAAATGTGCATACCCTGGGAGTAGATATCTTTATATTTTAAAGGAGCACTATCACGAAATTGTGCAATATTAAAAATCCATTTAAACAACTTGGCTAATGAGAGGAGGGGTCTGGTGGTGGTGGTATTTGTTTTTTTACTGGTAGTTGATGATGGAAAAGTATACATTACAAAAAAAGTATGTAATTAAAATTATCAGTAAAAAAAATACCGCCACTACCAAGCCAGTGGCAACTAAAGTAAAATGAGTTTAAAAAATAAAAACTACCGGGCAAGTGGCAACCCTATCTGTAAATAAATCAAAACCCTTTTTTGACATAAACAAGTTTATTTATATTTTTTTATTATATGAGATCCTTTTATAAATAACTACAATTATTGTTTCTGTTGTGCGCAAATATACTGTACTGTAAGCAGGGGTGTAGCTGGGTGGGTCGGGGGGGTGGCATGTGCCCCGAGTGCAGCAGGTCAGGGGGCACCAATGGGGGGCCTGAGCACAGGTGGTGGGTGCCATTTTGAATCTCTGCCCTGGGTGCCAGAAAGCCTAGCTACGCCTCTGATTGTAAGCATGTTCTGTAAGCAACATTATTTGCAGCACCCACCGATCATTAGACTTTTTAAGCATTATTCACTATACCATTTATGTGCATTTTCCACTTTAATTTGTGTTCAAAAAGTAAGAAAGGCCAAAGAGAATGCTAAAACTTTGATGGCCCTACAATGAAATATATGAATCTGGCCTTACCCTGGGCATTTGGGAACCTCCATGTTTTAGTATACGTGAGATATGTGGTATCAAACCTAAAAAGCATACGTTCTCTGTGAGAAAGAATGTAAATGATCATTGGGTCAGATGTTTTGGTCTTGGTCAGAGGGTAAGAACACAGAAGTATCTTTTATTTTTCAAGGATACATATTGCAAGAACATACATTTTAGAAGGTAAGTTAGAGTTGTTGATCAGGGAGGCTGAGGCTGTGTTTTGGAGTTAAAATTCAAGGTTTTTATGTTTCACTGCAGCACTACATTAATGACAATGTTCAGTTCTTTAGAATAAAAATAAATTAATAAATAAAACCCGCAGATACATTTGTAATAATGATTACTCTGGAAATGCTTAACTTGTCTGGGAACAGATTCTTTTCTAACTCTGGTAGAAGCATTCGAGTTCCACTCCTTACTTCCTGTTTATGGTGAAACAGTTCTTTCTATTTTTATCTGTGAGAGGAATTTGTGTTTCATATTCTCAAGAGTCCATTTGATATCTCCAGGGGCTTATGGGAGTGAAGGGGATCGGTCGTCATTACCAATATGAATAAACTATTAACTATCGCCCGTGCTTTTTACGCATAAGCTGTTAATTAAACCTAATACATAACTGACCTCCCTGCTGGTCACTTCATTGACCAGAGCTGCTGTGTTTTGTTCTTTTGCATTATTTATGGAATTGCCTTTTTGTCTTTTTTACAACCTCATTACAAGGCTTGCAATTGCACTGGCAATAAACTATAAATTAAAGAGCCTGACTGTAGGACGATTTTGTACTTGTGCTGCAAAGTATGTATTTGCCACAAATAATAAAGGAATACAGATGTTTTACTTGATATTATTACATTTGATATATCCAATTATAAAGTGAGACTAACCATAGAGAAACCTGTGATAATTCCTGGCAGACCAAATGACCACATTTAGGGTCAGGTGGGCTGCTGCTTTTCATACCCCCATTCAAGCCCTGACTTCCTAGTCTTCCTCCTATGGCCCCTGTACACCCCCCCTGCCCCCCTCCCCCCAAGAAACCCTAACCTAAGTTGTGCCCCTACAGCTATAGCTTTAGCATCATGGCTCTGGATTTTTGATTTGATAAATACACCGTTTCACTGGTACCTGACATTTACCTCATCTGCCACTACGTGGCACTATATGGACAGGCAGGCTGATTCATTAATAGCGCCAGCTATCGGCAGATGAGCGTCTGTACAGAGGCGCTAAGAGTGACCGCTAGCATATGCTGTGATTGGCTATCGGGCGCTGTAACAGAGCATCTCATTTGCTGTAGTAACCTGGCCGGCATTGATGAATGTGTCGTATGCTGAGCGTTCTAACACCAGTACAGGGTTGCAAGGAGCATAGAGCGGCAGACGCTGTGTGATTAAAGTCTGTTTTTGAACACATATACACCTGTAACAAAGCGAAAACACATGGAATTACATTGTTTTAACACTGTGACATTAACACTTTAGTGCCAGACCAGTAATGACAATTCTGAATAAAAATATAAAAAATCAAAAACGTTTTCAAAAGTGACTCTTTCTAGGCCAGGAGAGGTGACACAATTATATGAGAGAAAAAAAATAAATTAAAAACAAAAAACCCTGTTTAAACAGAAGAAAAGGAACGCCCATTGAAATGTATGGGAGAGCGACACTGAGCGAAAGGTAATACCTGGTGCTCTGGAAGCTATAGCGCCGGCGCTATACGCTGAACCACCTGTAATAATGAATCATACGCTACATAGCGCTGTTAGAGTCGCTCATATGAATCGCCTTCATAAATGTGATATTGCATACAGCGCCCAGCGTTCACCAGATGCTGCCTGCCGCTACGAGGCACTACCTGCCGCTATCTCTTGATGAATAAACCCCATAGCATCTCCTAAATTACCCCCTTAGTATATGCCATTAAGCATACTCTTCAACGATCTGGCAAGTACAGTGGCTGCAGGGCTAAGTAGTAACATTGTAGCTTGTCATGGGCAGGGGCTAATTTTTAGCCCCAGTCTGCCACTGCATGTTTTACTATTTTACAGTTAGTTTTATTGATTGACCTTGTACATAGAGATCCCTTTATTCCCTCCTTCCAGTCTCATAGCCATATGATGTATAGCAATAGACCCTACTACCTACTATCCACTTCTCTAGTCCAGGGCCCCTTCCAAGTGGGCCCCTGGCATGGCTGCCTGGAACAGAAAGATCCAACCAAGCTATGTTTTTCATCTCTCACCTTCAAATTTATCGAACCCAACCATAGCGCCTTCTATAAAGTGTTTATTAAAGCCTCATTTTTTATGTTTATATATAAGTATAAGTCTGGAGCTTTGGGAAAATGGTATGTATAATATAAGTACCTAGAGTGAAAACATAGGTAACACCTTTCCAATAACTCCCCCCTAAGCTGGCTGCTGCAGTGCTTGGGTGGCAAGAGGATTCCCCCAACATACCCTTACAGTACCGGACATACATACGCTGAAAATACAGCGTATGACTCCCGCCCGGGGACTGGGTGGATTGCAGGGTCCATAGAAGTATTTTTTATTTTAACTTTATTTAAGCTGGATTTTTTTTTATACCAAACCCCACAATTTTAACTAGCATCCCTTGAATTGCTCCCCCCATGAAGAGGACTTTTTGCTAATTTTCACTGCTCCTGCTTCACTCTGATCCCAGATACTGTTTTAGCCATAAAGCTCTGCCTCCTCCATTCATTGGCACTGTTGTGTGTGGCAATTATGTCATTGCCAGGCCTATGCAATGACTGATCTCTTGCCATCTTACACTGAGGGACAGCAAAAAATCAGTATTCCAGGAGAATTCAAAAAGCGAAAATAACTGTTTCTAGGTTTACAACCAAAGTCCTAAAGGAGCCACAGCACTCAAACCAGTTAGCTTGCTGACCAACCTACAATCTGTCTCTAAACTTGGTTAAAAACAGAGGGCTCGGTCACACACATCTGCAGAAGTATGCCTAAGCTGCACCACCAAGCGCCAAGGTGCCCCTGTGAGGTGCAGTCCTAACTCTAATCTCTGAGAGCTCCATTTGGGCCATACAATGCAATAGATAAATTGGGAGCAGGCTTACCTGAGGTTGCCCTAAACCTCAAGTGCAAACCATGGGGTGGAAGGGTCAAAGACCGTGCAATGCAGCCTAGACCCCACACCCCATGTGCTTGCACAAATTCAAAAGAAACAAAGGAGGGGTGGCAGCCGCTCAGACCATTTTATAACTAACCTGAGAGGTGCACGTTAGCAGGGCAATTAGGATACAAAAGTCCTAGAGGAGCCACAGCACTCAAACCAGTTAGCTTGCTGACCAACCTACAATCTGTCTCTAAACTTGGTTAAAAACAGAGGGCTCGGTCACACACACCTGCAGAAGTATGCCTAAGCTGCACCACCAGCGCCAAGGTGCCCCTGTGAGGTGCAGTCCTAACTCTAATCTCTGAGAGCCCCATTTGGGACATACAATGCAATAGATACATTGGGAGCAGGCTTACCTGAGGTTGCCCTAAACCTCAAGTACAACCAAAGAAGGGAGTATCGGCAGGGGCTATTGCCAAATGTATTTCATATGTTCAGTGGGTTTAGGTCCCCTTTAAGCCTAGAAGACACTTTAAGTCCACAGGAATGTGTCAAGAAAATGAAGGCATTAACAAGTAGTCATTTCATACATACGGGTCGATTCAGAGCCAGGAGAGAATTCTCACTCCTTTTCTAAGAGAGAAAACTGCAATTCACTTGTTATTGTCTACCAGGTGTGCATTTAGATTTAGATTTAAAGTGGGGTTGTTGACTATCTCAGGTTTTGGTCCTTGCAATTCAGGATTCCTCTCTGTATGAAATCCCCCAGTAAACTCACTTTTCCTTCAGCTAAGGGTTGAGTCTACCCAAGAAGAGCCATGCAGAGCCCATGAGGATATATCTACTCTAAAAGTAATTGTGTTACCTTGAGGGATAGGATAGGCAAAGATAGAGGTCCCTGATTGCTGTAGCATAATTATGGGCAAAAGCATAACTATGGGCATCACTCGAGATCCTTAGTTATGCTTTTGCCCAATCGTGTTTTTGAAGGGCCGGCGAATTAAAGCTAAACATGGCGGGTACACCATCATTTCTCCTCCGGAAAAAAAGTGTATATGCATTTTTTGATGAACAGTTATAAGGGTATGGTGGGGGGCATGGTCACAGTAACCAAACAGTAACCAAACATGCTAGTTCACCTCAGTGGGGTCAGAGACACGCCACTTTCTCTACTGTCGAAAACTAAAATAAAATGTGTGTCTGGATTAGTAGTAGTAGTGTAAAAAAAAATACACACACAAATATACACAGGATCACTGGTTAAAAGCCTTGTATTGAAATATTTACTTGTCCCAGCACTAGTGGAAAACAGCTTGTTGCCTGCAGCTTTAGTATATCAATTACTCACCACCTCAAGGCATAATGACTGTCACAGCTGCCATTTTACCAGTGACCATATGTAGAATCAATACCCTATTTAGACTTTATACTGTATACATAAACATTTTCTGCCACCAGTTGTATCTGTGCTGCTTCTATTAATAATTAATCATGTATATTTTAACTAGAAGATCCTTACTAGTGCTAAGCTGTAGATGTATATCTGGTAAAATGTAACTAGAGCTTGCCATAGCCATTGACAATAGATGGTTCTCCGAATATTTTGTGGTCACTTACTGGTGTTGCGGCTGCTTCATCTTTGTTCCATGCAGAGTTGTAGCTTAGCTTCTTAAGGACCAAGTGTAGGGATGAGCGAATCGATCTGGACGAACCCGGATTCGATCCGAATTTCAGGAAAAATTCGATTCGGATCGAATCCGAATTTCCCCGCGATTCGATCACTCGAAGTTTTCCTTTAACATCCATTCATTTACATTTACAGGCATTCTAAGATGGCGGACGGGACATGTCTGGACATCTATCCCGCGCCAGTGCAAGCTGGGGCAGTCACATGCAGCCTATCAGCAGCCAGCAAGCCCGGTGACGTCACACAGCGGTATTTAACGGCGGCCATCTTGCTTTTCCTCATTTCTCTATTGCATTCGTGACAGACAGAACGCTGTGTAGCTGAGGCAGTTAGACAGACAGGCAGGGACAGACAGGGACAGGCTGGAGACAGGCTGGAGACAGGCAGGAGACAGGCAGGAGACAGACAGGAGACAGACAGGAGACAGACAGAAAGCCAGGGAAAGGTAGGAAAAACGGAGCTGGCTGACAGGGAGATTTTTTTTTTTTCATCCAGCCTTTGTTAGCGTTTTCAGGCTGCTTATAGTAACTAACTGTGCATATATACTGAACTGATCTTAAGTCTGCTGTGAGGCATCCCATTCTGTGACTAAAGCAGCCTCTGTTTAAGACCATATAAGCATTTGCTCTTATCATATTTGAAATTAGCCTGATAAAGACACTTTTGCTGGGCAAAGCACTACTGGACCCTGCCAGGTCCATTCCTGCCCAGGGCATCCCATTCTGTGACTACAGCAGCCTCTGTTTAAGACCATATAAGCATTTGCTCTTATCATATTTGAAATTAGCCTGATAAAGACACTTTTGCTGGGCAAAGCACTACTGGACCCTGCCAGGTCCATTCCTGCCCAGGGCATCCCATTCTGTGACTAAAGCAGCCTCTGTTTAAGACCATATAAGCATTTGCTCTTATCATATTTGAAATTAGGCCTGATAAAGACACTTTTGCTGGGCAAAGCACTACTGTACCCTGCCAGGTCCATTCCTGCCCAGGGCATCCCATTCTGTGACTAAAGCAGCCTCTGTTTAAGACCATATAAGCATTTGCTCTTATCATATTTGAAATTAGGCCTGATAAAGACACTTTTGCTGGGCAAAGCACTACTGTACCCTGACAGGTCCATTCCTGCCCAGGGCATCCCATTCTGTGACTAAAGCAGCCTCTGTTTAAGACCATATAAGCATTTGCTCTTATCATATTTGAAATTAGGCCTGATAAAGACACTTTTGCTGGGCAAAGCACTACTGTACCCTGCCAGGTCCATTCCTGCCCAGGGCATCCCATTCTGTGACTAAAGCAGCCTCTGTTTAAGACCATATAAGCATTTGCTCTTATCATATTTGAAATTAGCCTGATAAAGACACTTTTGCTGGGCAAAGCACTACTGTACCCTGCCAGGTCCATTCCTGCCCAGGGCATCCCATTCTGTGACTAAAGCAGCCTCTGTTTAAGACCATATAAGCATTTGCTCTTATCATATTTGAAATTAGGCCTGATAAAGACACTTTTGCTGGGCAAAGCACTACTGGACCCTGCCAGGTCCATTCCTGCCCAGGGCATCCCATTCTGTGACTACAGCAGCCTCTGTTTAAGACCATATAAGCATTTGCTCTTATCATATTTGAAATTAGCCTGATAAAGACACTTTTGCTGGGCAAAGCACTACTGGACCCTGCCAGGTCCATTCCTGCCCAGGGCATCCCATTCTGTGACTACAGCAGCCTCTGTTTAAGACCATATAAGCATTTGCTCTTATCATATTTGAAATTAGGCCTGATAAAGACACTTTTGCTGGGCAAAGCACTACTGTACCCTGCCAGGTCCATTCCTGCCCAGGGCATCCCATTCTGTGACTAAAGCAGCCTCTGTTTAAGACCATATAAGCATTTGCTCTTATCATATTTGAAATTAGGCCTGATAAAGACACTTTTGCTGGGCAAAGCACTACTGTACCCTGCCAGGTCCATTCCTGCCCAGGGCATCCCATTCTGTGACTAAAGCAGCCTCTGTTTAAGACCATATAAGCATTTGCTCTTATCATATTTGAAATTAGCCTGATAAAGACACTTTTGCTGGGCAAAGCACTACTGTACCCTGCCAGGTCCATTCCTGCCCAGGGCATCCCATTCTGTGACTAAAGCAGCCTCTGTTTAAGACCATATAAGCATTTGCTCTTATCATATTTGAAATTAAGCCTGAGAAAGACACTTTTGCTGGGCAAAGCACTACTGGACCCTGCCAGGTCCATTCCTGCCCAGGGCATCCCATTCTGTGACTACAGCAGCCTCTGTTTAAGACCATATAAGCATTTGCTCTTATCATATTTGAAATTAGCCTGATAAAGACACTTTTGCTGGGCAAAGCACTACTGGACCCTGCCAGGTCCATTCCTGCCCAGGGCATCCCATTCTGTGACTACAGCAGCCTCTGTTTAAGACCATATAAGCATTTGCTCTTATCATATTTGAAATTAGGCCTGATAAAGACACTTTTGCTGGGCAAAGCACTACTGTACCCTGCCAGGTCCATTCCTGCCCAGGGCATCCCATTCTGTGACTAAAGCAGCCTCTGTTTAAGACCATATAAGCATTTGCTCTTATCATATTTGAAATTAGGCCTGATAAAGACACTTTTGCTGGGCAAAGCACTACTGGACCCTGCCAGGTCGATTCCTGTTGGGGCATCCCATTCTGTGACTAAAGCAGCCTCTGTTTAAGACCATATAAGCATTTGCTCTTATCATATTTGAAATTAGGCCTGATAAAGACACTTTTGCTGGGCAAAGCACTACTGTACCCTGCCAGGTCCATTCCTGCCCAGGGCATCCCATTCTGTGACTAAAGCAGCCTCTGTTTAAGACCATATAAGCATTTGCTCTTATCATATTTAAAATTAGCCTGATAAAGACACTTTTGCTGGGCAAAGCACTACTGGACCCTGCCAGGTCCATTCCTGCCCAGGGCATCCCATTCTGTGACTAAAGCAGCCTCTGTTTAAGACCATATAAGCATTTGCTCTTATCATATTTGAAATTAGCCTGATAAAGACACTTTTGCTGGGCAAAGCACTACTGGACCCTGCCAGGTCCATTCCTGCCCAGGGCATCCCATTCTGTGACTAAAGCAGCCTCTGTTTAAGACCATATAAGCATTTGCTCTTATCATATTTGAAATTAGCCTGATAAAGACACTTTTGCTGGGCAAAGCACTACTGGACCCTGCCAGGTCCATTCCTGCCCAGGGCATCCCATTCTGTGACTACAGCAGCCTCTGTTTAAGACCATATAAGCATTTGCTCTTATCATATTTGAAATTAGCCTGATAAAGACACTTTTGCTGGGCAAAGCACTACTGGACCCTGCCAGGTCCATTCCTGCCCAGGGCATCCCATTCTGTGACTAAAGCAGCCTCTGTTTAAGACCATATAAGCATTTGCTCTTATCATATTTGAAATTAGGCCTGATAAAGACACTTTTGCTGGGCAAAGCACTACTGGACCCTGCCAGGTCGATTCCTGTTGGGGCATCCCATTCTGTGACTAAAGCAGCCTCTGTTTAAGACCATATAAGCATTTGCTCTTATCATATTTGAAATTAGGCCTGATAAAGACACTTTTGCTGGGCAAAGCACTACTGTACCCTGCCAGGTCCATTCCTGCCCGGGGCATCCCATTCTGTGACTAAAGCAGCCTCTGTTTAAGACCATATAAGCATTTGCTCTTATCATATTTGAAATTAGGCCTGATAAAGCCACTTTTGCTGGGCAAAGCACTACTGGACCCTGCCAGGTCGATTCCTGTTGGGGCATCCCATTCTGTGACTAAAGCAGCCTCTGTTTAAGACCATATAAGCATTTGCTCTTATCATA
Source organism: Gastrophryne carolinensis (assembly GCA_027917425.1). Classification (NCBI taxonomy): domain Eukaryota; kingdom Metazoa; phylum Chordata; class Amphibia; order Anura; family Microhylidae; genus Gastrophryne; species Gastrophryne carolinensis. The sequence continues at coordinate 330,326,566 of CM051239.1, forward strand.
TTTGAAATTAGGCCTGATAAAGACACTTTTGCTGGGCAAAGCACTACTGTACCCTGCCAGGTCCATTCCTGCCCAGGGCATCCCATTCTGTGACTAAAGCAGCCTCTGTTTAAGACCATATAAGCATTTGCTCTTATCATATTTGAAATTAGCCTGATAAAGACACTTTTGCTGGGCAAAGCACTACTGGACCCTGCCAGGTCCATTCCTGCCCAGGGCATCCCATTCTGTGACTAAAGCAGCCTCTGTTTAAGACCATATAAGCATTTGCTCTTATCATATTTGAAATTAGCCTGATAAAGACACTTTTGCTGGGCAAAGCACTACTGTACCCTGCCAGGTCCATTCCTGCCCAGGGCATCCCATTCTGTGACTAAAGCAGCCTCTGTTTAAGACCATATAAGCATTTGCTCTTATCATATTTGAAATTAGCCTGATAAAGACACTTTTGCTGGGCAAAGCACTACTGGACCCTGCCAGGTCCATTCCTGCCCAGGGCATCCCATTCTGTGACTACAGCAGCCTCTGTTTAAGACCATATAAGCATTTGCTCTTATCATATTTGAAATTAGGCCTGATAAAGACACTTTTGCTGGGCAAAGCACTACTGGACCCTGCCAGGTCCATTCCTGCCCAGGGCATCCCATTCTGTGACTACAGCAGCCTCTGTTTAAGACCATATAAGCATTTGCTCTTATCATATTTGAAATTAGCCTGATAAAGACACTTTTGCTGGGCAAAGCACTACTGGACCCTGCCAGGTCCATTCCTGCCCAGGGCATCCCATTCTGTGACTAAAGCAGCCTCTGTTTAAGACCATATAAGCATTTGCTCTTATCATATTTGAAATTAGGCCTGATAAAGACACTTTTGCTGGGCAAAGCACTACTGGACCCTGCCAGGTCGATTCCTGTTGGGGCATCCCATTCTGTGACTAAAGCAGCCTCTGTTTAAGACCATATAAGCATTTGCTCTTATCATATTTGAAATTAGGCCTGATAAAGACACTTTTGCTGGGCAAAGCACTACTGTACCCTGCCAGGTCCATTCCTGCCCAGGGCATCCCATTCTGTGACTAAAGCAGCCTCTGTTTAAGACCATATAAGCATTTGCTCTTATCATATTTGAAATTAGCCTGATAAAGACACTTTTGCTGGGCAAAGCACTACTGGACCCTGCCAGGTCCATTCCTGCCCAGGGCATCCCATTCTGTGACTACAGCAGCCTCTGTTTAAGACCATATAAGCATTTGCTCTTATCATATTTGAAATTAGCCTGATAAAGACACTTTTGCTGGGCAAAGCACTACTGGACCCTGCCAGGTCCATTCCTGCCCAGGGCATCCCATTCTGTGACTACAGCAGCCTCTGTTTAAGACCATATAAGCATTTGCTCTTATCATATTTGAAATTAGGCCTGATAAAGACACTTTTGCTGGGCAAAGCACTACTGGACCCTGCCAGGTCGATTCCTGTTGGGGCATCCCATTCTGTGACTAAAGCAGCCTCTGTTTAAGACCATATAAGCATTTGCTCTTATCATATTTGAAATTAGGCCTGATAAAGACACTTTTGCTGGGCAAAGCACTACTGGACCCTGCCAGGTCCATTCCTGCCCAGGGCATCCCATTCTGTGACTAAAGCAGCCTCTGTTTAAGACCATATAAGCATTTGCTCTTATCATATTTGAAATTAGCCTGATAAAGACACTTTTGCTGGGCAAAGCACTACTGTACCCTGCCAGGTCCATTCCTGCCCAGGGCATCCCATTCTGTGACTAAAGCAGCCTCTGTTTAAGACCATATAAGCATTTGCTCTTATCATATTTGAAATTAGCCTGATAAAGACACTTTTGCTGGGCAAAGCACTACTGTACCCTGCCAGGTCCATTCCTGCCCAGGGCATCCCATTCTGTGACTAAAGCAGCCTCTGTTTAAGACCATATAAGCATTTGCTCTTATCATATTTGAAATTAGCCTGATAAAGACACTTTTGCTGGGCAAAGCACTACTGGACCCTGCCAGGTCCATTCCTGCCCAGGGCATCCCATTCTGTGACTACAGCAGCCTCTGTTTAAGACCATATAAGCATTTGCTCTTATCATATTTGAAATTAGCCTGATAAAGACACTTTTGCTGGGCAAAGCACTACTGGACCCTGCCAGGTCCATTCCTGCCCAGGGCATCCCATTCTGTGACTACAGCAGCCTCTGTTTAAGACCATATAAGCTTTTGCTCTTATCATATTTGAAATTAGCCTGATAAAGACACTTTTGCTGGGCAAAGCACTACTGGACCCTGCCAGGTCCATTCCTGCCCAGGGCATCCCATTCTGTGACTAAAGCAGCCTCTGTTTAAGACCATATAAGCATTTGCTCTTATCATATTTGAAATTAGGCCTGATAAAGACACTTTTGCTGGGCAAAGCACTACTGGACCCTGCCAGGTCGATTCCTGTTGGGGCATCCCATTCTGTGACTAAAGCAGCCTCTGTTTAAGACCATATAAGCATTTGCTCTTATCATATTTGAAATTAGGCCTGATAAAGACACTTTTGCTGGGCAAAGCACTACTGTACCCTGCCAGGTCCATTCCTGCCCAGGGCATCCCATTCTGTGACTAAAGCAGCCTCTGTTTAAGACCATATAAGCATTTGCTCTTATCATATTTGAAATTAGCCTGATAAAGACACTTTTGCTGGGCAAAGCACTACTGGACCCTGCCAGGTCCATTCCTGCCCAGGGCATCCCATTCTGTGACTAAAGCAGCCTCTGTTTAAGACCATATAAGCATTTGCTCTTATCATATTTGAAATTAGCCTGATAAAGACACTTTTGCTGGGCAAAGCACTACTGGATCCTGCCAGGTCCATTCCTGCCCAGGGCATCCCATTCTGTGACTAAAGCAGCCTCTGTTTAAGACCATATAAGCATTTGCTCTTATCATATTTGAAATTAGGCCTGATAAAGACACTTTTGCTGGGCAAAGCACTACTGGACCCTGCCAGGTCGATTCCTGTTGGGGCATCCCATTCTGTGACTAAAGCAGCCTCTGTTTAAGACCATATAAGCATTTGCTCTTATCATATTTGAAATTAGGCCTGATAAAGACACTTTTGCTGGGCAAAGCACTACTGTACCCTGCCAGGTCCATTCCTGCCCAGGGCATCCCATTCTGTGACTAAAGCAGCCTCTGTTTAAGACCATATAAGCATTTGCTCTTATCATATTTGAAATTAGGCCTGATAAAGACACTTTTGCTGGGCAAAGCACTACTGGACCCTGCCAGGTCGATTCCTGTTGGGGCATCCCATTCTGTGACTAAAGCAGCCTCTGTTTAAGACCATATAAGCATTTGCTCTTATCATATTTGAAATTAGGCCTGATAAAGACACTTTTGCTGGGCAAAGCACTACTGTACCCTGCCAGGTCCATTCCTGCCCAGGGCATCCCATTCTGTGACTAAAGCAGCCTCTGTTTAAGACCATATAAGCATTTGCTCTTATCATATTTGAAATTAGCCTGATAAAGACACTTTTGCTGGGCAAAGCACTACTGGACCCTGCCAGGTCCATTCCTGCCCAGGGCATCCCATTCTGTGACTAAAGCAGCCTCTGTTTAAGACCATATAAGCATTTGCTCTTATCATATTTGAAATTAGCCTGATAAAGACACTTTTGCTGGGCAAAGCACTACTGGACCCTGCCAGGTCCATTCCTGCCCAGGGCATCCCATTCTGTGACTAAAGCAGCCTCTGTTTAAGACCATATAAGCATTTGCTCTTATCATATTTGAAATTAGCCTGATAAAGACACTTTTGCTGGGCAAAGCACTACTGGACCCTGCCAGGTCCATTCCTGCCCAGGGCATTCCATTCTGTGACTACAGCAGCCTCTGTTTAAGACCATATAAGCATTTGCTCTTATCATATTTGAAATTAGCCTGATAAAGACACTTTTGCTGGGCAAAGCACTACTGGACCCTGGCAGGTCCATTCCTGCCCAGGGCATCCCATTCTGTGACTACAGCAGCCTCTGTTTAAGACCATATAAGCATTTGCTCTTATCATATTTGAAATTAGCCTGATAAAGACACTTTTGCTGGGCAAAGCACTACTGGACCCTGCTAGGTCCATTCCTGCCCAGGGCATCCCATTCTGTGACTAAAGCAGCCTCTGTTTAAGACCATATAAGCATTTGCTCTTATCATATTTGAAATTAGGCCTGATAAAGACACTTTTGCTGGGCAAAGCACTACTGGACCCTGCCAGGTCGATTCCTGTTGGGGCATCCCATTCTGTGACTAAAGCAGCCTCTGTTTAAGACCATATAAGCATTTGCTCTTATCATATTTGAAATTAGGCCTGATAAAGACACTTTTGCTGGGCATAGCACTACTGTACCCTGCCAGGTCCATTCCTGCCCAGGGCATCCCATTCTGTGACTACAGCAGCCTCTGTTTAAGACCATATAAGCATTTGCTCTTATTATATTTATATTATAAGACACTTTTGCTGGGCATAGGCTTACTGCTGCCTGCCAGGTGCACTTCTGTTGAGGCATCCCATTCTGTAACATAGCATACCCCTCTTTATTTACACTAAGCAGCTCTCTTATTTACACTAAGCAGGCCTGTTGGAGGCTGAGTGTTACTGCTCACTTTTGGTGTGCATTATATTCTGTTTCATATAGACCCACCGCTGCCCGGGGTTTTTTTAAATATCACCTACTACCACACCAGTTAGACTATGTCGGGCAGACAAGTGCCTGGAAGTGAAAAGAGGAGTGGCAGAGGCCAAGATTCCGCAGGCAGAGCTCGCATCAGACTGGGGGCCAGTAGCAGCAGGAGTCACGCTGAGAGACCTAATCTGCCAGTATCTGCTAGCGGTCGGGTCTCCACCAGTAACGCATCTGCCGTGGTAGATTGGCTGACGCGCTCATCAACAACATCATCACAACTTACATCTGAGACCCCCAGTCTAGGGTCGGTAGGTTCCTCTGACACAACCCTGAGTTGGCATGCCCCGAGAGCAGTCCCTGTCCTCCCATTGCCTCTGTCCTACGCCGTTCCCTCCCCCAGCGACGTATCCTATGCTTTGGGTTCAGCTCCACTCTTTAGTGAGGAGGACGATCAGATACAGGAGGACAGTCAGCAGCTACTGCCCAGCCAAGAAATGGAGGTGGCTTCTTTAGCTAGGCAGACAAATAGTGATGTGGACAGTGTCGTGGGTGCTGCGAGCGTTCCAGCTCCTGCGCCAGACACTGTTGACGAATCCACGAACATCAGTGACGTACAGCCACAACTCGGTGATGATGATGATGATGACGATGAAGCCGATCGCACTTGGGAGCCGGGTGATGAAGGGGCTTCATCGTCATCATCAGGAGAAGAGGGGCGCAGGTTGCCCCGGAGTCAGCAGCTGAGGCAGCAAGGTGGTAGCAGTCAGCATGGGGGCACAATTCCAAAGGCTGGAGCCGGCCGGGGCCGGGGCCGGGGTAGAGCACCTGCTGTGCGGCAGTCTACCTTATCGGGAGGTAGTGGAGCAGGGGTTCCTGGAGTTGGCAACAGCAGCAGTGAATCAGTGAGGCCAGGGGATGGGAAAAGTAGCTACTCGGCAGTGTGGCAGTTTTTCCTGAGGCATCCGCAGGAGGGTAACATGGCCACATGCAAGATATGTAGGCAAAAGGTGAAGCGTGGCCAGGGTCCAAATGTTGGCACCACGGCCCTGCGTCAACATATGATGCGTCACCATAAAACGACCTGGGAGAACCGAGGCTCCCAAGGGGTGGTCCAGTCTGCTTCCTCACCAAGTGAGCTCCCAATTTCTGCCAGCCAAGGCTCCAGCACCTCAGCCGAAGGCAGCTGTGCGTCATACCCATCCTCTGTCGCTCCTGCTCCTCCTCCTCCTCCTCCAAGTCATGCATCCCGCCAGCAATCCATCAGCGAAGCCATGTCCAAGAGACAGCAGTATGCGCCCACTCATCCTACGGCGCAGAAGCTGAATGTGCTCCTGTCCAAGTTGCTGGTGCTGCAGTCGCTCCCTTTTCAGGTGGTGGAATCTGCACCTTTCAGAGAACTGATGGCTTGTGCCGAGCCGAGGTGGAGAGTCCCAAGCCGTCATTTCTTTGCCAAGAAGGCAGTACCAGCGCTGCACACTTTTGTTGAACAGAAGGTGGGCCAGTCCTTGAGCCTGTCGGTGTGTAGCAAAATACATGGCAGCGCCGACATCTGGAGCTGTAACTACGGTCAGGGGCAGTACATGTCATTTACGGCCCACTGGGTGAATGTGGTCCCTTTGCAGCAGCAACTTGGACAGGTCACGCCGCTTCGGCCTCCGCGCTCTCTGCCCATTGGGCCTGTGACACCGTGCGACTCGGCCTCCTCATCCTCCGCCATCTCCTCACCCTCCACTGTAGGCTCAAGTCTCAGTGCCCCTCCAGTCTACCATGTGTGCAGGGCACGGAGGTGTCACGCAGTGCTTCACATGGTTTGTCTTGGCGAACGGAGTCACACAGGGGAGGAACTGCTTAAATGTATTCATCAGGAAATCCAAACATGGCTTACTCCGAGAAAACTTAAAATGGGAATCATGGTTACCGACAATGGGAAGAACATTTTGTCTGCGCTGCGCCAAGGAAGCCTGACCCATGCCCCCTGCATGGCTCACGTCTTCAATCTGGTTGTCAAGCGGTTTCTGAAGTGTTCCCCCCATCTGCAAGACATCCTAACAACTTCAAGGAAACTTTTGCATGCACTTCAGCCACTCCTACACCGCCAAACACACCCTTCTTGAGCTACAGCGTCAGAATGGTATCCCCCAACATAGTCTGATTTGCGATGTTTCCACCCGTTGGAATTCCACCCTTCACATGTTGGACCGATTATATGAACAGAGAAAAGCCATCACGGATTTCCTGATGATCCAAGCAAATAGGGGCACTCCCCTGTGTAACTTCAATGTCAACCAGTGGCAGCTCATACGTGACACCTGCTGTTTGCTCAGGCCCTTTGAGGATGCCACTTTATTTGTCAGTCGGCAGGATTACGGGATGAACGACGTGATTCCACTGCTTCATGTACTACAGCACATGTTGGAAACCATGGCTGGTCAGGGCACTGGAGACATGGCGTTTACATCTTACGGCCACATGAACCCCGCTGGAGCTGAACTGGAGGAGGAGGAAGAGGAGGAGGAGGAGTTGCCCAGCGAAACACAGTTTAGGCTTGGCGAAATGGCTGGTTTATCTAGTCAGCGGACAGGAGAGGAGGAGCAGGAGCAGCCAGAGGAGCTAGAGGTTTTTGAGGAAGGCGAGACAGAGGACCCGGGCACACCGTGGCAGTATGCAGTGGAGATGGAGACAGGTAGTCCATCCGAGTCACTTGCGCAAATGGCACGAAGCATGCTCACGTGCTTGCGTAGTGACCCCAGAATTGTTTCCATCTGTCGGCGGGATGACTTCTGGCTGTCCACCTTATTGGACCCTCGCTTGCGGCACAAAATGGGGGCATTTTTTAAACCCACCGAGAGGGAGGACAAACTCAACTACTACAAAGACATTCTACGTAGGCAGTTGGCCGATGCCTATCTGCGCCATGGTCCATACTCTCGCAGGTCTGACTCGAGGGGACCTCTGCGCTCACCTTCCACTGCCATGGCCGCTGGGGGGGTTGGCAGCAGCAGAAGCTCCATCAGCAGCAGCAGCCTCAGTCTTCAGTCGCTAATGAGTAGCTTTCTACACCCACATAGTGAGGCTACTCATGAGCAGCAGGAAGACCTGGAGCAGGACCTGAACCAGCAGGTCATGTCATACTTTGACATGACCATGCCAACACACCTTGAGTATCCGCTGGACTTCTGGGCAGCCAAACTTGATTTGTGGCCGCAACTAGCAGAGTTTGCCCTGGAAAAGCTGTCCTGCCCGGCAAGTAGCGTGCCATCTGAGCGGGTGTTTAGTGCGGCGGGGGCCATAGTTACGGCGAGGAGAACTCGTCTGTCAACTAAAAATGTGGAGAGACTCACCTTTGTCAAAATGAATCAGGGATGGATCAGCCAGGATTTCCACCCACCAATGCCTGATGCATGCGACTAGATTCAGCATGGTGCCACGTTTTACACTTTCCAAATGGTGCAAAACATATTTATGTCTTTAGGCCATTTTTTGGGCTCCTGCTGCTGCTACTGTCAACTCCTGCCAACTCCAGGGTGTGATTCATCCAATTTTTGGGCTCCTGAAGCCAACTCCAGTGTATATTTGGGCTCCTGCTGCTGCTGCTGCCAACTTCTGCCAACTCCAGGGTGTGATTCATCCAATTTTTGGGCTCCTGAAGCCAACTCCAGTGTATATTTGGGCTCCTGCTGCTGCTACTGTCAACTCCTGCCAACTCCAGGGTGTGATTCATCCAATTTTTGGGCTCCTGAGGCCAACTCCAGTGTATATTTGGGCTCCTGCTGCTGCTGCTGCTGCCAACTTCTGCCAACTCCAGGGTGTGATTCATCCAATTTTTGGGCTCCTGAAGCCAACTCCAGTGTATATTTGGGCTCCTGCTGCTGCTACTGTCAACTCCTGCCAACTCCAGGGTGTGATTCATCCAATTTTTGGGCTCCTGAAGCCAACTCCAGTGTATATTTGGGCTCCTGCTGCTGCTGCTGCCAACTTCTGCCAACTCCAGGGTGTGATTCATCCAATTTTTGGGCTCCTGAAGCCAACTCCAGTGTATATTTGGGCTCCTGCTGCTGCTACTGTCAACTCCTGCCAACTCCAGGGTGTGATTCATCCAATTTTTGGGCTCCTGAGGCCAACTCCAGTGTATATTTGGGCTCCTGCTGCTGCTACTGTCAACTCCTGCCAACTCCAGGGTGTGATTCATCCAATTTTTGGGCTCCTGAAGCCAACTCCAGTGTATATTTGGGCTCCTGCTGCTGCTACTGTCAACTCCTGCCAACTCCAGGGTGTGATTCATCCAATTTTTGGGCTCCTGAGGCCAACTCCAGTGTATATTTGGGCTCCTGCTGCTGCTGCTGCCAACTTCTGCCAACTCCAGGGTGTGATTCATCCAATTTTTGGGCTCCTGAAGCCAACTCCAGTGTATATTTGGGCTCCTGCTGCTGCTGCTGCCAACTTCTGCCAACTCCAGGGTGTGATTCATCCAATTTTTGGGCTCCTGAAGCCAACTCCAGTGTATATTTGGGCTCCTGCTGCTGCTACTGTCAACTCCTGCCAACTCCAGGGTGTGATTCATCCAATTTTTGGGCTCCTGAGGCCAACTCCAGTGAATATTTGGGCTCCTGCTGCTGCTGCTGCTGCCAACTTCTGCCAACTCCAGGGTGTGATTCATCCAATTTTTGGGCTCCTGAAGCCAACTCCAGTGTATATTTGGGCTCCTGCTGCTGCTACTGTCAACTCCTGCCAACTCCAGGGTGTGATTCATCCAATTTTTGGGCTCCTGAAGCCAACTCCAGTGTATATTTGGGCTCCTGCTGCTGCTACTGTCAACTCCTGCCAACTCCAGGGTGTGATTCATCCAATTTTTGGGCTCCTGAAGCCAACTCCAGTGTATATTTGGGCTCCTGCTGCTGCTCCTGCCAACTCCAGGGTGTGATTCATCCAATTGTTGGGCTCCTGAAGCCAACCCCAGGGTCTCTTTAAAGTAATGTTTGGGCTCCTGCTGCTGCTGCTGCCAACTTCTGCCAACTCCAGGGTGTGATTCATCCAATTTTTGGGCTCCTGAAGCCAACTCCAGTGTATATTTGGGCTCCTGCTGCTGCTACTGTCAACTCCTGCCAACTCCAGGGTGTGATTCATCCAATTTTTGGGCTCCTGAGGCCAACTCCAGTGTATATTTGGGCTCCTGCTGCTGCTACTGTCAACTCCTGCCAACTCCAGGGTGTGATTCATCCAATTTTTGGGCTCCTGAAGCCAACTCCAGTGTATATTTGGGCTCCTGCTGCTGCTACTGTCAACTCCTGCCAACTCCAGGGTGTGATTCATCCAATTTTTGGGCTCCTGAGGCCAACTCCAGTGTATATTTGGGCTCCTGCTGCTGCTGCTGCCAACTTCTGCCAACTCCAGGGTGTGATTCATCCAATTTTTGGGCTCCTGAAGCCAACTCCAGTGTATATTTGGGCTCCTGCTGCTGCTGCTGCCAACTTCTGCCAACTCCAGGGTGTGATTCATCCAATTTTTGGGCTCCTGAAGCCAACTCCAGTGTATATTTGGGCTCCTGCTGCTGCTACTGTCAACTCCTGCCAACTCCAGGGTGTGATTCATCCAATTTTTGGGCTCCTGAGGCCAACTCCAGTGTATATTTGGGCTCCTGCTGCTGCTGCTGCTGCCAACTTCTGCCAACTCCAGGGTGTGATTCATCCAATTTTTGGGCTCCTGAGGCCAACTCCAGTGTATATTTGGGCTCCTGCTGCTGCTGCTGCCAACTTCTGCCAACTCCAGGGTGTGATTCATCCAATTTTTGGGCTCCTGAAGCCAACTCCAGTGTATATTTGGGCTCCTGCTGCTGCTGCTGCCAACTTCTGCCAACTCCAGGGTGTGATTCATCCAATTTTTGGGCTCCTGAGGCCAACTCCAGTGTATATTTGGGCTCCTGCTGCTGCTGCTGCTGCCAACTTCTGCCAACTCCAGGGTGTGATTCATCCAATTTTTGGGCTCCTGAAGCCAACTCCAGTGTATATTTGGGCTCCTGCTGCTGCTACTGTCAACTCCTGCCAACTCCAGGGTGTGATTCATCCAATTTTTGGGCTCCTGAAGCCAACTCCAGTGTATATTTGGGCTCCTGCTGCTGCTGCTGCCAACTTCTGCCAACTCCAGGGTGTGATTCATCCAATTTTTGGGCTCCTGAAGCCAACTCCAGTGTATATTTGGGCTCCTGCTGCTGCTACTGTCAACTCCTGCCAACTCCAGGGTGTGATTCATCCAATTTTTGGGCTCCTGAGGCCAACTCCAGTGTATATTTGGGCTCCTGCTGCTGCTACTGTCAACTCCTGCCAACTCCAGGGTGTGATTCATCCAATTTTTGGGCTCCTGAAGCCAACTCCAGTGTATATTTGGGCTCCTGCTGCTGCTACTGTCAACTCCTGCCAACTCCAGGGTGTGATTCATCCAATTTTTGGGCTCCTGAGGCCAACTCCAGTGTATATTTGGGCTCCTGCTGCTGCTGCTGCCAACTTCTGCCAACTCCAGGGTGTGATTCATCCAATTTTTGGGCTCCTGAAGCCAACTCCAGTGTATATTTGGGCTCCTGCTGCTGCTGCTGCCAACTTCTGCCAACTCCAGGGTGTGATTCATCCAATTTTTGGGCTCCTGAAGCCAACTCCAGTGTATATTTGGGCTCCTGCTGCTGCTACTGTCAACTCCTGCCAACTCCAGGGTGTGATTCATCCAATTTTTGGGCTCCTGAGGCCAACTCCAGTGTATATTTGGGCTCCTTCTGCCCCTCATAGTGATGCCACTTCAACTCTCTGCAATTGTGCCGCTCTGCGATTCTATTAGCGATGCCTCTGATCTGCATGTGATATTTATTCAAAGTATTATTTAACTAACCCAGCACGCATCCTGTGCGTGTTACAGCAAGGCAGAATGGTTTACAACCCTATTGAGGCTCTAGGAGGCTCAGAAATAGCCGTTTTTAATAGCGATTCGTCGCGAATTTATTCGGGTCGAAACGATTTTTGTCGGAAAATTCGGCGAATCAGTCGAATCGAATTTTTCAAAAGTTCGCTCATCTCTAACCAAGTGCAACATGTAAACCACTAATATTTTAAATATTTATAATAGTATAAACTCAAATTATAAAACCATTCCCATTAAATTCTCATAGTTAATTTGCAGTTATAGAGAATTACTGAGTGAGAATAGGAGCTATCAGCTAAAACCTCGTAGGCGTTATGGGCCAGGTGGTCCCAGAGTCTACTGTCTTTATCTACCTACTGCTACACGGTTGGTTCCTGGCATTGCTAACTATTAGAAAGCTGAGTGTGTCACACTTTTCCTTCTTGATTTCTCACATAGTAAATTAATGAACAAATTGGAGGCATATGTGTGACAATCTATATTACCACCTTAGTGTGGCATCTAAATGAGACATATGGCAATGTTTAAGTTCATGAGAGATATTAAAATATTACTAATTTATTCAGTCAACATTCCTTTGTGAAGTGATCAGGGAGCTGTGAGTTATCCAGAGATTTCTTTTGTATGACCAGGGGCAAGATCCAGAGATTACTATTCTAAGCATACAGCACGTCCTGCTCCATCTATAATACTTACACATGGGTAATCCTCCGCCAGAGGGCGCTGTGCACTGCAGACATGCAAAAACAGGCTCCTCCCGGCCCTTCATATACCCAGGGACCTCCCACAAATCCCCAGATTTCTCTGCAGTGCTGAACTGCGAAGACATGAAGTATCACGCTCTCGCAGGCGAGCGGGGCTTTACAGCCCGTGGGCCTGTGGGACTATTTCCACCCGTCTCTTTAAGAAGAATATGCCTCCCAGCCTGGGCTGCGTGGGTCGGGTGAAGGTAGGCAGCACCTTGTGTGCTTAATGGAGCCATGCTCCACCGCAATCCCCCACCATAGGGTAGGCGGTTAGGCCGATGGTGAGCCTCTAGTGGATGCCCCTCCCGCATTGTTGCCCATGCCCCTCACAGAGTTAGTCCACTGGACGCAGGTCCGCTTCTCCCTCGCTTCCTCCCGTAGCTCGGGGGAAAAGAAAGGGGGGGGTATGTGTGGCAGTCCTAGTGCAATATAACACGTTAAGGCCTTTGATTTTTATTTTACTTGGGTGTCAGTGTCGCGCTCCTTGCTATACAGTTGTGAGCCTGTTTGCCCTTTCATTAACAACTGCCCAGACGGCAGCATAATTTTCCAGCGTGACAGCATCTCTATGCTGAGCTTTCTATCCAATACTGTCCTTCTTATTTCCGTTGGTTAGAGCTTCACACTCTTTGGGGGAGGCGGGGACTTGGCATGACGCGCTCCGCGTCACGGCCTGGTCTGGTCCGCCCCTCGAGGTTCGCTTGGCGCCATTTTGACAATCTTCGCGCGCGCGCGTGGTGCGATCAGCCTCCTCCCTTGGTCATGTAAGTGCCCTCCGGGGCGGCATTGTTCTATGTGTTTATTCGGCTGCACATGGCACTGACACCACCCCTCTTGTCCCATTATGTCTTTCAGACGCCAGGACTTCGGTGGCTTCCCCCGGCCTAACATATAATACAGCGGGTCCACATAACAAATTCTCCCACTTCCTAGCGGGTCTTGGGGCATCCAGGGTTGCCTATTGCGTAAATCCCTGTGGGCATACTGCTCAAGATAATCACCATATGGAGGCATCTCAGAATTATGTACCCAGGGTCCCTCTGGGACATGACCAGCTGTGTGCAGTGTGTGGTCAGCCCCATGCTGAGGCTGACAGAGCACGGGTCTGCAGACCATGTGCTGAACAGGCAGGTGTGCCAGTGGCTGCACCTCCCTTCAATACACTCTTCTCCCCGGACCTAAACCTCACTCCTGATGAGTCCCACTCGACGGCGTGCTGCCTACGGCGGAGCAGGTGCTGTCTGGATTGGCGGAGCGTATGGGCCCTGGTAAGAAGCGGTCCCGGACGCCTCCTGGCTCTCCTAACGATACCGATGACTCTGCTGATATGCAGGACCTTGATCCTTCTGAGGAAGGTGAGCTATTCTCAGATTCAGGCTCCTCGGATGAGATGCCCGGGAGCTGTGATGATTCTGGGCCCGGTTCTTGGGGCCTGTGTGACACAGATGAAATTCTTATTAAGATCTTTGAGGTTTTGTCAATCTCCCCTCCTGGAGAGACTCCCAAGCCTAAGAAGGAGAGTTTCCACACAGCGCCGCCACGCTTGGAGTTCCTGGAACAGGATCATTTCCAGAATCTTATATCCCAAGAATGGGAATCGCCTTGTAAACTTAAAGGGGTCCCAGGGGTCTGGGATTGGAAGTACCCTTTCCCTCCTGATGTGGTTAATTTTTGGTCGGCACCTCTTGTGGTGGATGCACCGATTATAGGGGTTACTAACCCCCCCCCTTCATGACGGCTCCTTATTACCGTACCCTTTGGGATGCTGAGGACCGGCGCATTGACAGACTGGCTTCCTATGCCTTCTCGTGTGCAGGGACGGCTCTGTGCCCGGTCTGTGCTGCGGCCATCACTGCGGTGGCCGCCAGGACTCAGAAAAGTACTTGACCACCGTCCTGAGGACCTCCCCTGGAGGGTATTTAATGCGCTATCAGACTGTGATGTGTTTGTGAAGTTTATCCTCTCAGCGCTGGATGACACCATTAAGATGTGTGCTAGAACCTCTGCCCTTGTGGTAGCTATTCGCCGCCTGGTCTGGCTGCGACAGTGGGGTGCTGACGAAGCTACGAAAAAGGCCCTCACTTGCCTTCCCTTTAGAGGACGGCGACTATTTGGGGCCCGTTTGGACCTTTTTGGAAAAAAGGGTAAGGCACCCTTGCGCAGAAGGCCGCTCCGGCCTCCCCGGGGCAGGGCCACCCCTCCACCTCCCTACGTTAGTGTCAAACGCAAACCTGAGGTGTGCTTCCAACTGTTCGGTTTGGATTTCCACCATAGGGTGGGCAGGCAACGCCCTGGGCCCTCTGGCAGGACTAAGTCCAAATCTGCCAAGACCTCCCAAGCATGAAGGGACGCCCTCGCCCTTCTGGGAGAGGGTACTGCTGCAGCAGCTGTCTACCATCTAGGAACGTACCTTCTCCTTCGGGTGGTTACAGGAGGTAGTTCCCCTGGACACAGGATAGCATTTGCTGGGCGGTCCCTCTCAGATGTTGTCAGGGTGCTTCTAGCCCCTGTTTTCCCCTCAGGATTTGGTGTAGGCCGTACTAGGCCTACGGAGTTTGGGCTTACTTACAGGTTAACAGAACAGAATGGGGCTATGGCCTCTATATTGACCTTCCTCCTTTCCTCATCAGTATGAGGCAGTCTGGACCATGCTGGCCTATGGTAGGCCTGGCAATTCTACTCTCGCAGGTAGTCCCTATATGACATCTCTGTCTTGGGACACAGGCGCCCTGTGCAAGGGGGGCTTCCGACCTCCTGCAGAGTTCTAAATCTTCTTAGTTCCCCTGTGTCTGCTGGATGCCAAGACCGTTACTAGGCGGTGTGGCAGGACCAACCCTGCGGCTTGAGGCATTGTTGGTGGCCTCTCTTTCGCTCCCAGGCTATTCGCCATGGCGCGAATGGGGGCGATGTCTCGGACATGCCTGGGGGGGGGGGGGGCGTCCGCATTAGGACCTACCGGGTCGTCTTTCCTTATTCCCCAATCTCTACGACAGGCCGAGTGGATTGGTCGGCCGGCGGTGTCCTCTGGGAGTTACTGGATGGGTGCTCAGTCACCTCAATCCCTCTTGGTCCCTTATCTGCTATCTCCATTCCTTGGATTCGGTTCAGGCTCGAGCCTTCTTCCTGGCAACAGGTGGACTCCTGGTTATGGGGGCTCTGCCCCCCTTTGCTGACTTCTTACTTTTACCAGGCAGGATTGCAGCTGGTGGGCCCGTTGGTGGAGTATCAGATGATGTCCCTTATATACCGAGCCCTTGGGCTCTTCGGCACAGTAGGTTAGTGATCCTACATGGGGTTACAGCACCCCTGGGGCTTGGTCTGTGCTTATTCCCCCTTGGTAAGGTCCTCTTGAGCTGATCATATGCATGGGCCCTGTCAGGGGGCACCCCCTTCTTGCTTGCATCTTCCTGTGAATGGTCACCTTGGGTACCAAGTCTCGCAGGTAGGCGGGGGAAGGGACTTTTTTCCAAAGCCCCCCGTGGTTCCTAGGTAGGGTCCCTTATAGGGTCCATCATTCCTACTGGTTGTTGCAACAGTGAGCCTTCCGTTGACTCTATATGGCTGGACTTCTCCTCTTTTAGGACCTGTCTATTTGGGGACTCTTGGTCCGTTGGAAGACAACGGTCTGTTTTATTATTGGTCTGGAGCTTGAAGCAGGATGATCCCTCTGGAGGGTTCCTGATCCCGATCTGGGCGGGGGTCTACGCTCCCTGCCCCTCAGAGGTATTCGCTCCAATAGATGCCTTTCAGTGGCAGGTTATGCTATCCTGGCGGCGCTCTGAGAGCCATCTAGGGTGGCTCTGTTGGGTCTCGCTTATACCACAGGGGCTCCGCCCTTGTTTTTACTGTCCCAGAATATTCTGACTCTGGTCATGGGGGCTTAGTAAGATTATGCATAGACTTTCTATCTCATAGGCCTTCTCTTCGCTCACCCTTCTATGTGGGGTTCTGCGCACAGTTGTGCTGATAGAGAGACCCGTGAGATTGATGGCCTGGGTGGCCTTGTGAACTGTGGTTCGCTGATGCTTCGGCTGAGGTCTGCTGACCGGTACACTCTCTAAGGAGTGCGGCTATGCCCTTGTCAGGCCCCTTCTTTGGTCGTCTCAATCTACAGACTCTGGTCTGGGGCTTGAAAGCTGATTCATTCACCCCTTGGAGACGGGCTTATCTTCTGGGTGACTTGGTATATGGGGGGCTAGGAGCAAGCGTCCTTGGCTTCCCCTTCCTCCGTCTATTGTGGTTCATGGTGGACCTATACTGATTGGCATGAGTTTTGGTCTCTTACCTGTTGGACGTTCTTGGTTCCCCGGGTTCTAGAGTCCTTACAGCATAGGTTGGGGTTGCCTCCCCATCTAGGTACTCTGAAGGTCCAGGTTCTGTCCTGGCTGTCTTCCTGTAGGTGTCTGGTTCTGTCTTCCTTGTGAGGCATTCTCTTGGGGTTTTGCTCATGGGCATCTCCCAAGTAGTTTCTGTGGTTCCTGTTGGGATCCATTTTCATTCTGTTTGCCCGGCGGCTTTTCCCTTGGGACTTATGCTGGATGCTGTCTGAGCTGCCTTGTAGTCCAAGTTGCTTCTCTGGGGGCTCATGCCTCAGTCAGACGTGTGCCTGAGAAGGTGGATATGATTGCTTAGCCTTGGCTCGATATATATATATATATATATATATATATATATATATATATATGCACACCATGCCGTGGTAGTTGCCTGTGGGCTGGTTGGGCCGTTACACTGGTCTGTGCTCATTCCCCCTTGGTAAGGTCCTCTTGAGCTGATCATATGCATGGGCCCTGTCAGGGGGCACCCCCTTCTTGCTTGCATCTTCCTGTGAATGGTCACCTTGGGTACCAAGTCTCGCAGGTAGGCGGGGGAAGGGACTTTTTTTCAAAGCCCCCCGTGGTTCCTAGGTAGGGTCCCTTATAGGGTCCATCATTCCTACTGGTTGTTGCAACAGTGAGCCTTCCGTTGACTCTATACGGCTGGACTTCTCCTCTTTTAGGACCTGTCTATTTGGGGACTCTTGGTCCGTTGGAAGACAACGGTCTGTTTTATTATTGGTCTGGAGCTTGAAGCAGGATGATCCCTCTGGAGGGTTCCTGATCCCGATCTGGGCGGGGGTCTACGCTCCCTGCCCCTCAGAGGTATTCGCTCCAATAGATGCCTTTCAGTGGCAGGTTATGCTATCCTGGCGGCGCTCTGAGAGCCATCTAGGGTGGCTCTGTTGGGTCTCGCTTATACCACAGGTGCTCCGCCCTTGTTTTTACTGTCCCAGAATATTCTGACTCTGGTCATGGGGGCTTAGTAAGATTATGCATAGACTTTCTATCTCATAGGCCTTCTCTTCGCTCACCCTTCTATGTGGGGTTCTGCGCACAGTTGTGCTGATAGAGAGACCCGTGAGATTGATGGCCTGGGTGGCCTTGTGAACTGTGGTTCGCTGATGCTTCGGCTGAGGTCTGCTGACCGGTACACTCTCTAAGGAGTGCGGCTATGCCCTTGTCAGGCCCCTTCTTTGGTCGTCTCAATCTACAGACTCTGGTCTGGGGCTTGACAGCTGATTCATTCACCCCTTGGAGACGGGCTTATCTTCTGGGTGACTTGGTATATGGGGGGCTAGGAGCAAGCGTCCTTGGCTTCCCCTTCCTCCGTCTATTGTGGTTCATGGTGGACCCATACTGATTGGCATGAGTTTTGGTCTCTTACCTGTTGGACGTTCTTGGTTCCCCGGGTTCTAGAGTCCTTACAGCATAGGTTGGGGTTGCCTCCCCATCTAGGTACTCTGAAGGTCCAGGTTCTGTCCTGGCTGTCTTCCTGTAGGTGTCTGGTTCTGTCTTCCTTGTGAGGCATTCTCTTGGGGTTTTGCTCATGGGCATCTCCCAAGTAGTTTCTGTGGTTCCTGTTAGGATCCATTTTCATTCTGTTTGCCCGGCGGCTTTTCCCTTGGGACTTATGCTGGATGCTGTCTGAGCTGCCTTGTAGTCCAAGTTGCTTCTCTGGGGGCTCATGCCTCAGTCAGACGTGTGCCTGAGAAGGTGGATATGATTGCTTAGCCTTGGCTCGATATATATATATATATATATATATATATATATATGCACACCATGCCGTGGTAGTTGCCTGTGGGCTGGTTGGGCCGTTACACTGGCCTATTCCTTTAAGGGGGAAGAATTCCCTTTCTCATTTTATTCCGTTATTTTGGTGTTTGGGTACCAATGGCCCTTCAGCACCAGGTTTTTTCTGTTGAATAAGTTACTAGACTGTTGTTGGTCTCTGTTCATACCTTTCTAAGATTTTGTTATGAGATAGACGTTAGAGCCTCTGCTCATGTCGTACCTGGTTGCAAAGTTTTGCAGGTGACAGCGCCTTTACTGTCTGCTGTGCCTTGTTTTTTGGGGATCCCACCCTATTTTATGGACACTGCTATTGGATGTCCCATGTGTAAGTATTATAGATGGAGCAGGATGTGCTGTATGCTTAGAATAATACAATTCTGTGAGATACTCACCTGTAGAATTGGTATTATATGCATACAGCACATCCTGCTCCACCCCACCCTGGTTGTACATCTTCTGGATCCCCTGTATGGTGATTGTTTTCATTACCTTTGTTACCAGTTGGTGGTTGGTTTCTCCCGGCTTCTTTTCTCACTGCTTTTCAATACTGGGGATTTGTGGGAGGTCCCTGGGTATATGAAGGGCTGGGAGGAGCCTGTTTTTGCATGTCTGCAGTGCACAGCGCCCTCTGGCGGAGGATTACCCATTGGTAAGTATTATAGATGGAGCAGTACATGCTGTATGCATATAATACCAATTCTACAGGTGAGTATCTCACAGAATTGTATTTTTGTATGGCCAGCTCTTACATGATGGTACATATTTTATTTTTTCTTTTGGTAGACTAATCATTTATGTTTCTGGGTTTTATATTTGAGATTGCTGGGTCGGGATGATATTATCCCATTACTGGGCTAGTAAAGAGCTGTGAGCAGTCTGGGGAACAGAGCCTCAGAGGATAACAAAACCGGTTGATGATAGATGCTGCTCTGTGCAGCCTTGGCAAGATGGCTGCACCCAGGGCCAGAAACGCTGAGGGGAACACCGCTGGATTCTGAGGAAAAGTTAATGTATTCACACTGGATTAAGGCTCTTTTAACATTGAGGCAGTTGTATTAGTGCTCGACATTAAAATTCAGCCGATAGTTGCCTACGGGCCATTTCATACCCACTCCAAGCATTGCAATAGATGAGGTATGCCAAAGGCTGGCACGCCACCCCCATTGTAGTGAATGGAGCAGATGCAGCCAGTCAGTGACTGACACATGGGGACAGATGGGATTCAGGGACTAAATCCCTGATGCCGGTAAGTTTCTAACTACTGGTGTAGGTTGAAGGATATTTTTGCTGCAACAGGGGATTTGTTTTTTGATAACAGATGTTTATGAAACATTCAACAAACTAAAGATGGTAGGCTGGAATAAATTGAAAGGAACCATTATATATATTGTTTTATTAATATGTTCTGTGATTTAGTTTTAATCATCTACTTTTAAATGGTCATGTACTAAGGTAGTGTGTTTTTAAGGAATATATATATATATATATATATATATACACAGACACATTAAAATGGACCGAAACCCTTCGTTTGACTCTGCCTGCAGGGTCGGAGGATTCCTTGTCCCTGGGTCATCCTGATTTGAGATGCTCAGTGTATGAAATACCCTGGTTCCCCTAGTATAGTCACTTTGCTGGAAATTACTGCAGCGGCATCTCCAACATCCCTCCAGTAACTGTCCCCCAAATGGGGATGCCCCCTGCAATAAAAAGCCAGGGTGTTCACACTGGGTTAAGGCTCTATTCACACTGATGCAGTTGCATCAGTGCTCGGTATTAAAATTTCGCCCATAGTTGCCTACGGGCCATTTCATACCTCAACATTATTGCGGCAATAACGATTATGATTGCACAGTATTAAATTGGAAACACAAGCGTTGTAGCTTGCAAATTGCATGAAAAAATGATTCTTGCTTTAACACTGATGGGGATGTACTTTATGAACCTTCGTCTGCTTGATTGCATGAATTTATGTTGAACTTTACTAAATAACACAAAGTTGCCCCTGCCAACTGATTTCCACCATAGCTAATTATAGTTTCATAGTCAGTGAGAATGAAAACAATGAATGTCCTACAAATGAAACTGGCAAGGTGATTCATTACTAACGCCAGGTAGCGACAGATGATCGCCTGTAGCAGGCATGTTCAGAGCGCCCGCTAGTAGTCGCTGTGCTTGGCCATGAATCATTGTTTCAGAGCGCCTCAGTCGCTGTCCGCCATTGATGAATATGATATGTGAATCGCTATACTACGCTGTATGTGAGTGAACCGTAACGACAGCTCAGTGCGACTGACTCACACCACATTCATTAAAAAAAACAGCCACAAACATAGTTGGTGCTCAAAATCATGTAATTGTAGCCCATAGCGCCAGAGGCTGTGTGATTAAAGGCTGTTTTCAACATGTATCCACTAGTAACAAAGCGAAAACATATGGAATTACATTGTTATAACATTGTAACATGAACACTTTAATACCAGACATGTAAGGACAATTCTGCATACAAATATTATTAATCCAAAAAGTTTTAAAAAATGTCATTTTCTTGCCCAGGATACATGTCAGAAGGTTTGTGTTTTTTTGTAGGGAAAAAAAAATTGGGATCAGGAAAGGGAGTTAAGGATCGTCCATAGAAATGTATGGGAGAGCGCCAGGTTAGACGTGGTGCTCTGCAAGGATGAATGCCAGCGCTGTACGCTGAGCCTGGGATAATGATGAATCGGACGCTACATGGTGTTGTTCTAGTCGCTCACCAGATTCGGCTTCATAAATGTGTAATTGCGTGCCATCTCCAGCGTTCATCTGCCGCTACCTGCCGCTGTACAGGCACTACCTGGCGCTATCCCTTCATTAATAAGGCCCTTAGTAAGCCATCTACCTTTTGCTCCTTGGGAAAGCAAAGCAGTAAACCCTAACAATTATGCCGGAAAGGGGTTAAAGTGGACCAAAACCCAGCGCCACTCACAAGTGCACCGTGGGCTAGGGAGAGAAAGGTGAGTTTTTACTGCGTGCCCTGGGGGGTTTCACACAGCGGGGCATCCCAGGAGGGAGTGAGCCTCCAAGGCAGGCTCACTCCCTCCTGGGATGCCCCACTGTGTGAAACCCCCCAGGGCACGCAGTAAAAACTCACCTTTCTCTCCCTAGCCCACGGTGCACTTGTGAGTGGCGCTGACATCACTCATTTGCCAGCAATACAGCTTTGCAGACGCCAGGTGGCGCGTGAGCAATCGTAACTACAGTACTGTATATGACTTTGACAGAAAGCAAAGTATACTGTAGCACATCATTTCCCTGACCAGGGGCGGGCTGGCCATAGGGCATACCGGGCAGAATCCCGGTAGGCCGGCAGCAGAGAAGGCTGCAAACAGTATTTCACCTGTCAGCAAATCTTTAGATGTCCAGGGCCGAGCGGTTGCTTTTCAGGTTTCGGTATTTTTTTTTTCTTGTGCCCTCCCTGCTTTACTGGGCTGTTATAGTTCCTACAAAAAAGCAAGCAGGCGGCGCTGGACAACCTAAAGATTTGCTCTCAGAGGAAGAAAGCCTAGCAGCCAATCGTCTGCCACGCAGCCCGAGGAGGGGACGGGGCCAGGAGGAGATGTTGGAGGTGAGCAGTACTGGATGCGTAGATGGCGGCAGCTCGCCCCCCTCTCTCCCCAGCTCATCCTGCAGCAGCTCAGGCTTTCCTGTCCCCTCCTCTGCGCAGCACAATACTGACAGCTGGAATCCAGACATCACCAGCATGATCAGGTACAATGTACACAGCCCCATTTATCTGCACCCCCCCCCTGCCTGACACATGGCTCAATTTACATGTAACCCCCAGTCTGACAAAAGGCCCCCATTCATCTCTGCCTCCCAATCTGATCCACACACACACACACACTCTGGACACCATGTACTGATGGATGCTGCACATGGCTGTCCTGAGGGAGGCCCCCACTGTGGGAGCTGTATTGAGGGATGCCCCCACTGTGTGAGCTGTATTGAGGGATGCCCCCACTGTGTGGGATCTGTACTGAGGGATGCCCCCACTGTGTGAGCTGTATTGAGGGATGCCCCCACTGTGTGGGATCTGTACTGAGGGATGCCCCCACAGTGTGGGATCTGTACTGAGGGATGCCCCCACTGTGTGGGATCTGTACTGAGGGATGCCCCCACTGTGTGGGATCTGTACTGAGGGATGCCCCCACTGTGTGGGATCTGTATTGAGGGATGCCCCCACTGTGTGTGAGCTGTACTGAGGGATGCCCCCACTGTGTGTGAGCTGTACTGAGGGATGCCCCCACTGTGTGTGAGCTGTATTGAGGGATGCCCCCACTGTGTGGGATCTGTACTGAGGGATGCCCCAACTGTGTGTGAGCTGTACTGAGGGATGCCCCCACTGTGTGTGAGCTGGACTGAGGGATGCCCCCACTGTGTGGGATCTGTACTGAGGGATCCCCCAACTGTGTGTGAGCTGTACTGAGGGATGCCCCCACTGTGTGTGAGCTGTACTGAAGGATGCCCCCATGGTGTGTGAGCTGTATTGAGGGATGCCCCCACGGCGTGTGAGCTGTATTGAGGGATGCCCCCACCCTGTGTGAGCTGTATTGAGGGATGCCCCCACTGTGTGTGATCTGTATTGAGGGATGCCCCCACTGTGTGTGAGCTGTAGTGAGGGATGCCCCCACTGTGTGTGAGCTGTATTGAGGGATGCCCCCACTGTGTGTGAGCTGTATTGAGGGATGCCCCCACTGTGTGTGAACTGTATTGAGAGATGCCCCCACCGTGTGTGAGCTGTATTGAGGGATGCCCCCACCGTGTGTGAGCTGTATTGAGGGATGCCCCCACCCTGTGTGAGCTGTATTGAGGGATGCCCCCACTGTGTGGGATCTGTACTGAGGGATGCCCCCACTGTGTGAGCTGTATTGAGGGATGCCCCCACTGTGTGGGATCTGTACTGAGGGATGCCCCCACAGTGTGGGATCTGTACTGAGGGAGGCCCCCACTGTGGGAGCTGTATTGAGGGATGCCCCCACTGTGTGAGCTGTATTGAGGGATGCCCCCACTGTGTGGGATCTGTACTGAGGGATGCCCCCACTGTGTAAGCTGTATTGAGGGATGCCCCCACTGTGTGGGATCTGTACTGAGGGATGCCCCCACTGTGTGGGATCTGTACTGAGGGATGCCCCCACTGTGTGGGATCTGTACTGAGGGATGCCCCCACTGTGTGGGATCTGTACTGAGGGATGCCCCCACTGTGTGGGATCTGTATTGAGGGATGCCCCCACTGTGTGTGAGCTGTACTGAGGGATGCCCCCACTGTGTGTGAGCTGTACTGAGGGATGCCCCCACTGTGTGTGAGCTGTATTGAGGGATGCCCCCACTGTGTGGGATCTGTACTGAGGGATGCCCCAACTGTGTGTGAGCTGTACTGAGGGATGCCCCCACTGTGTGTGAGCTGGACTGAGGGATGCCCCCACTGTGTGGGATCTGTACTGAGGGATCCCCCAACTGTGTGTGAGCTGTACTGAGGGATGCCCCCACTGTGTGTGAGCTGTACTGAGGGATGCCCCCACTGTGTGTGAGCTGTACTGAAGGATGCCCCCATGGTGTGTGAGCTGTATTGAGGGATGCCCCCACGGCGTGTGAGCTGTATTGAGGGATGCCCCCACCATGTGTGAGCTGTATTGAGGGATGCCCCCACCCTGTGTGAGCTGTATTGAGGGATGCCCCCACTGTGTGTGATCTGTATTGAGGGATGCCCCCACTGTGTGTGAGCTGTAGTGAGGGATGCCCCCACTGTGTGTGAGCTGTATTGAGGGATGCCCCCACTGTGTGTGAGCTGTATTGAGGGATGCCCCCACTGTGTGTGAACTGTATTGAGAGATGCCCCCACCGTGTGTGAGCTGTATTGAGGGATGCCCCCACCGTGTGTGAGCTGTATTGAGGGATGCCCCCACCCTGTGTGAGCTGTATTGAGGGATGCCCCCACTGTGTGTGATCTGTATTGAAGGATGCCCCCACTGTGTGTGAGCTGTAGTGAGGGATGCCCCCACTGTGTGTGAGCTGTATTGAGGGATGCCCCCACTGTGTGTGAGCTGTATTGAGGGATGCCCCCACTGTGTGAGCTGTATTGAGGGATGCCCCCACTGTGTGTGAGCTGTATTGAGGGATGCCCCCACTGTGTGTGAGCTGTATTGAGGGATGCCCCCACTGTGTGTGAGCTGTACTGAGGAATGCCCCCAGTGGCTGTCCGGGGGGATGCTACTTAATGGTTGTAATGGAGTGATTCTGCACACTGTCTGTAATGGGGGGATTTTAGCACACCATTTGGTTCAGAATATTTTCTTTCTTATTTTTGACCTATAAACCCCGGATGCGTGTTGTGGAACGAAAAATTAGCTGTATATATAATGTGACATTAAGATACTATACTGGGCCAGGAAAAGTGCAGCAGGGCCGGTGTGCCCCAAAAAGTCCAGGGCCGTTTTTTATTCCCAGTCCGCCCCTGTCCCTGACCAATCATTTCATTGGTCCTTTTTTAATCATCATTCCCTCATGGGTTTCTGTATAGAGATGAGAATCTGCTATAGAATGCAGTAAAGCGTGCCTCCAATCGACAGAGGTGCAGATACTGTACATGTGTGCAGCAGGTTTCTGTATCCTGTTGAATTCAGCTCTGCTAGAAAATTGTTAGTATCTCTAGTACAGGGATCACTGATGGTATTAGGCAGTAGGTTAAGTTAGTTGTATCCTGGCAACCCTATGGGTGCAGGAAACTCTGGGAGTGATAAAATCTGCTATACACTAGGCAATTTGGGTGCCCACTCAAATGACAATCTAGGCAAAACAAATCAATCTGTTCATTTCATAGTCTCACAAAGCCAGGTATCTGACTGGTCGATGTATGTTGCCTATGACTTTCTCTTAGCCAAAGTCATGATTAGCACTAGCATGCATGTTAATGAGCAAACAGATTTTGTCACAATTCAAATTCATCCCAAATATCCTTACATTTAAAGTGGATCCCCAGTTAAAAAGGTTTGCTCAATTCCCCCACCTCCAGTCCATTCGACTTTGGAAAGCCCTAAAAGATGGAAACCTTACTGTGTTCACATTAATGTGACCGACAACTCACTTGGTCCATGTGTCTGCCAAAAGGGTTCGCTGGTTAAGCATGCACATAGCTGCCCAATGAACCTGTGTTTCAGCCAGCGATTAAGTGATTCTTAAATGCCAAAGCAGATTAGGGATATATTCTCACAATTAGTAGCGGATCGGCCCTGTACCGGGAATTCAAAACTTACCTCTGGGCCTGGCTGCCTCCTTTCAGTGACTGGCCATTCCCACTCCAAGCATTGCAATAGATGAGGCATGCCAAAGGCTGGCACACCACCTCTATTGTAGTGAATGGAGCAGATGTGACCAGTCAGTGACTGACACATGGGGACAGATGGGATTTGGGGACTAAACCCCCGTTGCCGGTAACTTTTTAACTACTGGCGTAGGTTGAAAGATATGTTTGCTGCAATGGGGGATTTAATATAGAAATTGACCCAAATTGTCTTTTGATAACAGATTATTATGAAAGATTCAACAAACTGAATATGGTAGGGGTAGGGTGGAATACATTGGAATAAATTGGAATAAATTGAAAGGAACCATTATATTAATTGTTTTATTAATATGTTCTGTAATTTAGTTTAAATCATCCACTTTAAAATGGTAATCTACTTAAGCAGTGTGTTTTAAGGAATATATATATATATATATATATATATATATATATATATTTACACACACACACACACACACACACACACACACACACACACACACGTGATTTTCTGTCCCCGGGGCATTCTGATTTGAGACGCCCAGCGTGTAAAAATCCCCACAGCGGCATCACTCCAGTAACTGTAAATCCCCCAAATTGGTATTGCCCCCTGCAAAAGGCAGCACATAGGGGTTGTTAAGTTTATGGGTTATGGTCCACTTTAGTTTTCACTAAGATATGATGCAGATAATTGTTGAGCCTTATATAGCTACATAGTTAGTATGTTTGAAAAAAAACACATGCCCATCAAGTTTCTTTTTTATTGGTAACAGCTAATAGTAACTGTGGATGTTATTTTCTTCTGAAAAGTATCTAATCTTTTTTGAAGCTGTCGGCTTTTCTATACTTACAATATACTAACACACATTGAATGAGAGTTGTTTTTTTTTTAGATAGAGATGTGTATTTTTGATGTGGTTGAGTCTCTCAAAAATATACTTATAGTATACTTATAGTATTTATAAGTATCCATTTACTTTTTTTAAGTTTATATAAGCCTCTAATGTATTTTTATTGTAAATGCACTGTTACAGAATTTCTCTTATTTTTCATGTGTGGATTCCCAGTTATAACCTTATTGGGTCCTGTAACAACCCCGTAGGTTATAAAATAAGTGAGTTATGCAGAGGACTAGCTCTGATGATGTCATTGTCTACTAATGAAACCTACAGTAATGGGATAGAGGCATACTGTGCATATTGTTTTTATGATATCTAGTGTCGATTTCTGTGTTTACTCAGCAATTCTTTTTCTTTTTTCTTATTGAATAATTACATGGAATAGAACCTGCAACTTCAGTGAAAACAGCAAGTCAGTGTCACTACACCTCTAGTCTCTTCAACAAGCCCGATCATTCTTTGGTGACACCGGGAGGTTAAGGTCACACCAGTTAGTGCTTATAAAACTCTGTTGTCCAGTAAATAATAAGAAAGCTCCAAATATTTTGTGAACATCACAAAAGGCGCATTATACTGTAGTTAAAACAACATGAAGGAAAAGTTTAAACACAGTAGTTCCTAGCTACATAACTCATAAGCTGCTCCATGACCTTTAGAACCGAATCAGCCAAATCCAATCCAAAATGAGCCTGGGAAATTTAGTAGTTCCTAAATAAATTAATAAACAATTATCTGTAGCCATTTAACAAGCAAAATAATTATGGACACTTGTATTTTTCAATGTTTTCTGTTTTTCCTGTTTACTTAAATTTTACTTATATTTACAGCTTCAGACATTGGCTAATCTCAGTTGCTAGGCTAATATTTTCCTAATTAGCGATGGCTATTAGCTGGCTGAGACAGAATATGAAAAGCCCACAACCAAACTTGAAACTTTAAAGTTACAGAATAGGCAATGGCAATATTAAGGGTACCAAGGAGCTCATATGAAACCTGTCCCATCTGTCCCTAGTCTATTTCCAGTAGCAAGACGTAGATGCTGGAGCAGGTCTCAAAAATGTGCACATTCTTGATGGTCCTGCTCCAAATGTGGTGGCTCAGCCACCCAGGTCCCTCAACGCTTCCAGTATAAGCAAGCCTGGCAAGCACATTGATTGTGGTTTGCTGAGGGACATAGGAAGCCATGTGATCACATATGGAACATGGTCATGAAGGCGTGGAATGGATAGAAGGGACAAACTTTGCAGACCTGCTGTGGCTTTTGAACTTCACTGCAGAAAAATGGGGAGACACATGGGACAAAAAAATAGATAACAATAGTAACACACTAATGTACACTAATAATCAAGCACAGTCAAAAAATACACTGGGGAGGGGGTTCTATCCGATTCCTGGATCTCCCCCCTTAGGCT
Organism: Gastrophryne carolinensis; assembly: GCA_027917425.1. Lineage (NCBI taxonomy): Eukaryota > Metazoa > Chordata > Amphibia > Anura > Microhylidae > Gastrophryne > Gastrophryne carolinensis. The sequence continues at coordinate 330,354,636 of CM051239.1, forward strand.
ATAAATACTATACATGTACTGAGTATTTTTGGGAGGAGCCTTCCCAAAAAATATTTATATCTTTAGGAGATACATGAGACAGGCATCTGGTTGAGCTCATTGCTGACTTATTGTCATTGGCTAGACTGTCCCTTTAATACCAATCATCAAATTAGCAATCATTTGAGGATGTAATACATTAGCTGTGGCTGTTTTGCCACCAAACCCCCTCCCCCGAACTTGCTTGCTAAACAATGTTGCACTTGTTGGCTTGTAGTGATATTTCTTCTTGTTTTTAAATACCACTTTTCATTATGATTTTGAGCTTTTAATGTATCTTAAAGTCATATCATGCTATTTGTTCTTTATGCATGAATAAAGCTTTCTCTGTTATCACTGATACCATTTTATGCCGCTGCATTCCGCCTAAGGGACTTTAACTTTAACAACACATCATCTATATAAAGACACCATTTTTGCAGATCTGGTCTTTTAAATGAGAATGATTGCTTCTTTATCTGACTAACCAGACATGACAAACAATACTAACACAGGCTTATTTATTACAGCCTCAGCCAGTGCATTGACTTGTGAATTTATAGATATTTTCTATTTCCTTTACATAGAAACCAAAACAACCATATCACTCACTGTAGAGCTTTCACCCATAGGCTTAATAATTAGCAGACTGTATCCTAATATTCCCTTAAATATAATGAATATTTGTGATTAGATATCTAAACTGAGCTGTTAAAGATTTTTTCCCAGTTTGGAGAAGGGTTGAAGTGGTCACAGCTGCATCCATGCCTTTGCTTTTAGGGGCCCTGTAGCAGCACCCCTGTAATTGCAGCCCCCCATGCCATTGCCCTCTGTGTCTGCTTAAGGTAGCAGTGGAAAAATAATGACTTATTGTTAAAGGACCCTGTCCCTAATTAACATTCTAATAGTGGTCCCACATCCTTTCATGTCTATAAGAAAACAGACTATGACAATAGACACCTATCACACCTAGCTGGCAACAGGCTGTACTTGAAAAGGAATCTTTGAATTCCAAATAAGGTCTCCAGAATCCAGACATTGAATACACATTGGGTATATGGGCATTGGCTGTTATTTCTGGGAAGTATTGTAACTCTTGTAATATGTCAGTTATGACTGTATTAATGAGAGGGTCTTATTCAGAACTATGAGACCTTTCATCAGATATCAAACATGGCATACATATATTGTCCAGGGCCTGACAATCCACATAGTATTAGACCCTGGATGATATACATTTGGTCTTTGGGCTCATTTAACTAAGAAATTAATGGGGATCATACATTTCTTGATTACAATATGATAACATGCATATTGTGGGAGTTATGCCTTTTATGAAATATACATCTAATCTCATGGAGACCTCATGTGGGCAGACCTTGGCAGACACTCCCACGAGGCGGGGAATGCTGGCCACTCCCTATTGTTCATGTATTGTTCATACATTAGGAAGCTGTATGGGGGAGGCAAGCAGTTAATGAATGGATGGACGCCTTACCTGAATGACCATGAAACCATAAGTAATCTGTCTATCTGTCTCTCTCTCTCTATATCTCTCTATATCCACTTATCTGCCACTATATCTCTCTTACCATTATAACATATATTGTACTGTAACTAATGTAACTTACTTTATTATTAATGTAACAACTGCCTATATAAGGTTATCTTGGGGAACTTTAGGAAAATATTGGGTTAATAAGGTTAATTACTATGCTGCTAATTAAACCTGTTTTATATATACATCTTACTGTGTGTGTGGTGGATAATTTCTCACACAATAGATCGTAGTTGCAAAGTATTAAAGGTAAATAGTATAATTCTCCTTAGTACAAGTCACTGGTTGTGTAGGGAGAGCCTTAGCGGCCATTGTTTTGAATCAGATTAGTGGCCGCTGGGCTGATATGATTGTTAGTATTATACTGCTTGATCAGACACCAGCTTCATAAATGTTGATCTTAGTTATGAGATCATCACTGAGTGAGGAACCTGGGAACTCCATTTCTCAGGGAGCCAATTGGAGGTCCAAACCCTGAGTGTCTTGATTGTGGATTGCCTAGTGTGCTGTATGCTGGGTAACCATAAGTAGTAACATTCAGAGAGAGCACAGCACTAGAATTCAGTTTATGTGTAGTGCTAGCATGGAGATTTGAATATCAGATTTGTATGCCCAGATTTTGTGGCACTTAGTGAAAGGACTACTGTTTGGTACCAAGCTGTAATGTTTTGTTCAAGACCAGCCTGTTTACCAGACATTGACAGTATTTACACTTGTGTGTATAAAAGACTCTTTTTTAGTCAATTCATAGTTCACAGTAAAGAGTTTCATGTTGCCCGAGTTCCCTGACAGCTCAAATAATTAGGACTGCCCAGGTGTCAAATTCCGGGCACACCCACCTTCTTCGTGAGTTTACAAACCCCAATTTCCACAGCTAGCTTCTCCTATAGTCAAGCCCCCATTTGCTGGGATGCTATAAACGCCTCCCTGGACTCGGCTGCCTCAGAACTTGGTAGCTCAAAGATTGTAAACTCATAGGGGTGAAGACAGATGAACCAGAGGTAAGACTGGGCATTATCAGGAAAGCTGGGGTCATATACAAAATAATCAGTCAACACGATACACAGTACCAAGAGAGAAGCACAAGAAAGGTCAAAGGTCAAGCATAGGGTCAAACCGGGTAAAGAGAGGGTTCGCAGTACAGGGGATGAGGCGGGAATGTAGTCGGAATTCAGGCAAATTTCGGTTCAGGCAGCTGTCATGGAATGGTCAGGCAAGCTAGGTCGGCAATGGTATAACAATCAAGACTCACAGGAATAATAGCACTCAGCAGCACGCTATTACCAGCAGTGAGATAGTGAGCTGGGAACATCTTTAAGGAAGGTAAGGTATTGTATGGTATGGTATTGTAAGGTATTGAATGGTATTGGCCGGGGGGAACACTAGGGCTCACTGGCCCAGCTACAACCTATGGGCTGATTGACCAATTCACAATCAGTATAATTAGGGCTCATTTTCCCTTTAACTTAACCTCCAGTGGGCATAAGAGAGCCATGCTTGCGCGCGTGAACAAGCGAGTCGGGGATGCGGCCACGATTGGAAGACATGCTCGGCGCTGATGCGCATGCCGGGTGACTGGGACTCGGGCACGCCGGCTAAGCAGGCGATCGAGGATACCACGGGACTGGGAAGGTAAGTGACTTGTGACACCAGGTAAATGGGTTGGCTAGATTTAGAATCTGTGATGCATGATCCAGAGGGATTACTTCTCTCAAAAGGTTGTTGAGTATGTTGCTAAATTTAAACTCTTAGTGATACATTCTATTGTGTTTGTACAGTATATATATTACTAATTAGTAGCTTGTTTGATTGGTTAATTCATATTACTCAATTACATAATTAGATTACATTGATTTATTATATTGTTTAGTATTTTAATAAAACTTTTTATATATATTTCAAGTGGAGGAGGTTTATATCTTATCAGCAATAGAGACCCCCCAGGAGGAGGTAGGTACATACATCACTGATAGAATTCAGTCATGTAGGAGCTTTCAGAGTTGTTGCTACAGGTAGATGGCAGATCTAGGAACTGTAGACATGGCCGGATATAGAGACATGCAACCTGCTGGATGCAGGCACAGGATGAAAGCTACTGTAGAACACTCAGACAGACTCACTGCTAGATGCAGGGTCAGATACAGGACAGGCCACACTGTAGACACAAAGCAGAGCAGGATAGAGGACAGGAGTAAGGTGAACACTACTAAATTCAGGAATAACCTGTATTAGTAGGTTTTAATTCCCCACACTATAAGTGGTGGAGGGGAAGTGACAACTTTTGCCAGCAAGTGTGGGTAAGAGCATCCAGCAGTTTGCACACCATTGAAAGATTCAATTTCCAATATTGCATGCCAAAATGATGTCTTCAATGTGTTAAGCTTATCCGTTCTCCTTTAGACTGTAAGCTTTCCTTTAGAGAGCTTTCTCCTTCAGACTGTATCTCCTTTAGACTGTAAGGGCAGGGTTCTCTTCCCTATTGTATCTTGTATTCAGTAAATATCCATTGGTAACTCTGTAACACTGCATTTGAAATAGTATATGTACTGTATGTTTCTACCCTGTCTGTAATTACTACTTTGTAAAGTGTACAAAAGTCTTAAAAGAGCCACAGCACTCAAACCAGTTAGCTTGCTGACCAACCTACAATCTGTCTCTAAACTTGGTTAAAAACAGAGGGCTTGGTCACACACATCTGCAGAAGTATGCTTAAGCTGCACCACCAGCGCCAAGGTGCCCCTGTGAGGTGCAGTCCTAACTCTAATCTCTGAGAGCCCCATTTGGGCCATACAATGCAATAGATAAATTGGGAGCAGGCTTACCTGAGGTTGCCCTAAACCTCAAGTGCAAGCCATGGGGTGGAAGGATCAAAGACCTTGCAATACAGCCTAGACCCCACACCCCATGTGCTTGCACAAATTCAAAAGAAATTGGTTTGAGTGCTGTGGCTCCTTTAAGACTTTTGTATCCTAGTTGCCCTGCTAACGTGCACCTCCCAGGTTAGTTATAAAATGGTCTGAGCGGCTGCCACCCCTCCTTTGTTACTTTGTAAAGTGCTACGGAAGATGATGGCGCTATATAAATAAACAATAATAATAATAATAATCTGTAATTTTTTTTTTATTTTGTATTTGTTTGTAACTCTGTGTTTTCCTAGCAACAGTGTGTTTACCTTGTATTAGATGTACAGATCAGAGACCTCACTCTTAATCCGTTTTGCTGTAATTCAACTTTTTCAGATAGGGAGGGTCACAATCTTGTATTCCAGTAGCTAAAGGGTTACCCAGCTGGGAAGGGTCATTACTGCTGCTGCTGCTTGAACAAAGTTGCTAACGTTCTCACTTGTTACAGTGGAAGGCTTCTGGAATATTTAGTCAGTACCTTTTACTCAAGGCAAGAGAAACTACTCCCATTTCAGTATCACAGACACACAGGAATATAGGAAACTTAGAAACAGCGTGCAGATAAGTAAATCACAGGTCTGGGGGCCCAGTCCTAACACAGATGTTTAAAGCAGAACAAGACCCACCACTTGACTCACCTTTCCCTGCTTCAGTGGTGCATGCGTGAGCTTTGATCCAAAGAGAGCCGTCTATTGTGACCATGTCATTTTGCAAATTGCTCTCATTGTTGTGAATGTGGAGTGTGTCACATCCTCTGCATCCCCAGCGGCGTGCGCACGCTGCATCCAAACCATCTAGATAGCCTGGGACGGGAGCACACACATACATGGCAGGGGTGAGAGCTGTTGGAGTGGGTGAATTTTTATGAGGGGGGGGGGTTCACACAGGGGAGCAGAAAAAAATCCTGGGTGGTCACAACAAATCTATTTCCTATTTCACAACAAATCTATTTTCACAAAAAATCTATTTCCCAAGAAAAATTGGTAAGGAAGGTCACATCTGTCTTTTCAACTAAACTTAGTAAAAGATATAGAATAAGACTGGTACAAAAGATGTATGGTGACCTAACACTACCATTACTTATATCCAATACCTTACATTTATCCAGTGTTAATAATTCAGGAAGCAACCCAGCATAAATCTCACCCCAATGTATTCTGCTATATGATGCACAATACATTTCTTTTAAAGTGGAAGTCTAGGCTCCCTGTTTGCCTCCTCCGCTTGTGCTAAGCCCAAACCGCAATTCCCCTCTTATCTGAGTGAGGAGGCGGCACTAATATAGAAGCTGGAGATGGGTTTTTGAGTGACAACTCAGTCACCCAATCTCTTAAGCAGCATGGCTGTGACGGAGCACCCGACCCCCCCCCGCCCCCCGCTGCCAGGGTTGAAGGAGAATCGCAGCGTTGATCAGGGGTGTTTTTTTCTTTTTTACTTTATTGGCTAAAAAGGACCTAGCGCAGGAACAAGGAGAAGTAGATGGGCAAGAGCAGGGATCCTGGACTCCCACTTTAAGAAACGTTGTATTCAAATTAGAGCCCATAAAATAATAAAAATAGTAAATAAATCATAAATTAACCTTAGTATATAGCACCAACACATGCTGCAGTGCTTTGCCATCAGAGGGTTCATATACAAACAGTGCTAAGGCTCTAAATAATACACAGACACTTACCTTGGCCATGCTCCAGCTGTGACCCTCACTTGATCACTGCCCTTGGCACTGCCATCTTTCCTAGTCTGCACTGTGCTGCTACCCTGGAAGCTCCCCGTGCTGTATATGCAACAGCACATAGAGCATGGCAAGCTCCCAGTCCAGTTGTAACAGTGCAGCCCAGGGAAGATGGCGGCACCCGGCATGGTGATCGAGCGATGGTCACCACTAGAGCACAGCCAAGGTAAGTGTCTATTATTTACAGTCTTAGCGCTGCTTTAACACTTGGTAAGGGAGGCAGGGTTGGGGGTGGTCAAGAACAGGCAGTCTGGCTAGACTGGCCCTTTAAAGTTTGCATGTATGCTGTAGTCTCATGATATGGTAGATACTTATAGTAGGACATGAAGAAGCTGGTAAGATGTTGTTGCTATATTTCTCTTCCATATTCAGTCCTTCATATCATTAAAATGATACACAGTTAATAAGTTATATTTTTTGACCTTTACAACCTACAACGTTAAAAGTAGAATAATATACAGACATTATTAGTACAGCGGGAATACAAAAAGAACTGTTGAAAGTGTAAAAATGTTAGTCTAATATTTCAATTTAAGTGGAACTTGATGACTAAATGTATGAAATAGTTATTCTACATGGAATTGTGTTCTAAGGACTTTATGTTAATTTGTAGGAAAGCTGACAAAAGAGTGGAGAATCAATTTATAGGTATGTTATCAGTGCAGTGGCTTTGCAGTCTGTTCATCCGTGATGTGCAACCATGATCACGCACAACAAGGTAAACTTTCATCTTCAATCAGATTAATTACCATGAACGTGGATCAATACTTTTCTTCAGGATCAGAAGGTCAACAAAAATAATATAATTCTACAATTACTTGACATTCCAAAGGTGACTGCACACAAGGCCAGTACGATGCTGTTGCATTTTAGGAATGGTATATATATATATATATATATATGAGAAAAGGTCCATTTTAATGTGGCTAAGGCACTACAAGCTCAACATAGAGGTATCTGAAGGACTGCGATAAGCACTCTCAAAGTGAGCCTCACCTCTCCAAATTTTTTTCATTCCTTTGCTTGTAGGGTATAATGGAAGGTATAGGCAGGGAGCCAAGGTGAGCAGCGTGCAGTGTATTAGGCTGTGGCTTGCAGTTATGAATGTAGTCTGGGACTAGAAAAACAGACCTTTATTTATGGTCTGCATCAGCATTTGTAAAAAAAAACCGTGTAGTAGAACATTTTTAGAAAAACTATTAAAGCTGAGGTTTTAGAACAACATTTTCTCCCATCCAGACAGTGGGGTCGAATCACAGTGAGGTGAGAAAACTCACTCCTTTTTAGAAGAGAAAACAGCCATTTACTTTCATTGTCTACCTTGGCGCTGATTCCACAACCGGATGCAAATTTCCTCCTGGTGTTGAATCAACCCTAAGGCAATGAAAGACAATTAAAGTGAATGGCAGATTTTGCTCTTGAAAAAAGAGTGCTTTTCTCCCTGGCTCTAATTTGACCCCATAATGTCTTCATGGAAGGCCTTGTATATTTCAGACAGATAACCACATACTGTATCTATCTTCATGGCTTTACAAAAGGAGAGCCCATGTGCTAATAAGTACTGTCGACACTGCAGACCGTTCATACATATAAAACGTTTAGCGGATTATGAAAAGAAAAATCCAGCGAAGAAGACCAAGCAGCTAGAATTCTACAGAAAAGAAGGAAGGGAAAACAATGCCAAACCTCCAGCAACTGGTCTTCTCAAGACTTGATAATGCTACATAATGGTAGCATAAATGGCTTTACCCAAACTGTCTTTGATTTGTAAATGAATGAAAGTGGGCCAACACCCATTTTTTAGAAAATGGAGCACATTATGTCACAGGGGGGCATCCAGATTTCTGGAGCCCCTGCAGGTACCCCCCACAAACCCTGGTTTCAATCACCTCCACCATAATCTCCTGGTGAAATGCGGTCAGTGACTGGAAACCTGATGTTTACATCTGCGGGCAAAAGAGACTCTGGACTGCCTAACTTCCAGCAGCCAATTGCAGGGCCAGTTTTCATTGGAGGAACACAGTGGAGCCTAGTGAAACCAGGTTTTGCAATGGTGGTGTTTAGCTCAGGGGGGAAGGGGGGGCTTCAGCAGTCTGGACGCCTGTCACAATGTGGTCCAATATCCATTGGATGGATAACTTTAAACTTCTGATACAGTATATGTTCTATGTCCTATTGTGAATATAATATGATTATATGAGCTTTCAAAATCATTGCTTTATTGTATTTTTTACATGTTGTATAGCACCCCTAACTTTTATATATATATATATATATATATATATATATATATATATATATATATATATCTGTTTTGAAAATAGTTTGAAATAAAATGTAAATGTATTTGAATGCAGATATGCCAGTGAGGCTGAATATTTTAAGTTTTTCTTTGACCGTAATAAACTTTATGGCTTTGATTTCTGTTTTAATTACAGCTCTTTGAGCAGTTAGTGAAAATTGTTTTAATAGAAAATCATATCTGTTTTTCAATTAAATTTCTTCTTGGACTTCGGAAATTAAGTGTGGTTACGGAATTCCAGCAACTTAACAAAATACAGTACAAGCAAAAAGATTGTGCTTCTAAATAAATGATAATAAAAAGCAATATTTGTAAAGGTGTAAACAACATTACTTTTAAACCAACCACTGAAATGTTTCATTTTCTGCAGCTGAAATCAGTTTACTGCAGCCACAATTTAAAAGTATTTTAAATTATTATTATGATGTGCAAAGAATAATTCTTTCAAATTATAAAGTTTATCTTTTAGTCCTTTTTGTCACTGCTTCATAAATCATGAAACTGCAACGTTCTAAAATACATATTCCATTTTCTCTCATTATTCGGACACTTTCTATTAACTTTCCCTTTCCAAAGCCTTCTATTTAATCGGTAGAGTTACTGGCAATCATTGGACATCTCTTGGATTTATTTATTTTTCTTTAACAAAAAAAAAGATGAGAATCGTTCCTATTTAAAGGTGTAATCTATTTTAAATTGGTTTTAATTTGGTTTATAGTTCTAACATATGTACAGTTCGGTTTAGAATTATATTAAAATATAGTGCAGGCTGAAAACACAGAAATACAGTATTATCATTGCTGTGTTATCTAAGAACTGCTACATAGGAACAAATATAAGCAATTAATGCACTTCTGGCTATTAGGGTTACTGGTAACGCAAGGAGACTTGCTTTATTTAAATGTGGTTTCACCAGGCCCAAATGTTGATAAATTGGAAAGGAATAAGGCTACTAATTTTATAACAACTCTTATAATCCAGGCCAGGTAATAGTTTTCATAATATCTGTCACTTTTAGTTTTCAGGATATTTTGTTCCTCACTATGGGCATACTAAGTATACCTATGAGATTATCTCCTAATAAGCTTTTGTATAGTGTAATGAGCTCACTGCTAGGCAGGCCTTTTCCAGAGCCAAAACTAATTGGAAGATGTGTCTTGCTGCTCACCTACTAACCATATACTGTATGTGTAATAGAGCTATTTCATTTTTTTCACAAAATTATTTTTGTAAGAAATAGCAATATACAAATATTTGCTTGGGTGTCATTTTGCTAAGATTCACAAGTATATCAAATATATGTATATCTCTAAAATTATACCACATTATCTAATAAGTTCATTTGTCAGTAACTCCAAGGAAAAGCTAGATAATGCACTTTAAAGAGTTATTTTTATACCTTCCTTGGAAAAAATGTATAAATCCAAAAAATGCTCACAAAGCAGGTTTCTCTATCCCAAAGCACATCCCATTATCATCTGTCACCATTCAAAACATGACTGTGTGTGTACCCTTCAGCTGTTCGAGCGAATCTCCTCTGTCTCTCGCAACCAGCTTTTTTTTCCCCTGACTGATCCCTTTCATTTGAAATCGCGCAGGTGATCTCTGATTGCCCAGACAATCTAACCCAGATGATACTCTGCTGGCTTAGATAAAACTATCACAGATGATTTTCTGCTAGCAACCTAACTTTGCATGCAAATACACACATGAAACTAAACTCAGGCCAACCACTACCAAGCCCAGTCTTCAGAACAAAGGAAGGTCTCCCGCCATGTTAATTAAGGAACCAACCATGCTGGCTAATCAAAAGAGGATCATTCTATATACAATGCAATTTTTTTTATTGTATACATTTTTTTACAATTTACTTGGGAACAAAATATATAAAAATATCATAGTGTTGCAAATATACAACACAAATTAAAAAATGAAATAAGTCTGTAGTATGGAGTTATAGTTCAGAACAAATTCAAAACCTTAAATTATGACTCACACAGACCTAAATTAAAAAGCATACTGATTATAATTTGTCTGCAGATACATATAAATCCTGGAATAGATGCAAAACAGGTTACACAGATTAAACCAGAAACAACTATATTTCAAAAATTGTGATCCCTCTATCAGGATCCTGAGAGGTTGCTCCATGAGAACTACTAACAGACCAAAAGTATAACAAGGTAAGATAAAGACAAACAAGAGATAACTCTAACTTCATCCATACGGCTCTACTTGGTCGAGAGGTCAGGGGTGCCCAACCACCCCAACATGGAGATCCAGCAGCAAAGGATATATCCCATCAGTTATTGTTGGATCAATCTTGATCGAATCTATGGCTCAGAGAGGCTGTGTGGCCCTAATCTTTGCAGACACACTCCTCGAATGGCCTGGTTCTTGATCACAGGTGAGAGAAACAGATCTTTTCTTGGAGTGGGCAGATGTTGAAGAGAGCCAGGAGAAGAAGACATGAGTCCTAAATCTTCCAAAGGGCACTTGGCATCATCGGCGGTTGACATACTATAGGAGCTACCATGGACGTCAAAGAGGAGCATAAAAGGGATTTTGTTGGTCTATAGAACCTCTAAATAGGGTTTGAGTTTGCGCCTCCTAGTGATAGTATTCAGCGAGAGATTGGCAAATTGCTAATACAGATGTAATTAAATGAAAGATTGTCTCACTCTCTCACAGCCCTCATTAGCTGTTCTTTATTATGGTAATAGAGTCATTTAGCACTTATATCTCTTGGGAGGCCATCCATGTTTTTTTTTTCTGCAGAGCCCTATGAACACGATTGGTATGGAAGGGGCCAACTCCTGAAAAAGGCCAGAATGGTTGATTGAGGGCCAGAATAGTCTCCGGAGTACTGCAGATTCTTATAGTGGCCCGGTGGGACCAATTTTGCATGTCCTTCAATTTATGGTGCAGAGTGAGATTCTTCAATTTAGGGGACTTTATCTTGGAACTACATTGCTGACCTAATTCTTCAATTTCTTTAGCCATGGAAGCCGATACTTGGGCAGTAATGTTCTGTGCTCAGCGTTCCAAAGACTTCTCCAGGATCGCTTCATTTCCTTCTAAGGTAGGATTTTGCTGCTGCACAGGGACCCATGTAGAGACTAGTCCACCCATGAATCATCAGCTTTAGAAGACATAGTGAGAGATTAACCAACCACCACTTTGAGAAATGAAGTCTCAAGCTAGGGATGAAAACAAGGAGATAAAGTGAGTGTCAGCTGCAATCAGGATTACAGCTTGAGGACTCCAGGCATGCTATGATAAAAGGAAGTCTTATTCTAACAAGTGGACAATAAAACCATACAACTGAGAGGTTAACAGGGGAACAGGATGCTATTAGTGGGACTCTGCAGTATTAAGGTGAGGTGACTACACTGGCGAATCCAAAAGAAGAAGCTGCCTACCTCTGGCTTGTAGCCCAGGGTTTGCAGACTTGTTTCCTGAAGCTCGAGTGGCGGCTGTGCTGTGCAGCTCGCAATGTCATGGAGCAGGTCTGGGGGGGTCGAGTCAACAAAGCTGCCCCTAAATCGCAGGGCCCCTTCCTAAAGCTTTCCTCTGGGTCCCAGTCATAAAACCGCCATGTCCAGTGCTTTAGGAGCAGACAAAACCAAGGTTGCTGTGGAGCCATATCAGAGGACGTCTATTTACCATGCAACCCCTGGACTATTTCATTTTTAACGAAAATTCCACTTATAGAACCAAAGACTGTAAGGCTGGGCAGTGCAAGAGAGCACTCAACGATACAATTACCTTGCCAAGATATGTAGATAAAAAGTGTTTGTGGACTTTTCCTAAGATCTTTGACCAGAATTTTCCAGAGCCCATGAGACTTCCCTATTACCTGATAACTGTTCCTTCCCCACTCATTGCTCATCAACTATCATGAGCCAGACCGTTTTACTGGAGTCTTCTATTAGGATTAACGAGTGCCTCCATCAATAGAGACTCTCTGTGTATTCAATGGGAGGACTCCATACACAGGTCACTCCCAGCTGCTGGCACAGCTCATCATAGCAAGGCTGTGGGTGAACAAGCCTGGCATGATAGCAGGTGGCAGTTAAGAGTGGAGTCCCATGCCCCCTTGCAAATTCTGATCTAAGGTCTTTGGAACATCCACAAAAATGAAACTGAATGTCCAACTGAAGATTCTTTCTTCCAAATATTTATAGAGCTCATTCTGCAGCACTTTACAAGGAAGGTAAAAGCTTTGACATCAGAATACATTTGCTCATTCTCCATGGCAGAAGGGTTAACTAACTGCAAGATGACTGCAGCGTATATGCTTTTTAAAAGATACCAATCTTGAATTCATACTTGCAATCCCCATATAATTGCACAATGTGACTTCAACATCAATTTATGTACTGTAAAATTGAGCTTGATATGAGTCAGAAATTCCCTTGTAATGTAACGTAGTAGATTGGGAACAGTGCCAGAACCAAGTGTAATGAAATAATAGTTGTGAATAGAATTACAGAGTTTTTCTCTTTCCTGTAGGTCTATGTTGTGATTTAGGATACTAGGCCCTAGTGTGGGTAATAACAAGGGCTGGAACATGGGAAAGTGATAAAATGCAGCAATAGGAAAATGTTATTGTGCTTTAGAACACAGAGGAAATATTTGTAGCGGGAGATACATTTAACACACTTTTCATGTGTATGCCATTGAAAAGTGTGTATGTGATCATTGATTTTAAATGACTGAGAATCAATTAATAACAATCAGACACTATAAAATAATATAAAAAAAAATCTATTGCTAAAAATGCACCCCTCACTATAATGTTGCATATACCAAATAATATACCAAAAGTAAAAAGTGTAAAAATATATTAATGAAAAACAGCATTTATTAACCTAAATACATGGTAGGGCAAGACAAAGGCAACCAGTGTAAAATATACAAGGGACTACCCTGCTGTAGAAAAGTATGAATACAAATCCCTATTCATATGGCAAGTTGTAGCTATATACATGGCTGGATTAAAGTGGACCAACACCCAGGATTTTGACTATCCTGGGTCTTGGCCCACTTCGGTGGGGCACCCCCGATCGGGGTGCCCCGCTGTGTGAAACCCCCCCGAACCCCCCGAAAAACTCACCTCTCCCCGCTCCCAGCGCCGACGGACAAGCCGCGGACAAGCGGCTCCGCTGCCTCCCGTGCGTCCCTCTTGACGCGCGCGCACCTGCACCGGCCATTCGCAGACGGCCGGCGCGGGCGCGCACACGCCTAGAGGGGCGCGAGGGAGGAAGATAAGGTAAGGAGTTTGGGGTGTTTGGGGGGGTTTCACCCCGCGGGACATCCCGTTCTCGGATGTCCCGCGGGGAGGGAGGTGATCGGCCCGGGAATCTTATAGATTCCCGGGCCGATCACCCGTGGGTGTTGGTCCACTTTAAGTGTGGTGGAGGCCCCTGGGCACAAAACGTGGCGGGGGCCCCAGATGTAGTATTTTATTTCCTTTAAAATAAAAGTCCACCCAGGTAACTGATTGGTGGTCTGGCATCCGCCTACTTACATCAGATTGAGTCCCTTGTGCGGGTGTGTGCTGCTCAGGAACTCCTGCTTTGCCATCCTGGGCGGTCGTAGTGTAGTCGCCCAGCTGATCCAGCAGAAAACTGTTCCCTGCATTGAGATGCCAGCAGCTCTGCTTGGTGCCTTATGTGCAGTTAGCGGCCACCGATTGACAACTCTATATGCACCCATCACAGTAGCATTGCTGGCGCCGGCTTTGCTGCTCTAGACTCTAAGTCCTGCCCTGTGGTGGCTTTGGCTGCAGGCTCACCTGACCAAAGACTAGCAAGCCTCCTGGACCAGACCATAACCCAAAAGTTGGTGGAGGCCCCTTTTACAGTGCAAGTGGTGGAGGCCCCGGGCTCCTGCCCCTTGCGCCCCCCTCATAATCTGGCCCTGGTAATATAGTATTGAATAGATTGTTCAGCCTCACATACATATAGCAAATTGCTGGAACTTAACTTGAGCTGCATCAGCTCTCTTTATTCATTTGTACAGGCTTGGCACCTGGAAGTGGAAATCCCCATTGATATTTCCCTGCCTCTGGTGCCCACCAATTAAAGCCTGGCATTGCACTGGGCCCACACGCTCCCATGTTAATGCCTCCTTGGTGCCCACCCCAGTGTCTTTATACACTGCAGAGGCTGGAATCAACCTCGTCCACAGTGTGACTCGTGCTCTGTTTGCCTAGCAAAGAGCACATGCAGGACTGGGGGCTATAAGTGCAGTCATGTCGATTGCACCTGTATTTTACATTTATTGTCTGATAATCATTTTCCAATGGCCGGTCCTGCCCACCAACTGGGAAAGAGTCCAATCTACTGGTAATTCCTCCCCTGGCACCAATGCAGGACTGGGGGGGGGGGGGGGCATTACAAAGAACTTACCTGGTTTTGAATTCAGCGACATTCTCCCCGTGATAAGCTCTAGGTTCAGCCATCTTGCGGGGGATGGAGCCGCATCCACACCTCTCTTCACTGCCCAGGGTGGCAGGAGCATGTACAGAGCAGCGGATGAAGCTCTTTGCATTTTCTGCGCATCTGCTGCTTGTATGCTGGTAACATCACTGGATCCCAGGCAGGGTGAGGGTTTTTTCTTGTTGTAACCCTCTCATCCTGCCTCAGCACCAGGAGGATACCCAGACATGCACTTTAAGTAGTGATAGGCTCCAGATCCAAATAATGCTCCCCATCTTGCATTTAGTAAGGCATCTGATTGGATGCTAGCATCTGATTGGATGCTGGGATCAAGTTCGTCCACTCAGATGCAAATGATGAGCAGCCATATTGTGTCACCAAGCACACGCCTGGTCCTGGTCACTGATACATCATGCTAGCACTAAAACTTGCTAACTCACAGCCAGGCAAGATATATCATCCAATGGCATGTACCATAGTCAGCTTATAAAGGAAAGCAACAGAAAAGCTACTAATTTAATTTTTTGAACTACATAAAAAACATTTTAACTAAGACAGTATACCGTCCAGTGGGCCATATAAATAGTTAACTTTGGATTTATTTGGACAAGAACACCTTTCTGCTAGTCCCGTTGTAAAGTGCAAAGCCTTTAATAATAAATCACCGGGGTAGAGTTGGCGTCCTGCTGGCCAAAATATCTCTACAGGAGATAACATTACCTACAATATTTTGTTAGTATTTATCTGTTATTTTAAAAGCACACATGGGTTGATTTAGGGCAAGGGGGGGAAAAGAGAAAGTGGAAGTAAAAAAAGATTAAAATAAGGGAAATGTACTATTTTTACCTGGTGCTGAATTGGCCTCATGGTCTTTATTGGTGGATGTGCTCTGGCAGTTCAGTCGAGGCTAAAGCAGAAGTTGTTTATTGAACACCTATAGAATGCTTTTGTATAGCAGTTTTTTATTTTTTTTTATTTTAAGTAAGAATGTTGTACCCCAATTCCTATTATAAATTTTAGCTTTGTATTTTGTCACAATACCATGGAAGATGATTAAATTAAATTATCTCTCTATTTTGTTTTTAATAGATCTTTACCATGTTCTGTACACTACAGTATATGCACATTTTTTCGTATAACAGTATCCAAGCTTGCAGTTGTGTTTCATTTGTGCTGGATTCCTAGGGTGTTTAATTTACAATAATTTTCCATTATTTTAAATTGCATAGAATCACATGCAGAAAAATAAACATTAAAATGTAATATATATTCCGGAACATCTGTATTTTACAAGGTCAAGAAGGACATCCTATTTCTGGTGCAATTAGCATAAGAAATATAATTGAAATAGCTGTAGTTTATGTCCATATAAACATTTCTATTAGATTTATATTGAGGTAATAATAACAATACAGCTATATGGAATGAATCTCTAATTTTGAAAACAAATGCTAGTTTTGGTATTACATAATTTTTATTGAACAAAGAATAGCCCGACTTTTTATTTTTTGACTGTATTTTTTCACTTTTAGGTGTTTTTAGTGAATGAAGCATTTAAAGGCACCCCATTTAACATTGAAACTGCCTGCGGGTTTATTTTTTAATATGTTTTAGCATTTTTCATTAGATTTGTATGCAACGATGCATATTTTGCAATGAAAAAATGTTTCTCCGAATAGTTTTTTGACACCATCTCTTGTTTTATTGAATGCCACTTAACCAGCATCCATTAAAGCCGGGAAAGTGACAGTGATCTTTTTTTTTATCAGTTTCTTTCATTAAAAAAAATGGGGCCCCCCAAAGAATACCAGCCTGGGCACCAAGCATAAGGCTTGTAACCCAGGGCTCGGAGGCTGGGCTACTAGCCCATGTCCCTGCAAGTTACAATCCCTTATGCCCTTTGGTATGGGCATAAGTGATTTAAGAGTACTGATTTAAGAGTACTTTAGCAGAGTACCACACCTTCCTACTGACCCCCATACCTGTATTGGTATGCAAACATTACCGGAGATTTCCAGAACAGTGAGGGTGGGGGCTCTTCAGCACCCCCAATGCCCTAAATGGGGGGTGTGGGTAATGTCAGGTGTGGACTTCCTCCACAGCTTCAGAGCGTGCCTCTGTTTAATACTGCTTCTGGCTGGCTCCTTCTCTGGAACTTTCCCCTGCAATATGCTGCTCCACCAGCAGATGGCTCTGTCCTGCAGAGGTACTGGTAATCAGCCAGCACCTGTGACTTCTTAGCATATATAAGCTGATCTACTCATTCAGGCAGTGGATCAGTATTGGATTGTCACCTTGAACCCAAAACGCTGTACCCAGATCCCAGGAACCCTAAAATCTGAACCCTGAACCCAGGACTCCTGCCTCAGCTATTGTGTTTTGCTTTCCTTATCTCAGCTGTGTTTCCGCCTTGGATTTTGTTCTTTCTTTGGATCCTTATGCATGTTTGTTTTCCAATTTACCTATATTTCTGCATAGCAGCTGTAGCAATCTGTGATCACCTGTATTCTTGTACAGTTTTCTTACACATATGTTATATGTTTCACTTGTAATCTGTACAGCAGTCTGGTTGAAGTGTGCTCTGTTGCCTTATCACTGTTTATCACTATTAAACACGGTTTGATACATATTCACCTCTCTCTCTCAGTCTCAATTTCTGGTCACTTATTGCAATTGGGATTTCTCCGCTGAGAAATCCCTGACAGAATGCTGATCCCCAAAAGACCAGGAGACTGTAAAAACTGAGCTGGCTTTGTTGTGCAGGGTCCTAGTGCCAGCCCTAGATGTTGATTTTCATAGTGTCTGTAATGCTGTCTGTCCTGGGTCTTGTGGTTCCCCTAGTCTTAGTTGCGCCTTTGGCCCTCTTGTCTTGAAATTTGGGCTTAATGCCTTCTAGTTTTGGAATTTGAGCTTACTGCCTTCTAATTTTAGTTGGGCCATTGGGCCTTCCTGTCTTAGCCTGTACTGGGGCCCAGCCCTGTCTTGGTCTGTACTGTGGCCCAGCCCTGTCTTGGTCTGTACTGGGGCCAAGCCCTGTCTTGGTCTGTACTGGGGCCCAGCCATGTATTGGTCTGTACTGGGGCCCAGTTCTTTGTCTGTCTTGTATATGTCTCTCCTGTGTTTCCCTTCCCCAAGTCTGTGACCACCACGAGATTACCTGGGGCCTGTGCAACTTCACCTTTAGAAGCTCTGTCAAAGAAGTGGGTGGATTATGGCCTCCTCAAGTACTGGATCACCTACGCCCCTTGTGGTCAGCAGTTTGCCTCCTTGGTAACACAGGCGGGTTGTCTGTCCTTGTCTATTTGTTTTTGATCAGCTCACCACCTTGAAGTTCCAAGATGTCCACAGGGACATCAGTTGCTATTGACACTGACAATCCTCCTCCTCGTTATAAGGAGCTTACTCTGGCTACATACCCCCAGTTTCTCCAGGCTGCAGGAGCCTTATATTCAGCAATCTCCTATGACTACCTGGAGTCGTCAGGTGGCTTGTTTTCTTTTTGAAGATGATTTGTTTTTCTGGGCTGAAGAGTGGCTGAATCATAGCAAACACCTCCGTGAGATTTTTGTGGAGTTCCTAAAATTCATAGCCACATCTTATTTATGTATTCCTGAGGCTGACCTGAATCTGACTGTAGTTTGTTCAGCCCAGAAATCAGAAACTCCAGCTAAATCTATTGTCTCTGTGTCTAATGTAGAGGATGAGGTTGATGGTGAGTCAGATGCCTGGACTGATGTGTCTGAAGTGGAGGATGAGGATGACAGTGGGTCTGATGCCTGGATTGATATATCCGATTCAGAGAATGACCACCATCCATCTGTTCTGTCCTCTGATCAGTCCTTTAGGGTGCTCCAGTCTGCTGTTGATCATCAATCCATGCCAGTGACCCCAATTACTCAACCTGAACCTGTAACTCTTAGTCACTCAACCTGAACCTCACTGTGAGCCCATGCCTGAACCTGTCTGTGATTCTGCTTCCAAGTCTGTCTGATCCAGTGTCTGCCCTCGAGCTTGATGCTATGCCTGTCTTCAACCCCGACTCCATGTTTAGCTTTGAACTTAACTCAATGTCGGTCTGTGACCCTGACCCAATGTCTGTCTTTGAGCCTGACTCATTCTCTGCCTATGATTTTGATCCTGTACCTGTTTGTGAGCCCGGCATAATGTCTGTTTGTCAACCTAAATATTCTGTTGAGTCTGATTGTCCTGTCGAGTTATCTCTTCCTGTCGAGTTATCTCCTAGTTCGTTTGAGGTAGGAGCACCTGAGGTTGGTTCACCTGCCTTGCCCAAGCCTATGTCATACGAAGGTCTGAAATTAGTTACCCAGACGCTGATTTTAAAGGTTTCAAGGGCACAGGTTACTGTCTCCAGAACCTAGATCTTGAAGGTCCCGGTCTCCCTGGGTGCTGCCGTGAAGGTCCCGGTCTCCTTGGGCACTGCTGTGAAGGTCCCGGTCCCCCTGGGTGCTGCCGTGAAGGTCCCGGTCGTCCTGGGTGCTGCCGTGAAAGTCCCCCTGGGCGCTGCCGTGAAGGTCCCGGTCACCCTGGGCGCTGCCGTGAAGGTCCCCCTGGGCGCTGCCGTGAAGGTCCCGGTCCCCCTGGGCATGGCTACAAAGGTCCCGGTCCCCCTGGGCGTGGCTACAAAGGTCCCACTCTGCCTGCCCATTGTTTTCTAGATTTTGACCCTAGAGGGACTGCCACACCTGCCGAGTCTTTGCCTGCTTCGGGGCCCGCACCTGCTGAGTTATTGCTTGCTTCGGGGCCTGCACCTGCCGAGTCTTCGCCTGCTTCGAGGTCCGCACCTGCCGAGTCTTTGCCTGCTTCAGGTCTGCTTCCCGTCTGCCAGCTCCCCGGGTGTGAGCTTCCCGTCTGCCAGCTCCCCGGGTGTGAGCTTCCTGTCTGCTAGCTTCCCGGGTGTGAGCTGTCTGCCAGCTCCCCAGGTGTGAGCCGTCTGCCAGCTCCCCAGGTGTGAGCTTGCCGTCTGCCAGCTCCCCGGAGGTGAGCTTCCCATCTGCCAGCTCCCCGGGTGTGAGCTGGTAATCAGCCAGTACCTGTGACTTCTTAGCCTATATAAGCTGATCTACTCATTCAGGCAGTGGATCAGCATTGGATTGTCACCTTGAACCCAGAACGCTGTACCCAGATCCCAGGAACCCTGAAATCTGAACCCTGAACCCAGGACTCCTGCCTCAGCTATTGTGTTTTGCTTCCCCTATCTCAGCCAGTTTCCGCCTTGGATTTTGGACTTTCTTTGGATCCTTATGAGTGCTTGTTTCCGGACTCTTGTGTATGTACAGCCAGAGCTTGTTTATGTTTTCCAATTTACCTATATTTCTGTATAGCAGCTGTAGCACTCTGTGATCACCTGTATTCTTGTATGTTTCCTTACACATATGTTATATGTTTCACTTGTAATCTGTACAGCAGTCTGGTTGAAGTGTGCTCTGTTGCCTTATCACTGTTTATCATTTTTAAACACGGTTTGCCACATATCCACCTCTGTCTCTCAGTCTCAATTTCTGGTCACTTATTACAATTGGGATTTCTCCGCTTAGAAATCCCTGACAGGTAATGTGTCATTTTACCGGCATGATACCCGCTGAGCCTGGAAGGGGTCATGCTGTCTCCTGAACATAGTGAATAGGCTCATCCACACCACTATGCCCATTGGTGGTGTGGGTTATGGCGCATGAACTGGTATAGGGTTCCATTTGCAAAGGGAAAGTGTAGTAAAAAAAAAATAACATGCGTTTAAAAAAAAAACGTTGTTAATCTTAATTAACTTATTAACTTATACTTACCTTTTCCTTTCGGGCCTTTGTTCCCCTCCTTTCTAAAGCTTTCTAAAGCTCAGCAGCCCATAGCATGGGCTGATGTGGGGCACCAGACCTTTGCTATAGGGCATAAGGGCTTGTAATGTTCAGGACCAAGGGTCATTTTCTTCGTTAGATAAAAATTGTGTCCAACCAAAAATGCCCCCAAATTTCCCAAAAATATGAAAAAATGAACTAGCACGCCACTTGAAAAAAATGAATGCCTTTTGTATGCTGCATTTAGTAAAACACTTAAAACAACAAAACAATAAAAAAATAAAACGTCAGGCTATTCTTCGTTAGATAAAAAGTTACCTGCAGCGAGAACAAATGAAATACAGGAAAAACTCTTTAAAACTATTATTTATTTATGTGCTTAATTCATTTTCTGCATTCTGTGTTTCCCTACCTCATTTTGTGCAGAGCAATCTCCCTGGTGTTATTCCCTAACTAGCCTTCTGACAATCTTTAATAAAATTAATATTTTAAATTGTGTTATTTATTTATGTATTTCCTAACTTTTTTCTTTTCTGTTATTATTTTGAGTACCTTCCTTGCCCCATTTTGTGCAGGTTAATCGCTCTGGTGTCGGGGACCCGAACCGGACTTTAGCAACATGTTTGGCCAAAATTGTCGAACCCAGACTTCAGCGGGTTTTTCCATCCCTAGTACTCACCTCTGCCCACCTGCATTGTACTTACTCAGGGTCTCTGGCCATCTGCATGATACTTACTGTGGGTTTAATACAAGTACTTACTTCTGCCCACCTGCGTTACACTTACTGGGATAGACCACCTATACACTGTGTCCAACAATGTAGAAAGCAGCAAACAAGGGACATGGCCATGGTGCTGCTGCTGGAGCAAGTAGATGCAAGCATCTTTTGTAGGCCCCAGTATCGCTGCCAGAGTGGTGAGGCCAGAACTGGTAGCACAAAAGTGTTACCAGTTTCATGGAATTGCCACCCACACCATTTCTGCCAAAAGTGCAGAGCACTCAACCTCATTCCCTTAAACCCGCAAAGCCATCCCAGCCACAGGTCATGAAGTCAGTAATGCTCTATGATGTCATACCATGGGCCATCCACCTGCCTCTGCCCCAGCTGCTTTTAGGTTTCCCAGATGTCCAACAACTTATGTTGAAAGATGAGCACATGGCCAGCAGGCCATCACAGGACACCCTCAATGATGATGAAACTCTAGTGCTGACTGCTGCAGCTTTCTGCAATGTTGAGACTGAGAGGAGTGGGTGAAAGTGGGAGTGGAAGGGGTGAGGATTAGGTCCTAGACCTAGCATGGACTGAAGGCCATCAAAGTTTAGAGGAAGAGGTGGTGGTCACACAGCCCCAGGTAGCTAGCAGAAGAAGAAGGGTGCAAACCATCAGCAGTTAGCCCAATGCTACTACTGCCCACAAGCTCAGGTACTGACCACCCAAAGCTACCTCAAAGGAACTGCATGCCATTTTCAAGCAGTGCACAGGCGGCAAGACACAGGTCCTTTGTACACTGTGGTATTAGTCCTTGAAGCAAGGGAAAGCCT
Organism: Gastrophryne carolinensis; assembly: GCA_027917425.1. Taxonomy (NCBI): domain Eukaryota; kingdom Metazoa; phylum Chordata; class Amphibia; order Anura; family Microhylidae; genus Gastrophryne; species Gastrophryne carolinensis. The sequence goes on from CM051239.1 coordinate 330,376,947, forward strand.
TAATAATCTCTGCACCATGTCCATGACCGGGCACCTGTAATCCAAACATGAGCTGCAGTGACAGAAACATCTAAAAAAACATGCAAACGCCTGAGGCTCCCTTTGCTGCTTTGGTCCCCTCCTCAACGACAAAGCCACCTGTCTCATCCAAAGGGTGGATGTGAGACCACCACCACCACCACCACCAGCAGTAGCAGCACCAACATCCCAGGGAAGCGTTTAGATTTCAATTCCTTAAACTTTGAAAAGAAAAAGGATGTTGGGCCCTATCTCACCCATGAGCCCTGGCCCTGACTGTGAGCATTTTAAAATGGCTGGCCTTTGAAATGCTTCCTTTCGAACTGGTGGAGACGGACAGTTTTAAGGATCTGATGGCGGCGGCTGTCTCACATTATGACATTTTCAGCCACCCCTCCCTATCTCGGCAGGTTGTGAAGAATATAAGTTGTGTGCTGAGCAATGCTATTAGTTACAGTGTCGACATCACAAATGACACATGGACAAGTAAGCATGGCCAGAGACATTACATCTCACAAACTGCCCACTGGGTCAATGTAGTAGCAGCTGGCACTAAGGCGTACAGCCCTTTGGCGCATATCCTTCTACCATCCGGGTTTGCTGGACATCTGTCGGTGCCACCTGTTGCCTCCTCCTCCTACTCTGCTTCCTCCTCTTGCAGTAAGCTCAGCGCCTGCACCACAGATTTGAGCACAGCCATGGTAAAAACAGCATGCGGTTCTAAAAGTCATCTGTGTGAGCGAAACCCCACTCCTCCCAGGAGTTGTGGACTGGCATCCAGGAGCAGAAAGATGGCTTCTGCTGCCACTGCATCTTAAGCCCGGCAAGGTGGTGTGTGACAATGGGTGTAACCTTGTATCAGCCTTGGACCATGCCAGGTTGATGCACATCCCTTGGCTTGTGCATGTGCTCAACTTGGTGGTGCAGAGATTCCTGGCCCATTATCCAGACATGCTGGAGCTTCTGCATAAAGTGCGCGGCGTGTACATGCACTTTTGGTGTTACCATTCTTCTGCTGCTCACCTGCCTGCACTGGTGACCACAGGGTTGCCCACATAGTCACCAGTGCTGATTACTGGGTTGCCACCCTGCTGGATCCCCACTATAATGATAACATCAACTCCTTGATCCAAAATGTTTTAAAACACTACGTGTTCCTGGGTATGAACCGACCCAGTATTGCTCGGAACTCAAAGTGTGACCCCGCCTTGAATGAATTATACTAATACACCTTCATAAAATACAATAAATACATTTATTAGAGTTGCAATATCTCGTTTGAAAATAGGTAACAATTATTGTAGAGGAATATCATTGGTGCTTTTCAAAGCTACCAATTTATTTCCCCATTCACTTTCATGGTATCAAAAAATACAAGTAAGTTGATCCACATTGATAAATAATTTGCACAGTTAACAATTGACATTCTTCTAGGCACGCTGGTTGATCTACATACAATTGTTCGTATGAATTTACATATTGCAGACAATAATACTTTGCATGTTATACAATTCGCCTGTAGTGGCTTGTAATTAGTTAGCGGTGGTTAACGGTGAACTAGTTTCACCCCCAATGGGGGGCTTCTTCTGCACCAAATCGCCCCTTAGGGCATTTAATCAACCCAATCAGATCAAATCGATTATTGTCGAACCCCTCATATCAAGGTGTGCAATCCAAGGATAACGCTGAACACACATAACAACAAAGACAAGAACAAAACAACAAATTAGATGTATCATCCATCCAGATTGTGTAGATACCTGTATAATCTTTACGCCATGGCTCCCAGGTGTACAGATAACTGGGCCATGGCTATGGCATAATAAATATAAGTAACTACCTGGGTGTAAGAAGTCTGGTCGCCCCATATGCTCCCCTGATCAAATTCAAAGGGATAACGACATCCTGTGATTCTACATTTGTTGTTCCCCCGTACTCTGTAGGCATATACAACTCCTTGATACCAGCACTGGAGTGGGATAGAAAGGTGAGGGAGTACAAACACACTCTGGTAGATGCTGAATTCCCAGCTGAATTTAAGGGCTCAGTGGTGGCACGAGGCTGAGGAGGAGGAGCAAGTCACCAGCGCAGCAGGGGCACCAGCACCACCACACAAGGGAGGGTGAGCATGGCCACAATGTGGAACACGTTAATTTTATTGTCCGCCACATCCACCACCATTGGATACAGCCCGTAGTACGAGGAAGCAGACTTTGACATGCATTCGCATGGTGGATGACTATCTGTCAACGAGTCTCCTGGTGCTGAGCGATGGGTTATCCCTGTCCTATCAGCATGTGTGTTCAGCACCTCAGGGGGTCTCATCATCGACAGGAGGATCCGCCTATCCACAGCCAATGTGGACATCCTTACATTCCTTAAGATGAACCAGGCGGGGATCCCACGGGACATGGGTGTGCCAGCACCTGACTGAGTTATTTTAGTGTTGGCTACGGCTTCCTCTGCCTCTTCCACTTACACCGCCAATTCCACCGCCACCTCCTTCTCCTTTCCCTGGACTTCTGACTCCTGTTAAAAAATATCTTTTTGTTTTTAATGTATTTTTAATGTAATTATGTATGTATTTCTTTATTTTTTTGCTTTTTGTTTATTATTTTGAGTACTTTCCATACTCCATTTTGTGTAGGACAATCTCCAATAACATGTCTTTGGAATGCCTGTTTTCTACCTTTTTGGTTTTCCACTCCATGACATGTTTCACTTCAATGATGACCATTTTGTTTATACAGCGCATATGTTAAAAAAAAAAAAGGCTGTTTAAAAGAGCTAATCCTAGTAGGTCCAGTTCTGAGCGGTATGCCTTCAAAGTTCAGATGGGGCAATCAGCCCAGAGGTGTCTAAGTGCACCAATGAACCCACAGATCCATTTGCTTGAATCTCGACCACGTCTCCGTCTCATCCCTTTGTACCGCACAGCTCTCTGACCTCCTGGTGTGACCCTTGGCTTGACGTCTGACTTCGCTTGATTTCTCCTGAGCACCTGAATTGCTTCCAGTACTTACCTCTTTCTGAAGCACCCGAACTATTTCCAGTACTTACCTACTTCTCCCAGTTTGACCTTCGGTTTATCTGTCTTCACTCCCCCGTGAGCCTACAATCTTTGAGCCATCAAGTCCTGGGGGCAACCGTGTCCGGCGAGGGGTATATAGCGTCCTGGCAAATGGGGGCTTGTCTATAGGTGAAGCTGGCTGTGGAGATTGGGGGTTGCAGACTCACAATGAAGACCGGTATTCTCAGAGTCTGACATCTACATATCTATTTTGTAAGATATTGCTGCCCACCATTGGACTACTTTTGTGTTAGGAATAAAACTGTAAAGGCTTTCTGACTCCTGGAACATTGTCAGGAATTCAGTGCTTTGCACACCTTTGGACATGTGCAGGGTTTCGGCACGGTGCATACAAGCCCGCATGTGCGTTCGCACCACTGCTCGGAATGCAAGCTCCAATGAGTTATGTTGGTGGGTGCACCGAAAGTGACACTCACAGGAAGCGACACGGGAAATCATCCTCTCTCCCTCATCAACAGCACTAGTTAAAGGGCAGACAGGCAACCATACAGTGCTGTCTTATCAGCTTACCTGGACCTTGTTACCTTGGATCCCTGTGTACCTGTATTGGACTGACTGCCTGGACTTCGACCCTTTGGCTTGTTTATGGACTTGAGGAACAGCTCTTTGGATTGACCCCAGCTTCACTTTTTATATTAGTTTGATCACTCGGATTTTGACCTCGGCTAGTTTACGGACTTGACTCCTGCCTGGATTTGGCTACCTGCCCTGATTGCTTATTGTTTTTGAACCTTTGCTGCTGGCCCTGACCTCTGTATTGTTTAATCCCTTAAGAACCACAGCCGCCAGCTCTGACCCTCTGCTTATACTATTGGTTTTGAAATTTGAACTTGTCCTAACATCTGGAGCTCCACACAAGGCTCTTCTTTGCAATGCTTTTATCTGTGCAACCTCAAGCCATTTACTTAAATAGAATTAATATGGATATGATACAGAAAAAAATACATTTTGCCTTCCTATAATTAGAGACAGCAGAGGATTACTCATAAGGTATAACCAGGAAGCGCAGTAGAGGATAATGGCAGGAGGGGCAGAATCTGCTTTGTCCTCTGAGCTAAGAGTGCTCACCAAGGTGGGTGATGGGGCAGTATATGGTTACTCACATGCATGTGACACCAAGGTTGTACATATTCATTCTTCTTTTAATTACAGAGTATATATGTTGCAGGTAACCATGGTTTTGTCATTGGGTAAGGTAAGGACAGTGGAATCCTTGTGCACAGATGCAAATGGCCGGTCTGGTTGGGGTGGCATAAGCTTCTCCTCTTCAGTTTAATTCTTCCCACTTGCTGACTTTCTTAGTGACAGGGAGATCACCTTTTGCCAGCTTAAGTTGGAAGTTATCATCAGTTAACCAACTTCTTGCCTCCCAGCAGACATACTACTACAGGAGAAAGGTCAATAAGTAAGGAACTGTAAAATAGAACCAATCATATCTGCATGTGTGTTAATTTTAATTCATAGCAGTGTAAGAGAACAACTTTTAGCTTTGTATTAAAAAACATGTACAGAACAACAGCATGACATTTCTTGCATCCCCTTGTACTCACTATTTCAATAAAATGTTAGAATTCAAGAGTACATTCAAACCTTGCCATCACTTCCACTTATTTTGAAAAGTATGATTCCCTCCGGCAGATGAGTATTTATGTGAAAATAGTTTTTACATGCGCCTCTGAACACAGATCTACGAGGAATTTAAATTGTAAAATATTTTCCTATTTGCTGTAAAACCCCTTGAATAATTCTTTTCTGCTGCAAACTGACACACTGTCATTTATTTAATTTTACAAATATATTACAAATTTGATAAGCCTCTTTTTCTGTTTGCTGCAACCTAGATTTTGTTTTCAGTCAAAGACTGATAAACAGCAGTTATATTTATTACATCGACTTTACTCTTGTTTTTATTAAAAATATACTGATGCTGGAGTGGTCCCAGCAATACTGGTTGAGAATTTTGTGTATGTAGGATAGCATAATAGAGTGAATGGGTTGCTCAATGTAATTGAAAACTGGCCGGTGAGTATTACTTTTATAGCTAATGTTTAAAAATATTGATACTTACTAAATACATTTTAAATGACATATTTCAAGAGTAACTTATTAATATTTAAATAAAATGAACAAAACAGGCTGTATCAGGTCCAGGCAAATTATATTGCTGGGCACTTTTGGCAATTTCCTAGTTCAGGAATAGGGACATAAACTAAGAACTAGGGCAAAGACCAGGACTGAGCAGTTAAGGACAGGAGTCAGATACTGGGAACACCTACACAAAAGCCGAACAACCCATCTACAGCACCAAAGAGGCAAGCCCATGAGCACCGAGGGCATGTAAGGTCTGGTACACAATGGAGTCCAACCCACCAATCAATCCACATCTTCAGAAGAGCTTCCAATGTTGAAGGGTACACTAGGCCACAGGCAGCCATCTGGTGGTTACAGACTTGAGAAATGAAAAACAAAGGGCAGGCAGTACATAGCAAAGCTAACAAACTTACATTAACAGGCATCAGTCAACAGGGGCTAGTGGAAGGTCTAAGCTCAGCACAGATAACAGAGGGCAAGCATAGGCCTCGCTACAGATTGAGAAAGGCCTGGGCTCCAGTACAGACTACGAAGGGCGTGGGCCCCAGTACACAGAGCAAGGAACATGGGTTACATGGGGCTGAAGAGCACATGATCTTAGACAAAGAGATGCAATGATCCAACCCAGAGGCGGGGCTACATACTTAAATATATAAGAAAGACAGTAGAGGAAACAAATACCTGTGAGAGGGCACAAAACAGGGGGCCTAGGGGAAAGCCACATAAACACATCAGCTAAAGGACAACTACCACCTGGTTCCTGAATGGACTGTGGAGGGCAGTAGTCCTGTCCATTACTTTGGCAGATGATGGGTTTAAGAATTTCCACTATTGTCAAAGCTAGGCTGTGTGCCCCAAAAATATGGGTTTTTGGGGTGTAGGTCCCAGTAAAGACAATGGAGGGTCTGGGACCCAGTACAGACAATAGGTGGCCTGGGTCTCAGTACAGACAATGGTGGCCTGTGCCCCAGTGCAGACTATAAAGGGCATGCACCCCAGTTCAGTCCACGGAAGGACCTGGGCCCTAGTATTCTTTAGTTGATGGTCCACTTTAGGGTAAATAGTTTTCGTTTATTTCAAATATTAAAAGCAGCTTCCATTCATTGCATAAAATAACACTTTACATAGTACATACTGGCCTATACAGCCCTTGCTCATACAAGTGATAAATAGAAAATGCATACCTTATATACCGGCTAAGCCCGCAGTTCTGGTACGCCATTCATGTTTGTCTCTCCCGCCCTCGTCAGCTTCTGTTGCCTCTACTCTTCTAGATTACTCTATCAAATCATTATTCCATACATTTTGTAGATTGCTGTGGTGGAAGTGCCTTCCCAGATGGTGAAGCGCAAGCTCCAACCAGCACCCGGAACTCCAGGGATCTGTTTAATAGGGAAAGAGACAACGTTGAGGCACTAGCTTTATATATATTATATATTATAAATATGAAAATCAAAAAATGAACTTAAATATCGTATACAATATATACTGCGCTAATTATTCTGCATTTAAGACGTATTCGCAATATATAACTATCTATTATCTGCTGATTAAACATTCTACCCAATATATAATAGATAAATTAAAAAAAAAAAAAAAAAATATATATATATATATATATATATATATATAATCAATAATAGTTAAATAATTTTATTTCCATTAGTAAAAACAAAATTAATTAAAATAATAATTTATATTTACATACAATATAATGAGTTGATAAATGTATTGTTTAGCAATAAGAGTCATGCCACTGCATAAGTGCCTATTGTTAGGTGCAGACATGGGCTATTATCATACTAATAATCATATTATGTGTGTCTAAGCATCTGTGAATAGAGTAGCGTCAAGCATCATATTTAGACCCCTGGGGCATTCTTGTGGCTAGCCAAAATATCCACCTGGTTTCGGACGATAACAATTTTTTCTTCAGATGACAAAATAACTATTCAATTTCTTTGTCTACCTTGGGGCTGATTTAAAAACCGGGTGTAAATTTTCACCTGGTGTTGAATCAGCCTCAAAGTAGACAAAGAAAGTAAATGGCTGTTTTCACTCCTGAAAAAGGAGTGAGCTTTCTCACTTGGCTCTGAATAAACCCCTACATTCTTGCATAGGTTGGGGCGGGTGGAGCATCCTACGTATTGTAAACAATACAATACGTATAAACAATAAAACAATAAATGATACCTTTCGTATCACAATTTATACATTTTTTGATTTTATACTTTTTGTTAGTGGCCACGGATTTAAATTCTTGTCCTGCATATAGTACATCGTGATTTGTAGCACATATAGCATCCTTTGCTTGACAGGCAAATCTTTATCAGATGATAAAAACAACAACATGCTGGGTGAGAGGATCGTCAATAGAGTCTTAGGTTTACAAGCTATTGTTTTAACCCCTTCGTCTATAACCTTAGTTAGTTTTGTGCCACACCGTAATATGGACACGTTTTCTTAATTATATAAGTAATGCTGTTATACTTTAAGGCAGAGGTGTCAAGCTCATTTTCACCAAGGGCCACATTAGCCTTCTGGTCGCCTTGAAAGGGCCACTTGATAACAAACTCGAAACAAAATACAATCACGACTACTAAAATGTAAGTTTACAGACACAGAATAATTTGGCCCAGGACAGATGTAGACAGGGACTGAAATATTTGGCCCAAGACAGGCACAAAACTGTTTGCACTGGACAGATGCAGGTACTGAATTATTTTGCCCAGGACAGAAGCAGGCACTGAATTGTCTTCCCAGGACAGATGCCGGTGCTGAATTATTTTGCCCAGAACAGATGCAGGTGCTGAATTCTTTTGCCAGGACAGATGCATATGCTGAATAATTGTCCCCAGGACAGATGTAGACAGGGACTGAAATACTTGGCCCAAGACAGACACAAAACTGTTTGCCCAGCACAGAGGCATGTGCCAGAGTACAGACACGGGGGGCTTGGGCCCCAGAACATACTATGCATGGTGTAGCCACAGTACAGACAATAGAGGGCCTACGCCCTTGTATACAGAGCAAGGAAAGAAGGTCAAAGAGGGTTGGGGAGCACTAGTACACTTAGGCCCTTATTTAAGAAGGGATATCATCAGGTAGCGCCTGGTTAATGAGAGGTAGCGACAGATAGCGACTGGTCAACGCCGGACACGGCACGCAATTACACATTTATCAAGCAGAATCTGTTTAGCGACTGGAATAGCAACATGTAGCGGATGATTCATTGATTTCACAGCCTCAGCGAACAGCGCCATTGTTCTGCCTTGCACAGCGCCAGGTATTACCTCTTGCTACCAGTGGCTCTCCCATACATTTCTATGGCAGACACAATGTTTGTTTTTTTGGGGTGTCTTTTTTTTTTTTTTTTTTTTTTACATATAATGTATTAAGCATTATTTCTGAATTGTCTTGAATGTTTCCAATGTTTTTTTTATTTTTTCTGAAAATGAATTTAGCAATGTGTCACTTGGATGTAAAAATCACAGGCCTCTCCCAATGTCATTTCAGTTATTGTTAGCGTTTTTGAAGGTGTCAAACCACCCAAATAATCAATCTTTTTAAAGCATTACAGGCGCTCTATGCCGCAGTCAGCTAAAAACAGTGCCCACGCTATATCCTTGAACATTCTTTATTGAATCAGTGGTGTTGCGGCGAGGGCCAGTCGCTATGCCGAGTCGCTATGTGTCGCAGGCGGCGGCGCTGTGCTAATCATACGTGTGTTTTTTTTTTTTTTTTGGTTGAATGTTCTTTTAACGCCCACAGTCGCTGTTGTTGAATACACTAGCATGACTGCTAAGTTTTTTTTTTTTGTTTTGCGTATGCTAGCGATTTGGAAAGCGTATGTTAGCGTATTTTAGCGATGAGTGTCCTTTTTTTTTTTGCCTTTCACTTTCGTTTTGGAACTTCAGGCTTCCACCTCTGAGGATTCACCATGCGGCCTAGACGCCCTGCCACACGCCTCCCCAGTTACACCCCTGATTCTTCACCCCCAACCCCTCCCCACCCTCCCCTCCCTGTCTCCCCTGGCCCCTCAACATCCCCTGTTCCCCCCACAACCAGCAAACTGCGCCCCAAAAGGGTGGATCCGGGTGTTAACTGGCCAGGTGGTTAAAGTGAGTATATGGTCCATTTATGTTGTGCAAGAATATAGCATGTTATATATGTTTATGACTGTATATATATATATATATATATATATATATATATATATATATATATTTGTATTGATGTTTTTTTTTTAAATGTGTTTTTTGATAGGATTTTTGTCTAGCGGAATATGACTATGCCCGTGGTGCAAAGAGGCGCATAGCGTTGGAGGTGAAGGCCACTGTGTCCCAGCGCTTCAAGACCAATCTCAGTGTCCGATCAAGTATACAGAAGTGGTCGGATTTCAAGCCCCGGGACCCAGAGGGCGTTTATAGGCTCTATGATGGCTATGCTTCAGGTAAGTGTCACCTCACCACATGTAAATCCATACAATAATGTTGTATTGTAATGTAGTACATTTTTGGGTTTATTTTTAAAGGTGTCCTTATTTTTTTACCTTCTACACAGATAAGCGTCCTCCCCTGGGCAAACGTGGGAAGGGTTTCCTCCCCCGCAGAAGAGTGGTGGGGTCGGATGAATCTGCGGGGGAGGGGCCCTCTCACCAGTCCTATCTTGAGGACCCAGGGGAGGAAGGGGATGACGCCCCAGAGGAGCGTGCTGCTGGGGGGAGGGCAGTCTGGAACCTCAGCTCCTCACAATCGGACTCAGTTGAGTCTCAAAACCCTGTGGGCCACTCTCAAGTGGGGAATCCAAGTGGGGAGGTGGAGTTGGACTCACCCACACTCCCTCAAGGATCTGGGAGTGAGAGGAGGGTGGCCCATGTGTTTTGGGATCTTCTGGGCCGATTGTGAGGAGTCGAGGCTCCATGCCTCCTCCTCAGAGTTCTCCCTGGGATACCAGCGGCAGTTCATCCCCTGGTGAGTGCATTTCTAATTGTTGTTTGATGCTGCCTAGCCATTTTTTTTATTTATTTAATGCAAACACATGTTGCACACTCTACTATGAATATGATCAGCTCAACTTAAATTACTGCATTAGCATTGCACTGTAAATGTTTGTGGCACATTATATTGATGTTACACACCTAAATTATTCACCTGACCTCACGGACCTGTAAATATGCTAATGTATAGCAAACATGTGTGTAAACATGGTAGCATGATTTACCAGACTCCCTAAACAGGTGGATGTATAATCTTAATTTGTAAGCGCAAACCTTATGATGTTTCCACGCAGACGGACCCTGTGACCATACTCCCCACCTAAGCTCCAGGGACACCCAGCAGCATGGGCCCGAGCCACAGCTGCGATGGTGAGTACACTAACTTCATATCCAAACATACTTTGGCCACCTATATGTCACCCTAAAAGCTAGAATAATTGGCAATGTCCCTATGTGGTTAATTATCAAACATTTAGCTGACATTTGCGTGACCCACAATCATAAATGCATGTCTGCATGCTAGATTGTTGCATCCCCTTTGTTTCCTTTCAAACCCATAACACATTTTGTTTAAAAAGTTTTGGTGTCCAAATTAAATTTTTTTAAAAATAAGGTTGAGAACTAGAATAGGAATAGCCGAAGGGTTAGAATCTTTAGTACTTTGGACATGATGTTTGGACCAAAATAACCCAATCAATGCCCACAATTTTACTTCACCCTTCATTTAGTACAAACGGTTACTTCAATATGTAGGGTATTGCTGATAAATGCACATGTAAGGCACTAGTACTCATATAATGGACCCACATAAGGGCCCAGTTTGCACAAATGTTAATGTAGTTGGTCACATTATGAGACCAAACTAGATAATGTGAAATCATCTGTGTACGTTTGTCTCACGTTCTATTGACTAATCCATTTTTTGGTCTCCATACAGCTTGCGTTAATGAGCATCGCAGACTGCGGCAGTACGTCCGTAGGATGCGACTTATGCTGCTGGGAAAGAAGAAACAGCGGTAGGGTGGGGGGTATGGTTTTATCCGCTGTGCGGAGTAATTTTGGCCATGTTGGCCCCTTTTATAAAAAATAAATGTTTTTTATGTTTCTACTTTCAGTGTGTCGTGCCTTTTAAACCATATGTTAAGTGTATAGTAACCCTTTTTTTTGTGTTTCTTAAACACATTGTTCTGCATTTCATTTTGAAAACATAGTAATGTATGGCAAACAATGACTGTAGTAATTTTCAGTCAACATTAACATATCTAGATATAGAGAGGTATCCCTGACTGTGTTTGTAGGTATGTATTTTGGTAACCCACACAAATTCTAGCGTTTACAAATACATTTATTTAAGTCAATCAAGTCAATACAAATTCAAGCCTTTCAAATGGCTAACAACTGGACCAATTAGTCCCTGGGTGGGCGGGGAGGTTGCGACTCATGGCTAGGGGCGGTGTTGGGGGACAACAGTGCAGTAAAAAAAATAGACTGCTGCTGTATTAGCTGCTGTAACAAAAACCATGTTTTGTCCTGGCGCTGTAAAGATTGCTGGATGCCATGCATCATTTCTTGCATGGCATGCAGCACTCCAGGCTGCTGTTGAGTCCGCACTTCATTAAGTTGTTGGCGCAGTTCATTCATTTGTTGTTGGTCCAGCAGCGACTGATTTTCCAACGCCGCAATGCGCTCCGGAGTTTCATCACGCGGCTGTTGGCGACTGTAGGCCTCCAGCATCCGGGACCCTAGCTCATTAAGCTCAGCACTTGTTGGTGCACTTTGCCCAGTTGTTGGTTGAGCAGCCTAAAACAAAAAACACAATATTGTAGTCAAGCTTGAATAATGCAGGTAAGAAAAAAAAAAAAAAAGTATGGCTCCATTAGAATTTACCGTTGCTCCAGCCTCTGCAGCCTGCGCACATGGCACTTGTGCGGAGGGCACATCCTGTGTTTCAGGGAAGGAGTCCTGCTAACAACAAAGTATGTTGTATGTTACATGGTGGGACCTGATTGACCCCCAAACAGGTAATCGTGGTTAATCTCTAAAACATTCATCCATGGTACCTGAGTGTGCTCCTCCACAAATAGTTCCGGTTTCTGGCTGCCAGAAAGGGGCAAATCATCATCTGAGAGATGTGGCAAGCTCGCATATGCTAAACAGGAAAGTCATGTTAGTGTGTAATTTGGTATTGTGTGACTAGTTCTTAACAACATTATCAAGCCCATACCTCTCCCAAGTGACTGATTGTGCAAGACACAAAAGCTTTTAGTTTCTAACATATTCTGAAGATGTATGGAAGAGCAAGATGAGGTAATCAGTTTGCCAAACTAGAACATACACACATAGATCAAGTTACACATACCCGCCACCTCAAAGATGTCCAGACCTAGAGCCTCAGTCGAGCTTTGCCCTAAAATAACATGTTTCAAAACAAATGTCAAGACACAAACAACATTTCATTGAAAACAACATCCTTACTAGAGCCCCACAAAAATCAGTCTTACCCTCATCCCTAGCAGCCGCACGGTGAAGGACCCTTTCTGGACACGCACTTCCTGTATTTGGGTCTAAAGCAAGCCACAATGGATATCAATATTAACAACCATAGTATTGTTAATGTTTGCATTTCAGAAAGAATGACTTATTTAAGCTCAATAACTTAGCATGGACAACATTACAACATTATCATGTAGGATCCGGTTGATGCCCAATCCCCTTTAAATATCCAGCTTGGAGTGAGAATTAACATGATTTTGAATTTTCAACTAACAAAATATACACATTGGAACTCAAACAACAGAAAGGATACAATGTGCTTTGCAATACACACCAACAGGGTCCTGTTGACCTGCAACACAGGAAGTGTGGTCCAAAGATGAAGCAGGGACTTGGCCTACAATGAAATAACATGATTGAAAGCCATGCACACTTATATGACAATGGTAAAATCAAGGTTGACACATGCACTTACTGGCATCCAAAGAGTAGGTAGCCTCATGAGGAGATGCTGGTGCAATTCTGAGGGCAACTATGATAAAGCAAAGTAATGAATTATGCATTGTTAATGTGTGAAAAACAAGCAAAAAAGTTAAGAAAACAACCAAAAAAAACAAACCTTCAATATCAGACTGTGTTAAGCTTAAGGGTGGGGGAAGGGCAGGATTCCGGGTGACCTCATCAGGCGAATCATGTGAGTCATCATGTGCCACTATGCATAAAGCAAGAGACAGGAAGTTAAAATATTACAGAGGTTTAATCTACTACTTAACATGTCCTACTGTTAGTATTGCAAAGAATTGGTTAACAAATAAGAAGATACATTAAACCAACTATAATTTGCAATGTTAAAACAATGTACCTTCACCCCAACCTGTGGTGTCATCTAGGGATGAGCGAATCGATCCGGACGAACCCGGATTCGTTCCGAATTTCATGGAAAATTCGATTCTGAACGAATCCGAATTTCCCCGCGATTCGAACGATCTAAGTTTTCCTTTAAACTCCATTCATTTCAATGACAGGCATTCTAAGATGGTGGACGCACATGTGCAGACATGTACCCTGGGGCAAGGTATGATGGGACAGTCACATGCAGCCTATTAGCAGCCAGGAAGCCCGGTGACGTCACCGTGCTATATATAGCAGTGGCCATCTTGCTTGTACGCATTTCAGACTTGCATTCGTGAGACAGCGGTGGTTGGTGCAGACAGGGACAGACAGTTAGCGATAGGTAGGGAGAGTTACAGATAGGTAGGGAGATTTAAAGATAGGTAGGGAGATTTAGAGAGGCAGACAGAGCCAGGGAAAGATAGTGGAAAACCGGAACAATCCAGGGACAGCATTAAAGTGACAGTGACAGGGTGATTTGCCTGATCAGTTTTCAATTCAATTTGATTTTTTTGTGCTGTAAACCGTAATCTGCCTTGCCACTGTGCATGCCATCTATGCAGTGCCTTATGTAACCCTATCTGTTACACACAAGCATTTAAATAACTGGATTAGTGTTAATATTTTTGGGTCTGCTTTAAATACACCAGGCCACTGTGCTTGCCATCTATGCAGTGCCTTATGAAACCCTATCTGTTACACACAAGCATTTAAATAACTGGATTAGTGTTAATATTTTTGGGTCTGCTTTAAATGCACCAGGCCACAGTGCATGCCATCTATGCAGTGCCTTATGTAACCCTATCTGTTACACACAAGCATTTAAATAACTGGATTAGTGTTAATATTTTTGGGTCTGCTTTAAATACACCAGGCCACTGTGCATGCCATCTATGCAATGCCTTATGTAACCCTATCTGTTACACACAAGCATTTAAATAACTGGATTAGTGTTAATATTTTCGGGTCTGCTTTAAATACACCAGGCCACTGTGCTTGCCATCTATGTAGTGCCTTATGTAACCCTATCTGTTACACACAAGCATTTAAATAACTGGATTAGTGTTAATATTTTTGGGTCTTCTTTAAACACACCAGGCCACTGTGCTTGCCATCTATGCAGTGCCTTATGTAACCCTATCTGTTAAACACAAGCATTTAAATAACTGGATTAGTGTTAATATTTTTGGGTCTGCTTTAAATACACCAGGCCACTGTGCTTGCCATCTATGCAGTGCCTTATGTAACCCTATCTGTTACATACAAGCATTTAAATAACTGGATTAGTGTTAATATTTTTGGGTCTGCTTTAAACACACCAGGCCACTGTGCATGCTATCTATGCAGTGCCTTATGTAACCCTATCTGTTACACACAAGCATTTAAATAACTGGATTAGTGTTAATATTTTTGGGTCTGCTTTAAATACACCAGGCCACTGTGCTTGCCATCTATGCAGTGCCTTATGTAACCCTATCTGTTACACACAAGCATTTAAATAACTGGATTAGTGTTAATGTTTTTGGGTCTGTTTTAAATACACCAGGCCACTGTGCTTGCCATCTATGCATTGCCTTATGTAACCCTATCTGTTACACACAAGCATTTAACTAACTGGATTAGTGTTAATATTTTTGGGTCTGCTTTAAATACACCAGGCCACATGGGCATCCCAAACCTGCACTTAGCAGCCTATCGGTTATACTAAATAAGCGTTGTTCAGACTCAGCTTTATTAAGTTATTGCATTTTGCATTGGTTTTTGTCCTGCTGTCAATACACCAGGCCGCAGGGTATCCCAAACCACCACGTGGCACCCTATCTGTTATACTAAATAAGCCTCTACAGCCTCAGCTTTATTAAGTTATTGCATTTTGAATTGGTTTTTGTCCTGCTGTCAATACACCCGGCTGCAGGGTATCCCAAACCACCACGTGGCACCCTATCTGTTATACTAAATAAGCGTCTACAGCCTCAGCTTTATTAAGTTATTGCATTTTGAATTGATTTTGGTCTGCTTTAAATACACCAGGCTGCAGGGTATCCCAAACCTGCACGTTGCACCCTATCTGTTATACTAAATAAGTGTTGTTCAGCATCAGCTTTATCAAGCTATTACATTTTGAATTGGTTTTGGTCCTGCTGTCAATACACCAGGCCGCAGGGTATCCCAAACCACCACGTTTCACCCTATCTGTTATACTAAATAAGCGTTGTTCAGACTCAGCTTTATTAAGTTATTGCATTTTGCATTGGTTTTTGTCCTGCTGTCAATACACCAGGCCGCAGGGTATCCCAAACCACCACGTGGCACCCTATCTGTTATACTAAATAAGCCTCTACAGCCTCAGCTTTATTAAGTTATTGCATTTTGAATTGATTTTGGTCTGCTTTAAATACACCAGGCTGCAGGGTATCCCAAACCTGCACGTTGCACCCTATCTGTTATACTAAATAAGTGTTGTTCAGCATCAGCTTTATCAAGCTATTGCATTTTGAATTGGTTTTGGTCCTGCTGTCAATACACCAGGCTGCAGGGTATCCCAAACCACCACGTTGCACCCTATCTGTTATACTAAATAAGCGTTGTTCAGCATCAGCTTTATTAAGCTATTGCATCTTGAATTGTTTTTTGTCCTGCTGTCAATACACCAGGCCGCAGGGTATCCCAAACCACCAAGTTGCACCCTATCTGTTATACTAAATAAGCGTTGTTCAGCATCAGCTTTATTAAGCTATTGCATTTTGCATTGGTTTTTTTCTTGCTGTCAATACACCAGGCCACAGGGTATCCCAAACCACCACGTGGCACCCTATCTGTTATACTAAATAAGCGTCTACAGCCTCAGCTTTATTAAGTTATTGCATTTTGAATTGTTTTTTGTCCTGCTGTCAATACACCAGGCCGCAGGGTATCCCAAACCACCACGTTGCACCCTATCTGTTATACTAAATAAGCATCTACAGCCTCAGCTTTGTTAAGTTATTGCATTTTGAATTGGTTTTGGTCTGCTTTAAATACACCAGGCTGCAGGGTATCCCAAACCTTCACATTGCACCCTATCTGTTATACTAAATAAGCGTTGTTCAGCATCAGCTTTATTAAGCTATTGCATTTTGAATTGGTTTTTGTCCTGCTGTCAATACACCATGCCGCAGGGTATCCCAAACCACCACGTGGCACCCTATCTGTTATACTAAATAAGCGTCTACAGCCTCAGCTTTATTAAGTTATTGCATTTTGAATTGGTTTTGGTCTGCTTTAAATACACCAGGCCGCAGGGTATCCCAAACCTGCACGTTGCACCCTATCTGTTATACTAAATAAGTGTTGTTCAGAATCAGCTTTATTAAGCTATTGCATTTTGAATTGGTTTTTGTCCTGCTGTCAATACACCAGGCCGCAGGGTATCCCCAACCACCATGTTGCACCCTATCTGTTATACTAAATAAGCTTGTTCAGCCTCAGTTTTATTAAGCTATTGCATTTTGAATTGGTTTTTGTCCTGCAGTCAAAACACTAGCCCACATGGGCATCCCAAACCGCCACATGTCACCCTATCTGTCATACTAAATAAGCTTCTACAGGCCCTTTTATTTATTTATTTATTTATTTTTTTTATATAGAGCTGTAATAGATTATATAGTGAGGTAAATTCGCCATTTTGCACCATTATATAGAGAAGCCCACTGTGTAAATCTGAGGAGTAATAGTTTATACAGTATTGTGAGGTAAATTCGCTGCTTTGCACTATTATATATATCAACCTAAATCCCTGTGTAAATCTGAGGAGCAATAGTTTATATTGTGAGGTAAAATTGCCATTTTATAGAGCAGGCCCTGTTTGAAAATCTCATTTTGCAATCTATGTTATATTGTGAGCTAAATTCGCCATGTTGCACCATTATTTAGAGTGGCCCTCCTGTGTAAATCAGAGCAGCAATAGTTTATATTGGACAATACATTTGCCCTGTTTTGCACCATTATATGGAGCAGCCCCTGAGTAAATCTGGGGGGCAATAGTTTATATTATGAGGTAAATTCATGGTTTTGCACCATTACATAGAGCAGTCCCTATATAAACCTGAGAAATAGGTTATATTGTGTCAGTTAAATCCGCTCTTGGTTTTGTAGCATTCTATAGAACAGCTCCTGTGTAAACCTGAGGGGCAATAGCTTATACTGTGAGGTAAATTTGCCATTTTGCAGCATTATATAGAGCAGGCCCTGTGTAAATCTGAGGGGCAATAGCTTACACTGTGAGGTAAATTTGCCATTTTGCAGCATAATATAGAGCAGGCCCTGTGTAAATCTGAGGGGCAATAGCTTATATTGTGAGGTAAATTTGCCATTTTGCAGCATAATATAGAGCAGGCCCTGTGTAAATCTGAGGGGCAATAGCTTATACTGTGAGGTAAATTTGCCATTTTGCAGCATAATATAGAGCAGGCCCTGTGTAAATATGAGGGGCAATAGCTTATATAGTGAGGTAAATTTGCCATTTTGCAGCATTATATAGAGCAGCCCCTGTGTAAATCTGAGGGGCATTAGCTTATACTGTGAGGTAAATTTGCCATTTTGCAGCATAATATAGAGCAGGCCATGTGTAAATCTGAGGGGCAATAGCTTATATAGTGAGGTAAATTTGCCATTTTGCAGCATTATATAAAGCAGGCCCTGTGTAAATCTGAGGGGCAATAGCTTATACTGTGAGGTAAATTTGCCATTTTGCAGCATTATATAGAGCAGGCCCTATGTAAATCTGAGGGGCACTAGCTTATACTGTGAGGTAAACTTGCCATTTTGCAGCATTATATAGAGCAGGCCCTGTGTAAATCTGAGGGGCAATAGCTTATACTATGAGGTAAATTTGCCATTTTGCAGCATAATATAAAGCAAATGCTAATCCTGAGTCTCTCATAGGGAATATACAAACAATGAAAGTGTCAACAGTATAGCATAATGCCTGGATAGCTGAGAGGTATGCAGTATCAATGCCAAGTGGCAAATGCAGAGCAAGTAATCATGCACAAAAAAAGCAATATAAAGCAGCAGACAGGCAGGAACACATGAGACAACATTTAAATCATACTCAACGTTTCGGCGGTAACCGCCTTCCTCAGGAGTAGTGGTGCCATGGGGTAATGAAGGTGGCTTTTAATAGAGCAAGGGATAACTATTCAGTGTGCAGGTGGCGCCAAATTGACGGTGCGCATAGCGGCGCCACCTAATGACGTCACCAGCGGCGATTCCCCTGGGTCCCGGCCACCTCCAATACAGGGTGGCAGTTCTGCCTCCCCTGCCTGGGAGTGACGTGCGGGGTCCATAGGGATGCCGCTATTGAGATTATAAAGCAATTTAAATAAGAGAATCAGTTATCTGCAAATTGCGGCTTCACAAAAATGGAGTCCGCCTCGCTGGGCGGAGGCTACGGCAAGATGGCGTGCGGCCGGGTCTCGCTGAGCTCTCATAAGATGGCGTCCATATGTGGATCTCCAGGCTTTAATAAGATGGCGTCGGTGCCCGGGCTCCAAAGAAATGGTGTCCTTATACAAATGTCCAGGCCATGGGAAAATGGTGTCCATAGTGGTACATAAATGTCTCATATGGGCTACAAGGAAATGGCCGCCACAATTGTAATGATAGCTGATGTGCGCTCTTGCGTGCAAATTATACAGAAGAAAATCTAGGACGTTGAAAGAGTGATGAGCACGCTGTTTGGTTGCTGGATGGTTTAACCCATCATGGTATCTACTAAGTAAAAAACACACATTGTGAGATATAAAAAACAGGGAGAAAGAGTGAGCCCCCATTATAATTAAAATTAAAACACCAAATGAATGGCCCCTTAAAGGGGAACCATACCTAAATCTATTGCACAGTACTCCATATAAGATGGCATTAAAGAAATACTAACCCATAATACTAGTAGGTAATCAACTGGGGATCCCGAATAGCGGCTAGCAGGTACCACTAAAGTCTACAAGGTAGAAAATAAAGTATAATTAGTAAAAAACTGAAAAGTCCATATCCTCATTTAGACCAGCATCAGCTCACACGGGAAGAGACACAGGTACTGTCAAAGGGCTTATCTTTTGTCCCATCTACAAAGGGGGATAAATTTGATACAGAAATTAACTTACAGAGGTTTTTTCGCACCTTACGTCTTTCTTTGCAAAGTCTGTCTTTGCATACCATCCAGGTACTGGTACCGATAACAACGAAAACCCATTAGGGGTAGATCTCAGTATGTGTAAGAAAAAAAGTGCTTGGAGTCCGCCTCCAACGTCTTATGCTATTGAAACTTTCATTGGCCTGGTACAACGAGATGTCCATTCTCTAAAGAGATCCAAACACCCTACTAGATCTAACATTACATTAAAAGAACACATGGCGGTCCGATCATTACAAACCAATCCAGACATTATAATCAAGCCGGCAGACAAAGGCGGGGCAATTGTTATAATGAATATGGTGGATTATAAGAATGAAATTTTGGGCCAACTTAGTGACACCAAGGTATATACCCCTCTAGGGGAGGACCCTACGCATGAGACCAAGTCCATTATTGATGATATAGTCAAAATGGCAGCTGATGCCAATATCATTGACGCTAAGCTTGAAAAGTTCCTTATTACTGATTTCCCTCTAATACCACTGTTTTATTGTCTACCCAAGGTACACAAGAGACTCCATAATCCACCAGGCCGCCCTATTGTTGCGGGCACTAATTCAGTGTTTCAGAATCCAGCAATTGTCATTGACCGATTATTACAGCCTATGGTCATTCTAACCCCTTCCTTCCTTCAGGACACTACAGACTTTTTGAATCGCATAACATCCCTGGGCACTCTACCTCCTGACTGTCTTTTGGTGACCATGGACGTTTCGAGTCTATACACCTCAATCCCACATCTGGAAGGGATTGAAACTATCAGAAAAGCACTCTTAAAGTCTCATTGGACCTATTAACGGTTATTCTTAAGAAAAACTACTTTCAGTTTGATGGCAAATTTTATCTACAGGCCCAAGGAACGGCCATGGGGTCAAATATGGCCCTGAGTTACGCCAATCTATTTATGGCAGACTTTGAGGCCAAATTTGTTTACCCCTCTAGGACTTTTGAATAACACGTACTGGTGTGGCTGCGTTACATAGATGATGTGTTTATGATTTGGCAAGGGGACGTGGATGCACTCAACACGTTCCATGAACAATTGAATCAACATCTCCCAACTATATCATTCTCTATGGAGAATAGTTCAAGGAGTATACATTTTCTGGATATACACATTACCCTATGTGAGGGTTCCCTTATTACAGACATCTTTAGGAAACCTACGGATCGAAATACATTCCTGCACGCAGAAAGCTTTCACCCCCCATCACTCATCAAGGCGTTACCATATTGCCAGTTTGTCCGTATCCGTAGGATCACAGCCAATGATGCCCTTTATACAAGGAGATCGAATGAACTCATTCAGAAACTTACACACAGGGGATATGACCCACAAGCTTTGAAAGAAGCTCAGACTAATGCCCGTGACCTAGATAGACAGACTCTTCGTAAGTTCAGACCAAAACAGACCAATACACGGGTGCCATTAGTACTCACCTTCTCCGACCTGTCCAAAAAAGTCCAAAAGATTGTTAGGAGGCATTGGGCGGTCATCACGACTGATGACAAACCCCCTATGGTTGCCTATAGGAGAGCCAAGAATTTGAAACAGACTTTGGTCCAAGCATAATTCACCACGCCCAGCTCAAAGAAAAAACAGAATTGGCTACGTGAAATGGGACCACCCCCAGGCATGTATCCCTGTGGACACTGCATGCAATGTAGTTACACATACAAAACCAATACCTTTACGCATCCCAAAACGGGCTATAGATACCCCATAATAACTTTCGCCAACTGTTCCTCTAAGAATGTAGTATACCTATTGAAATGTCCATGTGGGCTGGGTTATGTAGGTAAAACAAAGAGGGAGGTAAGGCAACGGATCAGTGAACACCGCTCAGATATTAGGAATGGAAGAATTGAGTAATCAGTAGCCAGGCACTTTATGGAGTTGGGGCACCATATTAGCCAACTCTAAACCTCATAAAAGAGGGGGTGATACAGAGCGTAAACTGCTACATCGTGAACTCTACTGGATCTTTCAGCTTCAGACACTTAGCCCTGCTGGTCTAAATGAGGATATGGACTTTTCAGTTTTTTACTAATTATACTTTATTTTCTACCTTGTAGACTTTAGTGGCCCCTGCTAGCCGCTATTCGGGATCCCCTGTGGATTACCTACTAGTATTATGGGTTAGTATTTCTTTAATGCCAACTTATATGGAGTACTGCGCTATAGATTTAGGTATGGTTCCCCTTTAAGGGGCCATTCATTTGGTGTTTTAATTTTAATTATAATGGGGGCTCACTCTTTCTCCCTGTTTTTTATATCTCACAATGTGTGTTTTTTACTTAGTAGATACCATGAGGGGTTAAACCATCAAGCAACCAAACAGCGTGCTCATCACTCTTTCAACGTCCTAGATTTTCTTCTGTATAATGTGCACGCAAGAGCGCACATCAGCTATCATTACTATTGGGGCGGCCATTTCCTTGTAGCCCATATGAGACATTTATGTACCACTATGGACACCATTTACCCATGGCCTGGAGATTTGTATAAGGACGCCATTTCTTTGGAGCCCGGGCACCGACGCCATCTTATTAAAGCCTGGAGATCCACATATGGACGCCATCTTATGAGAGCTCAGCGAGACCCGGCCGCACGCCATCTTGCCGTAGCCTCCGCCCAGCGAGGCGAACTCCATTTTTGTGAAGCCGCGATTTGCAGATAACTGATTCTTTTATTTAAATTGCTTTATAATCTCAATAGCGGCATCCCTATGGACCCCAGGCGCCACTCCCAGGCAGGGGAGGCAGAACTGCCACCCTGTATTGGAGGTGGCCGGGACCCAGGGGAATCGCCGCTGGTGACGTCATTAGGCGGCGCCGCTATGCGCGCCGTCAATTTGGCGCCACCTGCACGCTGGATGGTTATCCCTTGCTCTATTTAAAGCCACCTTCATTACCCCATGGCACCACTACTCCTGAGGAAGGCGGTTACCGCCGAAACGTTGAGTATGATTTAAATGTTGTCTCATGTGTTCCTGCCTGTCTGCTGCTTTATATTGCTTTTTTTGTGCTTGATTACTTGCTCTGCATTTGCCACTTGGCATTGATACTGCATACCTCTCAGCTACCCAGGCATTATGCTATAATGTTGACACTTTCATTGTCTGTATATTCCCTATGAGAGACGCAGGATTAGCATTTGGAACCAACTCAGTTGCGCCATCTGGTAGCCATTTATTGTATATAGATGTATTCATGCTATATTGTCTGTCTTTTTTTGATATTTTGCTGTAATATATATGGTTTCCATGTTATTAAAATCACCTTGTTTTGGCATGCATAGCTTTGATGCTGGGTGTTCATTTTTCCTATTCAAATTTGGTTTCCTATTGTGTTGAGTGTGCACTAGGCAGGCACACTAAGGAAAAATAGAACCCCTCTTCTTTATTCTATTTCTTTAATTGATTCTGGTGTGCTTCAACCATTCCACTAATCTGGTGTTGGCATGGTCATGTCAAGGTCCTGCTCCAGGTCTTCCTGCTGCTCATGAGTAGACTCACTATGCGGGTGTAGAAAGCTACTCATTAGCGAAGACTGAGGCTGCTGCTGATGGAGCTGCTGCTCCTGCCACCCCCCCCCCCCGGCAGCCATGGCAGTGGAAGGTGAGCGCAGAGGTCCCCCCGAGTCAGACCTGCGAGAATATGGACCATGGCGCAGATAGACATCCAACAGTCCAACTGACTACGTAGGATGTCTCTGTAGTAGGTCAGTTTGTCCTCCCTCTCAGTGGGTTTAAAAAATGCCTCCATTTTTTGCTGGAAGCGAGGGTCCAATAAGGTGGAGAGCCAGAAGTCATCCCGCTGACAAATGGAGACAATTCTGTGGTCACTACGCAAGCACGTGAGCATGCATCGTGCCATTTGTGCAACTGACTCGGAGGGACTACCTGTCTCCATCTCCACTGCAAACTGCCACGGTGTGTCTGGGTCCTCTGTCTCGCCTTCCTCACAACCCTCTAGCTCCTCTGGCTGCTCCTGCTCCTCCTCTCCTGTCAGATGACTAGATAAAATGGCCATTTTGTCAAACCTAAACTTCGCTGTGCCCCACCCCCTCCTCCTCCTCCTCCACTTCAGCCCCCACAGGCTTCATATGGCTGTGAAATGTATGCGCCATGTCTCTAGTGCCCTGACCAGCCATGGTTTCCAACATGTGTTGTAGTACATGAAGCAGTGGAATCTCATCGTTCATCTCATAGTCCTGGCGACTGGCTAATAAAGTAGCTTCCTCAAAGGGCCTGAGCAAACGGCAGGTGTCACGTATGAGCTGCCACTGGTTTACATTGAAGTTACACAGGGGAGTCCCCCTATGCGTTTGGATCATCAAGAAATCTGTGATGGCTTTTCTCTGTTCCTATAGTCGATCCTGCATATGGAAGGTGGAATTCCAACGGGTGGAAACATCGCAAATCAGACTATGTTGGGGGATACCGTTCTGACGCTGAAGCTCAAGAAGGGTGTGCTTGACAGTGTAGGAGTGGCTGAAGTGCATGCAAAGTTTCCTTCCCGTTGTTAGGATGTCTTTCAGATGGGGGGAAGACTTCAGAAAACGCTTGACAACTAGATTGAACACGTGTGCCATGGCAGGACGCATGGCTCAGGCTTCCTTGTTGCAGCGCAGACAAGATGTTCTTCCCAGTGTCATTCACCATGGGTCCCATTTGCAGTTTTCGTGGAGTAAGACATGATTTCATGTATTGAGTTCTCATTTTTCGCAGTTCCTCACATGTGTGACTCTGTTGCTCAAGGCAAACCATGTGAAGAACAGCGTGAAACCACCATGTCCTGCACACATGGTAGGCTGGAAGGGCACTGGGGAAAAAAATAAAATTTAAAAAAGAGAAAAAATAAATATTTAGAAAAAAAAGTAAAGAAAAAATTCAAAAATGAAAAAAAAAATTTGTACAAAAATTCACAAAATATTAAAAGGCAATGGAAAAAAAAATATTTTAAAAATGTTAAAAAAAAAAAAAAAAAAAAAAAAATATATATATATATATATATATATATATATATATTTCTAAAAAATACAAAATATAAAAAAAATACAAAATATAAAAAAAAAGATACAAAATTGACCAAAAAAAAATGTTGATACATTTTATATGTTACTGTTATTATGTTATATGTTATTGTTGCTATGTTATATGTTATTATATGTTATTATTATAAATATGTTCAAATAAGATAAATGTTAACTATTAATAATATGTAATTGACAATTTGCCACTTTTCTCTGTAACACCATTGCTAAGTGCAAGTGCACAGGCACAAAGGCCTAGGAGCATGGAGGCCACAGTGGAGGGACCTGTCCAAGTTGCTTTTGTGGTTGTGCAGGAACCACAATCACCCAGTGGTCCTAAAAGGATATTTATTGTCCCTGACCATAGTTACAGCTCCAGACGTAGGCACTGCTGTGCACTTTGGTACACACTGACAGGCTAAAGGACTGCCCCACCTTCTGTTCAACAAAATTGTACAGGGCGGGTACTGCCTTCTTCGCAAAGAAATGACACCATGGGACTCTCCACCTCGGCTCAGCACAAGCCATCAGTTCTCTGAAAGGTCCACCAACTCAAAAGGGAGGGACTGCAGCACCAGCAACTTATACAGGAGCACATTTAGCTTCTGCACGTTGGATGAGTGGGCACATATTTTTGTCTCTTGGACATGGCTTGGCAATGGATTGCTGGCGGAATGACTGACTCGGATTAAGAGGAGGAGGAGCATCTGGAGCGACAGAGGATGGGTATGACACACAGGAGGTGGTGGAGCCTTGGCTGGCTGGAACAGAGAGCGGTGTGGCACTGGGTAATGCAGCAGGCTGAACCACCACTTTGGAGCCAACTCTCCCAATCCGCTTTATGGTGACGCTGCAAATGTTGACGCCGGGCTGTGGGTCCAACATTGGGACCCTGGCCACACTTCACCTTCTGCCTACACATCTTTCATATAGCCATGTTAACCTCCTGCGGATGATTGATGAAAAAACGGCAACATGGGCTTGTAGCTGATTTCTCCTACCAACAGTCCGCACTAATTCACTGATGCTGCTGCCACCGCCACCGCCAGCTCCAGGGACCCTCTTCCACTACTTCCTGGGAAGATAGCCTGCCGCGCGAGTGGTCTACCCCGAGCACATTTGCCTCCATACTTTCCCCTTCTGCCACCATGCTGGCCGCTAAATCTGTCACTCTCCATCACCCCAAGCCTTTAAAAGTGCCCTCAAAACTCACTGATGTCCTCCTCAGGTTCCTCAACAGTGTCTGCTTAAGGAGCCAAAACGCTTGCAACACCTCCTCCCACGACACTCTCCTTATCACTACTTGCCCGCCTAGTGGAAGAAGCGGCAAGTGTCTCCTCCACTTCTTGGCTGGGCAGTAGCTGCTGATTTTTCTGATTATCAGATCGTCCTCACTATATAGTGGAGCTGAACCCAAAGCATAACATACAACAGACAGTTGACTGGGGGTGTCAAATGTCACTTGTGATGCAGTGGATGATCGTGTTAACCAATGGAAGACGGCAGATGGGTTGCTGTTCAAGACACGACCGCTAGCTGATCCCGGGAGATCAGGCCTCTCACTGAGACTCCTGCTGCCACTCACCCCTATTCTGCAGAGACCTCTGCTTAATGAAATGAGGCCTTATATGTTACTATGTTACTAATATGTTACTAATCTGTCACTGTTTTTTTTTTTTTTTGAGAGGCTGGCCTGCGTGGAAATGAATTGGGCATGGATCAGCCAAGATTTCCACCCACCAATGCCTGATGCATTAGAGTAGATTGATGATGGGGCCAGACCAACACTAAAGAAATATGGATTGTGCAAAACAGATTTAAGGCGCTGCTCTCCAGTTACAGACATTCCTCCGCATCAGACCACAAGTAATTATTGAGAAAATGCTTTACGTTACTCTTACTTTTTATTAATATTCTTCGGATAAGATATATTTGCCAAAAATCTGTATATGTTCTCTTCATGCTGCTGCCAACTCCAGGTTGTGTCTTTCTGGCAATTTTGGGCTCCTGCTGCTGCTGCTTGCAACTCCAGGGTGTCATTCATCCAATTTTTGGGCTCCTGCTGCCGACTCCAGTGTCTCTTTCAAGCTATGTTTGGGCGCCTGCTGCTGCTGCTTGAAACTCCAGGGTGTGATTCTTCCAATTTTTGGCCTCCTGAAGCCAACTCCAGTGTCTCTTTCAAGCAATGTTTGGGCTCCTGCTGCTGCTGCTTGCAACTCCAGGGTGCGATTCATCCAATTTTTGGGCCCCTGCTGCCAACTCCAGTGTCTCTTTCAAGCTATGTTTGGGCTCCTGCTGCTGCTGCTTGCAACTTCAGGGTGTGATTCATCCAATTTTTGGGCTCCTGCAGCCCACTCCAGTGTTTCTTTCAAGTTATGCTTGGGCTCCTGCTGCTGCTGCTTGCAACTCCAGGGTGTGATTCTTCCAATTTCTGGCCTCCTGAAGCCAACTCCAGTGTCTCTTCAAAGCAATGCTTGGGCTCCTGCTGCTGCTGCTTGCAACTCCAGGGTGTGATTCATCCAATTTTTGGGCTCCTGCAGCCAACTCCAGTGTCTCTTTAAAGCTATGTTTGGGCTCCTGCTGCTGCTGCTGCTTGCAACTCCAGGGTGTGATTCATCCAATTTTTGGGCTCCTGCAGCCAACTCCAGTGTCTCTTTCATGCAATGTTTGGGCTCCTGCTGCTGCTTGCAACTCCAGGGTGTGATTCATCCAATTTTTGGGCTCCTGCTGCCAACTCCAGTGTCTCTTTCAAGCAATGTTTGGGCTCCTGCTGCTGCTGCTGCTTGCAACTCCAGGGTGTGATTCATCCAATTTTTGGGCTCCTGCTGCTAATTCCAGTGTCTCTTTCAAGCTATGTTTGGGCTCCTGCTGCTTGCAACTCCAGAATGTGCTTCATCCAATTTTTGGCCTCCTGAAGCCAACTCCAGTGTCTCTTTAAAGCAATGTTTGGGCTCCTGCTGCTTGCAACTCCAGGGTGGGATTCATCCGATTTTTGGGCTCCTGCAGCCAACTCCAGTGTCTCTTTCAAGCTATGTTTGGGCTCCTGCTGCTGCTGCTGCTGCTTGCAACTCCAGGGTGTGATTCATCCTATTTTTGGGCTCCTGCTGCCAACTCCAGTGTCTCTTTCAAGCTATGTTTGAGCTCATGCTGCTGCTTGCAACTCCAGGGTGTGATTCATCCAATTTTTGGGCTCCTGCTGCCAACTCCAGTGTCTCTTTCAAGCTATGTTTGGGCTCCTGCTGCTGCTGCTTGCAACTCCTGGGTGTGAGTCATCCAATTTTTGGGCTCCTGCTGCAAACTCCAGTGACTCTTTCAAGCTATGTTTGGGCTCCTGCTGCTGCTGCTGCTTGCAACTCCAGGGTGTGATTCATCCAGTTTTTGGGCTCCTGCTGCCAACTCCAGGGTCTCTTTTAAGCTATGTTTGGGCTCCCGCTGCTGCTTGCAACTCCAGGATGTGATTCATCCAATTTTTGGGCTCCTGAAGCCAACTCCAGTGTCTCTTTCAAGTCATGCTTGGGCTCCTGCTGCTGGTTGCAACTCCAGGGTGTGATTCATCCAATTTTTGGGCTCCTGCAGCCAACTCCAGTGTCTCTTTAAAGCAATATTTGGGCTCCTGCTGCTGCTTGCAACTCCAGGGTGTGATTCATTCAATTTTTGGGCTCCTGCTGCCAACTCCAGTGTCTCTTTCAAGCTATGTTTGTGCTCCTGCTGCTGCTTGCAACTCCAGGGTGTGATTCATCCAATTTTTGGGCTCCTGCAGCCAACTCCAGTGTCTCTTTAATGCAATATTTGGGCTCCTGCTGTTGCTTGCAACTCCAGGGTGTGATTCATCCAATTTTTGGGCTCCTGCAGCCAACTCCAGGTACTCTTTCAAGCTATGTTTGGGCTCCTGCTGCTGCTCCTGCTTCCAACTCCAGTGTCTCTTTCAAGCTATGTTTGGGCTCCTGTTGCTTGCAACTCCAGGGTGTGAGTCATTCAATTTTTGGTCTCCTGCAGCCAAATCCAGTGTCTCTTTCAAGCTATGTTTGGGCTCCTGCTGCTGCTGCTTGCAACTCCAGGATGTGATTCATCCAATTTTTGGCCTCCTGAAGCCGACTCCAGGGTCTCTTTAAAGCAATGTTTGGGCTCCTGCTGCTGCTTGCAACTCCAGGGTGTGATTCATCCAATTTTTGGGCTCCTGCAGCCAACTCCAGGTACTCTTTCAAGCTATGTTTGGGCTCCTGCTGCTGCTGCTGCTTGCAACTCCAGGGTGTCATTCATCCAATTTTTGGGCTCCTGCTGCCAACTTCAGTGTCTCTTTCAAGCTATGTTTGGGCTCCTGCTGCTGCTGCTGCTTGCAACTCCAGGGTGTGATTCATCCAATTTTTGGGCTCCTGCTGCCAACTCCATTGTCTCTTTCAAGCTATGTTTGGGCTCCTGCTGCTGCTTGCAACTCCAGGGTGTGATTCATCCAATTTTTGGCCTCCTGAAGCCAACTCCAGTGTCTCTTTAAAGTAATGTTTGGGCTCCTGCTGCTACTGCTGCTTGCAACTCCAGGGTGTGATTCATCCAATTTTTGGGTTCCTGCTGTCAATTCCAGTGTCTCTTTAAAGCAATGCTTGGACTCCTGCTGCTGCTTGCAACTCCAGGGTGTGATTCATCCAATTTTTGGCCTCCTGAAGCCAACTCCAGTGTCTCTTTAAAGTAATGTTTGGGCTCCTGCTGCTACTGCTGCTTGCAACTCCAGGGTGTGATTCATCCAATTTTTGGGTTCCTGCTGTCAATTCCAGCGTCTCTTTAAAGCAATGCTTGGGCTCCTGCTGCTGCTTGCAACTCCAGGGTGTGATTCATCCAATTTTTGGGCTCCTGCTGCCAACTCCAGTGTATCTTTCAAGCTATGTTTGGGCTCCTGCTGCTGCTTGCAACTCCAGGGTGTGATTCATCCAATTTTTGGGCTCCTGCTGCCAACTCCAGTGTCTCTTTCAAGCTATGTTTGGGCTCCTGCTGCTGCTTGCAACTCCAGGGTGTGATTCATCCAATTTTTGGGATCCTGAAGCCAACTCCAGTGTCTCTTTAAAGTAACGTTTGGGCTTCTGCTGCTACTGCTGCTTGCAACTCCAGGGTGTGATTCATCCAATTTTTGGGCTCCTGCTGCCAACTCCAGTGTGTCTTTCAAGCTTTGTTCGGGCTCCTGCTGCTGCTGCTTGCAACTCCATGGTGTGATTCATCCAATTTTTGGGCTCCTGCTGCCAACTCCAGTGTCTCTTTCAAGTTATGTTTGGGCTCCTGCTGCTGCTGCTGCTGCTGCTTGCAACTCCAGGGTGTCATTTAGCCAATTTTTGGGCTCCTGCTGCCAACTCCAGTGTCTCTTTCAAGCTATGTTTGGGCTCCTGCTGCTGCTGCTTGCAACTCCTGGGTGTGAGTCATCCAATTTTTGGGCTCCTGCGCAAACTCCAGTGACTCTTTCAAGCTATGTTTGGGCTCCTGCTGCTGCTGCTGCTTGCAACTCCAGGGTGTGATTCATCCAGTTTTTGGGCTCCTGCTGCCAACTCCAGGGTCTCTTTTAAGCTATGTTTGGGCTCCCGCTGCTGCTTGCAACTCCAGGATGTGATTCATCCAATTTTTGGGCTCCTGAAGCCAACTCCAGTGTCTCTTTCAAGTCATGCTTGGGCTCCTGCTGCTGGTTGCAACTCCAGGGTGTGATTCATCCAATTTTTGGGCTCCTGCAGCCAACTCCAGTGTCTCTTTAAAGCAATATTTGGGCTCCTGCTGCTGCTTGCAACTCCAGGGTGTGATTCATTCAATTTTTGGGCTCCTGCTGCCAACTCCAGTGTCTCTTTCAAGCTATGTTTGTGCTCCTGCTGCTGCTTGCAACTCCAGGGTGTGATTCATCCAATTTTTGGGCTCCTGCAGCCAACTCCAGTGTCTCTTTAATGCAATATTTGGGCTCCTGCTGTTGCTTGCAACTCCAGGGTGTGATTCATCCAATTTTTGGGCTCCTGCAGCCAACTCCAGGTACTCTTTCAAGCTATGTTTGGGCTCCTGCTGCTGCTCCTGCTTCCAACTCCAGTGTCTCTTTCAAGCTATGTTTGGGCTCCTGTTGCTTGCAACTCCAGGGTGTGAGTCATTCAATTTTTGGTCTCCTGCAGCCAAATCCAGTGTCTCTTTCAAGCTATGTTTGGGCTCCTGCTGCTGCTTGCAACTCCAGGATGTGATTCATCCAATTTTTGGCCTCCTGAAGCCAACTCCAGGGTCTCTTTAAAGCAATGTTTGGGCTCCTGCTGCTGCTTGCAACTCCAGGGTGTGATTCATCCAATTTTTGGGCTCCTGCAGCCAACTCCAGGTACTCTTTCAAGCTATGTTTGGGCCCCTGCTGCTGCTGCTGCTTGCAACTCCAGGGTGTCATTCATCCAATTTTTGGGCTCCTGCTGCCAACTTCAGTGTCTCTTTCAAGCTATGTTTGGGCTCCTGCTGCTGCTGCTGCTTGCAACTCCAGGGTGTGATTCATCCAATTTTTGGGCTCCTGCTGCCAACTCCAGTGTCTCTTTCAAGCTATGTTTGGGCTCCTGCTGCTGCTTGCAACTCCAGGGTGTGATTCATCCAATTTTTGGCCTCCTGAAGCCAACTCCAGTGTCTCTTTAAAGTAATGTTTGGTCTCCTGCTGCTACTGCTGCTTGCAACTCCAGGGTGTGATTCATCCAATTTTTGGGTTCCTGCTGTCAATTCCAGTGTCTCTTTAAAGCAATGCTTGGACTCCTGCTGCTGCTTGCAACTCCAGGGTGTGATTCATCCAATTTTTGGCCTCCTGAAGCCAACTCCAGTGTCTCTTTAAAGTAATGTTTGGGCTCCTGCTGCTACTGCTGCTTGCAACTCCAGGGTGTGATTCATCCAATTTTTGGGTTCCTGCTGTCAATTCCAGCGTCTCTTTAAAGCAATGCTTGGGCTCCTGCTGCTGCTTGCAACTCCAGGGTGTGATTCATCCAATTTTTGGGCTCCTGCTGCCAACTCCAGTGTATCTTTCAAGCTATGTTTGGGCTCCTGCTGCTGCTTGCAACTCCAGGGTGTGATTCATCCAATTTTTGGGCTCCTGCTGCCAACTCCAGTGTCTCTTTCAAGCTATGTTTGGGCTCCTGCTGCTGCTTGCAACTCCAGGGTGTGATTCATCCAATTTTTGGGATCCTGAAGCCAACTCCAGTGTCTCTTTAAAGTAACGTTTGGGCTTCTGCTGCTGCTTGCAACTCCATGGTGTGATTCATCCAATTTTTGGGCTCCTGCTGCCAACTCCAGTGTCTCTTTCAAGTTATGTTTGGGCTCCTGCTGCTGCTGCTGCTGCTGCTTGCAACTCCAGGGTGTCATTCAGCCAATTTTTGGGCTCCTGCTGCCAACTCCAGTGTCTCTTTCAAGCAATGTTTGTGCTCCTGCTGCTGCTTGCAACTCCAGGATGTGATTCATCCAATTTTTGGGCTCCTGTAGCCAACTCCAGTGTCTCTTTAAAGCAATATTCGGGCTCCTGCTGCTGCTTGCAACTCCAGGGTGTGATTCATTCCATTTTTGGGCTCCTGCAGCCAACTCCAGTGTCTCTTTAAAGCAATGTTTGGGCTCCTGCAGCTGCTGCTGCTTGCAACTCCAGGGTGTGATTCAGCTAATTTTTGGGCTCCTGCTGCTGCCAGCTCCAGGGTGTATTTTTCAGGCACTATAGGGGCCCCTCATAGTGATGCCACCTCAACTCTCTGCAATTGTGCCGCTTTGCGATTCTATTAGCGATGCCTCTGATCTTCATGTGATAATTATTTACAGTATTATTTCAATAACCCAGAAAGCGTCCTATGCGTGTTACAGCAAGGCAGAATGGTTTACAACCCTATTGAGGCTCTAGGAGGCTCAGAAATAGCCGTTTTTAATAGCGATTCTTCGCGAATAAATTCGGGTCGAAACGATTTTTGTCTGAAAATTCGGCTAATCAGTCGAATCGAATTTTTGAAAAGTTCGCTCATCTTTACATATTAATAGGTTCCGTTTCTTGCTATCTTAAGTGTTGTCACATCTGCAGATTTACTATACTAACAACAATGCTGGTAGACTAATAATATGGTTTTTCAGATGGACAAGTTCCATGTCACCAACAGGTGTCACTAGGCTGGTGGCTTGTCAGGTATACTTAGCTGCTTACATACATACATATCTGCTTGTACTGAGTATACCCATGACTGCATCCACCAAAGTTACTATGAGGAGCAATAAAAACAGTAGTAGATGCAAAGGTAATCTTGAACAGAAATGTATCTACTTTTTCTAGGATAGATAACACAATTTAAAGCCCTGTAGTAACCATATGACTATAAATGATGAATATCTCAAAATGTTCTATGCTGGTTCTGAAGAAGGGGCAGGTTGCTTTTAGTTTTTTTTTTTTATGTATTTAATAAAATAAAATACTATTCCGACAGTATCTGAATTTAAACAGTTGTTCTTCTGAAACCATCCTCTTGAGATGTTGCTGTAGTGCTGTGTTAATATGATTCAACACTGAACAGAGAGCTCATTTGATTTGTATTCCCACTTATCTCCTCTGGAAGGCAGCTGGTTCATTTGGTTTTCTCCTGCGTTTACACCAGCATCGTGCAGCATCAGCCAGAAGCGTGGGTTCTAGGACATTCACAAAAGCACTTTATTGGTTCTTGCTGTGTATTGCCCACAGTTAGATGCAGTTAGCTTACAATCATCTCAATACTTATTCATAAGACATTAGATAACTTTGTTTGCCAAGTACATCGAGATATACAAGGAATTTTCTGTGGCAGGTGTGTGCTTACAGAGCAGAAGTAATATAAGTATGATGTAAATATGACAGAAAAAACTATACACTTAATGCTAAAATACTAAGTACTAAGAACAAAATATATAATCCTGTCTGATACAGGAATGCTGTATTGCACGCATTTTGTAAGGACATTAGCAGATAATAGGTCATTTATCAAACAGATCAGCCAGACCAGCAGCCTTGCACAGTTGGAGAAAAAAATCCCTAAAACTACCCTATCCCACCTGCATAATGCACTAAATCATTGTCAGCGCATACATTTGCTCTTGCATCCACTCAACCTGAAACGCCACCTCACTTATTTTCTGCTGGTCTTACAGCACTTGGAAAGCATCTTTTACCAGCATCCCAGCTGTTCTGATTTCTGGATTTCACTGACATATCCCCAAAATGCACAGAGGCAGGAAACCCAGCAGCACTTCCTCTTTGCAGGCTATTTGTAACTTAATAGGACACCATTAAGGGGCAGAAAATCAACCATGGCAGAAGTTACATAAAGGTAAATGAATTTTGGTGTGCAGAAATCTGAATTGCCCTGGGGAGGGATACATATCAGCAGGGCTGGTCTTAGCCTAACAGGCAGATTCATTGTTAGCGGCAGGTAGCGATAGATGAGCGTCTGTAGCAGGCATTTCAGAGCGCCCGCTAGTAGTCACTGTGCTCGGCCGTGGTTCGCTAGTTCATAGCGACTCAGTCGCTGTGCAGCAATAATGAATACATTGTGGGGAGTCGCTATATGACCAGTACAGCGCTGTATGGTAGTGCATGTTAGCGACTGGTCAGTGCAACCGACTCACAACATATTCAGCAAAAAAACAGCCTCACACACCTCCAGCGCTCAAAAATGCTTCGCTGTAGCCCAGAGCGCCGGAGCCTGTGTGATTAAAGGTTGTTTTTTAACAATGTATCCAACAGTAACAAAGCGAAAACACATGGAATTACATTGAAATAACATTGTAACATGAACACATTAATGCCAGACCTGTAATATCAATTCTGCATAAATATATAAAATGTATAAAAAAAAAAGAAAAAATGGCTTTTTCAAGGCCAGGAGAGATCCAAACATTATTTGAGAATAAAAAAATGTAATAAAACAAAAACCCTGTTTAAAGAGAAATAAAAGAACGTCCATTCAAATGTATGGGAGAGCGACAGGTAGCGAGAGATAATACGTGGCGCTCTGCAAGGCTGAACGCCAGCGCTGTACAATGAGGCTGGGATAATGATGAATTGGACGCTACATGGCGTTATCCCAGTCGCTCTACAGATTCTGCTTGATAAATGTGTAATTGCGTGCCATGTCCGGCATTCACCTGACGCTACCTGTCATATACAAGGCACTACCTGACGCTACCCCTTCATGAATAAGGGCCTAAGTGTTGCCCTGTGCAATATTTGAGGATGGAGCCCCCTAGAACACGCACACGCACACACACACACACACACACACACACACACACACACAATGGAGAGCAAGTAACAAGAAAGAAAGAAAGAAAGATAGAAAGAAAGAAATTAAGAATATACATGAGAATGGAGTAGGGATGCAGAGAGAGAGCACAACAAAAAAGGAAGAAAGAGAGACAGAAAGTAGAAAAGAGATGGAAGGGAGGTAAAAATGAGGCAACAGAAAGAGAGAGAGAAAGAAAGCAAGAGAGTTAAATCAGGATGCAGAGAAAGAAAGCGAAAGAGAGTGAAATGGAGAGAACTGAATAGGGCTAGAAAAAGAGATGGAAAAAATGAGGAAAGAGAAATGAGAAAGAAAGAAACTGTAAAAGAGAGATGTAGGGAAGAAAATGTAAAAGAGGAAGGAGACCAATGAAGGTATTTTGGGAAGAAATGGGCTGCTGTTCCAGCTGAGCACTCCTGGTGCCCACTTACAGAGAGTTTGGGATGGCGCCCTGTGCATCTGCACACCTCACATACCCCAAATGCCGGCCATGCACATGAGCACTGTTTTTGTAATGGTTTTGGTCTGGTTTAAGAAGCCTAGTAACTAGATTGTAAATGTTACTTTGAAATCTAGAGGTTCTTCGACACATATATTTGAAGCATTGGCCTTGGGGAAGCTATAGAAAAACGGCATGTCCTGGATGAATGGGATATACTCTTCCTCCTTGGCTCTTCTTTTGTACAAATTCTAAATGGCTGGTACTACAGTGCCCATGATCCTCCCACCAACCCTAATAGTCATTGCAGCCCCAGTGTGTCTTTTTTGCTCGTACCTCCTCACAAGAGAACCAGAAACACATGACCATGGGGCTACCAAGTCAAGTTCCTTGCCTGGGAATCAAACCTGCCATAATATGTCTCTCCTAACTGAGTTAACTCTTTATGTCAGCTCCTAGAAACGTGTTCTTCTTTGCTGTTTTCACTTTACAGAAATGTAGATGGGTGAAACTATGGCAGGGTTGCATCTGAAGTCAACTCACCATCTCAGCCATCTTGAATGTGTAACAATCATAGTGCAATCTTTACTCTACCTGCCCATATGCTCCACCTCTTCTGTAGGCCAACTTTTTATTGTCCTTGATAAGGTCAATCATTATTGTGTTCTCAATTTTTTTTGTGTTTTCCTTTTCTGATTTTTATTTTGTCCACTGTTTTACTGCCTACTGTAACATTGAGAGACACGAGTGAGTCAATAATTAAAGCAGTTAGTTAGAAGAACTTCTTCCCTCACATCCTTCATTGGCTGGCTGATGAAGCCTCTGATTGCTTGTGCATGCTTTACACGGGTACATCCCAAGGTTACACATGAACTATAATGTGGTGCAACCTGTGGTCATTATTATCAAGCTGTAAAATATCAAAATAAGGTTTTATGGCAATCCTTTTGTCTAAAGACTTTATTAATTCTATACAACAAACATCCTCCAAGCACATTGTCATTGATTTAGTATATGGATTGCTCTAAAAATTGGTTATTTACAGATGGTCTTTTTGTAAGTGTCCTTCTGGACACAGGTTTACATTAATAGTACTATTGAGCAATAATTTGAACCATTCATATTGTAAACAGAAACAGCTGGTCCTATTCATAATACTTGTTGCTTTAAAAAAATGAAACCTAAATGAAACTGATATTGACTAAAATGTGCCTTTCATTCTCGTTTATATCTCTTGTCATGCATTAAAAGCAGCTGGTTTATGATGCCATTAGTGCCGCTGCTCATATTCAGGTCAAATATTTAAAAAAATGTCTGAACTGCCACAGAACAAAACAGAGGAATGTCCAAGAAACATTGCGATGTGGTGTTTGGGTGCTGGCAGCATGATCAAGCCAAACATTTAAACTACCTTCAGTGCGTGGGGATGTGGCCATTTAAATCCTGATTTGCATTGTAGGTACAAAATTGATTCACAAGTGGATGATGGACATTTCATGCAATTGCAATGCTTTTTAGGATGGTTTTAAGTGACTGACAACCCATATGTACCCCTGGTCTATCGGATAGTTTAACATTATCCCTTCAAGAAAGTATCTTCTATGGCAGTGGTCCCCATCCACCGGTCCGCTGCCCCTATCAGGTGGGTTGCGGCGCTGGAACAGGCACGGAACAGGACACGGGCGCAGCAGAGCAGACAGTTCAATGACTAGAACCGACATCAGGGCTCCAGACTACTGCTGCCATTGCTGCACTGCCTTTCAGCCAGTCGGGTGTGTGCACCCACCCCCCTAAATCCCCGCCCCTCTCCTCCCCTCCACCCCCGGCTCTCAATACTGCACTTTGGTGCGTGGCTGGTGTGACGTGGCTTCTTTGCACTGTGTACCAAACTAGCAGTTGCAGGGAGGTCGGGGGAGCCATTCACGCATTTACAAGCACACAGTGAGTGGAAGCCATGGGAGCCATCTGGGAGAAAAAACAGAGTGGCAAGGTAAGCAGCACAGGGACTCTGTGTTGGCATTGGCAGTCAGTTAAAGAGGAACGTCATCAACCTCCTGGAAGTGTCACAACGTTAGGCCCTACTTTATAGCTGTCTGGCTATGTTAAAGAGGAACAAAAACCCAGAATTTTCACTGTTCTGAGTTTTGTTCAACAGTAATGGAGCATCCTGCTTTGGGATATCCCGTGGGTTTCACATAGTGGTGCACCCCATAGTGGTGCATCCCTAACCCGTGGGTTTCACATAGTGGTGCATCCCAAATCAGGATGCTCTGTTGCTAAGGAACAAAACCCAGGGCAGTGAAAATCCTGGGTTTTGTTCCTGTAGTGTCTGTAACAGACTCCTGCAGGCCAAATGGCAACATATAGGCCAGTAATGTATGTAAATAGGATCTAAAGCTAAATTAGTGCCCCATCTGCTCCCCCTCTCCCAGTGCTCAGTGTAAGTATACTTTAAATGGAAACTTTAGTCATACCTGATGTCTGATTTGGGATGGCACATGTGAATCTCCTAGATCTCCAGTAAAACGTACCTGACCCCTGGCCCAATGGCACACATGTGGGGCATGTACCCTTTGACATACCTGTCCCAGCCCAACCCCCAAGCTCCACCTGGCCCTGGAACAATTGCTTTCCATGAAAGCAGTCCCTGGTGCTAAAATGCTTCATACAGTCTCTTTAATCTATCGTCACAATTTTTTTAGCAAAAGATGTGCAGGCTACAAAAAAATACATGTTACTATGGAAAAAACAAGTTTGGATAGAGGTGGGGGTACATCATCATCTCATACTGTACACATACAATGCTGCTGCAACACCAATGCCTTGCTAGATAAATTAAACTGCATAACCCCATATTTCTAAATGTAGTCAACACACATTTTTGTCCTTGACCCCATGCTTTCACAAACAGATTAGGTTCCTCAGAGCAGCCAACCAAGGTGTAGCAGATCACTAGTGCAGTACAGTGTCATAATTACATACCTCAGGCTGTGGATATAGAGGCATTGTGGTAAAAGTTGGAGCCTGGAACTGGTTACTGGAGCAGTCCAGGGTAGGGTAACTCGACAGTCGCCATGTGAAACCAGGAACCCCCAAGAGATGTCAATGGCTAAGCAGTGGCTTCAACCTGGGACAGCTGCCAGTATGGTAGGTGCAGAAAATCCAGACTTGGAAACAAGCGTGGTCAGACGTGAAAGAGTTGGCAACAGGGCTTAGCACTAGACTTGGTCAGGTGTGGCAGGGTCAGCACTAAGGCTTGGCAACAGATGTGGTAGAATCTGCAACAGGGCTTGGTAGCAGGATGTAGTATGACGTGGCAGATTTAGCAGCAGGGTCTGAGAGCAGATGCAGCTGGACATGGCAGGGTTGGCAACAGGGTTTGACAGCAGATGTGGTCAAAAATGGCAGGGCTGGCAACAGGACTTGGCATAAGGATGTGGTCAGATGTGACAGAGTTGGGAGCAGGGGTTGACAGCAAGATGTTGTTTTGCTGCTAGGAATAGACACTGTCCGGCAGTGGACCCAGAGATTGCCGCTGGAGCTGCTGCAATATAAGTTACTACAAGTTTTTTATGCCCAGGGAAGTCCTTTTGAACTGAGATGCCAGTTAAATTACTATTAATACTTCTTAATAAAAACACATCAAATCAATTTGCCTTGACCCATAACTACCCATGGAGTGTGTTTTAAATGACTCCTTGGTGCAATTCAGCACCATACGTAGATGTGCACATTGTAAAAAATTGAACTGCTGAGCAAAACAATCATGAGAAAAGGTGATTTCTCTAATAAAAAATGCGAGTAAAAAATTACTCATGGTGCTGAATTTACTCTATAGCTGTGTCTATAATATGATTTTAGTTTAGTATCTTACCTTTTAACTCGGCTTTGAAATATTTCCAGGTTACATTTGTGCCATGGACACCTAACTTTGTGAGTTGCGACACATGCTTATATTTAGTCATTGTCTTTACAGGCTTGATAACCACATGCGTCATTCATCATTACCCAGTGATTGAAGAGGGTATGTTACTGATCTACTTTGTGGCTCATCATGTTCCTAACAAAAAACACAGGCTTATAATACAGAAGGCGTTAGGCTGCATCAAAACATATTGGGGAAATTAATGCTAGTGGGCTGAATACTTCAGTAATCAAAACCATTTTCCATCTTTAAAAATAAGTGAAAATATGAAAATTATGTTTTTTATATGTTATAACATAATATAATACTTTCTGTAGATCAGTGAAATGTAAATTTAGTGTAATTAGGTTGTAACAGAATACTTAGATATGTATTTAAATCACTGCATTATGAGTAGAGATGAGCGAACTTTTGAAAAGTTCGATTCGGCCGATTCGCCGAATTTCACAAAGAAATTCGGGTTCGGCCGAATCGAACTTTTACGAAGTTCCCCATCAAAAATGCCGGCATGGTGGGAGCGGGCCGGCTGGTCCATGAGACCCCTTACACCAGTTCACAAGGCTCTGAGGCTGGCAATCACCTGCGGCTAGCGGGTGATTTGCCAAAACCCCCAGCCCCCCATTACCTGCCTCCCCAATGGCCGGGGGGGGCAGAAGTGCCCGGGCCACTTAGTGGCTCTGTGGGCTAGTAGCCTGCAGGGCCAGGGGCCACCAACGCTGGCCCCTGCGCCCTGTTCTACAAGCCCCCATAGCTGGTCCGGGCCGGTAATGCTGGGTAAGGGGACCCTACGTCATTTTTGGGGGGGACTTTAAGGGTTTTTAACCCTTAAAATTCCCCAAAAAATTAGGTAGCTACTATGAGGTCGGGATATTTGGAAAGCGTGCTATTAAAGTACACAATTTAAAGATGTAATTTTCAAGTGTGGAATTAAATAATGTGATGACTCTCGCCCATTTCATCAACAAGCATTTTACTGAAAAATGACTTTTTGTTCCTAAGAGATCAGAAAATTGACATGTGACCCTCTGGAATCACACAATTTAGCTGTAAGCTAATTCACCTAATTAAAAATCCTTACAGATGCTACTAAGCCTTATTATTTTACCTACTGTGAATCCAATTTCTTCTTACTGGGCAAAATATGGGGCTCACAATCAGACCCTAGAAGAAGATCACCAATTGTACAA
The DNA here is from genome assembly GCA_027917425.1 of Gastrophryne carolinensis. Classification (NCBI taxonomy): domain Eukaryota; kingdom Metazoa; phylum Chordata; class Amphibia; order Anura; family Microhylidae; genus Gastrophryne; species Gastrophryne carolinensis. Next base: position 330,417,546 of record CM051239.1, read on the forward strand.
GCTAAAGTATCTATTACTGCACCAAAGTACCAACCCATATAAACGACAAGGGAACCACAGGCAGCGGTCCTGAGTGACAATGGAGTGGTCTGGATATCTATCAAAGGTAAATTTCAAACTCCCAGATCAGCTGTGCTGGACTAGTAGTGAGTATGCATTGTTTATGATTTTTACCCGGACAGTTCTTTTAGCTGGAAACCATTATAAGTTATTAGTCTTTATATTTCTGGGAGCTAAACAGAAAATAGCAATAGCTTGGAAGAAACAATTTATCTGTTTTCCAGAAATAAAGATGAGAATCAACAGCTTTTTCATAATGAAAACTTTTGAGCATATTGTCTGATAGGCACCAGAAATTTCTTGCGTTATGGGAACCCTTAAAAGTTTTTGCCTTACCTGATACAAACCACTTCTCCTTGAATTAAAGTTATGAAGGTGGCGATATGACCCAGGTCAGTCAGATAAGTCCCCCATACCTTATTCATTTAGTTTATACTATATTGTTCCTACTTTTAGCTGTTATCTCAGAATAGTAATATGCTATAAAGCAACAATTATTTAGAGAAGATCATGTCTTTTCTGGTGTACTGTTATACATTCTAAATATGGGTACATCCCCTGACACAAAGGCCCTTATTTAACAAGGGATAGCGCCAGGTAGCGAATGGTAAGTGAACGGTAATGACGCTCACCGCCACGAGAACGCCGGCTCCCCTCCGCAATCACACATTTATCAAGCCGATCCTGCTTAGCGACTGACAGAGCGCCAGATAGCGAATCATTCATCATTATTCCAGCCTCACCCCACAGCGCCAGCGAGCGACCTTGAACAGCGACAGGTATGACCTCTCGCTACCTGGCGCTCTCCAATGCATTTCAATGGAGCAATCTTTAAATATTCATAATTAATTGCTATTAATTTTTTTTTTGTTTTTTTAAATGTCAAAAATTCTGTGACCACTTCTGCAATGTTATTTTTTTTTTAAGGTAAAAAAAAAAAAAAAAATACATTTGTGCAGAATTGATATTACAGGTCTGATATTAATGTATTCATATTACAAAATGTTTGGAAAAACATGTTTTTTTTTTTTCTAAAAATATGGTTGTTTGGGGGTTAAAAAACTACTTTTAACCCATCGCCGCCAGCGCTCTGGGGTTTAAACAAGCATTTCACAGCGCGAGAATTTTTGGAGCGTGATTTGTTAATGAATATGCTGGGAGCCGTTCGCTATGGCCATTCGCTGTCATGCGCTCCCATACAGAGTGGAACCTGTCAAACAGCGACTCCTAACCCCGTATTCAACATTACCACACACCGACTGAGTCGCTGTCAACAGCCGAACAACGGCCAAGCACAGCGAATACTAGCGGGTGCTGTGAAAATAACGCTACTGTCGCTCATCTGTCGCTACCTGGCGCTATTAATGAATCGGCTTCCCCGTTTCCATGTCTAATATTCTTTGTATTCTTGTATAACCTAAGGAATCACAGAACAAGGGAATAGAGGGAATGTGTAAAAAATTAAGAAAAAGGGAATGTGAAATAGAGATATTAAAGGGGGGGGATGTTCAAAAGAGAAAAAGGAAATGTAGAAATAAAAGGAATACAAAAGGAAGATGAAAAGAGTAGATGGAGAGGCAAAGTAGAATCGAAAGAAAAAAACCAAAGGAATGGGACAGGCGTGAAATAGAGATTTGAACTTACGTGTTCTTCAGTAAGACCTTCCTCAGTGAAAAAAAAACGAGTGAATATGTGTAACTATGCTGCATATATTTAGGGGTGATGTAATGGCCTTTGTATACTTCTATCAACTAATGAAGAATATCAACCAAGAAAAAAAATGTAATATTGGAAAAATAAATCTCTTTATATGCAACCTATAGGGTAATATTTACCAGATTCTATGAATACTTTTATATATAATAAGTTATAATAAATGTATTATAATAAATGTAATTAAAAATTAATAAACTTACATGGTTCAAATGTGAACGAACTAGTTTCAGATGGAGCAACAGAAAACATGCTTTATGGAAACTGTTTAATTATGCGCATACAAATTCCTAGTTAAGTGTAGTGGATTTCATTAGCGAAAAGGAAGATTACCTTTTTCTATTCACCTACTATGAAGTCGGGAGATTTGGAAAGCGTGCTATTAAAGTACACAATTTAAAGATGTAATTTTCAAGTGTGGAATTAAATAATGTGATGACCAAACCGTTACCAATTAATATAAGACTCTCGTCCATTTCATCAACAAACATTTTACTGAAAAATGACTTTTTGTTCCTAAGAGATCAGAAAATTGACATGTGACCCTCTGGAATCACACAATTTAGCTGTAAGCTAATTCACCTAATTAAAAAAACTCTTTTCCTTACAGATGCTACTAAGCCTTATTATTTTACCTACTGTGAATCCAATTTCTTCTTACTGGGCAAAATATGGGGCTCACAATCAGGCCCTAGAAGAAGATCACCAAGCTAAAGTATCTTTTTCTTCACCAAAGTACCAACCCATATTAACAAGGTAAGCCAATAAATAACCGTTCCTGGCATCCTGTAGCCACTCCAGTCTATTCCCAATGCACAGACATCTATATGCACCCTTAAACCCATTTAAAGTATGATAAACTATATGCTACACAAAGTGCAATACTACATCAGTTAATAGCAGTACTTGTGTGTACAATAGATACAAAAATTAAAACTACAATAGACTGCTATGTTCCAAAGTAGTGCTATACAGTTGGTGAAGAAAGAGAAAGTAGGGGATATCAACAGATCTGAGGAAATCCAAGGTGCATCACTGTGGTCTTGGCTAGACTAGACAAATGTTTTTATACCTTTACTCGTAATCCGAAATGTGAAGAAGCCCATCCCCAGCTTCTGGCGGCAGCCCTTCCATGGGCACCCATACTGCAGCCACAATTGCAAGATCGTGGTGCACCCCCCAAGAGAATGGGTAACAGTAAAACACCTCATCGTCCATACTGCATTCACCCTCAAATAGGTGATGCATGGCAAGCCCCACCCCATGCTATGCTCTTACCATATTGTTCAATCACAGCCCATGACCTCACGGATTGCAGCTCCATACACAGCCCTCTCCTATATATTGGTGTGCACTATACCATCATTTTCGTAGTCTAAAAATTCTCTCTCTTTTGGCCATATACATACATTTGTTTAGTTGCCCTTTCAGCGACCATATATTCCTCTAAGCAAAGGGGGCTTATAACTTCTGGGGCCTGGGGCGCTAATTAAAGGCTTTTATATAACAAAATACTATAATAAAGAGAAACAAATGATGTAGAGAAGCTGCTTTCATTATTATTTAACCTCTGCACTGAGAGCATTGCTAGTATTACACTACTATTACAGCCAGCTGCTTCCAGTGTTCTCCCAGCAGAGTTTTGGGGGGGCCCTCAGAGGTGGGGGGCCCTTGCAATTGCATGGGCTGCTTGATGGCAAAGCATGCCACTGCCTCTAAGCACCATTATGACATAACAGTGATGCCGTCACAGCCTAAAAAAGACAGAGGGGACACTTAAAGATTTCCCAAGTTTTGGTCTTTAAACAAATGGCACTGTTGTGGCTCCTGTGCTATATGACTTTTAAATGTCTTTACAAAGGTACAATTAGCACTGTGTGGTGAGCTTCAGGCCGTGTTTCTGAGAAGTCAGGCTTCGGTGATGTGTATGAATGAGCCTGATTTCTTGATTCTTCATAAAAGTTCAGTGATTATGACACACAGCAGCTGCAGCCTCTATTCTGATGTGTTACTGACTGGTGTGTGCTGCAGGGCCATGTCCTCCTCCAGCTCCATCCCTTGCACTGCACTTATTATCTCTTCACAACTCGGTAGACAGAGCAGAGACATTCTGGATCATCATGTGAGAAGAGAAGGAGGGCCACTGCCAGCATTGGACTATGGAGCTTCATATAAAAATGAGGCACCACAAGAGAGGAAATGGAGTAGATTGTTACCTTCCTTGGACCCCTGTTCCCGCTTCCAGATGTCACTGGCACAGGAAAATAAAAGCATCAATAAAGACAATTTTTCCGCAAATAAAAAGAAAAGCAATACTCACCTTTTCTCCCATGCAGACCTTTGCTTCTAGTCTGGGGCAGAAGCGCTCACCTGAAAGGCTGGATCCATGTCCCTCGCCTCCATGTCCCTCACTTTAAGGTAAAATTGCTGCCGCCAGGGTCCATTCAGAGAAGAATTTGCTGGGACCCCCTACAGGTGTGCTACCTGTACTGCCCTGATGGCGGCCCTGACATACTGTAGGATCAGGCGCCAGCATCCATAAAATTCCAGCATAATTGTCACAGGGTCAACATAATCCAATTACATGGTGCAAGACATTCAGGCTGCTGCATCGTGTTTCGGGGTATTGTCCACTTAGTCATGCTGGCACCTTGTCCTTCCTACAAGTTCTTATGGTAAGAGTAACCGGAGCTGATCACCAGTAAGTGGATACAGGTATGTGCTGAGCCGGAATCATTTGTGACATACTGTACAGAAAAAATAAATGATACACATTCTTAGGCTTTTGAAGCCAGTGTGTGGTATGGGTCCGCATTACATAGTATGCTTAGGAGAACACATGCTGATTCAAATACTTTGGGTATGGTGTAAAGAAACAAAATTGATAGATAAAATTAAAGGAATCCAACTGAGCAGAACATTAGAAAATTATATGCATATTGTAATGGAAACAAACTGAAATACTGAGGTATTGAACTATTAAGGCTATATAGCATTGCTCATCTAAAATGCTTAATTAAAATCCTTGTGACATTACACAAGTACTAGAAAAGTTTGATCAACAATTGAAGTGGTTCTACCATTTCGTATATGTTTTCTTTGAACAAAAACATTTATATAATGGATTTACAGTGCCAAAGATCCATTATACCATTAATGAGACAAAGCTGGTCCTTATATGGCTGACTTGACATCTTTACTGGCCGCTATTCAATAGTTTTGCAAGCTCTTTACCTTTGGGACCAAACTATAGCAAAGTGCTGTATGCTGTGGCCTGCTTTTGGTAACTGGGGGACCTCTAGCCTGTATGGTAAGCCAGGGAAAACAATTAAAACAAATAAATTGCCTTTCTATCACAGGATGGAAAGCTCAAAGGAGCTCATTAGAATTGAGGATAGTTAATTATACCCATGGTTCTCCTTTAAGATTAAAATGTTTTTCAGTAAATGAAAACCCCACTTACCGGTAACAGTATTTGCAATAGTTCTCCAGGATGGCTTATCCTCCACTTCCTCTCCTGGACAAGAAACACAAAACTGAGTGAGTAGTAAAATCCCACCCTTTCTCTTTGGCCCCCAGTGTTTTAAGGAAGCATACAAGAATAACCTTTCTCCTCAGCCCTCAGTGTTTTAAGTAAGCATACAGGAATAACTAAGAGACGGGACGGCTTAGCAGAAGGCAAGTAATCACTCAATATCCTACCTCAGGGTGGCCAGACTTCCTGTAGCACATTCTCTCCAAATTTTTGTTGGTCATGGTCCCACAAGTTTACTTTATAACTCTTCAGAAGGTGTGGATTTTTTCAGATGAAATGCTGCTGTTATGTGCCCAGGAAGCCGAAACTGCCCTAGTGGAATGGGCTCTAATTCCTAATAAGGGCCAGGAAGCCTGAAACTTGATAAGCCAGAGATATAGCAACTCTATCGAGGCCTTGGAAGCATGTAACCCCTTGTTTTTTCCCCACAATTGAGACTAACACATGGTCTGATTTTTTCAATTCTGTTGTTGCCTGCATGTAAAGGATAATAACAACTCCAAGCACCTGACCTCCTGATCTTGCTGGGGATGCTCGACCACAGGTAATACAATTTCCTGCTATCTATGAAACCTCAAAGCTATGTTAGGTAAGTACAGTGGATTGTAATTTAGAGTTTTTATATTTAATGGGAAGGCCTCTTCCTTGACTCTGTCCCTGGGGGTTGAATCAACAGAGAGAATTGGAATCTGTACCCTTCCTTAATTGTTCGAAAAATAAATTGGTTTTGGAAAACTTCCTCCCGGGCAGGTAGAAAATGAAGGAGTTTCCCACCCACCGGAGTGTCAGGATTGAGGCTTGGAAACTTAGGGAGGGTTAAGTGAGGAATTCCCTTTCCCCTTGCCCTTCGGGGTCTGCCAAGGCTTTCTGATTTCTGGTCGTCTAAAGACCAGAGTTGGAGAAACTTAGGTCTTTTGTTATCTGACCTCTGATTGGGCACAGACACTTTTAATTTGATGGGAAAACTATTACCCTTCAGCGAGGAGTGGGAAAGAATCAAATCTAGTTCTATGCAGAATAAGATTTTTTCCCTCAAACAGAAGACCACAAAATGTGACTTGGATGCCTGGTCCCCCTGCAAAGTCTTACACCAGAGAGCTGTTGAATAGCACCATGATCTTGGCATTAGCCCTAATGACCTCTGCAGAGGTGCCCACTGCTCTAGAAACATAGGGGAGTTTGGGGGAGTCCCTAATCAGGTCATCTAAGACATGACCCATATAGTCTGTAGCAATCAAGGGTTTTAAAAGAAAAAAATCTGTCTTCCAAACCCTCTTAAGGAGGATATCTGCTCGTTTATCCCTTAGACATCTCATATGTTCAAATGACAAATCAGATCTTTTAGAAACCTGAGCCAAGGATGCATCTACCCTGGGTGGCTTGGCTCGTGGAGCTATGTCTGAATACTCAAAAGGAAATCTCTTTGGAAATGCTTTATTGATTTTAGAAAGAAGAATCTAGCTTCCGGATTCTTCCACTTTCTAGCAATTAGATCCTTTATAGACTCATGCACAAAGAAGCAAGGATCCTGAATTCCCTAGCATAAGGAATCTGTATATAGGTTCAGCAGGGGTCTCGATCTTCAGAGTAATAGAAATGGTTTGGATCAGGTCTGGTGTGTCTCTGACCGATAACCTAAATCAGGAAACTCCCACAGCCTCTAACCTCCATAGCTTCTCTATGGTTCCAGAGTAAACTGACTCATCAGAAGAAGCTAAACCTTCTTCCTCTTCATTAGATGATCTATTCCTATTCCTAGGGGTAAAACAGGAACCTCCCTTGACAGCCCATTGACATCTGGACCCCTGTTTTGGGCAACTCCTGCATCCTCTGCAGACAGGTACTATCTATTCCCCATTTAAAGCTCAAATTTGGACTGACTACATCCTGGGGACAACACACACAGCTGATTGTTCTAGTTGTCAGGAAGGGGCATCTGCCTGTTTGAGCAGGCTATCGTTAGTTTCTTTAAGGGGGTTTGGCTCTCTAACGTCTTTGTGCCCTTTAAGAACCTTGGGCTTAGCATACTTCTCTCTTTCCTTTCCTTATTTCACTTGAAAGGATTGAAGTCACCATCAGATGAGTCACCTCTACCCCTCCCCGCCCCAGAACTGGTGAGGGAAGAGTCACTTACGGAATCACCACCGCCCATTGTCACCGATGCTTAAGTTGTCTCTGGCTGACGCTACTGCTTCAAAACTGTTCCTCTGCTTCTATGCATAGAAAATAACCTGGCTCATCCAGACTTGCCTACAGTTCCTTCTGAGCCTCACCTCGCCGTTTCTGGAAGATGAAATCACGTGACACGGTGTGCTGATGTCGACTCATCACGACCTGAAAGTGGAAAGCGGGGAATGTTGGATAAGTTTAAGGGGACTCCTGGGTTAATGCAGGAAGATCAGAGGGGTGATTATTGATAAATAAAATACACAATAACATTTTAAAAGACCAAAAAGCCAAAACAGCAATTACAATCTAAAGATAAACATAATCATATCTAAAATGAATGTCATTGTTGTGAAATAAATAAGAATAAACTTACACATAAACTTTCTTTTTTATTCCACATAAACAGTTACCAAAATGGATGGAATAATTTAAAAAGGGATAAAAGGAAAGACAAGTTTGAATTGACATAAAATGGCATATTTTACAATAAAATCAAATAAAGACCTGCTTGGGGCAGAAAGCGTGTAATTGTACATCCATAAGCCTATATGCATATATCTGCAAATCTATACATATTGACCAATATTGCCCCTTGTGTGTTCACTGACCCACAGCACCTAGCAACATTCCATTTGAAGTTTTATTACTTTATGTGCCCTCCCAAGCCAAACTTTTAGGACTGACCTAGCCCAACTGTTGTGCAGTTGGGCTAGGTCAGTCCTAAGGCCCATCTGTTCTGCATGAGCTAATCAAAGGCACTTAGAAACTGTTCATATTGAGTGGCAGTGGCGGCAAAGCCACTATGGCTGCAATTCAGACTCCTATCCAAGTCTGAATCATTCTAAGTCTGCAGCGAATTTAACCTGAATCACTCTATGGACCCAGAACCACACCACTTGTCCTCCACATCACCACCTTCTGCATTCTGATATGTCTCCTCTCTCATTCACAGGTACGCATTCAACATTTTGATCCCATCTGCAACTTTTAACCCTTTCCTGCCTGTATAAAACCTGAGGCCTTTCTCTTACTGGTACGCATTCAACGTTTTGATCCTATCTGCAACTTTTAACCCTTTCCTGCCGGTGTAAAACCTGCGGCCCTTCTCTCATCAGAATCACTATTCAAAACTTGATTTTTCCCTTGTCATCTTAATTGTGCATATGCCTTATTTAAGAGTTATGTGATTATTTTGAATGCTCCATCTGGTTCCCCTGCCCATATCTATATTTGTGAAACTATCATCTGTTACTATCTGCTAAACTTAAATTGACCAATATTGCCCCTTGTGTGTTCACTGACCCATAGCACCTAGCAACATTCCATTTGAAGTTTTATTACTTTATGTGCCCTCCCAGGCCAAACTTTTAGGACTGACCTAGCCCCACCCTTTAGGCCCAACTGTTGTGCATGAGCTAATCAAAGGCATTTAAAAACTGTTCATATTGAGTGGCAGTGGCTGCAAAGCCACTATGGCTGCAATTCAGACTCCTGTCCAACCAGATTGAAACAGCTGTCTCGAGCTGCTGAACGGCAATGGAGGAAAACCAAATCCAATCGTGACTTTCTATTCTATAAATCCATCCCTCACTCCAGCCTTAACCTCTATATTCAACCTTTCTCTCTCCACTGGCACCTTTCCTTCCTCCTACAAACATGCAGTTATTACTCGGATAATCAAGAAACCCTCTCTCGACCCCTCTGCCCTCTCCAGCTACCGCCCTATCTCACGACTCCCTTTCTCCTCCAAACTTCTTTAACAACATGTCCACTCAGAACTGGAACAATACCTATCCACTAACAACTTACTTGACCCCTTACAACCAGGATTCCGCCGTAACCACTCCACTGAAACTGCCCTAACCAAAGTCACCAATGATCTGCTCACTGCCAAAAGCAATGGTCACTACTCCATCCTCATCCTTCTTGACCTCTCCTCAGCCTTTGACACTGTCGACCACTCCCTGCTTCTTGATATTCTTTCCTCTCTTGGGGTTCAAGGTCTTGCACTCTCTTGGCTCACCTCTTACCTCTCTGACAGATCATTCAGTGTATCCTATTCCAACACAGTCCCATCCTCACGTTCCCTTTCTGTTGGTGTGCCGCAAGGTTCTGTCCTAGGCCCCCTACTTTTCTCAGTCTACACCTATGGCCTTGGCAAACTTATAACTTCACTAGGCTTTTAATACCACTTCTATGGGGATGGCACTCAGATATATCTCTCAGGCCCCAGTCTTTCCTCTCTCCTATCTCGCCTCCCCAACTGCCTCTCAGCTATTTCTTCATTCATGTCATCTCGCTACCTCAAGCTAAACATGGACAAGACAGAACTGGTCATTTTCCCACCCTCTAACTCCTCTCCCCTCTCTAACATGTCTATTTCTGTCAACAATTATACAATAACTGCAACTCCCCAAGCTCGGTGCCTGGGAGTCACTCTGGACTCTGCCCTCTCTTTCAAACCACATATTTACTCCCTGGCCACCTCCTGTCGCCTCCAACTTAAAAAAACATCTCGTGCATCCGTCCCTTCCTCTCACCTGACACCACTAAAATGTTAGTGCATGCCCTGGTCATATCCCAACTGGATTACTACAACATCCTTCTTTGTGGCTTACCAACTAACAGACTGGCACCCCTCCAATCTATTCTTTTTTTTTTTTTTATAAATTTTTATTTATGCTTTCAAGTTAGGTTACAACAACTTACCATTACAGCCTTCCCCACAAGGGGAGGCCAGAAACACATACATATGCATATACATATACATATATAGAAAATATCAACATACACAAAAAAAAAAAACTATCCACAATAATGCAATCGAAATCAAAATCAAAACATCACACACACACACAACAGCCACTCACATTCATCCTCGCCTGCTATCGCCTACAATTGTCAGTATAAAAGTTGGGTGTATTGAGGTCCAAGAAGGGACCGCGAGAGGGAAAAGTGACGGATTAAGCCAAGCTTCCCACACCCGCTCAAATTTGTTAGGACATCCCCTAGCTTGGTAAGTCATCTTATATAGGACCAGTTTCCCAATTATCAGGCTTTTCCAGCCCGAAAAAGTTGGCGCATTTGGATGTTTCCAGTTCAATAAAATACATTTACGTGCGTAAAAAGCTAACAAACGTAAGAGAACTCTCTGCGGCCCCCCATCCAACATAGGCTCCACTATACTTAGTAAGCAGAAGGCAGCTAATTTCGTAACTGGTAGGCCTACAGAAGTATGTATGAAACTAGATACCCCGTCCCAGAAGGTAGAGATCACCCTGCATTCCCAAATCATATGTTTTAAGGTGCCCGCACTGGTATTGCATCTGGGACACAGGTCTGACTCCAACAGGCCCATTCTCCTAAGCCTAACCGGGGTCAGATAAGCCTGATGAAGCTATTTAGCCTGGATTAATCTATCCCTTGAATCTATAACTGATGAGTACAGATTGTCTATTGCCTCCTCCCAGTCTTCCTGATCAAGGTCTGGGATAAGTGTTTTCCAGTTTTCCATTGCTCTATCCAGTGGGGAGGGAAGACTGAAGAGGAGGGCAGAGTACAATGTTGAGGTGGGTTTGTCGAGGTCCTTGGATCTTACTATAGCCTCAACTGATGACTTCACTAATTGCAGTGCCTCCAAAAGGAGCTGAGACCTGAAAGCATGCCGAAGCTGCAGGTATCTAAAAAAATCCCTTGGAGATAACATACACTCGTGACATAGTTGCTTATACGACATCAACGCCCCTCCAGACAGTATTTGTTTCAGCTACGTAATTCCTCGGCGCTTCCAAAAGACAGTGTCTGGAAGGGACATCAGTTCAGGCAACTTATGGTTGTCCCAGAGAGGTGTATTGGGGGACCATTCTAAAGGAGCGCGGGGAGATCCCCCCAAATTATGCACTTTATGCCAGACATGCAGGGTGGTTCTTATACACATAGTAGCGTGTGGGAGGCCCCTAGCTCCCCTATATACCAGAGTCTGCAGGGGGGTTACCGGTCCCAACAAGGAAGCCTCCAGGGCAGTCACGGGGTTGGTCGCTGAGGGGTCTATCCATCATGTAGTGTAGACTAGTTGGGCAGTGAAAAAATAAAGCAACATATGTGGCACTGCTAGGCCCCCAGCTTTCAGAGGCGTTCTGAGGATAGACCTGTTCATTTTGGGGGGAGAGGCGCCCCAGATAATCTGAAATAGTATGGAATCTAGTAGTCGAAAATGAGCAGCTGGCAGCACAGTAGGTGAGGCCTGATAAATGTATAAAAATTTGGGGATGAAAACCATTTTGAAAATATTAATCCGACCGATCACAGAGAGGGGGAGAGATGCGCATTGAGCAGTCTTCCTCCTGAGAGCATCAATCACCGGGCATACATTCAGCTCCATGAATTTTGAGGGGACCCCATGTATAATGACTCCCAGATGTCGAAACCGGTCCACCACCTGAAGCGATGAATACAAAGAGATCTGAGTGTCTTCTGGCCTGTCTACCAAATACAAACTAGATTTCTCCCAGTTAACTTTTAATCCAGAGAACACCCCAAATTTAGCTATCACATTCAGTAGTGCCTCCAGGGAACTGCTAGCATCAGCCAGATAAACCAGGGTGTCATCAGCGTACATGGAGACCTTTTCAACAGTGGGACCCAGTCTCCAACCCTGAATTTCTGAGGAATCCCTAATTAACGATGCCAGGGGTTCAATGGCAAGCGCGAATAACAAGGGGGAGAGAGGACACCCCTGTCTTGTGCCTCGATGCAAGGAAAATTCAGCCGTTGTAACTCCATTCACCCTTACTCTCACCCTGGGGTTCTTATAAAGTAATTGTACATTTTTAATATAGGTCGGAGGAAGGCCAGATTTGGTCAGAACAGCCCATAAGTAAGGCCATTCGACAGAGTCCAAGGCCTTTTCCTTGTCAAGGGATATAACCACCCTACTCCCAGCATGATCATGACTAATTTGCAGGTTGCTGAACAACCTCCTTAGATTAATACTTGTCGTTTGGCCAGGCATCAAGAGAATTACAGTGTTCAGTCGGAGCGCCAAAATCTTAGCGAGAACCTTGGCATCCTGATTCAGGAGAGCGATTGGCCTATACGAACTGCAAGAATCCCGAGGTTTACCATCTTTGTATATCAAAGTAATAATTGCCTGTGCAAAAGATTCGGGTAGGGTTTCAGATTGCAGAGCTTCAGAGAAAACCTCCAGTAGTTTAGGCACCACAGCATCACCATACTTTTTATACTATTCTGAGGGCAAACCGTCCGGCCCAGGGGCCTTCCGGCCAGACATCAGAGCGATTGCTTTCCCAATTTCCTCGGCCGTTATTGGACCATCCAGCACCGCACTATCCGCAGCTAACAGAGAGGGAAGATTTATGTTTCCGAGATAGGTGTCTAGAGCTGCCGAGTCATATTGCACCCTAGAAGAGTACAACTGACTGTAGTAGTCACGGAACTGGTTGGAGATCCCTTCCGAATCAGTTATAAATTGGGTCTGGTTCATAATACCGGCTATTAGCGTTTGCGGGCACTCTGCTCTCGATAAGTATGCCAAGGTTCTCCCATTTTTATCCCCCTTTTCAAAAATTGTTTGCTGTTTTAGTAACAATATCTTCCTTGTGGACTCAGTTAATGCAAGATTATATTCTCTTTGGAGTGATTTAAGTAGATTATGAGTCACAGGCGTCGCTGATATCACGAACTCCTCTTCATCCCCAGCCATTTTCTCCTCCAATTCCCAAATTGACCTAACTCGCTTCACCCTAACCCCCTTTATGACACTTATAGCACTCCCTCTGACCACCGCTTTAAACGCATCCCACGAGTGTTAATTGAGGTTACCTCCCCGTTGCATTGCCAATACACCTCTTGATCTCTTAATAGTGGGCTGCAGAATTCTTCATCTTCTAGCCATAAGGGGTTAAGAGCCCATCTTCTTACACCAATTTGGATCCCAGACATGCGTAAAGACACCTTTAATGGCGAGTGGTCCGATATACCTCTTGGCAAGTATTCACTAGCCACCACCCTAGCCAGGAGGCATCCGGATGCAAAAGCCAGATCAATTCGCGAAAGCGATTTGTGGGGGGCGGAATGAGAAGAGAATGCTCTGTCATTTGGATGCTTCCATCTCCACAGTTCAGTTAAGCCCAGGGCCTCAGCCCAGGCAGCCAATGCCGTAGTTGGGCCCACCCCAGGGGTCAGTTGGTCCAGGGATCTATCCAGAATCATATTAAAGTCCCCTATGAGCAAAAGAGGGTCAGACAGGAAGGCGGCAACTTTATTCATGATCTCCTGGAGAAAATGCACATCAAAGGGGGCAGAACATATAAGCCTACCACCAGGATATTAATATCATGCACTTTAGCATGCATTATGACAAATCGTCCCTTAGGGTCAGAGCAAATCGATAGGAGGGTAAAGGGGAGATGCTTAGCCACTAGGATTGAAACTCCCCTGGCATAGTTAGAGTAGTGGGAATGGAACAGCTACGTTATCCAGGGTTTATTAATGGACATCGCTTTCCGGCCCAGTAAATGGGTCTCTTGTAGAATTATAATGTCAGGGCTATGGTGTTTCAGGAATTGAAACACGGTAGACCTCTTTATGCGATCATTAAGACCTTGCACATTCCATGAAATCACCTTACATTCCATCTAACCTTGTGGTAATAGTCAATTTTACCAGGGAAGTACATCATATCCCATTATCTCGCAGCCCTCTCCAAAACCTCACAGCAGCAGGCCATCCCATTCACACCAACACACACACTCATTCGCCACACCAAATTCACTGTACAATAAAAAAGAAGAACATTAGCAGTAGTAACAATAGCAATAATAATCATAATAACCTTCCCCTAACCTCTGGGGTTCAACAACAGCGTTGTGCCCTGAGGTAACAACCCAAACCCACCCGGTTCTACCAAAACCCAAACTAAGGCGAGCATAATCCCTTAACCTAAAAGACAAAAAAACACTGGTTAACTGTAGTGTCAGCGATCCGTAATCATTGAAGGCAGTCACATAGAGGGATAATAAAGGATAATCATCCCCATGAAACCCAGCTAACATATTCTGTGAGGAGGGGAAAAGGGAGGTGAAGAATAAGTAACGGATGAAAACGGGGGAGGGGGACAGGGGTCACCAAACCCGGGGTAGGGGAGGAGAGACCGATAGGCCCATGAAAAACAATCCTCGGGCTCCCCTGGTATAATAAATTCCTGACAGCGGCAAAGTCAGGCAAAACCAGAGTAACATTGCTCCGTTTGGATCAGCTATGCATATTCGGCCCTCAGGCTGCGGGAAGTGAGTCTATCCAGTCTTTGGCCTCTTCAGCTGTGAGGAAAAATCTTGTGGTAGTTCCATCCTGGACTCGCAGTTTAGCAGGAAACAGCATGTCGTATCTAATGTTTTCCCCCCGGAGTCGTGCCCTCACTTCATTGAAGGATCGGCGCTGTCTCTGCACTTCGGACGTGAAATCCGGAAAGAAGGACAATCTTGCCCCATTGAATAGGATATCCTTTTGCTTACGAGCTGCCATCAATACGGTGTCCCTGTCTCTAAAGTTCAGCAACTTCAAGATAAAGGGATGGGGTGGGGCCCCGGGCGGCGGAGGCCTAAATGGGATTCGATGTGCTCTCTCAACCGCGAAGAAAGGAGAAAGGCCCTCCGGCGCCACGGTGTTTTGGATGAGATTCTCAATAAATCTTTCAGGAGCATCCCCCTCCGCCCTCTCCGGCAGTCCAATTATTCTGATGTTATTACGTCTGGAACGATTCTCAGCATCCTCTGCCCGTTCCGTGAGGATCTGCACTTGGCGCCTCAGAGAATCCACCGTTGAGGTAACAGTTGATAAGCTATCCTTGGCCTCTCCAATTCTTCTCTCCGACTCCTTTGCTCTATCCTTCACCTTGTCTAGGTCATGCTTAAAGTAGTTTAGTTGCTCCTGCAAATTATCAAACTTAGTAGTAAGCAGACTTTGGCAGTTCGTGATAGCCGCCATTATTGCAGCATTATCAGGATCTGAGGCGGGAGATCCAGGACGTTCAGTTGGTGAGTCGGCCATAGTTTGCGTGCCGCAGCTCAAAAGCACAGTATGCCTCCTTTTATTTCCTTTGATATATGGCTGGATGGCTCCTGTCAGACGTGTCACTCCCTCCCCTTTCCTTTTTTCCCCGGGGGTAATCGAGGGGCTGATAATTGCGGGGTATAAAGCAGCTTGGTGAACTAAGCTTCGGCCGTATCAGCTGAGGGGAAGAGGGGGCAGACCCCCAGGATAGACGCTGCTTGGGTGCAGCACCCGGCAGGATGCAAGATTGACGCACTGTGAGGGTTTCAGGTGAGCCCCAGAGCCATCTCCAGCCCTATATCGCAGTGAGGCTGTGTATGCACCTACGCCTCCAGACAGGCTCCTTTTGCGGTGCACCCCCAAGGGTCCACCAGGCCAATCCCCCACACAGCGTCTCCCAAGGGGGAAGGCAAGCACCCCACTGGTCACAAGGCAAAAATAGAGGTAAGTATCTGATCTTCTATGGCCACCTCAGAGTCACACTGGAGCCCCAGGAATCTTAATAAGTGGACTTTCAGCAGAAACAGGAGGATATATTGATAGGCATCCCCTCAGCACAGGGAGCAGGAGGGGGAAGCCGGGGGGGGCACCCGCCGACAACAATGAATGGATCCGATCAACCGGGAGATGACTCACCCCGCAGCAGAAGACTGTCAGCGCGCCGCCGAAAGAGCCCGTCGTAGGAGGCAGAAGGGAGTGGAGAACCTCCTGACAGTGGCAGAGGAGAGCGGAGCGTCTGCCGCCGGTAACAGAGGGGAGCGGAGCGCCCAATGTCAGAGGCGGAGAGGAGCGGAGCGCCTGCTGTCAGAGGCGAAGAGGAGTGGAGCGCCCGCTGTCAGAGGCGGAGGGGAGCGGAGCGCCCGCTTTCAGAAGTAGAGAGGAGCGGAGTGCCCGCTGTCAGAGGCGGAGAGGAGCGGAGTGCCCGCTGTCAGAGGCGAAGAGGAGCGGAGCCCCCACTGTCTGAGTCGGAGGGGAGTGGAGCACACGCTGTCGAGGGTGGAGGGGAGCGGAGGACCCGCTGTCGGAGGTGGAGGGGAGCGGAGGGCCCGCCACCCGATAATCGATGGGAGCGGAGCGGACGGCCCCAGAGATGAGCCGATCACCCGCCGGCAGGAGGCGGAAGGCCAGCAGAGACACGGCCAGCGACACTCGATGGCCAGGCACAGCTAAGCCGAATGCGGCACTGGGGTAAGTCAGCCCCGTTCCTCCTCCACACTTCACACTCCAAAATGGCGACCGTCCTCGTGCGGGAGTCCCTCAGAGGCACAGGGAAGCCCAGCGAAAGAGCCCCGTCCCCACGAAGACAGGTATAGGGTCCAGAGAGTAGACAGTGGCCCCTTAGGGTGGTTAGAATAGTATTTCCACTGGATTCCAGGGTTTTTTCAGGATTTCTGTCAGGAGCCCTCGTGTCACACACCTTCCTCACTCAGCTACATAGCCACGCCCCCCCTCCAATCTATTCTGAATTCCGCTGCTCGCCTCATCCATCTTTCCTTTCGCTCCTCCAGTTCTGTGCCTCTCTGCCAATCCCTACACTGGCTGCCAATCCCACAGCGAATCCTGTTCAAAACTCTAACTCTCGCCTACAAAGCTCTCTCCAACCAGGCCCCTCCCTACCACTTCTCTAATCCAACAATACCAACCTAGACGCAGCCTCCGCTCTGCTGCCGACCTTCTCCTGTCCTCCACCCTGGTCACTTCCTCTCACGCCCGCCTCCAGGACTTCTCACGTGCAACTCCAATCTTCTGGAATGCTCTCCCCCACCCAATCCGCCACTCCACAACACTCAAAACCTTCAAAGGCGAGGTTGCTGCAAACAGGGAGAGACTAACAGACAGGCAGGGAGAGTCAGGGAGACCCGCAGAGACCCACACAGTGCCAGGGAGAGCCAGGGAAAGATAGGTAAAGATAGGGAAAAATCGGGAACGATCCAGGCAGGGACAGCAGAGAAAGTGACAGGGAAACTTTTTTTTTATTTTCACTTCACTTCATTTGCCAGATCAGTTTTAAATTGCTTTTTTTGTGCTGTAAATATTCCTGGCCACTGTGCATCCCATCTTGGCAGTGGCATATTTAACCATATCTGTTACACACAAGCATTTATTATAACTCGATTAGTTTTAATTTTTTTGTATGCTGTAAAAACCCCAGCCCACATGGGCATACTATTTCAGCACATTTCACCCTATCTGTTATACTAAAGCAGCTTCTACGGGCTCTGTTTTATTAATATATTGCATTTTGAATTGTTTTTTTACGTCCTGTAAAAACACCAGCCCGCAGGGTATCCCATATTGCCAATTTTCATAGTATCTGGTGCAGAGAAGCAGTATCTCACTTTATTTAGCTTCTGCTTTTTAAAGTAAACACATTTTTTAAGTGCCTATTGCGCATTTCAAATACATAAAAAAATGTCAGGAAGACAAGTGCCAGGATGTTCAAAGAGGAGTGGCAGAGGCCAAGATTCAGCAGGCAGAGGTCGCAGCAGACTAGGGGTGAGTGGCAGCAGGAGTCGCTGTGAGAGACCTGATCTGCAAGTATCTGCTAGCGGCCGTGTCTCCACCAGTAACGCATCTGCCGTGGTAGATTGGTTAACGCAGTCATCCACATCATTACAAGTTACATCTGACACCCCCAGTCTAGGGTCGGTAGGTTCCTCTGACACAACCCTGAGTTGGCATGGCCCGAGAGCAGTCCCTGTCCTCCCATTGCCTCTGTCCTACGCCGTTCCCTCCCCCAGCGACGTATCCTATGCTTTGGGTTCAGCTCCACTCTTTAGTGAGGAGGACGATCAGATAGAGGACAGTCAGCAGCTACTGCCCAGCCAAGAAATGGAGGTGGCTTCCTTCACTAGGCAGACAAATAGTGATGTGGAGAGTGGCGTGGGTGTTGTTGCGAGCGTTCCAGCTCCTGCGCCAGACACTGTTGAGGAAACCGAGAACATCAGTGATGCAAGATATGTAGGCAGAAGGTGAAGCATGGCCAGGGCCCAAATGTTGGCACCACGGCCCTGCGTCAACATATGATGCGTCACCATAAAGCGGCCTGGGAGAACCGAGGCTCCGAAGAGGTGGTCCAGGCTGTTTCCTCACCGAGTGGCATGCCGCTCCCAATTTCTGCCAGCCAAGCCCCAGCACCTCAGCCGAAGGCAGCTGTGCGTCATACCCATCCTCTGTCGCTCCTCCTGATGCTCCTGCTCTCCTCCTCCTCCTCCTCCAAGTCATGCATCCCGCCTGCAATCCATCAGCGAAGCCATGTCCAAGAGACAGCAGTATGCGCCCACTCATCCTACGACGCCAAGCTGAATGTGCTCCTGTCCAAGTTGCTGGTGCTGCAGTCACTTCCTTTTCAGGTGGTGAACTCTGCACCTTTCAGAGAACTGATGGCTTGTGCCGAGCCGAGGTGGAGAGTCCCAAGCCGTCATTTCTTTGCCAAGAAGGCAGTACCAGCGCTGCACACTTTTGTTGAACAGAAGTTGGCCCAGTCCTTGAGCCTGTCGGTGTAGCAAAGTGCATGGCAGCGCCGACGTCTGGAGCTGTAACTACGGTCAGGGACAGTACATGTCGTTTACGGCCCACTGGGTGAATGTGGTCCCTTTGCAGCAGCAGCAGCAACTTGGACAGGTCACGCCGCTTCAGACTCGCGCTCCCTGGCCGTTGTGCTTGTGACACCGTGATACTCGGCCTCCTCATCCTCCGCCATCTCCTCACCCTCCACTATAGGCTCAAGTTTCAGTGCCCCTCCAGCCTACCATGTGTGCAGGGCACGGAGGTGTCACGCTGTACTTCACATGGTTTGTCTTGGCGAAGTCACACAGGGGAGGAACTGCTTAAATTTATTCATCAGGAAATCCAAACATGGCTTACTCTAAGAAAACTGAAAATGGGAACCATGGTTACCGACAATGGGAAGAACATTTTGTCTGCGCTGCAACAAGGAAGGCTGACCCATGCGCCCTGCATGGCTCACGTCTTCAATCTGGTTGTGAATCGGTTTCTGAAGTCTTCCCCCCATCTGCAAGACATCCTAACAAATTCAAGGAAACTTTGCATGCACTTCAGCCACTCATAGACCGCCAAGTACACCCTTCTTGAGCTACAGTGTCAGAGCGGTAGCCCCCAACATAGTCTGATTTGCAATGTTTCCACCCGTTGGAATTCCACCCTGCATATGTTGGACAGACTATATGAACAGAGAAAAGCCATCACGGATTTCTTGATGATCCAAGTGGATAGGAGGCCCCCCCTGTGTAACTTCAATGTCAACCAGTGGCAGCTCATACATGACACCTGCCGTTTGCTCAGGCCCTTTGAGGAAGCCACTTTATTTGTGAGTCGCCAGGATTACGGGATGAACGACGTGATTCCACTGCTTCATGTACTACAGCACATGTTGGAAACCATGGCTGGTCAGGGCACTGGAGACATGGTGTCTACATCTTACGGCCACATGAACCCCGTTGGAGCTGAACTGGAGGAGGAGGAGGAAGAGAAGGAGGAGTGGCACAGTGCACAGTTTAGGCTTGGCAAAATGGCTGGTTTATCTAGTCAGTGGACAGGAGAGGAGGAGCAGGAGCAGCCAGAGGAGCTAGAGAGTTGTGAGGAAGGCGAGACAGAGGACCCAGACACACCGTGGCAGTATGCAGTGGAGATGGAGACAGGTAGTCCCTCCGAGTCACTTGCACAAATGGCACGAAGCATGCTCACGTGCTTGCGTAGTGACCCCAGAATTGTTTCCATTTGTCAGCGGGATGACTTTTGCCTCTCCACCTTACTGGACCCTCGCTACCGGCAAAAAATGGGGGCATTTTTTAAACCCACTGAGAGGGAGGACAAACTGGCCTACTACAGAGACATCCTACGTAGTCAGTGCCTATCTGCGCCATCATCCATACTCTCGCAGGTCTGACTCGGGGGGCCCTCTGCGCTCACCTTCCACTGCCATGGCTGCTAAGGGGGGGGGGTTTTGGCAGGAGCAGCAGCAGCAGCTCCATCAGCAGCAGCCTCAGTCTTAAGTCGCTAATGAGTAGCTTTCTACACCCACATAGTGAGGCTACTCATGAGCAGCAGGAAGACCTGGAGCAGGAACTGAACCAGCAGGTCATGTCATACCTTGACATGACCATGCCAACACACCTTGAGGATCCGCTGGACTTCTGGGCAGCCATACTTGACTTGTGACCGCAGCTAGCTGAGTTTGCCCTGGAAAAGCTGTCCTGCCCGGCAAGTAGCGTGCCATCTGAGCGGGTGTTTAGTGCGGCGGGGGCCATAGTTACATAGCTCGTCTGTCAACTAAAAATGTGGAGAGACTCACCTTTGTGAAAATGAATCAGGGATGGATCAGCCAGGATTTCCACCCACCAATGGCTGATGCATGCGACTAGATTCAGCATGGTGCCACGTTTTACACTTTCCAAATGGTGCAAAACATATTTATGTCTTTAGGCCAATTTTTGGGCTCCTGCTGATGCCAACTTCAGGGTGTGCCTTTCAGCCAAATTTTGGCCTCCTGCTGCTACTGCTGCTGCCAACTGCAGTGTGTCTTTAGGCCAATTTTTGGGTTCCTGCTGCCAACTCCAGTGTCTCTTTCAAGCTATGTTTGGCCTCCTGCTGCTGCTGCTTGCAACTCCAGGGTGTCATTCAGCCAATTTTTGGGGTCCTGCTGCCAACTTCAGTGTGTCTTTCAAGCTATGTTTGGGCTGCTGCTGCTTGCAACTCAAGGGTGTCATTCAGCCAATTTTTGGGCTCCTGCTGCCAACTCCAGTGTGTCTTTCAAGCTAGGTTTGGGCTGCTGCTGCTTGCAACTCCAGGGTGTCATTCAAACAATTTTTGGGCTCCTGCTGCCAACTCCAGTGTGTCTTTCAAGCTATGTTTGGGCTCCTGCTGCTTGCAACTCCAGGGTGTCATTTAGCCAATTTTTGGGCTCCTGCTGCCAACTCCAGTGTCTCTTTCAAGCTATGTTTGGACTGCTGCTGCTACTTACGACTCCAGGGTGTCAATCAGCCAATTTTTGGGCTCCTGCTGCCAACTCCAGTGTCTCTTTCAAGCTATGTTTGGGCTGCTGCTGCTGCTGCTTACAACTCCAGGGTGTCATTCAGCCAGTTTTTGGGCTCCTGCTGCCAACTCCAGTGTCTCTTTCAAGCTATGTTTGGTCTGCTGCTGCCAACTGCAGTGTGTTTTTCAAGCTTTGTTTGGGCTCCTGCTGCTGCTGCTTGCAACTCCAGGGTGTCATTCAGCCAATTTTTGGGCTCCTGCTGATGCCAACTTCAGGGTGTGCCTTTCAGCCAAATGTTGGCCTCCTGCTGCTGCCAACTGCAGTGTGTCTTTAGGCCAATTTTTGGGTTCCTGCTGCCAACTCCAGTGTCTCTTTCAAGCTATGTTTGGGCTGCTGCTGCTTGCAACTCAAGGGTTTCATTCAGCCAATTTTTGGGCTCCTGCTGCCAACTCCAGTGTGTCTTTCAAGCTATGTTTGGGCTGCTGCTGCTTGCAACTCCAGGGTGTCATTCAGCCAATTTTTGGGCTCCTACTGCCATCTCCAGTGTCTCTTTCAAGCTATGTTTGGGCTCCTGTTGCTGCTGCCAGCAACTCCAGGGTGTCATTCAGACAATTTTTGGGCTCCTGCTGCCAACTCCAGTGTGTCTTTCAAGCTATGTCTGGGCTCCTGCTGCTGCTGCTTGCAACTCCAGGGTGTCATTCAGACAATTTTTGGTCTCCTGCTGCCAACTCCAGTGTCTCTTTCAAGCTATGTTTGGGCTCCTGACAATAAAAATGTATAGATTAACACCGCGCTAAAATCTATAATGAATTTTCCTGTGAATTGGTTAATAACAACTTTTAAAAATTATTTTGCTACAACGTGTCAAACCTTTCATTCACAAAAAGTCCCACAGCATTATATAATTAAGAGACACGGAGCAATAAGGGCACAGTCTGATGTGACCACAAGAAACAGTCTTTAAAATATTTTTTGGGGGGTGTCCCACGGTGCATGCACATCTACAGAAATGATCCTGTCACACGTGCCCATCACCTCCACACATGTGCGCTTACCAGATTGATAAGATTTGGAAAGCCTTGAGACAAATTCTGCTATTAGAAGATTCCAGGTGCTTCAATGCTTCAGTGCACAATTTATACACTCATCACGGCCATATGTAGGATCCGCTCATATGTTTTAAAATAGCACAAAACAAATCTAGTGCAACCCCGTGGGAACTTTTTTTAAAAGACAATTTAATAAAAAAGATGCACTCACATATTCTTTGGAGTAATACGCGCCAATACAAATACATAGGTTAGGAGGGAGTCCTTTTCTTTCCCTTGTTCCTTGCAACCGTTAAAATGGGCGCCAAAGCTTAAAATGAATGAAGTAAAGTGGTAGCCGCCGTCTCCTATCTCCTCTCCTAACGCGTTTCGTTGCGTGCGCAACTTTATCAAAGGATGTTGTTTGGGCTCCTGCTGCTTGCAACTCCAGGGTGTCATTCAGCCAATTTTTGGTCTCCTGCTGCCAACTCCAGCGTCTCTTTCAAGCTATGTTTGGGCTCCTGCTGCTGCTGCTTGCAACTCCAGGGTGTCATTCAGCCGATTTTTGGGCTCCTGCTGCCAACTCTAGGATGTCTTTCAGCCAGTATATTTGGGCTCCTGCTGCTGCCAGCTCCAGGGTGTGTTTTTCAGGCAATAAAGGGGCCCCTCATA
This sequence comes from Gastrophryne carolinensis, assembly GCA_027917425.1. Taxonomy (NCBI): domain Eukaryota; kingdom Metazoa; phylum Chordata; class Amphibia; order Anura; family Microhylidae; genus Gastrophryne; species Gastrophryne carolinensis. The sequence goes on from CM051239.1 coordinate 330,440,788, forward strand.
GTGATGCCACCTCAACTTTCTGCAATTGTGCCGCTCTGCGATTCTAATAGCGATGCCTCTGATCTGCATGTCATAATTATTTACAGTATTATTTCACTTACCCAGCACGCATCCTATGCGTGCTACAGCAAGGCAGAATGGTTTACAACCCTATTGAGGCTCTAGGAAGCTCAGAAATAGCTGTTTTTAATAGCGATTCATTGCGAATAAATTCGGACCGAAACAAATTTTGTCGGAAAATTCGGCGAATCAGCCGAAACGAATTTTTCAAAAGTTCGCTCATCCCTAATGATGATGCTATATAAATAAACAATAATAATAATACATGCTTTCTCACCTAAGCAGATCTATAAGCAGCTATGCATGCTTTCTTGCTAGGCAGATAAGCATACTTGCAAGTATATACTTGTACATATCTGCCTTTTTCACAGAGATTTTTTGCTAATACTTTTTCGCAAGTACGTTTTTCACATCCATGCAAACATAGGTTTCGCACACATGGAATGCAGTGCTGACTAGCATATGCATTCGAACTTAAGCCGCAGGTGAATATTTATAACAATCACAATATATTGGCCCGATAGTGTTGCATAATTTTGTTTTTATTTCCATTATTGCCATTTTTTTATGTTGGTGCTACTTTACACCCTCTATTATTATTCCCATTCCAGCATCCCTGGCCAGAAATAACTTCAAAACAAGCACAGTCCAGAGAGAACTTGCTTGCCACAGGGTTAAATAATAATGTAATGTCTTGTCTGTCTAAGACCCCTTCTTCTTGATTGCCACATTCTCTCTCTTTGCTTTAAAAACAGATTCCTTTTGTCTGATTTGGTGGGGGGGACTAATAACATAGCTGAACAATCAACCTGATGCAACCATGACGATAGATAGATAGATAGATAGATAGATAGATAGATAGATAGAATATAAATTAAACATTTTTTGATAGTATGATGACATTCATATTTAACGTTATTTTAAATCAGACTGATCAATTTCATTTTATATATTTAGAGATCCATAAGCATCACACTGCTTCTACCTAAATTCTGAAACCCAAGTGCATTTGCTTCAAGTGCTTATTTTTTAGTGATCTATTAATCCCTTCCCTAAAGGGATTGCTCTTTTTCTTGCTAGACTTTTAGAGGGTGTAATTCACCCAGCCTTGATACTTTGTCCCCTTTTAATAGTCCTAATTGCCTAATTATCTGTCCTAGTGCAATCATAAAGGCTTCTAGCCTTTAATTTTACCCTCAGGAAAATGTATCTGAACATTCCGGATTTAGCTGTGATATGAATGTCCACGGTTTGTCTGTAAAGGAAGAAAAAAAAGTCTCGTTTGACTCCTCAAAGCCTTCTAGTGTCTAAGGAGTTTGCGTCATGCAGAAATACAATATTATATTACCAGCCAGTTTAGCCTGCAATGACTTTGAATTTTTAAGACAGTTATTGCAATCAATTGTGTCATTAATTCTTAAGTCATTCAGGCAAGGTGGCAAAGTATTTATAGCCTTTCTTTTTTTATATTTTTTATTAGATCAGACATCCCTGCTGCTTGAACAAATGAATGGCAGCAATTTCATTTAAGAAGTGTAAATTATTTTTTCTTGTATCCCTGAGTTAATTGACATTGCCCATCCTGCACGTTCCTTTTTTATATTTGCGGTTCATAAATTTAAATTTCTGAGCATTGGAGTTTAAATAATTCAGATCTAAGTATGGTAATAAGTGGGCGGTACTTGGATGCCATTAGAAATGTAAACAAAAGAATTGAGGGTATACTATGAAAACCTGTGTGCTATTACTTATTGCCTGACTATTTCTATGTCAGCAATTATTACATTCACCTCTGTCTCATCTCAAAACTTTATAACTAGAGATGAGCGAACTTTCGAAAAATTCGATTAGACTGATTCGACCCGAATTTATTCGCAACGAATAGCTATTATAAGCGGCTATTTCTGAGCCTCCTAGAGCCTCAATAGGGTTGTAAACCATTCTGCCTTGCTGTAACACGCATAGGATGTGTGCTGGGTTAGTGAAATAATACTGTAAATAATTATCACATGCAGATCAGAGGCATCGCTAATAGAATCGCAGAGCGGCACAATTGCAGAGATTTGAAGTGGCATCACTATGAGGGGCCCCTATAGTGTCTGAAAAACACACCCTGGAGCTGGCAGCAGCAGGAGACCAAAAATTGGATGAATCACACCCTGGAGTTGCAAGCAGCAGCAGCAGCAGCAGCAGCAGCTGCAGGAGCCCAAACATTGCTTTAAAGAGACACTGGAGTTGGCTGCAGGAGCCCAAAAATTAGATTAATCACACCCTGGAGTTGCAAGCAGCAGCAGGAGCCCAAACATTGCTTTAAAGAGACACTGGAGTTGGCTGAAGAAGCCCAAAAATTAGACGAATCACACCCTGGAGTTGCAAGCAGCAGCAGGAGCCCAAACATAGCTTGAAAGAGACACTGGAGTTTGCAGCAGCAGCAGCAGGAGCCCAAAAATTGACTGACACATTCTGGAGTTGGCAGCAGCAGCAGCAGGAGCCCAAACATAGCTTGAAAGAGACACTGGAATTGGCTGCAGGAGCCCAAAAATAAGCTGAATTACACCCTGGAGTTGCAAGCAGCAGCAGCAGCTGCAGAAGCCCAAACATAGCTTGAAAGAGACACTGGAGTTGGCTGCAGGAGCCCAAAAATTGTCTGAATGACACCCTTGAGTTGCAAGCAGCAGCAGCAGGAGCCCAAACATGTCTTGAAAGAGACACTGGAGTTAGCAGCAGCAGCCCAAAAATTAGCTGAATGACACCCTGGAGTTGCAACCAGCAGCAGCAGTCCAAACATAGCTTAAAAGACACATTGGAGTTGGCAGCAGGAGCCCAAAAATTGGCTGAATGACACCCTGGAGTTGCAAGCAGCAGCAGGAGCCCAAACATAGCTTGAAAGAGACACTGGAGTTGGCAGCAGGAGCCCAAAAATTGGATTAATCACACCCTGGAGTTGCAAGCAGCAGCAGGAGCCCAAACATTGCTTTAAAGAGACACTGGAGTTGGCTGCAGGAGCACAAAAATTGGATGAATCACACCCTGGAGTTGCAAGCAGAAGCAGCAGGAGCCCAAACATTGCTTAAAAGAGACACTGGAGTTGGCTGCAGGAGCACAAAAATTGGATGAATCACACCCTGGAGTTGCAAGCAGCAGCAGGAGCCCAAACATTGCTTTAAAGAGACACTGGAGTTGGCTGCAGGAGCACAAAAATTGGATGAATCACACCCTGGAGTTGCAAGCAGCAGCAGGAGTCCAAACATTGCTTTAAAGAGACACTGGAGTTGGCTGCAGGAGCCCAAAAATTTGATGAATCACACCCTGGATTTGCAAGCAGCAGCAGGAACCCAAACATTGCTTTAAAGAGACACTGGAGTTGGCTGCAGGAGCCCAAAAATTGGATGAATCACACCCTGGATTTGCAAGCAGCAGCAGGAGCCTAAACATTGCTTTAAAGAGACACTGGAGTTGGCTGCAGGAGCCCAAAAATTGGATGAATCACACCCTGGAGTTGGCAGCAGCAGCAGGAGCCCAAACATTGCTTGAAAAGCACCCTGGAGTTGGCAGCAGCCGCAGCAGGAGCCCAAAAATTGACTGACACACCCTGGAGTTGGCAGCAGCAGCTGGAACCCAGAAATTGGCTGGAAGGCCCCCTGAAGTTGGCAGCAGCAGGAGCACAAACATTAGCTGGAAGGCACACCCTGGAGTTGGCAGCAGCATAAGCAGGAGCCCAAACATTGCTTGAAGGACATCCTGGAGTTGGCAGCAGCAGCAACAGGAGGCCAAAAATTGGCGGAAAGGCACACCCTGAAGTTGGCATCAGCAGGAGCCTAAAAATTGGCTGGAAGGCACACCCTGAAGTTGGCATCAGCAGGATCCCAAAAATTGGTCTAAAGACATAAATATGTTTTGCCCCTTTTGGAAAGTGTAAAACGTGGCACCATGCTGAATCTAGTCGCATGCATCAGCCATTGGTGGGTGGAAATCCTGGCTGATCCATCCCTGATTCATTTTGACAAAGGTGAGTCTCTCCACATTTTTAGTTGACAGACGAGTTCTCCTCGCCGTAACTATGGCCCCCGCCGCACTAAACACCCGCTCAGATGGCACGCTACTTGCCGGGCAGGACAGCTTTTCCAGGGCAAACTCTGCTAGTTGCGGCCACAAGCCAAGTTTGGCTGCCTAGAAGTCCAGCGGATCCTCAAGGTGTGTTGGCATGGTCATGTCAAGGTATGACATGACCTGCTGGTTGAGGTCCTGCTCCAGGTCTTCCTGCAGCTCATGAGTAGCCTCACTATGCGGGTGTAGAAAGCTACTCATTAGCGACTTAAGACTGAGGCTGCTGCTGATGGAGCTGCTGCTGCTTCTCCTGCCAACCCCCCCAGCAGCCGTGGCAGTGGAAGGTGAGCGCAGAGGTACCCCCGAGTCAGACCTGCGAGAGTATGGACCATGGTGCAGATAGGCATCAGCCAACTGACTACGCAGAATGTCTTTGTAGTAGTTCAGTTTGTCCTCCCTCTCGGCGGGTTTAAAAAATGCCCCCATTTTGTGCCGGAAGCAAGGGTCCAATAAGGTGGACAGCCAGAAGTCATCCCGCCGACAAATGGAAACAATTCTGGGATCACTACGCAAGCACGTGAGCATGCGTCCTGCCATTTTCGCAAGTGACTTGGAGGGACTACCTGTCTCCATCTCCACTGCATACTGCCACGGTGTGTCCGAGTCCTCTGTCTCGCCTTCCTCAAAACCCTCTAGCTCCTCTGGCTGCTCCTGCTCCTCCTCTCCTGTCCGCTGACTAGATAAACCAGCCATTTCGCCAAGCCTAAACTGTGCTTCACTGGGCCACTCCTCCTCCTCTTCATCCTCCTCCTCCAGTTCAGCTCCAATGAGGTTCATGTGGCCGTAAGATGTAGACGCCATGTCTCCAGTGCCCTGACCAGCCATGGTTTCCAACATGTGCTGTAGTACATGAAGCAGTGGAATCACGTCGTTCATCCCGTAATCCTGCCGAGTGACAAATAAAGTGGCTTCCTGAGCAAACGGCAGGTGTCACGTATGAGCTGCCACTGGTTGACATTGAAGTTACACAGGGGAGTCCCCTATCCGCTTGGATCATCAGGAAATCCGTGATGGCTTTTCTCTGTTCATATAATCAGTCCAACATGTGAAGGGTGGAATTCCAACGGGTGGAAACATCGCAAATCAGACTATGTTGAGGGCTACCGTTCTGACGCTGTAGCTCAAGAAGGGTGTGTTTGGTGGTGTAGGAGTGGCTGAAGTGCATGCAAAGTTTCCTTGAAGTTGTTAGGATGTCTTGCAGATGGGGGGAACACTTCAGAAACCGCTTGACAACCAGATTGAAGACGTGAGCCATGCAGGGGGCATGGGTCAGGCTTCCTTGGCGCCGCGGAGACAAAATGTTCTTCCCATTGTCGGTAACCATGATTCCCATTTTAAGTTTTCTTGGAGTAAGCCATGTTTGGATTTCCTGATGAATACATTTAAGCAGTTCCTCCCCTGTGTGACTCCGTTCGCCAAGACAAACCATGTGAAGCACAGCGTGACACCTCCGTGCCCTGCACACATGGTAGACTGAAGGGCACTGAGACTTGAGCCTACAGTGGAGGGTGAGGAGATGGCGGAGGATGAGGAGGCCGAGTCGCACGATGTCACAGGCCCAACGGGCAGGGAGCGCGGAGGCCGAAGCGGCGTGACCTGTCCAAGTTGCTGCTGCTGCTGCTGTGGGACCACATTCACCCAGTGGGCCGTAAACGACATGTACTGTACATGTACATGTAGTTACAGCTCCTGACATCGGCGCTGCCATGCACTTTGCTACACACGGACAGGCTCAAGGACTGGCCCACCTTCTGTTCAACAAAAGTGTGCAGCGCTGGTACTGCCTTCTTGGCAAGTAAATGATGGCTTGGGACTCTCCACCTCGGCTCGGCACAAGCCATCAGTTCTCTGAAAGGTGCAGAGTCCACCACCTGAAAAGGGAGCGACTGCAGCACCAGCAACTTGGACAGGAGCACATTCAGCTTGGCGCCGTAGGATGAGTGGGTGCATACTGCTGTCTCTTGGACATGGCTTCACTGATGGATTGCTGACTTGGAGGAGGAGGAGCAGGAGCGACAGAGGATGGGTATGACGCACAGCTGCCTTCGGCTTGGGTGTTGGAGCCTTGGCTGGCAGAAATTGGGAGCGGCGTGCCACTTGGTGAGGAAGCAGGCTGGACCATCTCTTTGGAGCCTCGGTTCTCCCAGGCCGCTTTATGGTGACGCATCATATGTTGACGCAGGGCCGTGGTGCCAACATTTGGGCCCTGGCCACGCTTCACCTTCTGCCTACATATCTTGCATGTGGCCATGTTACCCTCCTGCGGATGCTTCAGGAAAAACTGCCACACTGTTGAGTAGCTACTTTTCCCACCAACAGGCCTCACTGATTCACTGCTACTGTTGCCAACTCCAGGAACCTCTGCTCCACTACCTCCCGATAAGGTAGCCTGCAGCGCAACAGGTGCTCTACCCCGGCCCCGGCCCAGTTTGGCTCCAGGCTTTACAATTGTGCCCCCATGCTGACTGCCAACCATGCTGCTAAAACCTTGCTGCCTCAGCTGCTGACTCCGGGGCAACCTGCGCCCCTCTTCTCCTGATGATGACGATGAAGCCCCTTCATCACCCGGCTCCCAAGTGCGATCGGCTTCATCATCATCATCATCACCGAGTTGTGGCTGCACGTCACTGATGTTCTCCGTTTCCTCAACAGTGTCTGGCGCAGGAGCTGGAACGCTCGCAACACCCATGACACTGTCCACATCTCTATTTGTCTGCCTAGCTAAAGAAGCCACCTCCATTTCTTGGCTGGGCAGTAGCTGCTGACTGTCCTCTATCTGATCGTCCTCCTCACTAAAGAGTGGAGCTGAACCCAAAGCATAGGATACGTCGCTGGGGGAGGGAACGGCGTAGGACAGAGGCAATGGGAGGACAGGGACTGCTCTTGGGGCATGCCAACTCAGGGTTGTGTCAGAGGAATCTACCGACCCTAGACTGGGGGTCTCCGATGTAACTTGATGTGATGATGTTGGTGAGCGCGTTAACCAATCTACCACGGCAGATGCGTTACTGGTGGAGACACGACCGCTAGCAGATAGTGGCAGATCAGGTCTCTCACTGTGACTCCTGCTGCCACTCGCCCCTAGTCTGCTGCGACCTCTGCCTGCTGAATCTTGGCCTCTGCCACTCCTCTTTGAACATCCTTGCACTTGTCTGCCTGACATTTTTATGTATTTGAAATGCGCAATAGGTATGATAAAAAATGTGTTTACTTTAAAAAGAAGACGCTAAATAAAGTGAGCAACAGCTTCTCTGCACCAGATACTATGAAAATTGGCAATATGAGATACCCTGTGGCCTAGTGTTTTGGCAGCAGAGCAAAGGCCAATTCAAAATGCAATACTTTGATTAAGCTGAGGAAGGATGAACAAGCTTATTTAGTATAGCAGATAGGCTGCTAAGTGCAGGTTTGGGATGCCCTGCAGCCTAGTGTTTTGGCAGCAGGACAAAAAACAATTCAAAATGCAATACTTTGATTAAGCTGAGGAAGGATGAACAAGCATATTTAGTATAACAGATAGACTACCTAATGCAGGTTTGGGATACCCAGGTGGGCTGGTGTTTTTTTTGTTAAAGGCAGACCAAAAACCAATTCAAAATGCAATAGTTTGATTAAGCTGAGGAAGGATGAACAAGCGTATTTAGTATAACAGATAGGCTGCTAAATGCAGGTTTGGGATACCCTGCGGCCTAGTGTTTTGGCAGCAGGACAAAAAACTATTCAAAATGCAATAGTTTGATTAAGCTGAGGAAGGATGAACAAGCGTATTTAGTATAACAGATAGGCTGCAAAGTGCAGGTTTGGGATGCCCTGCGGTCGGGTGTTTCTTTTTGTTAAAGGCAGACCAAAAACTAATTCAAAATACAATACTTTGATTAAGCTGAGTAAGGATGAACAAGCGTATTTAGTATAACAGATAGGCTGCCTAATGCAGGTTTGGGATACCCAGGTGGGCTTGTTTTTTTTTGTTAAAGGCAGACCAAAAACCAATTCAAAATGTAATACTTTGATTAAGCTGAGGAGGATCAACAAGCATATTTAGTATAACAGATAGGCTGCTAAGTGCAGGTTCGGATACCCAGGTGGGCTGGTGTTTTTTTTACAAGCAGACCAAAAACCAATTCAAAATGCAATACTTTGATTAAGCTGATGAAGTATGAAAAAGCATATTTAGTATAACAGATAGGCTGCCTAATGCAGGTTTGGGATACCCAGGTGGGCTGGTTTTTTTTTTTGTTAAAGGCAGACCAAAAACCAATTCAAAATGCAATACTTTGATTAAGCTGAGGAAGGATGAACAAGCGTATTTAGTATAACAGATAGGCTGCCTAATGCAGGTTTGGGATACCCAGGTGGGCTGGTGTTTTTTTTGTTAATGGCAGACTAAAAACCAATTCAAAATGCAATACTTTGATCAAGCTGAGGAGGATCAAAAAGCGTATTTAGTATAACAGATAGGCTGCTAAGTGCAGGTTTGGGATACCCAGGTGGGCTGGTGTTATTTTTGTTAAAGGCAGACCAAAAACCAATTCAAAATGCAATGCTTTGATTAAGCTGAGGAAGCATGAACAAGCGTATTTAGTATAACAGATAGGCTGCTACGTGCAGGTTTGGGATACCCTGCAACCTAGTGTTTTGGTGCAGGACAAAAAACAATTCAAAATGCAATAGTTTGATTAAGCTGAGGAAGGATGAACAAGCGTATTTAGTTTAACAGATAGGCTGCAAAGTGCAGGTTTGGGATGCCCTGCGGCCTGGAGTTTTTTTTGTTAAAGGCAGACCAAAAACCAATTCAAAATACAATACTTTGATTAAGCTGAGGAAGGATGAACAAGCGTATTTAGTATAACAGATAGGCTGCTAAGTGCAGGTTTGGGATACCCAGGTGGGCTGGTGTTATTTTTGTTAAAGGCAGACCAAAAACCAATTCAAAATGCAATGCTTTGATTAAGCTGAGGAAGGATGAACAAGCGTATTTAGTATAACAGATAGGCTGCTACGTGCAGGTTTGGGATACCCTGCAACCTAGTGTTTTGGTGCAGGACAAAAAACAATTCAAAATGCAATAGTTTGATTAAGCTGAGGAAGGATGAACAAGCGTATTTAGTTTAACAGATAGGCTGCTAAGTGCAGGTTTGGGATGCCCTGCGGCCTGGAGTTTTTTTGTTAAAGGCAGACCAAAAACCAATTGAAAATACAATACTTTGATTAAGCTGAGGAAGGATGAACAAGCGTATTTAGTATAACAGATAGGCTGCCTAATGCAGGTTTGGGATACCCAGGTGGGCTTGTGTTTTTTTTATTAAAGGCAGACCAAAAACCAATTCAAAATGCAATACTCTGATTAAGCTGAGTAGGATCAACAAGCATATTTAGTATAACAGATAGGCTGCTAAGTGCAGGTTTGGGATACCCAGGTGGGCTGGTGTTTTTTTTTGTTAAAGGCAGACCAAAAACCAATTCAGAATGCAATAGTTTGATTAAGCTGAGGAAGGATGAACAAGCGTATTTAGTATAACAGATAGGCTGCCTAATGCAGGTTTGGGATACCCAGGTGGGCTGGTGTTTTTTTTTGTTAAAGGCAGGCCAAAAACAATTCAAAATCCAATAGTTTGATTAAGCTGAGGAAGGATGAACAAGCGTATTTAGTATAACAGATAGGCTGCCAAATGCAGGTTTGGGATACCCAGGTGGGCTGTTTTTTTTTTGTTTGTTAAAGGCAGACCAAAATCCAATTCAAAATGCAATACTTTGATTAAATTGAGGAGGATCAACAAGCATATTTAGTATAACAGATAGGCTGCTAAGTGCAGGTTTGGGATGCCCTGCGGCCTGGTTTTTTTTTTGTTAAAGTCAGACCAAAAACCAATTCAAAATACAATATTTTAATTAAGCCGAAGAAGGATGAACAAGCTTATTTAGTATAACAGATAGGCTGCCAAATGCAGGTTTGGGATACCCAGGTGGGCTGGTGTTTTTTTTGTTAAAGGCAGACCAAAATCCAATTCAAAATGCAATACTTTGATTAAACTGAGGAGGATCAACAAGCATATTTAGTATAACAGATAGGCTGCTAAGTGCAGGTTTGGGATACCCAGGTGGGCTGTTGTTTTTTTTGTTAAAGGCAGACCAAAAACCAATTCAAAATGCAATAGTTTGATTAAGCTGAGGAAGGATGAACAAGCCTATTTAGTATAACAGATATGCTGCCAAATGCAGGTTTGGGATATCCAGGTGGGCTGGTGTTTTTTTTGTTAAAGGCAGACCAAAAACCCATTCAGAATGCAATAGTTTGATTAAGCTGAGGAAGGATGAACAAGCGTATTTAGTATAACAGATAGGCTGCCTAATGCAGGTTTGGGATACCCAGGTGGGCTGGTGTTTTTTTTTGTTAAAGGCAGACCAAAAACAATTCAAAATCCAATAGTTTGATCAAGCTGAGGAAGGATGAACAAGCGTATTTAGTATAACAGATAGGCTGCCAAATGCAGGTTTGGGATACCCAGGTGGGCTGTTTTTTTTTTGTTTGTTAAAGGCAGACCAAAATCCAATTCAAAATGCAATACTTTGATTAAATTGAGGAGGACCAACAAGCATATTTAGTATAACAGATAGGCTGCTAAGTGCAGGTTTGGGATGCCCTGCGGCCTGTTTTTTTTTTTTGTTAAAGTCAGACCAAAAACCAATTCAAAATACAATATTTTAATTAAGCCGAAGAAGGATGAACAAGCTTATTTAGTATAACAGATAGGCTGCCAAATGCAGGTTTGGGATACCCAGGTGGGCTGGTGTTTTTTTTGTTAAAGGCAGACCAAAATCCAATTCAAAATACAATATTTTAATTAAGCCGAAGAAGGATGAACAAGCTTATTTAGTATAACAGATAGGCTGCTAAGTGCAGGTTTGGGATACCCAGGTGGGCTGGTGTTTTTTTTGTTAAAGGCAGACCAAAATCCAATTCAAAATGCAATACTTTGATTAAACTGAGGAGGATCAACAAGCATATTTAGTATAACAGATAGGCTGCTAAGTGCAGGTTTGGGATACCCAGGTGGGCTGTTGTTTTTTTTGTTAAAGGCAGACCAAAAACCAATTCAAAATGCAATAGTTTGATTAAGCTGAGGAAGGATGAACAAGCCTATTTAGTATAACAGATATGCTGCCAAATGCAGGTTTGGGATATCCAGGTGGGCTGGTGTTTTTTTTGTTAAAGGCAGACCAAAAACCCATTCAGAATGCAATAGTTTGATTAAGCTGAGGAAGGATGAACAAGCGTATTTAGTATAACAGATAGGCTGCCTAATGCAGGTTTGGGATACCCAGGTGGGCTGGTGTTTTTTTTTGTTAAAGGCAGACCAAAAACAATTCAAAATCCAATAGTTTGATCAAGCTGAGGAAGGATGAACAAGCGTATTTAGTATAACAGATAGGCTGCCAAATGCAGGTTTGGGATACCCAGGTGGGCTGTTTTTTTTTTGTTTGTTAAAGGCAGACCAAAATCCAATTCAAAATGCAATACTTTGATTAAATTGAGGAGGACCAACAAGCATATTTAGTATAACAGATAGGCTGCTAAGTGCAGGTTTGGGATGCCCTGCGGCCTGGTTTTTTTTTTTGTTAAAGTCAGACCAAAAACCAATTCAAAATACAATATTTTAATTAAGCCGAAGAAGGATGAACAAGCTTATTTAGTATAACAGATAGGTTGCCAAATGCAGGTTTGGGATACCCAGGTGGGCTGGTGTTTTTTTTGTTAAAGGCAGACCAAAATCCAATTCAAAATGCAATACTTTGATTAAACTGAGGAGGATCAACAAGCATATTTAGTATAACAGATAGGCTGCTAAGTGCAGGTTTGGGATACCCAGGTGGGCTGTTTTTTTTTTGTTAAAGGCAGACCAAAAACCAATTCAAAATGCAATAGTTTGATTAAGCTGAGGAAGGATGAACAAGCGTATTTAGTATAACAGATATGCTGCCAAATGCAGGTTTGGGATATCCAGGTGGGCTGGTGTTTTTTTTGTTAAAGGCAGACCAAAAACCAATTCAGAATGCAATAGTTTGATTAAGCTGAGGAAGGATGAACAAGCGTATTTAGTATAACAGATAGGCTGCCTAATGCAGGTTTGGGATACCCAGGTGGGCTGGTGTTTTTTTTTGTTAAAGGCAGACCAAAAACCAATTCAAAATGCAATACTTTGATTAAGCTGAGGAAGGATGAACAAGCATATTTAGTATGACAGATAGGCTGCCAAATGCAGGTTTGGGATACCCAGGTGGGCTGTTTTTTTATTTGTTAAAGGCAGACCAAAAACCAATTCAAAATGCAATACTTTGATTAAGCTGATGAAGAATGAAAAAGCATATTTAGTATAACAGATAGGCTGCCTAATGCAGGTTTGGGATACCCAGGTGGGCTGGTGTTTTTTTTGTTAAAGGCAGACCAAAAACCAATTCAAAATGCAATACTTTGATTAAGCTGAGGAAGGATGAACAAGCGTATTTAGTATAACAGATAGGCTGCCTAATGCAGGTTTGGGATACCCAGGTGGGCTGGTGTTTTTTTTGTTAAAGGCAGACCAAAAACCAATTCAAAATGCAATACATTGATTAAGATGAGGAGGATCAACAAGCATATTTAGTATAACAGATAGGCTGCTAAGTGCAGGTTTGGGATACCCAGGTGGGCTGTTTTTTTTTTGTTAAAGGCATACCAAAAACCAATTCAAAATGCAATACTTTGATTAAGCTGAGGAGGATGAACAAGCGTATTTAGTATAACAGATAGGCTGCCTTATGCAGGTATGGGATACCCAGGTGGGCTGGTGTTTTTTTTGTTAAAGGCAGACCAAAAACGAATTTAAATGCAACATTTTTATTAAGCTGAGGAAGGATGAACAAGCATATTTAGTATAACAGATAGGCTGCCTTATGCAGGTTCGGGATACCCAGGTGGGCTGGTGTTTTTTTTGTTAAAGGCAGACCGAAAACAAATTTAAAATACAATACTTTGATTAAGCTGAGGAAGGATGAACAAGCTTATGTAGTATAACAGATAGGCTGCTAAGTGCAGGTTTGGGATGCCCTGTGGCCTGGTGTTTTTTTTGTTAAAGGCAGACCAAAAACCAATTCAAAATGCAATACTTTGATTAAGCTGAGGAAGGATGAACAAGCGTATTTAGTATAACAGATAGGCTGCCAAATGCAGGTTTGGGATACCCAGGTGGGCTGTTTTTTTTTTGTTTGTTAAAGGCAGACCAAAATCCAATTCAAAATGCAATACTTTGATTAAATTGAGGAGGATCAACAAGCATATTTAGTATAACAGATAGGCTGCTAAGTGCAGGTTTGGGATGCCCTGCGGCCTGTTTTTTTTTTTGTTAAAGTCAGACCAAAAACCAATTCAAAATACAATATTTTAATTAAGCCGAAGAAGGATGAACAAGCGTATTTAGTATAACAGATAGGCTGCCAAATGCAGGTTTGGGATACCCAGGTGGGCTGGTGTTTTTTTGTTAAAGGCAGACCAAAATCCAATTCAAAATGCAATACTTTGATTAAACTGAGGAGGATCAACAAGCATATTTAGTATAACAGATAGGCTGCCAAATGCAGGTTTGGGATACCCAGGTGGGCTGGTGTTTTTTTGTTAAAGGCAGACCAAAAACCAATTCAAAATGCAATAGTTTGATTAAGCTGAGGAAGGATGAACAAGCGTATTTAGTATAACAGATATGCTGCCAAATGCAGGTTTGGGATATCCAGGTGGGCTGGTGTTTTTTTTGTTAAAGGCAGACCAAAATCCAATTAAAAATGAAATACTTTGATTAAACTGAGGAGGATCAACAAGCATATTTAGTATAACAGATAGGCTGCTAAGTGCAGGTTTGGGATACCCAGGTGGGCTGGTGTTTTTTTTGTTAAAGGCAGACCAAAAACCAATTCAAAATGCAATACTTTGATTAAGCTGAGGAAGGATGAACAAGCATATTTAGTATGACAGATAGGCTGCCAAATGCAGGTTTGGGATACCCAGGTGGGCTGTTTTTTTATTTGTTAAAGGCAGACCAAAATTCAATTAAAAATGAAATACTTTGATTAAACTGAGGAGGATCAACAAGCATATTTAGTATAACAGATAGGCTGCTAAGTGCAGGTTTGGGATACCCAGGTGGGCTGGTGTTTTTTTTACAAGCAGACCAAAAACCAATTCAAAATGCAATACTTTGATTAAGCTGAGGAAGGATGAACAAGCGTATTTAGTATAACAGATAGGCTGCCTAATGCAGGTTTGGGATACCCAGGTGGGATGGTGTTTTTTTTGTTAAAGGCAGACCAAAAACCAATTCAAAATGCAATACTTTGATTAAGATGAGGAGGATCAACAATCATATTTAGTATAACAGATAGGCTGCTAAGTGCAGGTTTGGGATACCCAGGTGGGCTGTTTTTTTTTGTTGAAGGCATACCAAAAACCAATTCAAAATGCAATACTTTGATTAAGCTGAGGAGGATGAACAAGCGTATTTAGTATAACAGATAGGCTGCCTTATGCAGGTATGGGATACCCAGGTGGGCTGGTGTTTTTTTTGTTAAAGGCAGACCAAAAACCAATTTAAAATGCAATATTTTTATTAAGCTGAGGAAGGATGAACAAGCATATTTAGTATAACAGATAGGCTGCCTTATGCAGGTTCGGGATACCCAGGTGGGCTGGTGTTTTTTTTGTTAAAGGCAGACCGAAAACAAATTTAAAATACAATACTTTGATTAAGCTGAGGAAGGATGAACAAGCGTATGTAGTATAACAGATAGGCTGCTAAGTGCAGGTTTGGGATGCCCTGTGGCCTGGTGTTTTTGTTGTTAAAGGCAGACCAAAAACCAATTCAAAATGCAATACTTTGATTAAGCTGAGGAAGGATGAACAAGCGTATTTAGTATAACAGATAGGCTGCTAAGTGCAGGTTTGGGATACCCAGGTGGGCTGGTGTTTTTTTTGTTAAAGGCAGACCAAAAACCAATTCAAAATGCAATATTTTGATTTAGCTGAGGAAGGATGAACAAGCGTTTTTAGTGTAACAGATAGGCTGCTAAGTGCAGGTTTGGGATACCCAGGTGGGCTGGTGTTTTTTTTGTTAAAGGCAGACCAAAAACCAATTCAAAATGCAATACTTTGATTAAGCTGAGGAAGGATGAACAAGCGTATTTAGTATAACAGATAGGCTGCTAAGTGCAGGTTTGGGATACCCAGGTTTGCTGGTGTTTTTTTTGTTAAAGGCAGACCAAAAACCAATTCAAAATGCAATACTTTGATTAAGCTGAGGAAGGATGAACAAGCGTATTTAGTATAACAGATAGGCTGCTAAGTGCAGGTTTGGGATACCCAGGTGGGCTGGTGTTTTTTTTTGTTAAAGGCAGACCAAAAACCAATTCAGAATGCAATAGTTTGATTAAGCTGAGGAAGGATGAACAAGCGTATTTAGTATAACAGATAGGCTGCCTAATGCAGGTTTGGGATACCCAGGTGGGCTGGTGTTTTTTTTTGTTAAAGGCAGGCCAAAAACAATTCAAAATCCAATAGTTTGATTAAGCTGAGGAAGGATGAACAAGCGTATTTAGTATAACAGATAGGCTGCCAAATGCAGGTTTGGGATACCCAGGTGGGCTGTTTTTTTTTTTGTTTGTTAAAGGCAGACCAAAATCCAATTCAAAATGCAATACTTTGATTAAATTGAGGAGGATCAACAAGCATATTTAGTATAACAGATAGGCTGCTAAGTGCAGGTTTGGGATGCCCTGCGGCCTGGTTTTTTTTTTTGTTAAAGTCAGACCAAAAACCAATTCAAAATACAATATTTTAATTAAGCCGAAGAAGGATGAACAAGCTTATTTAGTATAACAGATAGGCTGCCAAATGCAGGTTTGGGATACCCAGGTGGGCTGGTGTTTTTTTTGTTAAAGGCAGACCAAAATCCAATTCAAAATGCAATACTTTGATTAAACTGAGGAGGATCAACAAGCATATTTAGTATAACAGATAGGCTGCTAAGTGCAGGTTTGGGATACCCAGGTGGGCTGTTGTTTTTTTTGTTAAAGGCAGACCAAAAACCAATTCAAAATGCAATAGTTTGATTAAGCTGAGGAAGGATGAACAAGCATATTTAGTATAACAGATATGTTGCCAAATGCAGGTTTGGGATATCCAGGTGGGCTGGTGTTTTTTTTGTTAAAGGCAGACCAAAAACCCATTCAGAATGCAATAGTTTGATTAAGCTGAGGACGGATGAACAAGCGTATTTAGTATAACAGATAGGCTGCCTAATGCAGGTTTGGGATACCCAGGTGGGCTGGTGTTTTTTTTTGTTAAAGGCAGACCAAAAACAATTCAAAATCCAATAGTTTGATCAAGCTGAGGAAGGATGAACAAGCGTATTTAGTATAACAGATAGGCTGCCAAATGCAGGTTTGGGATACCCAGGTGGGCTGTTTTTTTTTTGTTTGTTAAAGGCAGACCAAAATCCAATTCAAAATGCAATACTTTGATTAAATTGAGGAGGATCAACAAGCATATTTAGTATAACAGATAGGCTGCTAAGTGCAGGTTTGGGATGCCCTGCGGCCTGTTTTTTTTTTTTGTTAAAGTCAGACCAAAAACCAATTCAAAATACAATATTTTAATTAAGCCGAAGAAGGATGAACAAGCTTATTTAGTATAACAGATAGGCTGCCAAATGCAGGTTTGGGATACCCAGGTGGGCTGGTGTTTTTTTTGTTAAAGGCAGACCAAAATCCAATTCAAAATGCAATACTTTGATTAAACTGAGGAGGATCAACAAGCATATTTAGTATAACAGATAGGCTGCTAAGTGCAGGTTTGGGATACCCAGGTGGGCTGTTTTTTTTTTGTTAAAGGCAGACTAAAAACCAATTCAAAATGCAATAGTTTGATTAAACTGAGGAGGATCAACAAGCATATTTAGTATAACAGATAGGCTGCCAAATGCAGGTTTGGGATACCCAGGTGGGCTGGTGTTTTTTTGTTAAAGGCAGACCAAAAACCAATTCAAAATGCAATAGTTTGATTAAGCTGAGGAAGGATGAACAAGCGTATTTAGTATAACAGATATGCTGCCAAATGCAGGTTTGGGATATCCAGGTGGGCTGGTGTTTTTTTTGTTAAAGGCAGACCAAAATCCAATTAAAAATGAAATACTGTGATTAAACTGAGGAGGATCAACAAGCATATTTAGTATAACAGATAGGCTGCTAAGTGCAGGTTTGGGATACCCAGGTGGGCTGGTGTTTTTTTTGTTAAAGGCAGACCAAAAACCAATTCAAAATGCAATACTTTGATTAAGCTGAGGAAGGATGAACAAGCATATTTAGTATGACAGATAGGCTGCCAAATGCAGGTTTGGGATACCCAGGTGGGCTGTTTTTTTATTTGTTAAAGGCAGACCAAAATTCAATTAAAAATGAAATACTTTGATTAAACTGAGGAGGATCAACAAGCATATTTAGTATAACAGATAGGCTGCTAAGTGCAGGTTTGGGATACCCAGGTGGGCTGGTGTTTTTTTTACAAGCAGACCAAAAACCAATTCAAAATGCAATACTTTGATTAAGCTGAGGAAGGATGAACAAGCGTATTTAGTATAACAGATAGGCTGCC
The DNA here is from genome assembly GCA_027917425.1 of Gastrophryne carolinensis. NCBI lineage: Eukaryota > Metazoa > Chordata > Amphibia > Anura > Microhylidae > Gastrophryne > Gastrophryne carolinensis. The sequence goes on from CM051239.1 coordinate 330,458,627, forward strand.
TAATGCAGGTTTGGGATACCCAGGTGGGATGGTGTTTTTTTTGTTAAAGGCAGACCAAAAACCAATTCAAAATGCAATACTTTGATTAAGATGAGGAGGATCAACAATCATATTTAGTATAACAGATAGGCTGCTAAGTGCAGGTTTGGGATACCCAGGTGGGCTGTTTTTTTTTGTTGAAGGCATACCAAAAACCAATTCAAAATGCAATACTTTGATTAAGCTGAGGAGGATGAACAAGCGTATTTAGTATAACAGATAGGCTGCCTTATGCAGGTATGGGATACCCAGGTGGGCTGGTGTTTTTTTTGTTAAAGGCAGACCAAAAACCAATTTAAAATGCAATATTTTTATTAAGCTGAGGAAGGATGAACAAGCATATTTAGTATAACAGATAGGCTGCCTTATGCAGGTTCGGGATACCCAGGTGGGCTGGTGTTTTTTTTGTTAAAGGCAGACCGAAAACAAATTTAAAATACAATACTTTGATTAAGCTGAGGAAGGATGAACAAGCGTATGTAGTATAACAGATAGGCTGCTAAGTGCAGGTTTGGGATGCCCTGTGGCCTGGTGTTTTTGTTGTTAAAGGCAGACCAAAAACCAATTCAAAATGCAATACTTTGATTAAGCTGAGGAAGGATGAACAAGCGTATTTAGTATAACAGATAGGCTGCTAAGTGCAGGTTTGGGATACCCAGGTGGGCTGGTGTTTTTTTTGTTAAAGGCAGACCAAAAACCAATTCAAAATGCAATATTTTGATTTAGCTGAGGAAGGATGAACAAGCGTTTTTAGTGTAACAGATAGGCTGCTAAGTGCAGGTTTGGGATACCCAGGTGGGCTGGTGTTTTTTTTGTTAAAGGCAGACCAAAAACCAATTCAAAATGCAATACTTTGATTAAGCTGAGGAAGGATGAACAAGCGTATTTAGTATAACAGATAGGCTGCTAAGTGCAGGTTTGGGATACCCAGGTTTGCTGGTGTTTTTTTTGTTAAAGGCAGACCAAAAACCAATTCAAAATGCAATACTTTGATTAAGCTGAGGAAGGATGAACAAGCGTATTTAGTATAACAGATAGGCTGCTAAGTGCAGGTTTGGGATACCCAGGTGGGCTGGTGTTTTTTTTTGTTAAAGGCAGACCAAAAACCAATTCAGAATGCAATAGTTTGATTAAGCTGAGGAAGGATGAACAAGCGTATTTAGTATAACAGATAGGCTGCCTAATGCAGGTTTGGGATACCCAGGTGGGCTGGTGTTTTTTTTTGTTAAAGGCAGGCCAAAAACAATTCAAAATCCAATAGTTTGATTAAGCTGAGGAAGGATGAACAAGCGTATTTAGTATAACAGATAGGCTGCCAAATGCAGGTTTGGGATACCCAGGTGGGCTGTTTTTTTTTTTGTTTGTTAAAGGCAGACCAAAATCCAATTCAAAATGCAATACTTTGATTAAATTGAGGAGGATCAACAAGCATATTTAGTATAACAGATAGGCTGCTAAGTGCAGGTTTGGGATGCCCTGCGGCCTGGTTTTTTTTTTTGTTAAAGTCAGACCAAAAACCAATTCAAAATACAATATTTTAATTAAGCCGAAGAAGGATGAACAAGCTTATTTAGTATAACAGATAGGCTGCCAAATGCAGGTTTGGGATACCCAGGTGGGCTGGTGTTTTTTTTGTTAAAGGCAGACCAAAATCCAATTCAAAATGCAATACTTTGATTAAACTGAGGAGGATCAACAAGCATATTTAGTATAACAGATAGGCTGCTAAGTGCAGGTTTGGGATACCCAGGTGGGCTGTTGTTTTTTTTGTTAAAGGCAGACCAAAAACCAATTCAAAATGCAATAGTTTGATTAAGCTGAGGAAGGATGAACAAGCATATTTAGTATAACAGATATGTTGCCAAATGCAGGTTTGGGATATCCAGGTGGGCTGGTGTTTTTTTTGTTAAAGGCAGACCAAAAACCCATTCAGAATGCAATAGTTTGATTAAGCTGAGGACGGATGAACAAGCGTATTTAGTATAACAGATAGGCTGCCTAATGCAGGTTTGGGATACCCAGGTGGGCTGGTGTTTTTTTTTGTTAAAGGCAGACCAAAAACAATTCAAAATCCAATAGTTTGATCAAGCTGAGGAAGGATGAACAAGCGTATTTAGTATAACAGATAGGCTGCCAAATGCAGGTTTGGGATACCCAGGTGGGCTGTTTTTTTTTTGTTTGTTAAAGGCAGACCAAAATCCAATTCAAAATGCAATACTTTGATTAAATTGAGGAGGATCAACAAGCATATTTAGTATAACAGATAGGCTGCTAAGTGCAGGTTTGGGATGCCCTGCGGCCTGTTTTTTTTTTTTGTTAAAGTCAGACCAAAAACCAATTCAAAATACAATATTTTAATTAAGCCGAAGAAGGATGAACAAGCTTATTTAGTATAACAGATAGGCTGCCAAATGCAGGTTTGGGATACCCAGGTGGGCTGGTGTTTTTTTTGTTAAAGGCAGACCAAAATCCAATTCAAAATGCAATACTTTGATTAAACTGAGGAGGATCAACAAGCATATTTAGTATAACAGATAGGCTGCTAAGTGCAGGTTTGGGATACCCAGGTGGGCTGTTTTTTTTTTGTTAAAGGCAGACTAAAAACCAATTCAAAATGCAATAGTTTGATTAAACTGAGGAGGATCAACAAGCATATTTAGTATAACAGATAGGCTGCCAAATGCAGGTTTGGGATACCCAGGTGGGCTGGTGTTTTTTTGTTAAAGGCAGACCAAAAACCAATTCAAAATGCAATAGTTTGATTAAGCTGAGGAAGGATGAACAAGCGTATTTAGTATAACAGATATGCTGCCAAATGCAGGTTTGGGATATCCAGGTGGGCTGGTGTTTTTTTTGTTAAAGGCAGACCAAAATCCAATTAAAAATGAAATACTGTGATTAAACTGAGGAGGATCAACAAGCATATTTAGTATAACAGATAGGCTGCTAAGTGCAGGTTTGGGATACCCAGGTGGGCTGGTGTTTTTTTTGTTAAAGGCAGACCAAAAACCAATTCAAAATGCAATACTTTGATTAAGCTGAGGAAGGATGAACAAGCATATTTAGTATGACAGATAGGCTGCCAAATGCAGGTTTGGGATACCCAGGTGGGCTGTTTTTTTATTTGTTAAAGGCAGACCAAAATTCAATTAAAAATGAAATACTTTGATTAAACTGAGGAGGATCAACAAGCATATTTAGTATAACAGATAGGCTGCTAAGTGCAGGTTTGGGATACCCAGGTGGGCTGGTGTTTTTTTTACAAGCAGACCAAAAACCAATTCAAAATGCAATACTTTGATTAAGCTGAGGAAGGATGAACAAGCGTATTTAGTATAACAGATAGGCTGCCTAATGCAGGTTTGGGATACCCAGGTGGGATGGTGTTTTTTTTGTTAAAGGCAGACCAAAAACCAATTCAAAATGCAATACTTTGATTAAGATGAGGAGGATCAACAATCATATTTAGTATAACAGATAGGCTGCTAAGTGCAGGTTTGGGATACCCAGGTGGGCTGTTTTTTTTTGTTGAAGGCATACCAAAAACCAATTCAAAATGCAATACTTTGATTAAGCTGAGGAGGATGAACAAGCGTATTTAGTATAACAGATAGGCTGCCTTATGCAGGTATGGGATACCCAGGTGGGCTGGTGTTTTTTTTGTTAAAGGCAGACCAAAAACCAATTTAAAATGCAATATTTTTATTAAGCTGAGGAAGGATGAACAAGCATATTTAGTATAACAGATAGGCTGCCTTATGCAGGTTCGGGATACCCAGGTGGGCTGGTGTTTTTTTTGTTAAAGGCAGACCGAAAACAAATTTAAAATACAATACTTTGATTAAGCTGAGGAAGGATGAACAAGCGTATGTAGTATAACAGATAGGCTGCTAAGTGCAGGTTTGGGATGCCCTGTGGCCTGGTGTTTTTGTTGTTAAAGGCAGACCAAAAACCAATTCAAAATGCAATACTTTGATTAAGCTGAGGAAGGATGAACAAGCGTATTTAGTATAACAGATAGGCTGCTAAGTGCAGGTTTGGGATACCCAGGTGGGCTGGTGTTTTTTTTGTTAAAGGCAGACCAAAAACCAATTCAAAATGCAATATTTTGATTTAGCTGAGGAAGGATGAACAAGCGTTTTTAGTGTAACAGATAGGCTGCTAAGTGCAGGTTTGGGATACCCAGGTGGGCTGGTGTTTTTTTTTGTTAAAGGCAGACCAAAAACCAATTCAAAATGCAATACTTTGATTAAGCTGAGGAAGGATGAACAAGCGTATTTAGTATAACAGATAGGCTGCTAAGTGCAGGTTTGGGATACCCAGGTTTGCTGGTGTTTTTTTTGTTAAAGGCAGACCAAAAACCAATTCAAAATGCAATACTTTGATTAAGCTGAGGAAGGATGAACAAGCGTATTTAGTATAACAGATAGGCTGCTAAGTGCAGGTTTGGGATACCCAGGTGGGCTGGTGTTTTTTTTTGTTAAAGGCAGACCAAAAACCAATTCAGAATGCAATAGTTTGATTAAGCTGAGGAAGGATGAACAAGCGTATTTAGTATAACAGATAGGCTGCCTAATGCAGGTTTGGGATACCCAGGTGGGCTGGTGTTTTTTTTTGTTAAAGGCAGGCCAAAAACAATTCAAAATCCAATAGTTTGATTAAGCTGAGGAAGGATGAACAAGCGTATTTAGTATAACAGATAGGCTGCCAAATGCAGGTTTGGGATACCCAGGTGGGCTGTTTTTTTTTTTGTTTGTTAAAGGCAGACCAAAATCCAATTCAAAATGCAATACTTTGATTAAATTGAGGAGGATCAACAAGCATATTTAGTATAACAGATAGGCTGCTAAGTGCAGGTTTGGGATGCCCTGCGGCCTGGTTTTTTTTTTTGTTAAAGTCAGACCAAAAACCAATTCAAAATACAATATTTTAATTAAGCCGAAGAAGGATGAACAAGCTTATTTAGTATAACAGATAGGCTGCCAAATGCAGGTTTGGGATACCCAGGTGGGCTGGTGTTTTTTTTGTTAAAGGCAGACCAAAATCCAATTCAAAATGCAATACTTTGATTAAACTGAGGAGGATCAACAAGCATATTTAGTATAACAGATAGGCTGCTAAGTGCAGGTTTGGGATACCCAGGTGGGCTGTTGTTTTTTTTGTTAAAGGCAGACCAAAAACCAATTCAAAATGCAATAGTTTGATTAAGCTGAGGAAGGATGAACAAGCATATTTAGTATAACAGATATGTTGCCAAATGCAGGTTTGGGATATCCAGGTGGGCTGGTGTTTTTTTTGTTAAAGGCAGACCAAAAACCCATTCAGAATGCAATAGTTTGATTAAGCTGAGGACGGATGAACAAGCGTATTTAGTATAACAGATAGGCTGCCTAATGCAGGTTTGGGATACCCAGGTGGGCTGGTGTTTTTTTTTGTTAAAGGCAGACCAAAAACAATTCAAAATCCAATAGTTTGATCAAGCTGAGGAAGGATGAACAAGCGTATTTAGTAGAACAGATAGGCTGCCAAATGCAGGTTTGGGATACCCAGGTGGGCTGTTTTTTTTTTGTTTGTTAAAGGCAGACCAAAATCCAATTCAAAATGCAATACTTTGATTAAATTGAGGAGGATCAACAAGCATATTTAGTATAACAGATAGGCTGCTAAGTGCAGGTTTGGGATGCCCTGCGGCCTGTTTTTTTTTTTTGTTAAAGTCAGACCAAAAACCAATTCAAAATACAATATTTTAATTAAGCCGAAGAAGGATGAACAAGCTTATTTAGTATAACAGATAGGCTGCCAAATGCAGGTTTGGGATACCCAGGTGGGCTGGTGTTTTTTTTGTTAAAGGCAGACCAAAATCCAATTCAAAATGCAATACTTTGATTAAACTGAGGAGGATCAACAAGCATATTTAGTATAACAGATAGGCTGCTAAGTGCAGGTTTGGGATACCCAGGTGGGCTGTTTTTTTTTGTTAAAGGCAGACTAAAAACCAATTCAAAATGCAATAGTTTGATTAAGCTGAGGAAGGATGAACAAGCGTATTTAGTATAACAGATATGCTGCCAAATGCAGGTTTGGGATATCCAGGTGGGCTGGTGTTTTTTTTGTTAAAGGCAGACCAAAAACCAATTCAGAATGCAATAGTTTGATTAAGCTGAGGAAGGATGAACAAGCGTATTTAGTATAACAGATAGGCTGCCTAATGCAGGTTTGGGATACCCAGGTGGGCTGGTGTTTTTTTTGTTAAAGGCAGACCAAAAACCAATTCAAAATGCAATACTTTGATTAAGCTGAGGAAGGATGAACAAGCATATTTAGTATGACAGATAGGCTGCCAAATGCAGGTTTGGGATACCCAGGTGGGCTGTTTTTTTATTTGTTAAAGGCAGACCAAAAACCAATTCAAAATGCAATACTTTGATTAAGCTGGTGAAGAATGAAAAAGCATATTTAGTATAACAGATAGGCTGCCTAATGCAGGTTTGGGATACCCAGGTGGGCTGGTGTTTTTTTTGTTAAAGGCAGACCAAAAACCAATTCAAAATGCAATACTTTGATTAAGCTGAGGAAGGATGAACAAGCGTATTTAGTATAACAGATAGGCTGCCTAATGCAGGTTTGGGATACCCAGGTGGGCTGGTGTTTTTTTTGTTAAAGGCAGACCAAAAACCAATTCAAAATGCAATACTTTGATTACGCTGAGGAAGGATGAACAAGCTTATTTAGTATAACAGATAGGCTGCCAAATGCAGGTTTGGGATACCCAGGTGGGCTGTTTTTTTTTTGTTTGTTAAAGGAAGACCAAAATCCAATTCAAAATGCAATACTTTGATTAAATTGAGGAGGATCAACAAGCATATTTAGTATAACAGATAGGCTGCTAAGTGCAGGTTTGGGATGCCCTGCGGCCTGGTTTTTTTTTTGTTAAAGTCAGACCAAAAACCAATTCAAAATACAATATTTTAATTAAGCCGAAGAAGGATGAACAAGCCTATTTAGTATAACAGATAGGCTGCCAAATGCAGGTTTGGGATATCCAGGTGGGCTGGTGTTTTTTTTGTTAAAGGCAGACCAAAAACCAATTCAGAATGCAATAGTTTGATTAAGCTGAGGAAGGATGAACAAGCGTATTTAGTATAACAGATAGGCTGCCTAATGCAGGTTTGGGATACCCAGGTGGGCTGGTGTTTTTTTTGTTAAAGGCAGACCAAAAACCAATTCAAAATGCAATACTTTGATTAAGCTGAGGAAGGATGAACAAGCATATTTAGTATGACAGATAGGCTGCCAAATGCAGGTTTGGGATACCCAGGTGGGCTGTTTTTTTATTTGTTAAAGGCAGACCAAAAACCAATTCAAAATGCAATACTTTGATTAAGCTGATGAAGAATGAAAAAGCATATTTAGTATAACAGATAGGCTGCCTAATGCAGGTTTGGGATACCCAGGTGGGCTGGTGTTTTTTTTGTTAAAGGCAGACCAAAAACCAATTCAAAATGCAATACTTTGATTAAGCTGAGGAAGGATGAACAAGCGTATTTAGTATAACAGATAGGCTGCCTAATGCAGGTTTGGGATACCCAGGTGGGCTGGTGTTTTTTTTGTTAAAGGCAGACCAAAAACCAATTCAAAATGCAATACTTTGATTACGCTGAGGAAGGATGAACAAGCTTATTTAGTATAACAGATATGTTGCCAAATGCAGGTTTGGGATATCCAGGTGGGCTGGTGTTTTTTTTGTTAAAGGCAGACCAAAAACCCATTCAGAATGCAATAGTTTGATTAAGCTGAGGACGGATGAACAAGCGTATTTAGTATAACAGATAGGCTGCCTAATGCAGGTTTGGGATACCCAGGTGGGCTGGTGTTTTTTTTTGTTAAAGGCAGACCAAAAACAATTCAAAATCCAATAGTTTGATCAAGCTGAGGAAGGATGAACAAGCGTATTTAGTATAACAGATAGGCTGCCAAATGCAGGTTTGGGATACCCAGGTGGGCTGTTTTTTTTTTGTTTGTTAAAGGCAGACCAAAATCCAATTCAAAATGCAATACTTTGATTAAATTGAGGAGGATCAACAAGCATATTTAGTATAACAGATAGGCTGCTAAGTGCAGGTTTGGGATGCCCTGCGGCCTGTTTTTTTTTTTTGTTAAAGTCAGACCAAAAACCAATTCAAAATACAATATTTTAATTAAGCCGAAGAAGGATGAACAAGCTTATTTAGTATAACAGATAGGCTGCCAAATGCAGGTTTGGGATACCCAGGTGGGCTGGTGTTTTTTTTGTTAAAGGCAGACCAAAATCCAATTCAAAATGCAATACTTTGATTAAACTGAGGAGGATCAACAAGCATATTTAGTATAACAGATAGGCTGCTAAGTGCAGGTTTGGGATACCCAGGTGGGCTGTTTTTTTTTGTTAAAGGCAGACTAAAAACCAATTCAAAATGCAATAGTTTGATTAAGCTGAGGAAGGATGAACAAGCGTATTTAGTATAACAGATATGCTGCCAAATGCAGGTTTGGGATATCCAGGTGGGCTGGTGTTTTTTTTTGTTAAAGGCAGACCAAAAACCAATTCAGAATGCAATAGTTTGATTAAGCTGAGGAAGGATGAACAAGCGTATTTAGTATAACAGATAGGCTGCCTAATGCAGGTTTGGGATACCCAGGTGGGCTGGTGTTTTTTTTGTTAAAGGCAGACCAAAAACCAATTCAAAATGCAATACTTTGATTAAGCTGAGGAAGGATGAACAAGCATATTTAGTATGACAGATAGGCTGCCAAATGCAGGTTTGGGATACCCAGGTGGGCTGTTTTTTTATTTGTTAAAGGCAGACCAAAAACCAATTCAAAATGCAATACTTTGATTAAGCTGATGAAGAATGAAAAAGCATATTTAGTATAACAGATAGGCTGCCTAATGCAGGTTTGGGATACCCAGGTGGGCTGGTGTTTTTTTTGTTAAAGGCAGACCAAAAACCAATTCAAAATGCAATACTTTGATTAAGCTGAGGAAGGATGAACAAGCGTATTTAGTATAACAGATAGGCTGCCTAATGCAGGTTTGGGATACCCAGGTGGGCTGGTGTTTTTTTTGTTAAAGGCAGACCAAAAACCAATTCAAAATGCAATACTTTGATTACGCTGAGGAAGGATGAACAAGCTTATTTAGTATAACAGATAGGCTGCCAAATGCAGGTTTGGGATACCCAGGTGGGCTGTTTTTTTTTTGTTTGTTAAAGGAAGACCAAAATCCAATTCAAAATGCAATACTTTGATTAAATTGAGGAGGATCAACAAGCATATTTAGTATAACAGATAGGCTGCTAAGTGCAGGTTTGGGATGCCCTGCGGCCTGGTTTTTTTTTTGTTAAAGTCAGACCAAAAACCAATTCAAAATACAATATTTTAATTAAGCCGAAGAAGGATGAACAAGCCTATTTAGTATAACAGATAGGCTGCCAAATGCAGGTTTGGGATATCCAGGTGGGCTGGTGTTTTTTTGTTAAAGGCAGACCAAAAACCAATTCAGAATGCAATAGTTTGATTAAGCTGAGGAAGGATGAACAAGCGTATTTAGTATAACAGATAGGCTGCCTAATGCAGGTTTGGGATACCCAGGTGGGCTGGTGTTTTTTTTGTTAAAGGCAGACCAAAAACCAATTCAAAATGCAATACTTTGATTAAGCTGAGGAAGGATGAACAAGCATATTTAGTATGACAGATAGGCTGCCAAATGCAGGTTTGGGATACCCAGGTGGGCTGTTTTTTTATTTGTTAAAGGCAGACCAAAAACCAATTCAAAATGCAATACTTTGATTAAGCTGATGAAGAATGAAAAAGCATATTTAGTATAACAGATAGGCTGCCTAATGCAGGTTTGGGATACCCAGGTGGGCTGGTGTTTTTTTTGTTAAAGGCAGACCAAAAACCAATTCAAAATGCAATACTTTGATTAAGCTGAGGAAGGATGAACAAGCGTATTTAGTATAACAGATAGGCTGCCTAATGCAGGTTTGGGATACCCAGGTGGGCTGGTGTTTTTTTTGTTAAAGGCAGACCAAAAACCAATTCAAAATGCAATACTTTGATTACGCTGAGGAAGGATGAACAAGCTTATTTAGTATAACAGATATGTTGCCAAATGCAGGTTTGGGATATCCAGGTGGGCTGGTGTTTTTTTTGTTAAAGGCAGACCAAAAACCCATTCAGAATGCAATAGTTTGATTAAGCTGAGGACGGATGAACAAGCGTATTTAGTATAACAGATAGGCTGCCTAATGCAGGTTTGGGATACCCAGGTGGGCTGGTGTTTTTTTTTGTTAAAGGCAGACCAAAAACAATTCAAAATCCAATAGTTTGATCAAGCTGAGGAAGGATGAACAAGCGTATTTAGTATAACAGATAGGCTGCCAAATGCAGGTTTGGGATACCCAGGTGGGCTGTTTTTTTTTTGTTTGTTAAAGGCAGACCAAAATCCAATTCAAAATGCAATACTTTGATTAAATTGAGGAGGATCAACAAGCATATTTAGTATAACAGATAGGCTGCTAAGTGCAGGTTTGGGATGCCCTGCGGCCTGTTTTTTTTTTTTGTTAAAGTCAGACCAAAAACCAATTCAAAATACAATATTTTAATTAAGCCGAAGAAGGATGAACAAGCTTATTTAGTATAACAGATAGGCTGCCAAATGCAGGTTTGGGATACCCAGGTGGGCTGGTGTTTTTTTTGTTAAAGGCAGACCAAAATCCAATTCAAAATGCAATACTTTGATTAAACTGAGGAGGATCAACAAGCATATTTAGTATAACAGATAGGCTGCTAAGTGCAGGTTTGGGATACCCAGGTGGGCTGTTTTTTTTTGTTAAAGGCAGACTAAAAACCAATTCAAAATGCAATAGTTTGATTAAGCTGAGGAAGGATGAACAAGCGTATTTAGTATAACAGATATGCTGCCAAATGCAGGTTTGGGATATCCAGGTGGGCTGGTGTTTTTTTTTGTTAAAGGCAGACCAAAAACCAATTCAGAATGCAATAGTTTGATTAAGCTGAGGAAGGATGAACAAGCGTATTTAGTATAACAGATAGGCTGCCTAATGCAGGTTTGGGATACCCAGGTGGGCTGGTGTTTTTTTTGTTAAAGGCAGACCAAAAACCAATTCAAAATGCAATACTTTGATTAAGCTGAGGAAGGATGAACAAGCATATTTAGTATGACAGATAGGCTGCCAAATGCAGGTTTGGGATACCCAGGTGGGCTGTTTTTTTATTTGTTAAAGGCAGACCAAAAACCAATTCAAAATGCAATACTTTGATTAAGCTGATGAAGAATGAAAAAGCATATTTAGTATAACAGATAGGCTGCCTAATGCAGGTTTGGGATACCCAGGTGGGCTGGTGTTTTTTTTGTTAAAGGCAGACCAAAAACCAATTCAAAATGCAATACTTTGATTAAGCTGAGGAAGGATGAACAAGCGTATTTAGTATAACAGATAGGCTGCCTAATGCAGGTTTGGGATACCCAGGTGGGCTGGTGTTTTTTTTGTTAAAGGCAGACCAAAAACCAATTCAAAATGCAATACTTTGATTACGCTGAGGAAGGATGAACAAGCTTATTTAGTATAACAGATAGGCTGCCAAATGCAGGTTTGGGATACCCAGGTGGGCTGTTTTTTTTTTGTTTGTTAAAGGAAGACCAAAATCCAATTCAAAATGCAATACTTTGATTAAATTGAGGAGGATCAACAAGCATATTTAGTATAACAGATAGGCTGCTAAGTGCAGGTTTGGGATGCCCTGCGGCCTGGTTTTTTTTTTGTTAAAGTCAGACCAAAAACCAATTCAAAATACAATATTTTAATTAAGCCGAAGAAGGATGAACAAGCCTATTTAGTATAACAGATAGGCTGCCAAATGCAGGTTTGGGATATCCAGGTGGGCTGGTGTTTTTTTGTTAAAGGCAGACCAAAAACCAATTCAGAATGCAATAGTTTGATTAAGCTGAGGAAGGATGAACAAGCGTATTTAGTATAACAGATAGGCTGCCTAATGCAGGTTTGGGATACCCAGGTGGGCTGGTGTTTTTTTTGTTAAAGGCAGACCAAAAACCAATTCAAAATGCAATACTTTGATTAAGCTGAGGAAGGATGAACAAGCATATTTAGTATGACAGATAGGCTGCCAAATGCAGGTTTGGGATACCCAGGTGGGCTGTTTTTTTATTTGTTAAAGGCAGACCAAAAACCAATTCAAAATGCAATACTTTGATTAAGCTGATGAAGAATGAAAAAGCATATTTAGTATAACAGATAGGCTGCCTAATGCAGGTTTGGGATACCCAGGTGGGCTGGTGTTTTTTTTGTTAAAGGCAGACCAAAAACCAATTCAAAATGCAATACTTTGATTAAGCTGAGGAAGGATGAACAAGCGTATTTAGTATAACAGATAGGCTGCCTAATGCAGGTTTGGGATACCCAGGTGGGCTGGTGTTTTTTTTGTTAAAGGCAGACCAAAAACCAATTCAAAATGCAATACTTTGATTACGCTGAGGAAGGATGAACAAGCTTATTTAGTATAACAGATAGGCTGCCAAATGCAGGTTTGGGATACCCAGGTGGGCTGTTTTTTTTTTGTTTGTTAAAGGAAGACCAAAATCCAATTCAAAATGCAATACTTTGATTAAATTGAGGAGGATCAACAAGCATATTTAGTATAACAGATAGGCTGCTAAGTGCAGGTTTGGGATGCCCTGCGGCCTGGTTTTTTTTTTGTTAAAGTCAGACCAAAAACCAATTCAAAATACAATATTTTAATTAAGCCGAAGAAGGATGAACAAGCCTATTTAGTATAACAGATAGGCTGCCAAATGCAGGTTTGGGATACCCAGGTGGGCTGGTGTTTTTTTGTTAAAGGCAGACCAAAATCCAATTCAAAATGCAATACTTTGATTAAACTGAGGAGGATCAACAAGCATATTTTGTATAACAGATAGGCTGCCAAATGCAGGTTTGGGATACCCAGGTGGGCTGGTGTTTTTTTGTTAAAGGCAGACCAAAAACCAATTCAAAATGCAATAGTTTGATTAAGCTGAGGAAGGATGAACAAGCGTATTTAGTATAACAGATATGCTGCCAAATGCAGGTTTGGGATACCCAGGTGGGCTGGTGTTTTTTTTGTTAAAGGCAGACCAAAAACCAATTCAAAATGCAATACTTTGATTAAGCTGAGGAAGGATGAACAAGCATATTTAGTATGACAGATAGGCTGCCAAATGCAGGTTTGGGATACCCAGGTGGGCTGTTTTTTTATTTGTTAAAGGCAGACCAAAATCCAATTAAAAATGAAATACTTTGATTAAACTGAGGAGGATCAACAAGCATATTTAGTATAACAGATAGGCTGCCAAATGCAGGTTTGGGATACCCAGGTGGGCTGTTTTTTTATTTGTTAAAGGCAGACCAAAATCCAATTAAAAATGAAATACTTTGATTAAACTGAGGAGGATCAACAAGCATATTTAGTATAACAGATAGGCTGCTAAGTGCAGGTTTGGGATACCCAGGTGGGCTGGTGTTTTTTTTTACAAGCAGACCAAAAACCAATTCAAAATGCAATACTTTGATTAAGCTGAGGAAGGATGAACAAGCGTATTTAGTATAACAGATAGGCTGCCTAATGCAGGTTTGGGATACCCAGGTGGGATGGTGTTTTTTTTGTTAAAGGCAGACCAAAAACCAATTCAAAATGCAATACTTTGATTAAGATGAGGAGGATCAACAAGCATATTTAGTATAACAGATAGGCTGCTAAGTGCAGGTTTGGGATACCCAGGTGGGCTGTTTTTTTTTTGTTAAAGGCATACCAAAAACCAATTCAAAATGCAATACTTTGATTAAGCTGGGGAGGATGAACAAGCGTATTTAGTATAACAGATAGGCTTTCTTATGCAGGTATGGGATACCCAGGTGGGCTGGTGTTTTTTTTGTTAAAGGCAGACCAAAAACCAATTTAAAATGCAATATTTTTATTAAGCTGAGGAAGGATGAACAAGCATATTTAGTATAACAGATAGGCTGCCTTATGCAGGTTCGGGATACCCAGGTGGGCTGGTGTTTTTTTTGTTAAAGGCAGACCGAAAACAAATTTAAAATACAATACTTTGATTAAGCTGAGGAAGGATGAACAAGCGTATGTAGTATAACAGATAGGCTGCTAAGTGCAGGTGTGGGATGCCCTGTGGCCTGGTGTTTTTTTTGTTAAAGGCAGACCAAAAACCAATTCAAAATGCAATACTTTGATTAAGCTGAGGAAGGATGAACAAGCGTATTTAGTATAACAGATAGGCTGCTAAGTGCAGGTTTGGGATACCCAGGTGGGCTGGTGTTTTTTTTGTTAAAGGCAGACCAAAAACCAATTCAAAATGCAATATTTTGATTTAGCTGAGGAAGGATGAACAAGCGTTTTTAGTGTAACAGATAGGCTGCTAAGTGCAGGTTTGGGATACCCAGGTGGGCTGGTGTTTTTTTTGTTAAAGGCAGACCAAAAACCAATTCAAAATGCAATACTTTGATTAAGCTGAGGAAGGATGAACAAGCGTATTTAGTATAACAGATAGGCTGCTAAGTGCAGGTTTGGGATACCCAGGTGGGCTGGTGTTTTTTTTTGTTAAAGGCAGACCAAAAACCAATTCAAAATGCAATACTTTGATTAAGCTGAGGAAGGATGAACAAGCGTATTTAGTATAACAGATAGGCTGCTAAGTGCAGGTTTGGGATACCCAGGTTTGCTGGTGTTTTTTTTGTTAAAGGCAGACCAAAAACCAATTCAAAATGCAATACTTTGATTAAGCTGAGGAAGGATGAACAAGCGTATTTAGTATAACAGATAGGCTGCTAAGTGCAGGTTTGGGATACCCAGGTGGGCTGGTGTTTTTTTTTGTTAAAGGCAGACCAAAAACCAATTCAGAATGCAATAGTTTGATTAAGCTGAGGAAGGATGAACAAGCGTATTTAGTATAACAGATAGGCTGCCTAATGCAGGTTTGGGATACCCAGGTGGGCTGGTGTTTTTTTTTGTTAAAGGCAGGCCAAAAACAATTCAAAATCCAATAGTTTGATTAAGCTGAGGAAGGATGAACAAGCGTATTTAGTATAACAGATAGGCTGCCAAATGCAGGTTTGGGATACCCAGGTGGGCTGTTTTTTTTTTTTGTTTGTTAAAGGCAGACCAAAATCCAATTCAAAATGCAATACTTTGATTAAATTGAGGAGGATCAACAAGCATATTTAGTATAACAGATAGGCTGCTAAGTGCAGGTTTGGGATGCCCTGCGGCCTGGTTTTTTTTTTGTTAAAGTCAGACCAAAAACCAATTCAAAATGCAATATTTTAATTAAGCCGAAGAAGGATGAACAAGCTTATTTAGTATAACAGATAGGCTGCCAAATGCAGGTTTGGGATACCCAGGTGGGCTGGTGTTTTTTTTGTTAAAGGCAGACCAAAATCCAATTCAAAATGCAATACTTTGATTAAACTGAGGAGGATCAACAAGCATATTTAGTATAACAGATAGGCTGCCAAATGCAGGTTTGGGATACCCAGGTGGGCTGGTGTTTTTTTGTTAAAGGCAGACCAAAAACCAATTCAAAATGCAATAGTTTGATTAAGCTGAGGAAGGATGAACAAGCGTATTTAGTATAACAGATATGCTGCCAAATGCAGGTTTGGGATATCCAGGTGGGCTGGTGTTTTTTTTGTTAAAGGCAGACCAAAATCCAATTAAAAATGAAATACTTTGATTAAACTGAGGAGGATCAACAAGCATATTTAGTATAACAGATAGGCTGCTAAGTGCAGGTTTGGGATACCCAGGTGGGCTGGTGTTTTTTTTGTTAAAGGCAGACCAAAAACCAATTCAAAATGCAATACTTTGATTAAGCTGAGGAAGGATGAACAAGCATATTTAGTATGACAGATAGGCTGCCAAATGCAGGTTTGGGATACCCAGGTGGGCTGTTTTTTTATTTGTTAAAGGCAGACCAAAATTCAATTAAAAATGAAATACTTTGATTAAACTGAGGAGGATCAACAAGCATATTTAGTATAACAGATAGGCTGCTAAGTGCAGGTTTGGGATACCCAGGTGGGCTGGTGTTTTTTTTACAAGCAGACCAAAAACCAATTCAAAATGCAATACTTTGATTAAGCTGAGGAAGGATGAACAAGCGTATTTAGTATAACAGATAGGCTGCCTAATGCAGGTTTGGGATACCCAGGTGGGATGGTGTTTTTTTTGTTAAAGGCAGACCAAAAACCAATTCAAAATGCAATACTTTGATTAAGATGAGGAGGATCAACAAGCATATTTAGTATAACAGATAGGCTGCTAAGTGCAGGTTTGGGATACCCAGGTGGGCTGTTTTTTTTTGTTGAAGGCATACCAAAAACCAATTCAAAATGCAATACTTTGATTAAGCTGAGGAGGATGAACAAGCGTATTTAGTATAACAGATAGGCTGCCTTATGCAGGTATGGGATACCCAGGTGGGCTGGTGTTTTTTTTGTTAAAGGCAGACCAAAAACCAATTTAAAATGCAATATTTTTATTAAGCTGAGGAAGGATGAACAAGCATATTTAGTATAACAGATAGGCTGCCTTATGCAGGTTCGGGATACCCAGGTGGGCTGGTGTTTTTTTTGTTAAAGGCAGACCGAAAACAAATTTAAAATACAATACTTTGATTAAGCTGAGGAAGGATGAACAAGCGTATGTAGTATAACAGATAGGCTGCTAAGTGCAGGTTTGGGATACCCAGGTGGGCTGGTGTTTTTTTTGTTAAAGGCAGACTAAAAACCAATTCAAAATGCAATATTTTGATTTAGCTGAGGAAGGATGAACAAGCGTTTTTAGTGTAACAGATAGGCTGCTAAGTGCAGGTTTGGGATACCCAGGTGGGCTGGTGTTTTTTTTGTTAAAGGCAGACCAAAAACCAATTCAAAATGCAATACTTTGATTAAGCTGAGGAAGGATGAACAAGCGTATTTAGTATAACAGATAGGCTGCTAAGTGCAGGTTTGGGATACCCAGGTTTGCTGGTGTTTTTTTTGTTAAAGGCAGACCAAAAACCAATTCAAAATGCAATACTTTGATTAAGCTGAGGAAGGATGAACAAGCGTATTTAGTATAACAGATAGGCTGCTAAGTGCAGGTTTGGGATACCCAGGTGGGCTGGTGTTTTTTTTTGTTAAAGGCAGACCAAAAACCAATTCAGAATGCAATAGTTTGATTAAGCTGAGGAAGGATGAACAAGCGTATTTAGTATAACAGATAGGCTGCCTAATGCAGGTTTGGGATACCCAGGTGGGCTGGTGTTTTTTTTTGTTAAAGGCAGGCCAAAAACAATTCAAAATCCAATAGTTTGATTAAGCTGAGGAAGGATGAACAAGCGTATTTAGTATAACAGATAGGCTGCCAAATGCAGGTTTGGGATACCCAGGTGGGCTGTTTTTTTTTTTGTTTGTTAAAGGCAGACCAAAATCCAATTCAAAATGCAATACTTTGATTAAATTGAGGAGGATCAACAAGCATATTTAGTATAACAGATAGGCTGCTAAGTGCAGGTTTGGGATGCCCTGCGGCCTGGTTTTTTTTTTGTTAAAGTCAGACCAAAAACCAATTCAAAATACAATATTTTAATTAAGCCGAAGAAGGATGAACAAGCTTATTTAGTATAACAGATAGGCTGCCAAATGCAGGTTTGGGATACCCAGGTGGGCTGGTGTTTTTTTTGTTAAGGGCAGACCAAAATCCAATTCAAAATGCAATACTTTGATTAAACTGAGGAGGATCAACAGGCATATTTAGTATAACAGATAGGCTGCTAAGTGCAGGTTTGGGATACCCAGGTGGGCTGTTGTTTTTTTTGTTAAAGGCAGACCAAAAACCAATTCAAAATGCAATAGTTTGATTAAGCTGAGGAAGGATGAACAAGCATATTTAGTATAACAGATATGTTGCCAAATGCAGGTTTGGGATATCCAGGTGGGCTGGTGTTTTTTTTGTTAAAGGCAGACCAAAAACCCATTCAGAATGCAATAGTTTGATTAAGCTGAGGAAGGATGAACAAGCGTATTTAGTATAACAGATAGGCTGCCTAATGCAGGTTTGGGATACCCAGGTGGGCTGGTGTTTTTTTTTGTTAAAGGCAGACCAAAAACAATTCAAAATCCAATAGTTTGATCAAGCTGAGGAAGGATGAACAAGCGTATTTAGTATAACAGATAGGCTGCCAAATGCAGGTTTGGGATACCCAGGTGGGCTGTTTTTTTTTTGTTTGTTAAAGGCAGACCAAAATCCAATTCAAAATGCAATACTTTGATTAAATTGAGGAGGATCAACAAGCATATTTAGTATAACAGATAGGCTGCTAAGTGCAGGTTTGGGATGCCCTGCGGCCTGTTTTTTTTTTTTGTTAAAGTCAGACCAAAAACCAATTCAAAATACAATATTTTAATTAAGCCGAAGAAGGATGAACAAGCTTATTTAGTATAACAGATAGGCTGCCAAATGCAGGTTTGGGATACCCAGGTGGGCTGGTGTTTTTTTTGTTAAAGGCAGACCAAAATCCAATTCAAAATGCAATACTTTGATTAAACTGAGGAGGATCAACAAGCATATTTAGTATAACAGATAGGCTGCTAAGTGCAGGTTTGGGATACCCAGGTGGGCTGTTTTTTTTTTGTTAAAGGCAGACCAAAAACCAATTCAAAATGCAATAGTTTGATTAAGCTGAGGAAGGATGAACAAGCGTATTTAGTATAACAGATATGCTGCCAAATGCAGGTTTGGGATACCCAGGTGGGCTGGTGTTTTTTTTGTTAAAGGCAGACCAAAATCCAATTCAAAATGCAATACTTTGATTAAACTGAGGAGGATCAACAAGCATATTTAGTATAACAGATAGGCTGCCAAATGCAGGTTTGGGATACCCAGGTGGGCTGGTGTTTTTTTGTTAAAGGCAGACCAAAAACCAATTCAAAATGCAATAGTTTGATTAAGCTGAGGAAGGATGAACAAGCGTATTTAGTATAACAGATATGCTGCCAAATGCAGGTTTGGGATATCCAGGTGGGCTGGTGTTTTTTTTGTTAAAGGCAGACCAAAATCCAATTAAAAATGAAATACTTTGATTAAACTGAGGAGGATCAACAAGCATATTTAGTATAACAGATAGGCTGCTAAGTGCAGGTTTGGGATACCCAGGTGGGCTGGTGTTTTTTTTGTTAAAGGCAGACCAAAAACCAATTCAAAATGCAATACTTTGATTAAGCTGAGGAAGGATGAACAAGCATATTTAGTATGACAGATAGGCTGCCAAATGCAGGTTTGGGATACCCAGGTGGGCTGTTTTTTTATTTGTTAAAGGCAGACCAAAATTCAATTAAAAATGAAATACTTTGATTAAACTGAGGAGGATCAACAAGCATATTTAGTATAACAGATAGGCTGCTAAGTGCAGGTTTGGGATACCCAGGTGGGCTGGTGTTTTTTTTACAAGCAGACCAAAAACCAATTCAAAATGCAATACTTTGATTAAGCTGAGGAAGGATGAACAAGCGTATTTAGTATAACAGATAGGCTGCCTAATGCAGGTTTGGGATACCCAGGTGGGCTGGTGTTTTTTTTGTTAAAGGCAGACCAAAAACCAATTCAAAATGCAATACTTTGATTAAGATGAGGAGGATCAACAAGCATATTTAGTATAACAGATAGGCTGCTAAGTGCAGGTTTGGGATACCCAGGTGGGCTGTTTTTTTTTGTTGAAGGCATACCAAAAACCAATTCAAAATGCAATACTTTGATTAAGCTGAGGAGGATGAACAAGCGTATTTAGTATAACAGATAGGCTGCCTTATGCAGGTATGGGATACCCAGGTGGGCTGGTGTTTTTTTTGTTAAAGGCAGACCAAAAACCAATTTAAAATGCAATATTTTTATTAAGCTGAGGAAGGATGAACAAGCATATTTAGTATAACAGATAGGCTGCCTTATGCAGGTTCGGGATACCCAGGTGGGCTGGTGTTTTTTTTGTTAAAGGCAGACCGAAAACAAATTTAAAATACAATACTTTGATTAAGCTGAGGAAGGATGAACAAGCGTATGTAGTATAACAGATAGGCTGCTAAGTGCAGGTTTGGGATACCCAGGTGGGCTGGTGTTTTTTTTGTTAAAGGCAGACTAAAAACCAATTCAAAATGCAATATTTTGATTTAGCTGAGGAAGGATGAACAAGCGTTTTTAGTGTAACAGATAGGCTGCTAAGTGCAGGTTTGGGATACCCAGGTGGGCTGGTGTTTTTTTTGTTAAAGGCAGACCAAAAACCAATTCAAAATGCAATACTTTGATTAAGCTGAGGAAGGATGAACAAGCGTATTTAGTATAACAGATAGGCTGCTAAGTGCAGGTTTGGGATACCCAGGTTTGCTGGTGTTTTTTTTGTTAAAGGCAGACCAAAAACCAATTCAAAATGCAATACTTTGATTAAGCTGAGGAAGGATGAACAAGCGTATTTAGTATAACAGATAGGCTGCTAAGTGCAGGTTTGGGATACCCAGGTGGGCTGGTGTTTTTTTTTGTTAAAGGCAGACCAAAAACCAATTCAGAATGCAATAGTTTGATTAAGCTGAGGAAGGATGAACAAGCGTATTTAGTATAACAGATAGGCTGCCTAATGCAGGTTTGGGATACCCAGGTGGGCTGGTGTTTTTTTTTGTTAAAGGCAGGCCAAAAACAATTCAAAATCCAATAGTTTGATTAAGCTGAGGAAGGATGAACAAGCGTATTTAGTATAACAGATAGGCTGCCAAATGCAGGTTTGGGATACCCAGGTGGGCTGTTTTTTTTTTTGTTTGTTAAAGGCAGACCAAAATCCAATTCAAAATGCAATACTTTGATTAAATTGAGGAGGATCAACAAGCATATTTAGTATAACAGATAGGCTGCTAAGTGCAGGTTTGGGATGCCCTGCGGCCTGGTTTTTTTTTTTGTTAAAGTCAGACCAAAAACCAATTCAAAATACAATATTTTAATTAAGCCGAAGAAGGATGAACAAGCTTATTTAGTATAACAGATAGGCTGCCAAATGCAGGTTTGGGATACCCAGGTGGGCTGGTGTTTTTTTTGTTAAGGGCAGACCAAAATCCAATTCAAAATGCAATACTTTGATTAAACTGAGGAGGATCAACAAGCATATTTAGTATAACAGATAGGCTGCTAAGTGCAGGTTTGGGATACCCAGGTGGGCTGTTGTTTTTTTTGTTAAAGGCAGACCAAAAACCAATTCAAAATGCAATAGTTTGATTAAGCTGAGGAAGGATGAACAAGCATATTTAGTATAACAGATATGTTGCCAAATGCAGGTTTGGGATATCCAGGTGGGCTGGTGTTTTTTTTGTTAAAGGCAGACCAAAAACCCATTCAGAATGCAATAGTTTGATTAAGCT
Organism: Gastrophryne carolinensis; assembly: GCA_027917425.1. Classification (NCBI taxonomy): domain Eukaryota; kingdom Metazoa; phylum Chordata; class Amphibia; order Anura; family Microhylidae; genus Gastrophryne; species Gastrophryne carolinensis. The sequence goes on from CM051239.1 coordinate 330,480,175, forward strand.
GAGGAAGGATGAACAAGCGTATTTAGTATAACAGATAGGCTGCCTAATGCAGGTTTGGGATACCCAGGTGGGCTGGTGTTTTTTTTTGTTAAAGGCAGACCAAAAACAATTCAAAATCCAATAGTTTGATCAAGCTGAGGAAGGATGAACAAGCGTATTTAGTATAACAGATAGGCTGCCAAATGCAGGTTTGGGATACCCAGGTGGGCTGTTTTTTTTTTGTTTGTTAAAGGCAGACCAAAATCCAATTCAAAATGCAATACTTTGATTAAATTGAGGAGGATCAACAAGCATATTTAGTATAACAGATAGGCTGCTAAGTGCAGGTTTGGGATGCCCTGCGGCCTGTTTTTTTTTTTTGTTAAAGTCAGACCAAAAACCAATTCAAAATACAATATTTTAATTAAGCCGAAGAAGGATGAACAAGCTTATTTAGTATAACAGATAGGCTGCCAAATGCAGGTTTGGGATACCCAGGTGGGCTGGTGTTTTTTTTGTTAAAGGCAGACCAAAATCCAATTCAAAATGCAATACTTTGATTAAACTGAGGAGGATCAACAAGCATATTTAGTATAACAGATAGGCTGCTAAGTGCAGGTTTGGGATACCCAGGTGGGCTGTTTTTTTTTTGTTAAAGGCAGACCAAAAACCAATTCAAAATGCAATAGTTTGATTAAGCTGAGGAAGGATGAACAAGCGTATTTAGTATAACAGATATGCTGCCAAATGCAGGTTTGGGATACCCAGGTGGGCTGGTGTTTTTTTTGTTAAAGGCAGACCAAAATCCAATTCAAAATGCAATACTTTGATTAAACTGAGGAGGATCAACAAGCATATTTAGTATAACAGATAGGCTACCAAATGCAGGTTTGGGATACCCAGGTGGGCTGGTGTTTTTTTGTTAAAGGCAGACCAAAAACCAATTCAAAATGCAATAGTTTGATTAAGCTGAGGAAGGATGAACAAGCGTATTTAGTATAACAGATATGCTGCCAAATGCAGGTTTGGGATATCCAGGTGGGCTGGTGTTTTTTTTGTTAAAGGCAGACCAAAATCCAATTAAAAATGAAATACTTTGATTAAACTGAGGAGGATCAACAAGTATATTTAGTATAACAGATAGGCTGCTAAGTGCAGGTTTGGGATACCCAGGTGGGCTGGTGTTTTTTTTGTTAAAGGCAGACCAAAAACCAATTCAAAATGCAATACTTTGATTAAGCTGAGGAAGGATGAACAAGCATATTTAGTATGACAGATAGGCTGCCAAATGCAGGTTTGGGATACCCAGGTGGGCTGTTTTTTTATTTGTTAAAGGCAGACCAAAATTCAATTAAAAATGAAATACTTTGATTAAACTGAGGAGGATCAACAAGCATATTTAGTATAACAGATAGGCTGCTAAGTGCAGGTTTGGGATACCCAGGTGGGCTGGTGTTTTTTTTACAAGCAGACCAAAAACCAATTCAAAATGCAATACTTTGATTAAGCTGAGGAAGGATGAACAAGCGTATTTAGTATAACAGATAGGCTGCCTAATGCAGGTTTGGGATACCCAGGTGGGATGGTGTTTTTTTTGTTAAAGGCAGACCAAAAACCAATTCAAAATGCAATACTTTGATTAAGATGAGGAGGATCAACAAGCATATTTAGTATAACAGATAGGCTGCTAAGTGCAGGTTTGGGATACCCAGGTGGGCTGTTTTTTTTTGTTGAAGGCATACCAAAAACCAATTCAAAATGCAATACTTTGATTAAGCTGAGGAGGATGAACAAGCGTATTTAGTATAACAGATAGGCTGCCTTATGCAGGTATGGGATACCCAGGTGGGCTGGTGTTTTTTTTGTTAAAGGCAGACCAAAAACCAATTTAAAATGCAATATTTTTATTAAGCTGAGGAAGGATGAACAAGCATATTTAGTATAACAGATAGGCTGCCTTATGCAGGTTCGGGATACCCAGGTGGGCTGGTGTTTTTTTTGTTAAAGGCAGACCGAAAACAAATTTAAAATACAATACTTTGATTAAGCTGAGGAAGGATGAACAAGCGTATGTAGTATAACAGATAGGCTGCTAAGTGCAGGTTTGGGATGCCCTGTGGCCTGGTGTTTTTGTTGTTAAAGGCAGACCAAAAACCAATTCAAAATGCAATACTTTGATTAAGCTGAGGAAGGATGAACAAGCGTATTTAGTATAACAGATAGGCTGCTAAGTGCAGGTTTGGGATACCCAGGTTTGCTGGTGTTTTTTTTGTTAAAGGCAGACCAAAAACCAATTCAAAATGCAATACTTTGATTAAGCTGAGGAAGGATGAACAAGCGTATTTAGTATAACAGATAGGCTGCTAAGTGCAGGTTTGGGATACCCAGGTGGGCTGGTGTTTTTTTTTGTTAAAGGCAGACCAAAAACCAATTCAGAATGCAATAGTTTGATTAAGCTGAGGAAGGATGAACAAGCGTATTTAGTATAACAGATAGGCTGCCTAATGCAGGTTTGGGATACCCAGGTGGGCTGGTGTTTTTTTTTGTTAAAGGCAGGCCAAAAACAATTCAAAATCCAATAGTTTGATTAAGCTGAGGAAGGATGAACAAGCGTATTTAGTATAACAGATAGGCTGCCAAATGCAGGTTTGGGATACCCAGGTGGGCTGTTTTTTTTTTTGTTTGTTAAAGGCAGACCAAAATCCAATTCAAAATGCAATACTTTGATTAAATTGAGGAGGATCAACAAGCATATTTAGTATAACAGATAGGCTGCTAAGTGCAGGTTTGGGATGCCCTGCGGCCTGGTTTTTTTTTTTGTTAAAGTCAGACCAAAAACCAATTCAAAATACAATATTTTAATTAAGCCGAAGAAGGATGAACAAGCTTATTTAGTATAACAGATAGGCTGCCAAATGCAGGTTTGGGATACCCAGGTGGGCTGGTGTTTTTTTTGTTAAAGGCAGACCAAAATCCAATTCAAAATGCAATACTTTGATTAAACTGAGGAGGATCAACAAGCATATTTAGTATAACAGATAGGCTGCTAAGTGCAGGTTTGGGATACCCAGGTGGGCTGTTGTTTTTTTTGTTAAAGGCAGACCAAAAACCAATTCAAAATGCAATAGTTTGATTAAGCTGAGGAAGGATGAACAAGCATATTTAGTATAACAGATATGTTGCCAAATGCAGGTTTGGGATATCCAGGTGGGCTGGTGTTTTTTTTGTTAAAGGCAGACCAAAAACCCATTCAGAATGCAATAGTTTGATTAAGCTGAGGAAGGATGAACAAGCGTATTTAGTATAACAGATAGGCTGCCTAATGCAGGTTTGGGATACCCAGGTGGGCTGGTGTTTTTTTTTGTTAAAGGCAGACCAAAAACAATTCAAAATCCAATAGTTTGATCAAGCTGAGGAAGGATGAACAAGCGTATTTAGTATAACAGATAGGCTGCCAAATGCAGGTTTGGGATACCCAGGTGGGCTGTTTTTTTTTTGTTAAAGGCAGACCAAAATCCAATTCAAAATGCAATACTTTGATTAAACTGAGGAGGATCAACAAGCATATTTAGTATAACAGATAGGCTGCTAAGTGCAGGTTTGGGATACCCAGGTGGGCTGTTTTTTTTTTGTTAAAGGCAGACCAAAAACCAATTCAAAATGCAATAGTTTGATTAAGCTGAGGAAGGATGAACAAGCGTATTTAGTATAACAGATATGCTGCCAAATGCAGGTTTGGGATATCCAGGTGGGCTGGTGTTTTTTTTGTTAAAGGCAGACCAAAAACCAATTCAGAATGCAATAGTTTGATTAAGCTGAGGAAGGATGAACAAGCGTATTTAGTATAACAGATAGGCTGCCTAATGCAGGTTTGGGATACCCAGGTGGGCTGGTGTTTTTTTTGTTAAAGGCAGACCAAAAACCAATTCAAAATGCAATACTTTGATTAAGCTGAGGAAGGATGAACAAGCATATTTAGTATGACAGATAGGCTGCCAAATGCAGGTTTGGGATACCCAGGTGGGCTGTTTTTTTATTTGTTAAAGGCAGACCAAAAACCAATTCAAAATGCAATACTTTGATTAAGCTGATGAAGAATGAAAAAGCATATTTAGTATAACAGATAGGCTGCCTAATGCAGGTTTGGGATACCCAGGTGGGCTGGTGTTTTTTTTGTTAAAGGCAGACCAAAAACCAATTCAAAATGCAATACTTTGATTAAGCTGAGGAAGGATGAACAAGCGTATTTAGTATAACAGATAGGCTGCCTAATGCAGGTTTGGGATACCCAGGTGGGCTGGTGTTTTTTTTGTTAAAGGCAGACCAAAAACCAATTCAAAATGCAATACTTTGATTACGCTGAGGAAGGATGAACAAGCGTATTTAGTATAACAGATAGGCTGCCAAATGCAGGTTTGGGATACCCAGGTGGGCTGTTTTTTTTTTGTTTGTTAAAGGAAGACCAAAATCCAATTCAAAATGCAATACTTTGATTAAATTGAGGAGGATCAACAAGCATATTTAGTATAACAGATAGGCTGCTAAGTGCAGGTTTGGGATGCCCTGCGGCCTGTTTTTTTTTTTGTTAAAGTCAGACCAAAAACCAATTCAAAATACAATATTTTAATTAAGCCGAAGAAGGATGAACAAGCCTATTTAGTATAACAGATAGGCTGCCAAATGCAGGTTTGGGATACCCAGGTGGGCTGGTGTTTTTTTGTTAAAGGCAGACCAAAATCCAATTCAAAATGCAATACTTTGATTAAACTGAGGAGGATCAACAAGCATATTTAGTATAACAGATAGGCTGCCAAATGCAGGTTTGGGATACCCAGGTGGGCTGGTGTTTTTTTGTTAAAGGCAGACCAAAAACCAATTCAAAATGCAATAGTTTGATTAAGCTGAGGAAGGATGAACAAGCGTATTTAGTATAACAGATATGCTGCCAAATGCAGGTTTGGGATACCCAGGTGGGCTGGTGTTTTTTTTGTTAAAGGCAGACCAAAAACCAATTCAAAATGCAATACTTTGATTAAGCTGAGGAAGGATGAACAGGCATATTTAGTATGACAGATAGGCTGCCAAATGCAGGTTTGGGATACCCAGGTGGGCTGTTTTTTTATTTGTTAAAGGCAGACCAAAATCCAATTAAAAATGAAATACTTTGATTAAACTGAGGAGGATCAACAAGCATATTTAGTATAACAGATAGGCTGCCAAATGCAGGTTTGGGATACCCAGGTGGGCTGTTTTTTTATTTGTTAAAGGCAGACCAAAATCCAATTAAAAATGAAATACTTTGATTAAACTGAGGAGGATCAACAAGCATATTTAGTATAACAGATAGGCTGCTAAGTGCAGGTTTGGGATACCCAGGTGGGCTGGTGTTTTTTTTTACAAGCAGACCAAAAACCAATTCAAAATGCAATACTTTGATTAAGCTGAGGAAGGATGAACAAGCGTATTTAGTATAACAGATAGGCTGCCTAATGCAGGTTTGGGATACCCAGGTGGGATGGTGTTTTTTTTGTTAAAGGCAGACCAAAAACCAATTCAAAATGCAATACTTTGATTAAGATGAGGAGGATCAACAAGCATATTTAGTATAACAGATAGGCTGCTAAGTGCAGGTTTGGGATACCCAGGTGGGCTGTTTTTTTTTTGTTAAAGGCATACCAAAAACCAATTCAAAATGCAATACTTTGATTAAGCTGAGGAGGATGAACAAGCGTATTTAGTATAACAGATAGGCTTTCTTATGCAGGTATGGGATACCCAGGTGGGCTGGTGTTTTTTTTGTTAAAGGCAGACCAAAAACCAATTTAAAATGCAATATTTTTATTAAGCTGAGGAAGGATGAACAAGCATATTTAGTATAACAGATAGGCTGCCTTATGCAGGTTCGGGATACCCAGGTGGGCTGGTGTTTTTTTTGTTAAAGGCAGACCGAAAACAAATTTAAAATACAATACTTTGATTAAGCTGAGGAAGGATGAACAAGCGTATGTAGTATAACAGATAGGCTGCTAAGTGCAGGTGTGGGATGCCCTGTGGCCTGGTTTTTTTTGTTGTTAAAGGCAGACCAAAAACCAATTCAAAATGCAATACTTTGATTAAGCTGAGGAAGGATGAACAAGCGTATTTAGTATAACAGATAGGCTGCTAAGTGCAGGTTTGGGATACCCAGGTGGGCTGGTGTTTTTTTTGTTAAAGGCAGACCAAAAACCAATTCAAAATGCAATATTTTGATTTAGCTGAGGAAGGATGAACAAGCGTTTTTAGTGTAACAGATAGGCTGCTAAGTGCAGGTTTGGGATACCCAGGTGGGCTGGTGTTTTTTTTGTTAAAGGCAGACCAAAAACCAATTCAAAATGCAATACTTTGATTAAGCTGAGGAAGGATGAACAAGCGTATTTAGTATAACAGATAGGCTGCTAAGTGCAGGTTTGGGATACCCAGGTGGGCTGGTGTTTTTTTTTGTTAAAGGCAGACCAAAAACCAATTCAAAATGCAATACTTTGATTAAGCTGAGGAAGGATGAACAAGCGTATTTAGTATAACAGATAGGCTGCTAAGTGCAGGTTTGGGATACCCAGGTTTGCTGGTGTTTTTTTTGCTAAAGGCAGACCAAAAACCAATTCAAAATGCAATACTTTGATTAAGCTGAGGAAGGATGAACAAGCGTATTTAGTATAACAGATAGGCTGCTAAGTGCAGGTTTGGGATACCCAGGTGGGCTGGTGTTTTTTTTTGTTAAAGGCAGACCAAAAACCAATTCAGAATGCAATAGTTTGATTAAGCTGAGGAAGGATGAACAAGCGTATTTAGTATAACAGATAGGCTGCCTAATGCAGGTTTGGGATACCCAGGTGGGCTGGTGTTTTTTTTTGTTAAAGGCAGGCCAAAAACAATTCAAAATCCAATAGTTTGATTAAGCTGAGGAAGGATGAACAAGCGTATTTAGTATAACAGATAGGCTGCCAAATGCAGGTTTGGGATACCCAGGTGGGCTGTTTTTTTTTTTTGTTTGTTAAAGGCAGACCAAAATCCAATTCAAAATGCAATACTTTGATTAAATTGAGGAGGATCAACAAGCATATTTAGTATAACAGATAGGCTGCTAAGTGCAGGTTTGGGATGCCCTGCGGCCTGGTTTTTTTTTTGTTAAAGTCAGACCAAAAACCAATTCAAAATGCAATATTTTAATTAAGCCGAAGAAGGATGAACAAGCTTATTTAGTATAACAGATAGGCTGCCAAATGCAGGTTTGGGATACCCAGGTGGGCTGGTGTTTTTTTTGTTAAAGGCAGACCAAAATCCAATTCAAAATGCAATACTTTGATTAAACTGAGGAGGATCAACAAGCATATTTAGTATAACAGATAGGCTGCTAAGTGCAGGTTTGGGATACCCAGGTGGGCTGTTGTTTTTTTTGTTAAAGGCAGACCAAAAACCAATTCAAAATGCAATAGTTTGATTAAGCTGAGGAAGGATGAACAAGCGTATTTAGTATAACAGATATGTTGCCAAATGCAGGTTTGGGATATCCAGGTGGGCTGGTGTTTTTTTTGTTAAAGGCAGACCAAAAACCCATTCAGAATGCAATAGTTTGATTAAGCTGAGGAAGGATGAACAAGCGTATTTAGTATAACAGATAGGCTGCCTAATGCAGGTTTGGGATACCCAGGTGGGCTGGTGTTTTTTTTTGTTAAAGGCAGACCAAAAACAATTCAAAATCCAATAGTTTGATTAAGCTGAGGAAGGATGAACAAGCGTATTTAGTATAACAGATAGGCTGCCAAATGCAGGTTTGGGATACCCAGGTGGGCTGTTTTTTTTTTGTTTGTTAAAGGCAGACCAAAATCCAATTCAAAATGCAATACTTTGATTAAATTGAGGAGGATCAACAAGCATATTTAGTATAACAGATAGGCTGCTAAGTGCAGGTTTGGGATGCCCTGCGGCCTGGTTTTTTTTTTTGTTAAAGTCAGACCAAAAACCAATTCAAAATACAATATTTTAATTAAGCCGAAGAAGGATGAACAAGCTTATTTAGTATAACAGATAGGCTGCCAAATGCAGGTTTGGGATACCCAGGTGGGCTGGTGTTTTTTTTGTTAAAGGCAGACCAAAATCCAATTCAAAATGCAATACTTTGATTAAACTGAGGAGGATCAACAAGCATATTTTTTATAACAGATAGGCTGCTAAGTGCAGGTTTGGGATACCCAGGTGGGCTGTTTTTTTTTTGTTAAAGGCAGACCAAAAACCAATTCAAAATGCAATAGTTTGATTAAGCTGAGGAAGGATGAACAAGCGTATTTAGTATAACAGATATGCTGCCAAATGCAGGTTTGGGATATCCAGGTGGGCTGGTGTTTTTTTTGTTAAAGGCAGACCAAAAACCAATTCAGAATGCAATAGTTTGATTAAGCTGAGGAAGGATGAACAAGCGTATTTAGTATAACAGATAGGCTGCCTAATGCAGGTTTGGGATACCCAGGTGGGCTGGTGTTTTTTTTGTTAAAGGCAGACCAAAAACCAATTCAAAATGCAATACTTTGATTAAGCTGAGGAAGGATGAACAAGCATATTTAGTATGACAGATAGGCTGCCAAATGCAGGTTTGGGATACCCAGGTGGGCTGTTTTTTTATTTGTTAAAGGCAGACCAAAAACCAATTCAAAATGCAATACTTTGATTAAGCTGATGAAGAATGAAAAAGCATATTTAGTATAACAGATAGGCTGCCTAATGCAGGTTTGGGATACCCAGGTGGGCTGGTGTTTTTTTTTGTTAAAGGCAGACCAAAAACCAATTCAAAATGCAATACTTTGATTAAGATGAGGAGGATCAACAAGCATATTTAGTATAACAGATAGGCTGCTAAGTGCAGGTTTGGGATACCCAGGTGGGCTGTTTTTTTTTTGTTAAAGGCATACCAAAAACCAATTCAAAATGCAATACTTTGATTAAGCTGAGGAGGATGAACAAGCGTATTTAGTATAACAGATAGGCTGCCTTATGCAGGTATGGGATACCCAGGTGGGCTGGTGTTTTTTTTGTTAAAGGCAGACCAAAAACCAATTTAAAATGCAATATTTTTATTAAGCTGAGGAAGGATGAACAAGCATATTTAGTATAACAGATAGGCTGCCTTATGCAGGTTCGGGATACCCAGGTGGGCTGGTGTTTTTTTTGTTAAAGGCAGACCGAAAACAAATTTAAAATACAATACTTTGATTAAGCTGAGGAAGGATGAACAAGCTTATGTAGTATAACAGATAGGCTGCTAAGTGCAGGTTTGGGATGCCCTGTGGCCTGGTGTTTTTGTTGTTAAAGGCAGACCAAAAACCAATTCAAAATGCAATACTTTGATTAAGCTGAGGAAGGATGAACAAGCGTATTTAGTATAACAGATAGGCTGCCAAATGCAGGTTTGGGATACCCAGGTGGGCTGTTTTTTTTTTTGTTTGTTAAAGGCAGACCAAAATCCAATTCAAAATGCAATACTTTGATTAAATTGAGGAGGATCAACAAGCATATTTAGTATAACAGATAGGCTGCTAAGTGCAGGTTTGGGATGCCCTGCGGCCTGGTTTTTTTTTGTTAAAGTCAGACCAAAAACCAATTCAAAATACAATATTTTAATTAAGCCGAAGAAGGATGAACAAGCGTATTTAGTATAACAGATAGGCTGCCAAATGCAGGTTTGGGATACCCAGGTGGGCTGGTGTTTTTTTGTTAAAGGCAGACCAAAATCCAATTCAAAATGCAATACTTTGATTAAACTGAGGAGGATCAACAAGCATATTTAGTATAACAGATAGGCTGCCAAATGCAGGTTTGGGATACCCAGGTGGGCTGGTGTTTTTTTGTTAAAGGCAGACCAAAAACCAATTCAAAATGCAATAGTTTGATTAAGCTGAGGAAGGATGAACAAGCGTATTTAGTATAACAGATATGCTGCCAAATGCAGGTTTGGGATATCCAGGTGGGCTGGTGTTTTTTTTGTTAAAGGCAGACCAAAAACCAATTCAGAATGCAATAGTTTGATTAAGCTGAGGAAGGATGAACAAGCGTATTTAGTATAACAGATAGGCTGCCTAATGCAGGTTTGGGATACCCAGGTGGGCTGGTGTTTTTTTTGTTAAAGGCAGACCAAAAACCAATTAAAAATGCAATACTTTGATTAAGCTGAGGAAGGATGAACAAGCATATTTAGTATGACAGATAGGCTGCCAAATGCAGGTTTGGGATACCCAGGTGGGCTGTTTTTTTATTTGTTAAAGGCAGACCAAAAACCAATTCAAAATGCAATACTTTGATTAAGCTGAGGAAGGATGAACAAGCATATTTAGTATGACAGATAGGCTGCCAAATGCAGGTTTGGGATACCCAGGTGGGCTGTTTTTTTATTTGTTAAAGGCAGACCAAAATCCAATTAAAAATGAAATACTTTGATTAAACTGAGGAGGATAAACAAGCATATTTAGTATAACAGATAGGCTGCTAAGTGCAGGTTTGGGATACCCAGGTGGGCTGGTGTTTTTTTTACAAGCAGACCAAAAACCAATTCAAAATGCAATACTTTGATTAAGCTGAGGAAGGATGAACAAGCGTATTTAGTATAACAGATAGGCTGCCTAATGCAGGTTTGGGATACCCAGGTGGGATGGTGTTTTTTTTGTTAAAGGCAGACCAAAAACCAATTCAAAATGCAATACTTTGATTAAGATGAGGAGGATCAACAAGCATATTTAGTATAACAGATAGGCTGCTAAGTGCAGGTTTGGGATACCCAGGTGGGCTGTTTTTTTTTTTGTTAAAGGCATACCAAAAACCAATTCAAAATGCAATACTTTGATTAAGCTGAGGAGGATGAACAAGCGTATTTAGTATAACAGATAGGCTGCCTTATGCAGGTATGGGATACCCAGGTGGGCTGGTGTTTTTTTTTTTAAAGGCAGACCAAAAACCAATTTAAAATGCAATATTTTTATTAAGCTGAGGAAGGATGAACAAGCATATTTAGTATAACAGATAGGCTGCCTTATGCAGGTTCGGGATACCCAGGTGGGCTGGTGTTTTTTTTGTTAAAGGCAGACCGAAAACAAATTTAAAATACAATACTTTGATTAAGCTGAGGAAGGATGAACAAGCGTATGTAGTATAACAGATAGGCTGCTAAGTGCAGGTTTGGGATGCCCTGTGGCCTGGTGTTTTTGTTGTTAAAGGCAGACCAAAAACCAATTCAAAATGCAATACTTTGATTAAGCTGAGGAAGGATGAACAAGCGTATTTAGTATAACAGATAGGCTGCTAAGTGCAGGTTTGGGATACCCAGGTGGGCTGGTGTTTTTTTTGTTAAAGGCAGACCAAAAACCAATTCAAAATGCAATATTTTGATTTAGCTGAGGAAGGATGAACAAGCGTTTTTAGTGTAACAGATAGGCTGCTAAGTGCAGGTTTGGGATACCCAGGTGGGCTGGTGTTTTTTTTTTTGTTAAAGGCAGACCAAAAACCAATTCAAAATGCAATACTTTGATTAAGCTGAGGAAGGATGAACAAGCGTATTTAGTATAACAGATAGGCTGCTAAGTGCAGGTTTGGGATACCCAGGTGGGCTGGTGTTTTTTTTGTTAAAGGCAGACCAAAAACCAATTCAAAATGCAATACTTTGATTAAGCTGAGGAAGGATGAACAAGCGTATTTAGTATAACAGATAGGCTGCCTAATGCAGGTTTGGGATACCCAGGTGGGCTGGTGTTTTTTTTGTTAAAGGCAGACCAAAAACCAATTAAAAATGCAATACTTTGATTAAGCTGAGGAAGGATGAACAAGCATATTTAGTATGACAGATAGGCTGCCAAATGCAGGTTTGGGATACCCAGGTGGGCTGTTTTTTTATTTGTTAAAGGCAGACCAAAAACCAATTCAAAATGCAATACTTTGATTAAGCTGAGGAAGGATGAACAAGCATATTTAGTATGACAGATAGGCTGCCAAATGCAGGTTTGGGATACCCAGGTGGGCTGTTTTTTTATTTGTTAAAGGCAGACCAAAATCCAATTAAAAATGAAATACTTTGATTAAACTGAGGAGGATCAACAAGCATATTTAGTATAACAGATAGGCTGCTAAGTGCAGGTTTGGGATACCCAGGTGGGCTGGTGTTTTTTTTACAAGCAGACCAAAAACCAATTCAAAATGCAATACTTTGATTAAGCTGAGGAAGGATGAACAAGCGTATTTAGTATAACAGATAGGCTGCCTAATGCAGGTTTGGGATACCCAGGTGGGATGGTGTTTTTTTTGTTAAAGGCAGACCAAAAACCAATTCAAAATGCAATACTTTGATTAAGATGAGGAGGATCAACAAGCATATTTAGTATAACAGATAGGCTGCTAAGTGCAGGTTTGGGATACCCAGGTGGGCTGTTTTTTTTTTTGTTAAAGGCATACCAAAAACCAATTCAAAATGCAATACTTTGATTAAGCTGAGGAGGATGAACAAGCGTATTTAGTATAACAGATAGGCTGCCTTATGCAGGTATGGGATACCCAGGTGGGCTGGTGTTTTTTTTGTTAAAGGCAGACCAAAAACCAATTTAAAATGCAATATTTTTATTAAGCTGAGGAAGGATGAACAAGCATATTTAGTATAACAGATAGGCTGCCTTATGCAGGTTCGGGATACCCAGGTGGGCTGGTGTTTTTTTTGTTAAAGGCAGACCGAAAACAAATTTAAAATACAATACTTTGATTAAGCTGAGGAAGGATGAACAAGCGTATGTAGTATAACAGATAGGCTGCTAAGTGCAGGTTTGGGATGCCCTGTGGCCTGGTGTTTTTGTTGTTAAAGGCAGACCAAAAACCAATTCAAAATGCAATACTTTGATTAAGCTGAGGAAGGATGAACAAGCGTATTTAGTATAACAGATAGGCTGCTAAGTGCAGGTTTGGGATACCCAGGTGGGCTGGTGTTTTTTTTGTTAAAGGCAGACCAAAAACCAATTCAAAATGCAATATTTTGATTTAGCTGAGGAAGGATGAACAAGCGTTTTTAGTGTAACAGATAGGCTGCTAAGTGCAGGTTTGGGATACCCAGGTGGGCTGGTGTTTTTTTTTTTGTTAAAGGCAGACCAAAAACCAATTCAAAATGCAATACTTTGATTAAGCTGAGGAAGGATGAACAAGCGTATTTAGTATAACAGATAGGCTGCTAAGTGCAGGTTTGGGATACCCAGGTGGGCTGGTGTTTTTTTTGTTAAAGGCAGACCAAAAACCAATTCAAAATGCAATACTTTGATTAAGCTGAGGAAGGATGAACAAGCGTATTTAGTATAACAGATAGGCTGCTAAGTGCAGGTTTGGGATACCCAGGTTTGCTGGTGTTTTTTTTGTTAAAGGCAGACCAAAAACCAATTCAAAATGCAATACTTTGATTAAGCTGAGGAAGGATGAACAAGCCTATTTAGTATAACAGATAGGCTGCTAAGTGCAGGTTTGGGATACCCAGGTTTGCTGGTGTTTTTTTTGTTAAAGGCGGACCAAAAAATATTAAAACTAATCCAGTTATGTTACGATAAATGCTTGTGTGTAACAGATAGGGTTAAATAAGCCACTGCATAGATGGCATGCACAGTGGCAAGGCAGATTTACAGCACAAGGAACTGAAATTGAATTGAAATCTGATCTGGCTAATGAAAAAAAAAAATTCACTGTCACTTCTAAGCTGTCCCTGACTGGATGGTTCCGGTTTTTCCCTATCTTTTCACTATCTTTCCCTGGCTCTGTCTACCTCTCTGTCTGCCTCTCTTACTCTCCCTACCTATCTCTAACTCTCTGTCCCTGTCTGTAACAAGCTGTGCTCTGGCCACAATAGAACGCTGAAATGCGCACAAAGAAGATGGCCGCCACTTTATATAGCACGGTGACATCACCGGGCTTCCTGGCTGCTGATAGGCTGCATGTGACTTACCCATAATACCTTGCTCCAGGGGACATGTCTGGACATGTGCTTCCACCATCTTAGAATGCCTGTAATTGAAATAAATGGAGTTTAAAGGAAAACTTCGATCGATCGAATCGCGGGGAAATTCGGATTCGTTCAGAATCGAATTTTTCGTGAAATTCGGAATGAATCCGGGTGCGTCTGGATCGATTCGCTCATCCCTATTTATAACCCAAAATTGGCAGAAGCTACTCAGATGCCATGAGACAAACCTGCTCTCTCTGCTAAGGCACTTCCTGCGGAACCTCTGCAGCGCTCATCTCTATTCTGTCATCCTTCCCCTTTCTCTAGCTGAGAATGGAGGAGAAGAGCTGAAGGATTGGATGTAAACAAGGGAGAGGTGAGTATTATTGTTTCTGAAATGTCCACCTAAACCATAGTTGAGGCTGGATGGAAGGTTCTAAAGAAAAGCCCCATTTCCTAAAGATTAATTTAAAAGGCCATTTATTTACACTGCATGTTACATGTTAATCCTTTTACCCACTTTCACCTATTTACCTGACTTACTTTTTACTTTACAAGCACCTATTCTATTGTACCCTGGCCTACTGATAAGCTCCCAGAAAAATAAAAAAAATTAATAAAAAATATTTTCAGTTTGGCTCTTGCTTCAAGATCTCATGTGGCTTCAGACTTGGTTTAATTTGGTCTACAGAGTCCCAGTCAGTATCTTAGGCATCCTCCAGCAATTCCTTTTGGGGGGGCAGGTCCCCTTCCTTCATTTCTACACAGGTCTACCCTCCTTTCTGGTGTCCCATCGTCAAATGAATGATGCTCCCACCACAAGACATTTATACCTTGGGGGTGGCTTTTAGGGATTCCTCCCAGTGTCACAGTGCTTCACTGACCAGTCAGACTTGCTTGCAGGGTGCTGGAGAGCAAGCCACCTGTGATTGGGAGGGAAAAACCGGGAGTGTTTTTATTATCTGTTTTTTAAACAGATGTTTTTAAATGAGAGGGGGATGGAACTGTTTTACCAGTTCTAAGGTTAAGGTGGTCAGCAAGCCTCCTGTGCACAATACAGCAGTTAGCTTACTGCCCAACTGTTGCAGAACAACCCGGTGCACATCAACACGAGCATGGTGTTCTTCATGGCTATTATGCCTGGTGCACAATAATATACGGTGCAATTTTTCCACATACACAGTGCTACTTGGGAATACTGAATACCAAACACCAGGGACTTTCCATCCAAATGGCTGCCAGAACAAACATCTTGTCACGGGAACCACCTCCTTACCTGTCCTCCGGTCCCACGTCGGCTCCTCTCGCTCGACCGGAGCACGGGCTGGGCGGCCTCTGCAGCAGGCGGCGGGCCGGCGTGTGTTCTTCCCGGCCGCCGCTCGGCTATTTCCGCCGCAAGCAGCCGCTCGGCTCTGTCCGTCGCGAGCGGCTGCTCGGGCGGCCTCCTCTTCGCCGGCGTCGGGAGCGGCCGCGTCACTGCCAGCTCGGCGCGCTCCCGGCGCGCAGCATCGTGTACGCGCGCGCGCGCGTCTGTCCTCTGTTTATGCCCTCCGGCGGCGCTATGCACAGCACAGCCGCCGGAGGTAATCTGCTCTGGGCCAATGAGCCCTAGTCTATTAAGTTTGAATGGGGCAATCACCTTAGGGTTCTGTGTGCACCAATCACGTCCCTTCCCTGGTTCCATCGCTCCTATAAAAGTGTTCTCTTTGCTGTTGATCCTTGCCCGTGATAGCGTGCTGCTGGGTGTGATTTTGGATCTCTCTTTCCCTGTGAATCTTGCCGGGTTTTGACCATCCCTGATTGCCGCCTGGACCGACCTTGCCTGTTTTTTGACCACGATTTCTGCCTGCTCCTCTGTACCGCGTATCTCTGACCTCCCGTTGTGACCTTTGGCTAGCCCTGACTATTCTTTCATCTAAACCCTCCTGTACCGTGCCTCCTCGGATTGACCACCCGTGTATGACCTCTGCCCGTTTGTCGCTACCCAGTCTAGTTCCTGGTTCATCTGCCTTCCCCTGCATAAGTCAGCATCCTTTGTGCTAACAAGTCCTGGGGGCAACCGTGTCCGGTGAGGCGTGTCTGGCGTCCCGGCAAACGGGGGCTTGCTATAGGCGAAGAAAGCAGCGGAGATTGGGGGTTGCTGATTTATTGGAAGGTGGGCGTCCCACGGGACCTGACACATCTCTGTTCAGCTCATCACCGAAAATGGATAATGGACTGGAGAATAATAGCGATAAGGAAGAAAGGTCTAAGGAAGAAAACCCTAAACCTCTTGCTCTCTTTCTATTGGTGGACTCCTACTTTTAATATATAAAGTGGGGGGGGGGGGGGGGGTAGCTCACAGTTCAATACCATTTTGTAAGATACTGCACACAATAGGCTTTTGAGGTCCAAAGGCTCCTCTGAGCTTCTTTGGCAGTTTTCAATTAACAAGGGCATTGCAGATAGGTACTGTAGCTTATTGCTAAATAAAAAAAGGTCAAATTAAATAGCCTAGCTCTAACTGTACATCACTATAACCTCTTTGTGGCTACAACAAAATATCACAGGTGTCATGCTCTTGCATCAGATCAGCAGTTTCTCCTTGTCATTTCTGTTGGGCTCAGCTCTCAGCCCAGTCTCAGGACCCTGTCTCTCCTTTGTAGCCCCCTGCAACTACTAAGATTCTTTCTTTCCAACATTATCCCAGCTATTATCACCTTGTGAACTGGCCAAATAAAACATAAAACTCTAACACTGTTTCTGTTGTATACCAAATAAGATAAGTTGCCTTTGCAAATTAAACAGCATACAAATGCTGTACATGCATAAGAATATAATTAATATTTTAATATAAAACAATAAAAAATATAAAAACCAAGATACTAAAATGAAATTCTCTCCTGCAAAGCAGAAAACAAGTATTTAAAGAGGTCCTTCACCTTGAATAAGAGCCTATCTTGTATGTTCCTCCGACCTTGTATGTTCATATTCCCCACATTAAATTATCATCCTGCTTGCACGTTTTCTGAGCCTTTAGACATCCAAGATGGTGGATGGTGGAAGTGTCTTCTGGCTATGCTGCTTTGCATTCTGGGATTGCTGTGCTTTTCCTGACACAGACAGAGCAGAACAGTGTCAGGAAAAGCACAGCAATCCCAGCAAACCCCCTGCACTTGCCCCCATCCTCTCCTCAGCGTGTGATGCTTCTGAGGTAAGGTGATGGCGGCCGTATTAAAACCTGCTGGGCTGCAGCTCTGTTCAGGACTCCAGGATACGGCCTTTCCTTTCTGGAAAATATGTGACTAAAAACTTAACATGTATTGATTTTAGATGCTAGAGAATAGTATTCTAAGGGTTTGGGCTTTTTATTAAATGATGCTGAAGGTCCGGTTTAACTAGACCTGTAGGTTTCTGAATCAACATCATAAAAATAGTTGTCTAAGTACATTTTATTGTATTAGTTCGAGCTGAACTTCTGGTCAAACTCTGGTTCCTCTGAAGTCGAATTTCTGGTGTTTTCAGATGCTTCGTTTCCAAACCAATTGGCTTTTCCCTAAATGGAGTAATAGAAGTAAAATGCTTGGAAGTGAGAGATCAATTTAGAGCTTTAACTGACACAAAGGCAATTATAATCGCAATTTTTTGTGCACCAAACACGTTCTCTTCTCACTGGGCTTGCTGACTGTGTCATCGTCCTCTTGCTCATAAAATAGGGTTCACCAAGCACATTCACCTAACTGAGCTTGCTGACTTGTCCTAATCATTTCCTATCTGATGAGGCCCTCTGTAGCCAATATTTTGTCTGTATTTCTTTTCTGTATACTTGATAGATCATGGACTTTAATTGAGTACTTAGGACTTTAACATGAATTTGAGCAATAGGTCGCGGAGGCTGATTCACTACTAGCACTACGTATTGCCAGATGAGCGTCTGTATAGCGGCGCTTAGAGCGACCACTAGTAGACGCTGTAAGCTGGTATCGGGCGCTGTATCCTAGTGTTGCGGTCGCTGTAGTAACCTGGCCGGCATTGATGAATGTGATGTGTGTTGGCCACTCTAACAACAGTATAATGCTGCAGCGAGCGATAGGTAGCGCCACACCATACTTAAGAAAAAACTACACACACACAGCGCTCTAAATCTGGTCGCTATAGCATAGAGCGCCAGACGCTGTGTGATTAAAGTCTGTTTTTGAACACAAATACACCAGTAGCAAAGCAAAAACACATGGAATTACATTGTTATAACACTATGACATTAACATTTTTGTGCCAGACCTGTAATGACAATTCTGCATAAAAATATAAAAATCAAAAAAATGTATAAAAGTGTTTGCAGCCAGGAGAGGTCACACAATGATTTGAGCAAAAAAAAAAAAAAAATTGCCAAACATGCTATTTTAACACAACCAAATGAAAGCCCATTGAAATGTATAGGAGAGCAACACTGAGCGGTAATACGTGGCGTAATACATGTGACTCTACATGGTGCTGTTAGAGGCGCTCACCAGATTTGCTTTCTTAAATGTGGTTTCTCATACAGTGCCCGACGTTCACCAGACGCAGCCTGCCGCTACGAAGCACTACCTGGCACTCTCCCTTCTTAAATAACCCCCTTAGCTGAATGCACTCTGATTATCTGGATGGGGGGGAATCGGCACCTATTTCCGCCTTGGCTGTGGCGTCAGTAAACCAAAGCCTGACTCCAGCTCTGACTCCTTTATAAATGGGCAGTAATAATTAATCGCTAATTAATAATACTATATTTAATCAGCCATGCGGTAGAGTTCCTCTGTGTCACTGCTGTGAATCGCCAGCATCCTATCATCGCAACTGGTGACCAAGCACACTACTGCCGGCATTATGTGTGAGCTGATATAGAAGGATCCCGGAAGGGATGAGTATCCAGGCGATACACCGGGGAACAGCTTGGCTTGGTGCTGCTGTATATTAAAGGATTTCTGACCATAGTTCCACCGGTGATGGAAAACCAAATTAGTCAGTCTCTATGCTTATAGCCCTCACTTTGGGGGGAGAAAAATAAATCGCTATTTTCACTTACCCTGACATAATGTAAACCCTGTTTTTGGCACTCTCTGAACAGGCCCCTACATAATCAGCTCATTGTCCCATGGCAGGCATTTCATATGTGATGAAAGATCAAAGGATTTGGTACATGTTAAAATTACAGTATGTGCTGACACTTTTGATACAGTTTTTATTACATGTCCTTTTATATCCTAGGCTTCCTGATTGTTCTTCGTTCAGAAAACGAAAGAGTTAAACACTTTTGTAATAAAGAGTTTAATAATATAACGTAATGATTTAATGCTGTTGAAATCAATAAAGCAGTTTCTAAATAATGTTAGCAATAATAACATTATGAATAATTATAGAAATGATGCGTTCAATGATCAAGTTAGGTATGATAATAAAACATTCATGCATATAAAGAAACAATTATTGTGGAAATTAAAAATTATCCAGAGACAATAAACAAAGTAAAGCAATTCAACATTTTGCTGAGGAAAAGTTAACCCTTTAAACATGTCTTCCAGCATAGTGTTTTCATATAACAACGCCTCTACTAGGATGTACGTGTTCCCTGCTGGCTTCAACCTACCCGAACAACACTGATTTCAAGGCATTCAGCATTGTCAGCAAGGACACATTTGGCCTGATGCAGAGCCTCCTCTGAACTGCCCTTAAAACCTTCCGATTGTCCGGGGCTCCCGTTTGAATCGTGGCTCAAATGTGATGCAGAGCCTCCGTCGGAATGGCTCCCTCACTGATCCGTCAATTTGACTTCACTCGGAAAGCTTTTTTTGCTCTCTCGGGTGCCTTCAATTTGATCGGGGCTCCCGTTCACGTTCACACGGGCGGCCTGTTTTTCCCTGATTTATCCTGCCTTTTTGAACGTACCTGCTTGGTTTCCGTCGTATTTGACCTTCCATTTTGGTGGTTTTAGCAAGTATACTTACATCTCGATGGCTCTTCAGTTGCCAATCTGGCTACACGCAAGCGCACATCCCTCAAACTCCATTGGAATATGCATATGGCCACAAATGCAAATTTGACACACATCTTTTTTGTTTTTTTTGTGGGGGTTTCCTTGTCCTTAATGCATACCTTAATCATCTAGTAGTTCCTTCTTCCTTGTCCTTAATGCATACCTTAATCATCTAGTAGTTCCTTCTTCCTTGTCCTTAATGCATACCTTTATTGTTTGTGTATTTTTATGTTTTATTGTCCCATATCTAAACCTTTTGTGTGTCATGTAAATGTGTGCTGATGTTGTGTGACGGTACTTTTGCAGGAAACACAACTCTCGAAATTTTAATAATTATTTATTAGTTAAATGTGTTTTTTATTTTTCTAGAAGTAATGTGTGCGCGCACATAAACGCGCGCTCGCACGCTCGCATACTCACATCCATGATGATGTCATCCTGCTCCCGGGTAAAGATGGCGGGCGACATAATTTCTTGTTTTGCAAGGTATAGCTCTGACGTTCCCAGAGGGACAAATAGGTGAGCGGGGTAGGGTGGGAGGAAAAGACATTTGTAATGAGACTACATGCACATCCAACCTGTACTCTCATTAAAAAAGTCTGGGGAATACTACTTACATAAGAGGGCAAGAACATGACGCAATAGGGTACAATCACTTAAACCATTTAATTTGTAGCTCAATAATTGGGCTCCAAATATACTACGAAAATATTTATCAAATAGTGGGTTAAGGGAAAAAACACAGTCAGACAGGGTGCGTAACCAATACAAGTTTCAAACACATACCCAGTAGCCAGCCACCAAAAAGATCGGCAGATTTGAATCGCTCATGTAGGCAGGAATTCCTAGGCAGGGAAAGCCAGAAAAACGACTCCCAAAAACCAAATCAGGGCCAGCCAGTGCCTGCACCTTTATGCTATGTCCCATCTTCAAATTCCTGCACACAGACAATAAAAAAAAAATTAGGGAGACCCTGTAAAAAGGACCCCCCCAAAAAAACCCTAAAAAATAACAAATACTCATGCCATCGATGTCCAAAGGCGTGCGGTGCAGCCTGGTTTCTGCCATACTCAGCAGGACAAGACCGCGGAGCTGGCGCCGCTGATGTGCTCCAACAGAGGACTGCATATTATTGCCCGAGTGCAAATACGGCTGCTCTGACTTGCCGTAAGTGAAGGCTCGGTGGCCCCGTTTTATTAGGGTGATTTCAATCGGAAATCAAGGCTCTGCATCACTGAAAAAAACGGACCAATGAACGAGGCGTCCGTTTTCCCGGGAAACAGCCTCGTGCGAGCCGACAATCGGAAAGGCGGCTGAGCGCACACCTGAGCGCATAAGCGCACACTAAAATCAACGTAGCACCCTTTACTGACCCGATCAAAGCCCAAAACCAACGGGAAAACGCACGGGGGAGCTGAACGGGGAGGCTCTGCATCAAGCCAATACTCCTTCTTTCATCAATAAGACAGCCTGCTCCCTTGTGACCGAAAAAAAAGGAGTGCAAGCTAAAGCTGAGGGGGCAAGCTAATCAGAAAAAAACATTTACGGATGTAAATGCTGTTTATTGCAAAATTTGCAGACAGGCTTCTCTTCATTTGTACCCATGTCATTCCATTGTGAGCTTCAAAGGAAATCCTAAACAATTTTGGTTTAATACTATGCCATAATAATCTATACCTACAGCTCTATATTACTTCTAAAACTTACAGCTTAGTTATGCCATTTGCTGCCTGATACTTGCCATGGTGGTTTTCTGTGGCCACCAGCAGATCCTCTTACTACATCAGTTGGGCGTTTCTTATGAAAAGGTGGATCGAATTTGTCAAGTATAGGATCTCCCAGTGTGACCTGGCTGCTCATGACCGACCTGAGAGGCTGATTCACTACTAACACTAGGCATTGCCAGATGAGCGTCTGTATATCGGCGCTTAAAGCGGGTATCGGGCGCTGTAACAGAGCTTCTCAGTCGCTGTAGTAACCTGGCAGGCATTGATGTATGTGATGTGTGTTGGGCGCTGTAACAACAGTATAGCACTGCAGCGAGCGAGAGGTAGCGCCAGCTCAGTGTGTCCAGGCACTCCACACCATACTTAATAAACACACTGTAGCATAGAGCACCGGACACTGTGTGATCAAAGTCTGTTTTTGAACACATATACACCAGTAACAAAGCGAAAAAACACATGGAATGACATTGTTTTAACACTGGGACAATAACACTTTAGTGCCAGACCTGTAAATACAATTCTGCATAAAAATATAAAAAGTCAAAAAAATTATAAAAGTGTTTATTTGCAGCCAGAAGAGGTCACACAATGATTGGAGCAAAAAAAAATGTAAATTGCCAAACACGCTATTTATACACAACTAATGAAGCCCCATTGAAATGTA
Source organism: Gastrophryne carolinensis (assembly GCA_027917425.1). Lineage (NCBI taxonomy): Eukaryota > Metazoa > Chordata > Amphibia > Anura > Microhylidae > Gastrophryne > Gastrophryne carolinensis. The sequence continues at coordinate 330,502,518 of CM051239.1, forward strand.
TGGGAGAAGGCTACAGAGCGACAGGTTCTACATGGTGCTCCTGAGCCTAGAGCGCTGGCGCTATACACTGAGCCGCCTGGATTAATACATGCGATGCTACATGGTGCTGTTAGAGTCACTCACCAGATTCGCTTTCTTAAATGTGGTTTTGCGTACAGCGCCCAGCGTTCACCAGACGCTGCCTGCCACCATGAGGCACTACCTCCCGCTATCCCTTCTTAAATAACCCCCTGAGTCTCCTCATCCACCAGTCTGCCCGTTGACCAAGACCAGTCTGATCATCCCAGTCTTTTCTGAACTGATCTTGTAGTATTATCCATGTATCAGGCATCAAAGAGACACTGTCTGAACAGTGTCTGTTCTTCAGCTTTCAAATGTTAGTGATAAGTACATTGTACAAGTCGTTCTGAATTTGAAGAGACAAACACAAGCTGAATCTGGGTCAAGTGACAGAAAACATGTATTACTGTGAAGCTCAATCTGCTTGTACACAGTTTCACCCGCTATGAGCATCTATGCATGCAGCATAAAGGGGCACCAATACCATGCCCATGACATGTCCATGAAATTGTGCTGGGCTTGAATTCTGCAAATCATGTAAATAAATAAGAATGAATCATTTAAATAATGTAGAGAAGTAAGCAGCAAAGGTGACCAGAAAATATGTAAAAAAGATCCTCAATGCAAATTCTGATGAATTACTGAAAATGAAGGTTAACAAGGATGAAAACACATCCCTTAGCTGTATTCTGCCTACTACAATTTTTCTTTAAAGGATAATTATAGTTAATGTTTCTTGAAACCGTTCTGTTAGGTTTAAGAACAGTTTGGCTGCAATTGAATGTGAGCTGAAACTGAATGTTTTTAATTCAAAAGGCTTTAAATGTAATCACCATTCAAGTCTATGTACAGTATGTTCTGGTCTCGGGAAAGCAACTAAAGCAGCCAAATTGCAAAGGAGGATGACCAAATATCTGAGGAACATTGTTCAAGATAAAAAGCAAAACGCAAGGCAGACGGTGTTAGAAGCACAATCAGGCTTCCTTTACCAAATGCTTACCATCAGTGATGTTGCAATTTGGAAGAGGCAGAGAAAAATAATGCAACGGCTTGGCTAGGACCCCAAATGTTTTCAAAGAACCCCGTTTGTGCTTCCAAATTGCCCCATTTTTTGCTGTTTATTTTGAGTCTGACATTTTTTTAAATATTTGAAATTTCATGCTGCTGACATACTATTATGTAGCTTCCTTGTTAGTAATTTATGCTTGCTAATTAATGTCAGCACTAAGGTTTGGAAGATTGTGGAAGGATACCCATCGTTTGGGACACATTTTTGCATATTTGGCTATTTATAGTAGTGATAGCTCTATCTGGTGAGCACTTCTAGAGGTGAGGGGGTAGTGTATATTACGATCTGTATCACAGAAGGAGAAGATGTATATTCAACTCTTCTTATGGCACTTTATTTTTGTATTTGAAGCTTATATTAGTTTTCTATTTACTATGTATATGTTTTTCTTGTCTCCCTAGCATGAAATACATTGTATGCTTCACTCCACCTGTCAGAAGCTACATAAAATATTTAAGTGTGATACTGCATATTTATCTATTCACATTAAAGCAAAGATGGTATACATATCATGTTATAAATATATATATATATATATATATATATATATATATATATATATATATATATGACTATATATAGAGAGATTGTCTTATTGCATGTCCGATGTCGTTTCAGTCCAAAAGCAAGTTGGAACTTAGCATTAAAAAAAAAACAATATTTCCTGCTACTGTTGCACTTTGAGAAACCCCCAAAGACATTATTAAACATATTGCTGCTTCCCTGTTTTGTTTTCCTGGGAATGGATTTATCACTGTCAAAATGTACAAAAATGCAGGTGAACAATGACTGTACCGGGGTGACGGACTAGGCCCTGTGTCCCTTTACAATATGGTGTAGATTCAGAGCCAGGTGAGAATTTTCACTCCTTCTTTAGAAGTGTAAACTGCCATTGACTTTGATTGGCTGCCCGGTGTAAATTTTCACATCGCTCTGAATCAGCCCCAAGGTAGACAATGAAAGTAATTAGGGATGAGCGAATCGATCCGGACGAACCCGGATTCGATCCGAATTTCATGACAAATTCGATTCGGATCGAATCCGAATTTCCCCGCGATTCGATCGAGCGAAGTTTTTTTCTAAAATCCATTCATTTCAATGACAGGCATTCTAGGATGGTCTACGTGACATGTCCAGACATGTAAGCTGGGGCAGTGTATGCTGGGACAGTCACATGCAGCCTATCAGCAGCCAGCAAGCCCGGTGACGTCACAGCGCTATATAAGGCCGCGGCCATCTTGCTTTTGCGCATTTGTCTATTGCATTCGTTAGAGCCAGGACTCAGGAGGACACTGCAGACTGTATTCAGGGAGAGATAGGTAGAGAGTTAGGGACAGCCAGTAGACAGGCGGGAGACAGGCAGGAAGTCAGGGAGAAGCAGGGAAAGGAAGGAAAAAACGTATGCAGTGACAGGGATTTTTCTCTGTTTTCATGCAGCCTGAGTGTTACTGCCTGGGTCACTGGCTTTGTTAGCTGTTTCACCCTGGAACCACTGTTGCTTTGCATACTACTACTGCTCCCAGGTGCACTGCTGTTGTGGCATTCCATTCTGTGACTACACCAGCCTCTATTTACTATAACCCTTTGCACTTATTCTAAAAGTAATTTGGCCTGATAAAGACACTTTTGCTTTGCATAGTACTACTGCTCCCAGGTGCACTGCTGTTGTGGCATCTCATTCTGTGACTACACCAGCCTCTATTTACTATAACCCTTTGCACTTATTCTAAAAGTAATTTGGCCTGATAAAGACACTTTTGCTTTGCATAGTACTACTGCTCCCAGGTGCACTGCTGTTGTGGCATCCCATTCTGTGACTACACCAGCCTCTATTTACTATAACCCTTTGCACTTATTCTAAAAGTAATTTGGCCTGATAAAGACACTTTTGCTTTGCATAGTACTACTGCTCCCAGGTGCACTGCGGTTGGAGCATCCCATTCTGTGACTACACCAGCCTCTATTTAATATAACCCTTTGCACTTATTCTAAAAGTAATTTGGTCTGATAAAGACACTTTTGCTTTGCATAGTACTACTGCTCCCAGGTGCACTGCGGTTGGGGCATCCCATTCTGTGACTACACCAGCCTCTATTTACCATAACCCTTTGCACTTATTCTAAAAGTAATTTGGCCTGATAAAGACACTTTTGCTTTGCATAGTACTACTGCTCCCAGGTGCACTGCGGTTGTGGCATCCCATTTTGTGACTACACCAGCCTCTATTTACTACAACCCTTTGCACTTATTCTAAAAGTAATTTGGCCTGATAAAGACACTTTTGCTTTGCATAGTACTGCTGCTCCCAGGTGCACTGCTGTTGTGGCATCCAATTCTGTGACTACACCAGCCTCTATTTACTATAACCCTTTGCACTTATTCTAAAAGTAATTTGGCCTGATAAAGACACTTTTGCTTTGCATAGTACTACTGCTCCCAGGTGCACTGCTGTTGTGGCATCCCATTCTGTGACTACACCAGCCTCTATTTACTACAACCCTTTGCACTTATTCTAAAAGTAATTTGGCCTGATAAAGACACTTTTGCTTTGCATAGTACTACTGCTCCCAGGTGCACTGCTGTTGTGGCATCCCATTCTGTGACTACACCAGCCTCTATTTACTATAACCCTTTGCACTTATTCTAAAAGTAATTTGGCCTGATAAAGACACTTTTGCTTTGCATAGTACTACTGCTCCCAGGTGCACTGCGGTTGTGGCATCCCATTTTGTGACTATACCAGCCTCTATTTACTACAACCCTTTGCACTTATTCTAAAAGTAATTTGGCCTGATAAAGACACTTTTGCTTTGCATAGTACTGCTGCTCCCAGGTGCACTGCTGTTGTGGCATCCCATTCTGTGACTACACCAGCCTCTATTTACTATTACCCTTTGTACTTATTCTAAAAGTAATTTGGCCTGATAAAGACACTTTTGCTTTGCATAGTACTACTGCTCCCAGGTGCACTGCTGTTGTGGCATCCCATTCTGTGACTACACCAGCCTCTATTTACTATAACCCTTTGCACTTATTCTAAAAGTAATTTGGCCTGATAAAGACACTTTTGCTTTGCATAGTACTACTGCTCCCAGGTGCACTGCTGTTGTGGCATCCCATTCTGTGACTACACCAGCCTCTATTTACTATAACCCTTTGCACTTATTCTAAAAGTAATTTGGCCTGATAAAGACACTTTTGCTTTGCATAGTACTACTGCTCCCAGGTGCACTGCGGTTGGAGCATCCCATTCTGTGACTACACCAGCCTCTATTTAATATAACCCTTTGCACTTATTCTAAAAGTAATTTGGTCTGATAAAGACACTTTTGCTTTGCATAGTACTACTGCTCCCAGGTGCACTGCGGTTGGGGCATCCCATTCTGTGACTACACCAGCCTCTATTTACTATAACCCTTTGCACTTATTCTAAAAGTAATTTGGCCTGATAAAGACACTTTTGCTTTGCATAGTACTACTGCTCCCAGGTGCACTGCGGTTGTGGCATCCCATTTTGTGACTACACCAGCCTCTATTTACTACAACCCTTTGCACTTATTCTAAAAGTAATTTGGCCTGATAAAGACACTTTTGCTTTGCATAGTACTGCTGCTCCCAGGTGCACTGCTGTTGTGGCATCCCATTCTGTGACTACACCAGCCTCTATTTACTATAACCCTTTGCACTTATTCTAAAAGTAATTTGGCCTGATAAAGACACTTTTGCTTTGCATAGTACTACTGCTCCCAGGTGCACTGCTGTTGTGGCATCCCATTCTGTGACTACACCAGCCTCTATTTACTATAACCCTTTGCGCTTATTCTAAAAGTAATTTGGCCTGATAAAGACACTTTTGCTTTGCATAGTACTACTGCTCCCAGGTGCACTGCTGTTGTGGCATCCCATTCTGTGACTACACCAGCCTCTATTTACTATAACCCTTTGCACTTATTCTAAAAGTAATTTGGCCTGATAAAGACACTTTTGCTTTGCATAGTACTACTGCTCCCAGGTGCACTGCTGTTGTGGCATCCCATTCTGTGACTACACCAGCCTCTATTTACTATAACCCTTTGCACTTATTCTAAATGTAATTTGGCCTGATAAAGACACTTTTGCTTTGCATAGTACCACTGCTCCCAGGTGCACTGCGGTTGGGGCATCCCATTCTGTGACTACACCAGCCTCTATTTACTATAACCCTTTGCACTTATTCTAAAAGTAATTTGGCCTGATAAAGACACTTTTGCTTTGCATAGTACTACTGCTCCCAGGTGCACTGCTGTTGTGGCATCCCATTCTGTGACTACACCAGCCTCTATTTACTATTACCCTTTGTACTTATTCTAAAAGTAATTTGGCCTGATAAAGACACTTTTGCTTTGCATAGTACTACTGCTCCCAGGTGCACTGCTGTTGTGGCATCCCATTCTGTGACTACACCAGCCTCTATTTACTATAACCCTTTGCACTTATTCTAAAAGTAATTTGGCCTGATAAAGACACTTTTGCTTTGCATAGTACTACTGCTCCCAGGTGCACTGCTGTTGTGGCATCCCATTCTGTGACTACACCAGCCTCTATTTACTATAACCCTTTGCACTTATTCTAAAAGTAATTTGGCCTGATAAAGACACTTTTGCTTTGCATAGTACTACTGCTCCCAGGTGCACTGCGGTTGGAGCATCCCATTCTGTGACTACACCAGCCTCTATTTAATATAACCCTTTGCACTTATTCTAAAAGTAATTTGGTCTGATAAAGACACTTTTGCTTTGCATAGTACTACTGCTCCCAGGTGCACTGCGGTTGGGGCATCCCATTCTGTGACTACACCAGCCTCTATTTACTATAACCCTTTGCACTTATTCTAAAAGTAATTTGGCCTGATAAAGACACTTTTGCTTTGCATAGTACTACTGCTCCCAGGTGCACTGCGGTTGTGGCATCCCATTTTGTGACTACACCAGCCTCTATTTACTACAACCCTTTGCACTTATTCTAAAAGTAATTTGGCCTGATAAAGACACTTTTGCTTTGCATAGTACTGCTGCTCCCAGGTGCACTGCTGTTGTGGCATCCCATTCTGTGACTACACCAGCCTCTATTTACTATAACCCTTTGCACTTATTCTAAAAGTAATTTGGCCTGATAAAGACACTTTTGCTTTGCATAGTACTACTGCTCCCAGGTGCACTGCTGTTGTGGCATCCCATTCTGTGACTACACCAGCCTCTATTTACTATAACCCTTTGCGCTTATTCTAAAAGTAATTTGGCCTGATAAAGACACTTTTGCTTTGCATAGTACTACTGCTCCCAGGTGCACTGCTGTTGTGGCATCCCATTCTGTGACTACACCAGCCTCTATTTACTATAACCCTTTGCACTTATTCTAAAAGTAATTTGGCCTGATAAAGACACTTTTGCTTTGCATAGTACTACTGCTCCCAGGTGCACTGCTGTTGTGGCATCCCATTCTGTGACTACACCAGCCTCTATTTACTATAACCCTTTGCACTTATTCTAAAAGTAATTTGGCCTGATAAAGACACTTTTGCTTTGCATAGTACCACTGCTCCCAGGTGCACTGCGGTTGGGGCATCCCATTCTGTGACTACACCAGCCTCTATTTACTATAACCCTTTGCACTTATTCTAAAAGTAATTTGGCCTGATAAAGACACTTTTGCTTTGCATAGTACTACTGCTCCCAGGTGCACTGCGGTTGGAGCATCCCATTCTGTGACTACACCAGCCTCTATTTACTAAAACCCTTTGCACTTATTCTAACAGTAATTTGGTCTGATAAAGACACTTTTGCTTTGCATACTACTACTGCTCCCAGGTGCACTGCGGTTGGGGCATCCCATTCTGTGACTACACCAGCCTCTATTTACTATAACCCTTTGCACTTATTCTAAAAGTAATTTGGCCTGATAAAGACACTTTTGCTTTGCATAGTACTACTGCTCCCAGGTGCACTGCGGTTGGAGCATCCCATTCTGTGACTACACCAGCCTCTATTTAATATAACCCTTTGCACTTATTCTAAAAGTAATTTGGTCTGATAAAGACACTTTTGCTTTGCATACTACTACTGCTCCCAGGTGCACTGCGGTTGGGGCATCCTATTCTGTGACTACACCAGCCTCTATTTACTATAACCCTTTGCACTTATTCTAAAAGTAATTTGGCCTGATAAAGACACTTTTGCTTTGCATAGTACTACTGCTCCCAGGTGCACTGCGGTTGTGGCATCCCATTTTGTGACTACACCAGCCTCTATTTACTACAACCCTTTGCACTTATTCTAAAAGTAATTTGGCCTGATAAAGACACTTTTGCTTTGCATAGTACTGCTGCTCCCAGGTGCACTGCTGTTGTGGCATCCCATTCTGTGACTACACCAGCCTCTATTTACTATTACCCTTTGTACTTATTCTAAAAGTAATTTGGCCTGATAAAGACACTTTTGCTTTGCATAGTACTACTGCTCCCAGGTGCACTGCTGTTGTGGCATCCCATTCTGTGACTACACCAGCCTCTATTTACTATAACCCTTTGCACTTATTCTAAAAGTAATTTGGCCTGATAAAGACACTTTTGCTTTGCATAGTACTACTGCTCCCAGGTGCACTGCTGTTGTGGCATCCCATTCTGTGACTACACCAGCCTCTATTTACTATAACCCTTTGCACTTATTCTAAAAGTAATTTGGCCTGATAAAGACACTTTTGCTTTGCATAGTACTACTGCTCCCAGGTGCACTGCGGTTGGAGCATCCCATTCTGTGACTACACCAGCCTCTATTTAATATAACCCTTTGCACTTATTCTAAAAGTAATTTGGTCTGATAAAGACACTTTTGCTTTGCATAGTACTACTGCTCCCAGGTGCACTGCGGTTGGGGCATCCCATTCTGTGACTACACCAGCCTCTATTTACTATAACCCTTTGCACTTATTCTAAAAGTAATTTGGCCTGATAAAGACACTTTTGCTTTGCATAGTACTACTGCTCCCAGGTGCACTGCGGTTGTGGCATCCCATTTTGTGACTACACCAGCCTCTATTTACTACAACCCTTTGCACTTATTCTAAAAGTAATTTGGCCTGATAAAGACACTTTTGCTTTGCATAGTACTGCTGCTCCCAGGTGCACTGCTGTTGTGGCATCCCATTCTGTGACTACACCAGCCTCTATTTACTATAACCCTTTGCACTTATTCTAAAAGTAATTTGGCCTGATAAAGACACTTTTGCTTTGCATAGTACTACTGCTCCCAGGTGCACTGCTGTTGTGGCATCCCATTCTGTGACTACACCAGCCTCTATTTACTATAACCCTTTGCACTTATTCTAAAAGTAATTTGGCCTGATAAAGACACTTTTGCTTTGCATAGTACTACTGCTCCCAGGTGCACTGCTGTTGTGGCATCCCATTCTGTGACTACACCAGCCTCTATTTACTATAACCCTTTGCACTTATTCTAAAAGTAATTTGGCCTGATAAAGACACTTTTGCTTTGCATAGTACTACTGCTCCCAGGTGCACTGCTGTTGTGGCATCCCATTCTGTGACTACACCAGCCTCTATTTACTATAACCCTTTGCACTTATTCTAAAAGTAATTTGGCCTGATAAAGACACTTTTGCTTTGCATAGTACCACTGCTCCCAGGTGCACTGCGGTTGGGGCATCCCATTCTGTGACTACACCAGCCTCTATTTACTATAACCCTTTGCACTTATTCTAAAAGTAATTTGGCCTGATAAAGACACTTTTGCTTTGCATAGTACTACTGCTCCCAGGTGCACTGCTGTTGTGGCATCCCATTCTGTGACTACACCAGCCTCTATTTACTATTACCCTTTGTACTTATTCTAAAAGTAATTTGGCCTGATAAAGACACTTTTGCTTTGCATAGTACTACTGCTCCCAGGTGCACTGCTGTTGTGGCATCCCATTCTGTGACTACACCAGCCTCTATTTACTATAACCCTTTGCACTTATTCTAAAAGTAATTTGGCCTGATAAAGACACTTTTGCTTTGCATAGTACTACTGCTCCCAGGTGCACTGCTGTTGTGGCATCCCATTCTGTGACTACACCAGCCTCTATTTACTATAACCCTTTGCACTTATTCTAAAAGTAATTTGGCCTGATAAAGACACTTTTGCTTTGCATAGTACTACTGCTCCCAGGTGCACTGCGGTTGGAGCATCCCATTCTGTGACTACACCAGCCTCTATTTAATATAACCCTTTGCACTTATTCTAAAAGTAATTTGGTCTGATAAAGACACTTTTGCTTTGCATAGTACTACTGCTCCCAGGTGCACTGCGGTTGGGGCATCCCATTCTGTGACTACACCAGCCTCTATTTACTATAACCCTTTGCACTTATTCTAAAAGTAATTTGGCCTGATAAAGACACTTTTGCTTTGCATAGTACTACTGCTCCCAGGTGCACTGCGGTTGTGGCATCCCATTTTGTGACTACACCAGCCTCTATTTACTACAACCCTTTGCACTTATTCTAAAAGTAATTTGGCCTGATAAAGACACTTTTGCTTTGCATAGTACTGCTGCTCCCAGGTGCACTGCTGTTGTGGCATCCCATTCTGTGACTACACCAGCCTCTATTTACTATAACCCTTTGCACTTATTCTAAAAGTAATTTGGCCTGATAAAGACACTTTTGCTTTGCATAGTACTACTGCTCCCAGGTGCACTGCTGTTGTGGCATCCCATTCTGTGACTACACCAGCCTCTATTTACTATAACCCTTTGCGCTTATTCTAAAAGTAATTTGGCCTGATAAAGACACTTTTGCTTTGCATAGTACTACTGCTCCCAGGTGCACTGCTGTTGTGGCATCCCATTCTGTGACTACACCAGCCTCTATTTACTATAACCCTTTGCACTTATTCTAAAAGTAATTTGGCCTGATAAAGACACTTTTGCTTTGCATAGTACTACTGCTCCCAGGTGCACTGCTGTTGTGGCATCCCATTCTGTGACTACACCAGCCTCTATTTACTATAACCCTTTGCACTTATTCTAAAAGTAATTTGGCCTGATAAAGACACTTTTGCTTTGCATAGTACCACTGCTCCCAGGTGCACTGCGGTTGGGGCATCCCATTCTGTGACTACACCAGCCTCTATTTACTATAACCCTTTGCACTTATTCTAAAAGTAATTTGGCCTGATAAAGACACTTTTGCTTTGCATAGTACTACTGCTCCCAGGTGCACTGCGGTTGGAGCATCCCATTCTGTGACTACACCAGCCTCTATTTACTAAAACCCTTTGCACTTATTCTAACAGTAATTTGGTCTGATAAAGACACTTTTGCTTTGCATACTACTACTGCTCCCAGGTGCACTGCGGTTGGGGCATCCCATTCTGTGACTACACCAGCCTCTATTTACTATAACCCTTTGCACTTATTCTAAAAGTAATTTGGCCTGATAAAGACACTTTTGCTTTGCATAGTACTACTGCTCCCAGGTGCACTGCTGTTGGAGCATCCCATTCTGTGACTACACCAGCCTCTATTTACTATAACCCTTTGCACTTATTCTAAAAGTAATTTGGCCTGATAAAGACACTTTTGCTTTGCATAGTACTACTGCTCCCAGGTGCACTGCTGTTGTGGCATCCCATTCTGTGACTACACCAGCCTCTATTTACTATAACCCTTTGCACTTATTCTAAAAGTAATTTGGGCTGATAAAGACACTTTTGCTTTGCATAGTACTACTGCTCCCAGGTGCACTGCTGTTGTGGCATCCCATTCTGTGACTACACCAGCCTCTATTTACTATAACCCTTTGCACTTATTCTAAAAGTAATTTGGCCTGATAAAGACACTTTTGCTTTGCATAGTACTACTGCTCCCAGGTGCACTGCGGTTGGAGCATCCCATTCTGTGACTACACCAGCCTCTATTTAATATAACCCTTTGCACTTATTCTAAAAGTAATTTGGTCTGATAAAGACACTTTTGCTTTGCATAGTACTACTGCTCCCAGGTGCACTGCGGTTGGGGCATCCCATTCTGTGACTACACCAGCCTCTATTTACTATAACCCTTTGCACTTATTCTAAAAGTAATTTGGCCTGATAAAGACACTTTTGCTTTGCATAGTACTACTGCTCCCAGGTGCACTGCGGTTGTGGCATCCCATTTTGTTACTACACCAGCCTCTATTTACTACAACCCTTTGCACTTATTCTAAAAGTAATTTGGCCTGATAAAGACACTTTTGCTTTGCATAGTACTGCTGCTCCCAGGTGCACTGCTGTTGTGGCATCCCATTCTGTGACTACACCAGCCTCTATTTACTATAACCCTTTGCACTTATTCTAAAAGTAATTTGGCCTGATAAAGACACTTTTGCTTTGCATAGTACTACTGCTCCCAGGTGCACTGCTGTTGTGGCATCCCATTCTGTGACTACACCAGCCTCTATTTACTATAACCCTTTGCGCTTATTCTAAAAGTAATTTGGCCTGATAAAGACACTTTTGCTTTGCATAGTACTACTGCTCCCAGGTGCACTGCTGTTGTGGCATCCCATTCTGTGACTACACCAGCCTCTATTTACTATAACCCTTTGCACTTATTCTAAAAGTAATTTGGCCTGATAAAGACACTTTTGCTTTGCATAGTACTACTGCTCCCAGGTGCACTGCTGTTGTGGCATCCCATTCTGTGACTACACCAGCCTCTATTTACTATAACCCTTTGCACTTATTCTAAAAGTAATTTGGCCTGATAAAGACACTTTTGCTTTGCATAGTACCACTGCTCCCAGGTGCACTGCGGTTGGGGCATCCCATTCTGTGACTACACCAGCCTCTATTTACTATAACCCTTTGCACTTATTCTAAAAGTAATTTGGCCTGATAAAGACACTTTTGCTTTGCATAGTACTACTGCTCCCAGGTGCACTGCGGTTGGAGCATCCCATTCTGTGACTACACCAGCCTCTATTTACTAAAACCCTTTGCACTTATTCTAACAGTAATTTGGTCTGATAAAGACACTTTTGCTTTGCATACTACTACTGCTCCCAGGTGCACTGCGGTTGGGGCATCCCATTCTGTGACTACACCAGCCTCTATTTACTATAACCCTTTGCACTTATTCTAAAAGTAATTTGGCCTGATAAAGACACTTTTGCTTTGCATAGTACTACTGCTCCCAGGTGCACTGCGGTTGTGGCATCCCATTTTGTGACTACACCAGCCTCTATTTACTACAACCCTTTGCACTTATTCTAAAAGTAATTTGGCCTGATAAAGACACTTTTGCTTTGCATAGTACTGCTGCTCCCAGGTGCACTGCTGTTGTGGCATCCCATTCTGTGACTACACCAGCCTCTATTTACTATAACCCTTTGCACTTATTCTAAAAGTAATTTGGCCTGATAAAGACACTTTTGCTTTGCATAGTACTACTGCTCCCAGGTGCACTGCTGTTGTGGCATCCCATTCTGTGACTACACCAGCCTCTATTTACTATAACCCTTTGCACTTATTCTAAAAGTAATTTGGCCTGATAAAGACACTTTTGCTTTGCATAGTACTACTGCTCCCAGGTGCACTGCTGTTGTGGCATCCCATTCTGTGACTACACCAGCCTCTATTTACTATAACCCTTTGCACTTATTCTAAAAGTAATTTGGCCTGATAAAGACACTTTTGCTTTGCATAGTACTACTGCTCCCAGGTGCACTGCGGTTGGGCATCCCATTCTGTGACTACACCAGCCTCTATTTACTATAACCCTTTGCACTTATTCTAAAAGTAATTTGGCCTGATAAAGACACTTTTGCTTTGCATAGTAATACTGCTCCCAGGTGCACTGCTGTTGTGGCATCCCATTCTGTGACTACACCAGCCTCTATTTACTATAACCCTTTGCACTTATTCTAAAAGTAATTTGGCCTGATAAAGACACTTTTGCTGTGCATAGTACTACTGCTCCCAGGTGCTCTGCTGTTGGGGCATCCCATTCTGTAACATACCATACCCCTCTTTATTTACACTAAGCAGCTCTCTTATTTTCACTAAGCAGGCCTGTTGGAGGCTGAGTGTTACTGTTCACTTTTGGTGTGCATTATATTCTGTTTCATATAGACCCACCGCTGCCTGGGGGTTCTTAAAATATCACCTACTACCACGCCAGTTAGACTATGTTGGGCAGACAAGTGCCTGGAAGTGAAAAGAGGAGTGGCAGAGGCCAAGATTCCGCAGGCAGAGGTCGCAGCAGACTGGGGGCCAGTAGCAGCAGGAGTCACGCTGAGAGACCTAATCTGCCAGTATCTGCTAGCGGTCGGGTCTCCACCAGTAACGCATCTGCTGTGGTAGATTGGTTAACGCGCTCATCAACAACATCATCACAACTGACGTCTGAGACCCCCAGTCTAGGGTCGGTAGGTTCCTCTGACACAACCCTGAGTTGGCATGCCCCGAGAGCAGTCCCTGTCCTCCCATTGCCTCTGTCCTACGCCGTTCCCTCCCCCAGCGACGTATCCTATGCTTTGGGTTCAGCTCCACTCTTTAGTGAGGAGGACGATCAGATAGAGGACAGTCAGCAGCTACTGCCCAGCCAAGAAATGAAGGTGGCTTCTTTAGCTAGGCAGACAAATAGTGATGTGGACAGTGTCGTGGGTGCTGCGAGCGTTCCAGCTCCTGCGCCAGACACTGTTGACGAATCCACGAACATCAGTGACGTACAGCCACAACTCGGTGATAATGATGATGACGATGAAGCCGATCGCACTTGGGAGCCGGGTGATGAAGGGGCTTCATCGTCATCATCAGGAGAAGAGGGGCGCAGGTTGCCCTGGAGTCAGCAGCTCAGGCAGCAAGGTGTTAGCAGCATGGTTGGCAGGCAGCATGGGGGCACAATTGTAAAGCCTAGAGCCAAACGGGGCCGGGGCCAGGGTAGAGCACCTGCTGCGCGGCAGGCTACCTTATCGGGAGGTAGTGGGGCAGGGGTTCCTGGAGTTGGCGACAATAGCAGCGAATCAGTGAGGCCTGTTGGTGGGAAAAGTAGCTACTCGGCAGTGTGGCAGTTTTTCCTGAAGCATCCGCAGGAGGGTAACATGGCCACATGCAAGATATGTAGGCAGAAGGTGAAGCGTGGCCAGGGTCCAAATGTTGGCACCACGGCCCTGCGTCAACATATGCAGCGTCACCATAAAGCGGCCTGGGAGAGCCTAGGCTCCGGAGAGGTAGGACAGACTGCTTCCTCACCAAGTGGCACGCCGCTCCCAATTTCTGCCAGCCAAGGCTCCAGCACCTCAGCCGAAGGCAGCTGTGCGTCATACCCATCCTCTGTCGCTCCTGCTCCTCCTCCTCCAAGTCATGCATCCCGCCAGCAATCCATCAGCGAAGCCATGTCCAAGAGACAGCAGTATGCGCCCACTCATCCTATGGCGCAGAAGCTGAATGTGCTCCTGTCCAAGTTGCTGGTGCTGCAGTCGCTCCCTTTTCAGGTGGTGGACTCTGCACCTTTCAGAGAACTGATGGCTTGTGCCGAGCCGAGGTGGAGAGTCCCAAGCCGTCATTTCTTTGCCAAGAAGGCAGTACCAGCGCTGCACACTTTTGTTGAACAGAAGGTGGGCCAGTCCTTGAGCCTGTCGGTGTGTAGCAAAGTGCATGGCAGCGCCGACGTCTGGAGCTGTAACTATGGTCAGGGACAGTACATGTCGTTTACGGCCCACTGGGTGAATGTGGTCCCTTTGCAGCAGCAACTTGGACAGGTCACGCCACTTCGGCCTCCGTGTTCCCTGCCCGTTGGGCCTGTGACACTGTGCGACTCGGCCTCCTCATCCTCCGCCATCTCCTCACCCTCCACTGTAGGCTCAAGTCTCAGTGCCCCTCCAGTCTACCATGTGTGCAGGGCACGGAGGTGTCACGCAGTGCTTCACATGGTTTGTCTTGGCGAACGGAGTCACACAGGGGAGGAACTGCTTAAATGTATTCATCAGGAAATCCAAACATGGCTTACTCCAAGAAAACTTAAAATGGGAGTCATGGTTACCGACAATGGGAAGAACATTTTGTCTGCGCTGCGCCAAGGAAGCCTGACCCATGCCCCCTGCATGGCTCACGTCTTCAATCTGGTTGTCAAGCGGTTTCGGAAGTGTTCCCCCCATCTGCAAGACATCCTAACAACTTCAAGGAAACTTTGCATGCACTTCAGCCACTCATACACCGCCAAACACACCCTTCTTGAGCTACAGCGTCAGAACGGTATCCCCCAACATAGTCTGATTTGCGATGTTTCCACCAGTTGGAATTCCACCCTTCACATGTTGGACCGATTATATGAACAGAGAAAAGCCATCACGGATTTCCTGATGATCCAAGCAGATAGGGTGACTCCCCTGTGTAACGTCAATGTCAACCAGTGGCAGCTCATACGTGACACCTGCCGTTTGCTCAGGCCCTTTGAGGAAGCCACTTTATTTGTCAGTCGGCAGGATTACAGGATGAACGACGTGATTCCACTGCTTCATGTACTACAGCACATGTTGGAAACCATGGCTGGTCAGGGCACTGGAGACATGGCGTTTACATCTTACGGCCACATGAACCCCGTTGGAGCTGAACTGGAGGAGGAGGAGGAAGAGGAGGAGGAGTTGCCCAGCGAAACACAGTTTAGGCTTGGCGAAATGGCTGGTTTATCTAGTCAGCGGACAGGAGAGGAGTAGCAGGAGCAGCCAGAGGAGCTAGAGGTTTTTGAGGAAGGCGAGACAGAGGACCCGGGCACACCGTGGCAGTATGCAGTGGAGATGGAGACAGGTAGTCCATCCGAGTCACTTGCGCAAATGGCAGGAAGCATGCTCACGTGCTTGCGTAGTGACCCCAGAATTGTTTCCATCTGTCGGCGGGATGACTTCTGGCTGTCCACCTTATTGGACCCTCGCTTCCGGCACAAAATGGGGGCATTTTTTAAACCCACCGAGAGGGAGGACAAACTGAACTACTACAAAGACATTCTACGTAGGCAGTTGCCCGATGCCTATCTGCGCCATGGTCCATACTCTCGCAGGTCTGACTCAAGGGGACCTCTGGGCTCACCTTCCACTGTCATGGCTGCTGGGGGGGTTGGCAGGAGCAGCAGCAGCAGCTCCATCAGCAGCAGCCTCAGTCTTCAGTCGCTAATGAGTAGCTTTCTACACCCGCATAGTGAGGCTTCTCATGAGCAGCAGGAAGACCTGGAGCAGGACCTGAACCAGCAGGTCATGTCATACTTTGACATGACCATGCCAACACACCTTGAGGATCCGCTGGACTTCTGGGCAGCCAAACTTGATTTGTGGCCGCAACTAACAGAGTTTGCCCTGGAAAAGCTGTCCTGCCCGGCAAGTAGCGTGCCATCTGAGCGGGTGTTTAGTGCGGCGGGGGCCATAATTACGGCGAGGAGAACTCGTCTGTCAACTAAAAATGTGGAGAGACTCACCTTTGTCAAAATGAATCAGGGATGGATCAGCCAGGATTTCCACCCACCAATGCCTGATGCATGCGACTAGATTCAGCATGGTGCCACGTTTTACACTTTCCAAATGGTGCAAAACATATTTATGTCTTTAGGCCAATTTTTGGGCTTCTGCTGATGCCAACTCCAGGGTGTGATTCATCCAATTTTTGGGCTCCTGAAGCCAACCCCAGTGTCTCTTTAAAGTAATGTTTGGGCTCCTGCTGCTGCTGCTGCCAACTCCAGGGTGTGATTCATCCAATTTTTGGGCTCCTGAAGCCAACCCCAGTGTCTCTTTAAAGTAATGTTTGGGCTCCTGCTGCTGCTGCCAACTCCAGGGTGTGATTCATCCAATTTTTGGGCTCCTGAAGCCAACCCCAGTGTCTCTTTAAAGTAATGTTTGGGCTCCTGCTGCTGCTGCTGCTGCCAACTCCAGGGTGTGATTCATCCAATTTTTGGGCTCCTGAAGCCAACCCCAGTGTCTCTTTAAAGTAATGCTTGGGCTCCTGCTGCTGCTGCCAACTCCAGGGTGTGATTCATCCAATCTTTGGGCTCCTGCTGCCAACTCCAGTGTCTCTTTAAAGTAATGTTTGGGCTCCTGCTGCTGCCAACTCCAGGGTGTGATTCATCCAATTTTTGGGCTCCTGAAGCCAACTGTAGTGTCTCTTTAAAGTAATGTTTGGGCTCCTGCTGCTGCTGCTGCTGCTGCCAACTCCAGGGTGTGAATCATCCAATTTTTGGGCTCCTGCTGCCAACCCCAGTGTCTCTTTAAGGTAATGTTTGGGCTCCTGCTGCTGCCAACTCCAGGGTGTGATTCATCCAATTTTTGGGCTCATGAAGCCAACCCCAGTGTCTCTTTAAAGTAATGTTTGGGCTCCTGCTGCTGCTGCTGCTGCCAACTCCAGGGTGTGAATCATCCAATTTTTGGGCTCCTGAAGCCAACTCCAGTGTCTCTTTAAAGTAATGTTTGGGCTCCTGCTGCTGCTGCCAACTCCAGGGTGTGATTCATCCAATTTTTTGGGCTCCTGAAGCCAACCCCAGTGTCTCTTTAAAGCAATGTTTGGGCTCCTGCTGCTGCTGCTGCTGCTGCTGCCAACTCCAGGATGTGATTCATCCAATCTTTGGGCTCCTGCTGCCAACTCCAGTGTCTCTTTAAAGTAATGTTTGGGCTCCTGCTGCTGCCAACTCCAGGGTGTGATTCATCCAATTTTTGGGCTCCTGAAGCCAACTCCAGTGTCTCTTTAAAGTAATGTTTGGGCTCCTGCTGCTGCTGCTGCTGCTGCCAACTCCAGGGTGTGATTCATCCAATTTTTGGGCTCCTGAAGCCAACCCCAGTGTCTCTTTAAAGTAATGTTTGGGCTCCTGCTGCTGCTGCTGCTGCCAACTCCAGGGTGTGATTCATCCAATTTTGGGCTCCTGCTGCCAAATCCAGTGTCTCTTTAAAGTAATATTTGGGCTCCTGCTGCTGCTGCTTGCAACTGCAGGGTGTGATTCATCCAATCTTTGGGCTCCTGCAGCCAACTCCAGTGTCTCTTTCAAGCTATGTTTGGGCTCCTGCTGCTTGAAACTCCAGGGTGTGTCAGTCAATTTTTGGGCTCCTGCTGCTGCCAACTCCAGTGTCTCTTTCAGCCAATGTTTGGGCTCCTGCTGCTGCTTGCAACTCCAGGGTGTGATTCATCCAATTTTTGGGCTCCTGCTGCTGCCAACTCCAGTGTCTCTTTAAAGCAATGTTTGGGCTCCTGCCCCTCATAGTGATGCCACTTCAATTCTCTGCAATTGTGCCGCTCTGCGATTCTATTAGCGATGCCTCTGATCTGCATGTGATATTTATTTACAGTATTATTTAACCAACCCAGCACGCATCCTATGCGTGTTACAGCAAGGCAAAATGGTTTACAACCCTATTGAGGCTCTAGGAGGCTCAGAAATAGCCGTTTTTAATAGCGATTCGTAGCGAATAAATTCGGGTCGAAACGATTTTTGTCGGAAAATTCGGCGAATCAGTCGAATCGAATTTTGCAAAAGTTCCCTCATCTCTAAAAGTAATGTCAGTTTTCTCTCCTAAAAAAGGAGTGAGAATTCTCACCTGAATCGATACCCAAGTGTAGACATCACCCAGTGATGCATTATTGCCATGGATTTTATCAGCAAAGGGCTGATTGTATGACAACATACAATTCTTGCTCTAGTCCAGGGGTACTCAATTACGGTCAGTGGAGGTCCACTTACCAGGGTCTGCCGTAGGATGAAGGTCCGGGGGGGGGGTGGGTAAGTAAGAGTGCATGACTTCATGTGTAGAGTGCAAGCTCCTCAGCCAACCTGAGCAATGAGCTTTTCTGTCCCCCCACCCACCTGTCATTTACTTCCTGCTTCTCGCCCTTCTGTGTAGAGTGCAAGCTCTTCAGCTAACAATAGCTGACATGCACTCTTACTTACACCCGCCACCCCATGTCAGCTGTTGTTAGCTGAAGAGCTTGCACTCTACACAGAAGGGCGAGAAGCAGGAAGTAAATGACAGGTGGGTGGGGGGACAGGAAAGCTCATTGCTCAGGTTGGCTGAGGAGCTTGCACTCTACACATGAAGTAAATGGGGGACAGGAATCTCACCTCCTTGCACTTTCTCAGCAGCTCGATGAACTGGTCCCGGGTAATGGCCTCCTCGCCCCGGGCCAGCCGCTCCTCCAGCCAGCGCAGCAGTGTGTTCTGATGCCGGGCCTCCAGGTGTGTGCAGCGGGCTCTGCTTGCCGCCCAAAGCCTCCGCCAGCTCCGCGCTCTCGGCTTCTTCCTCCTCCCGCGCCTCTTCGTCTCCACTCCTCCCCCGCCGTCTACGAGGCCCGAGACGCTTCCACCTCCCCCGGCCTGGCCACGCCCATGTGCCCGCCCCCAGCACTGACAGCCCCGGCCGGCAATGGCCGGCAATTGTCACCGGCACCGCCGGATCCCGGGCTGATGTGACAGCCCTGGGCAGCGGTCCGGACAAATGGCGTCTGCGGTCCGGATTCGGACCGCGGTCCGCCATTTGAGTACCCCTGCTCTAGTCTCTCCTGTTCTGTGTTCTCCCCTGCAACTTAAAAATAGACTATCACTAGTGTGCACTGAAAATCCCCTACCAAGATTTATTAGATAAGCACTATCTTCTCATTATCTATCTATCTATCTATCTATCTCTATCACAGTCCATTGTCCATTGAACTTATACTGCCTAGCAATGGGAGATGCCACTGATTCCAGCGTCCTTATTTATTTAAGACACCTGTTTCTAAAACTATCTCCAGAAACGGCACGACTCTCACTGTTTTGTCTGCCGTATCTCCAGTCCGTGTTCTTACCTTGCTGATCCTTGCTGCCAACCTCTTCTTCATCCCACAACAACAGCCAGTCTACCACCTGTCCCATGACCTTGTCCACATTCGTTGCTATGTCCAGTCTCCTCATTACCACATCTGCACCAAGGTTCCAAGACAATATCAGGATTCCATAAACTATTACTACTACTAATCTGAAATAATGGTATGGTACATGTACTTGCTCAGTGACTTCATTGTGTGGACTGTAGTGATACACGTGATACACCACTTGTTTATGTGCAGCCACTGAAACATCATTAAAAAAAATCTAATTATAATATCATCTGATTGAAGTTGTTTAGTCCTTAATCTCAAAACTGTGGACCTCATGGGGGCAGAGAGACTATGAGGCCGATTCATTAATAGCGCCAGGTAGCGACAGATGAGCGACTGTAGCGTGATTTTTTCAGCGCCAGCCAGTATTCGCTGTGCTTGGCCGGCATTAGCTTGATGACAGCGACTCAGTCGGTGTGCGGTAATGTTGAATACGGGCTGGGGGGTCGCTGTTTCACAGGTCCAGCGTTGTATGTGAGCGCCTGACAACGAATGGCCAGAGCGAACGGCTAGCTTCATATTCATCAACAAATCACGCTCCGAATGTGCTGTCGCTGTCCATTCCTTGTTTAAACCCCAGAGCGCTGGCGGCGATGTGTATTAACTAGTTTTTAACCCCTAAACAACCATATTTTTTGAATGTAACATTATACATGTTTTTAGAATCATTTTGTAATATGAATACATTAATCTCAGACCTGTTAGATCAATTCTGCACATATTTTTTTTATTTTTTTTTTTTACTTAAAAATAAATCCTAACATTGCAGAAGTGGTCTCCGATTTTTTGACATTAAAAAAAAAAAAAAAAAATTAATACCAATTAATTATGAATAATTATAGATTGCTCCATTGAAAAGCATTGGACATCGCCAGGGAGCGACAGCTCATACCTGGCGCTGTGAGGGAATTTGCAGCGGCGCTGTTCGGTCCAGGCGGCTTCATGATGAATGCCGCGCTAGCCGTCGCTCTCGCCGGTGCTAGCCTCATTTTGCTTGATAAATGCGTCATTGTGACCGCCGCCGGGCGTACTTGAGTCGGTAGTCGCCGTTAGCTGCCGCTACCTGGCGCTCGTCAGACACTACCTGGCGCTATCGCTTGATGAATAAGGGCCTATATATCTTTTCCTATATCCTCCTCACCCCCTTTATCATCTCTCATTTCACTTATTTTCTCTCAACTCAATCTTTACTATACTCTATCTTTTTTTAAATATATGCCAAATACTTGCTTTGTTCATATGTTATCGCAAGGCCCAGTTTTGGACCTTCCTGTTGAATTCATAGATAACCAGGATTAGTCCGTTATAGAGCTTTAAAATTATGCCTGCATTTGATATCGATGTGAGGTGGTACAAATTGAGGGTTCAATAGTCACTACAGATATAACGTCTAAATGCTTGGCTTAAACTGAACCAACAGCCAGCACAATTGGAAAAAAAACCCTCCAAACCTCCCTTGTCCCATCTGCATGCAGGACACTGAATCATTGGCAGTACTTACATTTGCTCCTGCACCTGCTTAAACCTGAAGCTCTGCCTCGTCGGTTTTCTAAAAGTAGCAGCCATTTTGGAGCTTCCTTTACCAGCATTTCAGCCACTCTGCTGCCTGGATTCAACACAGTAACAGGAAACCCAGCGGCACTTCCTGTTTTCAAGTGGCCTGCAGATCCATGAACCACAATTTTGTTTTTAAAATTTACCACAGCAGGAGTTAGAGAAAGGTAAATTAATTTTTATGTGCAGAAATCTAAATTGCCCTGGGGAGGGGGCACAGGAGTACTGTTTGTTGTGTTGATCCAGTTTAAGTAATTTTTGACTGCTAGTACACTTTAACTAGCCCTGAAGAGTTTGGCAAAACCTTAGAGCAAACCACATCATCTTTTGAGACAACAAAGTGCTCTTTCTGTAGCATGAAAGTCATTTGTGTGGGTTGATAAAAGTAAGACATTTGCCTCCATACAATTTTAAGGCATCCAACTGATTCACAAACATATATTTTGTATAAATTGGTTGTAAGTACAATTATTAGTAATGAGTAGTCTTGCTATTCCTAATTAGGTAAATTCAACCCAAATATTGCTCAAATGGTTTGACAAAACTAAGGTGAAATCTGTCTAGTTTTATTGTTTAATCAAATTACGGGTGGAGATAATAGGAATGATATAGGTTCCTTTAACCAGTCGATGACAATGGAATCCCTGTTTAACACCTTAAAAGGGTAAGTTAAGGGAAAAAAAAAAATCTCCCTTGTCCCTAATCCCCAGAATAAAAAAAGTCCCACCTGCTCCAAGCTGGCCAATGCAGGTTTTCCTGCATTTGTGGGGACAACTGCTGTGAAAGCTGTCATCTTGACTGCTGCTGCTGTGCTGATTGGCTGACTAAGCAGTCAGTTATGGCCAATCCTTCAGAGCAGAAGCTAGAAGTGCTACTGCATGGTGCTGTGAAGGTGGGTCAATTTTAGGTTTTACCCAGGAGAAGTTTGAAAGGGGGGGTTGTGCTAGATGTCTTCTTTAATACTTACTTACAGTCAAAAATGGCTGAAGGTCCATTTGCTTGCCTGCCATCAGGGCATCTGCTATGTTCATCCAGGTCATATTCAGTAGGAAACCTTAAATCAGGTTAAACACTCACTCCATTCATGGTGGCTGCCACATTTGGCCCATGCTCCTGCACCTGCACCACTCTTGCATTCCATGTTCAGCTGATTTATCAAATAGGAGCAGTAATGCATGTATTATGCATAGCTTCATAAGTGGAGGTAAGTGTGCCCACCTGGTAAACCCCATTGGAATGGGTCACTTGGGCTGTTGTTGCTATTTTGCCTGATTTTAGGCTTCAGGGCAGGGCATCCACTGTTGGGTGAAAAAAAGCATTCCTTAACTTCAGTGTTTGAATCCAACCTTTGATGACCAATAATGGTTAAAAAATAAACCTATCACATAAGATATGGCAATACCTAGTAGTTTATTACTATAGATAATCTTGAATTTGCAACACTCTGATCCCCTTCCTTGCTAATTAAATCTTTTTGTTGGCCATTCAAAACTTTTTAGAATCTATGGCCAGCACATATTTGTGGTTCCTACACTGGAGTCAAAATGTAATCATTAGTTTATATAATTATTGTGTAATATAAAATTCTAGACTATAGTTATCCCTATAAAGGGTAACCACCTATTGTGAATGAGAAACGGAAACCAATAAAACGTATATCAAATTGCTAGCACTGGCTAGGGCTGTTCCAATATATACTTAAAGCGGACCTTCACTCTAAATAAGAGTCTATCTTATATGTTTCCCACACCCTGTACATACAGATTGTCCACATTAAAAATCATCCTACCTGCATCTACTGCATTTTATAAGCCTTTAAACATCCAAGATGGCGGCTTATGGAAGCTGCCATTTTTGCAGGCAGCCTGCAAACAGGAAGTGCCTGCAAACAGGAAGTGACTGTGCTGCTCTGCATTCTGGGACTGCTGACCTTTCCCTGACCCCAGCTCTGCTCTGTCTGAGCAAAGCACAGCTATAACCCGCCCCCCTGTACCTTATCCCACTCTCCTCTCCTCAGTAAGTGTGATGCTTCTGAGTCAAGATGGCGGCGCCCGTATCCTAAATTCCCGAACAGAGTTGCAGCCCAGTGGGGGAAAGTATAATAAATTAGTGACTAAACATGTAAAATATATTAATTTTCGATGCTGAGGAATTGTTTTTTAAGAGTTTGGGCTTTTCATTAAATCAGGGTGAAGGTCCGGTTTAAAGAGAAGAGAAACAACTCTCTCTACCACCAACCCAGGTGGTTTTTACACAGGAATTTTATTAATTTGTAAAAAGAGGTTTTAATTTTGATAATAAGTAGGGCAGTCCCAGCAAAATGGGACCTGCACTTAAATGCAAGTTCACTTCACGTAACATTATTATACTTTATTAACTATGGCTGATATACTGTGTGGTAAATGATAACTGAAATCCTTGCTGTCCTTAACAAGACTTTTTCTTTGTCTCAAATAACCTTACATTTGTCCCGCCAATACATTGTGAGAGCCCATCAGAAAGACATTTTACTTTCTGTTAACTGTGATGTGATTCTGTCTTTGTAAGAAGTTCCCAGACTACACGTTTATTAGAGGCTGAACCTTTTGGAAAATGTCAATAGTCAAAATGTTAATAGCTTTTCATATACAAAAGAATTTTATTCTGTGACATTGCACAGGCTTAGGCAGAGACGGGATTGTCTGATAAATGCTGGGTTATCATTAGCCCAGATGCAAGGGGGGGGGGGGGGGGGGTTGAAAAAAACACATTTTTCACTAATCATTTATTATTACACTATATGACTGGGAGAGCAAGAAATTGGATTTAAAAAATACAATGCCGGGCATTGTCTACAGTTGGCAATCCATAAACAGACCCTTATATTATATTTTTACCGAAACATGCATGTTGTGCTGATAATCTGTTCTCTATGAACTATCAGGAGAGTGAGTTATCACAATGTTTTCCAATTCTCAATCTTTACATACTGCTGCAATCATTTATTAAAGGATATATCCATTGTTGACCAAAATCTCCCAATATGTAAACAAATCTTGGTTTGTATATTTTATTTAGGTAATAGTACTTATACAAAATAGCAGGCACAGCTTTGAATATTGATAACTGAGTGTGCTGCCCGACCCGTCAAGCTACTAGAACATGGGCCA
Organism: Gastrophryne carolinensis; assembly: GCA_027917425.1. Lineage (NCBI taxonomy): Eukaryota > Metazoa > Chordata > Amphibia > Anura > Microhylidae > Gastrophryne > Gastrophryne carolinensis. The sequence goes on from CM051239.1 coordinate 330,527,254, forward strand.
ACCCAAATTGACAAGGGTCATAAAAAAGGGGCACAACTCCACAAATACCATAAAATAATAATATTTTATTAAATGTTACTCTATAGTAAAAATAAAAACACACATGCAACACAAATACACTGTTAAAATCAATACATCTACTATCCCTGTGATGCTAAAATACTTAGCAATCCATATTATAGTGGATGAATTGATTTTAACAGTGTCTTTGTGTTGCATGTGTGTTTTTATTTTTGCTATAGTGTAACATTTAATAAAATATTATTATTTTATGGTATTTGTGGAGTTGTGCCCCTTTCTTATGACCCTTGTCAATTTGGTTTGGCCCGTATTTAGGTAATAGTTTTAGCCAAAGTATTATATACTGTATACATGCAACATGTTCTGTTCCCTGTAAGTTTAACTAAAAAGAAGCTGTGGATTCTACCAACCCCTAAGTGTCCATTTCTGTCATGCAACCAATCAGTAATGTTGTGGAGCAGTTTTATATTCCACTCACCAATATTTCCATCTGTCCATTTCCGACAAAGTGCTTACTATCTTAATTCCCCCCCCCCCCCCGCCCCGTGCAGTTCACCTAGTAAAATCCTCCAAGACCCAACCCTTTCACATTGACACACAACAGAGAATACATTGAAAATACCCATATCAGAGGGGACAAAATGTTATAGTGGACTTAAACCCGAATTTCACTATCCCAGGTTTTGGTCCATACCATTGAGGCATCCCAATTTGTGATATACATACCTCACCGACGGTTCCATGGCAAAGGAGTCGGTATGCACCAATAAGCTTCTTTTGCCACACATATTAATGTCTGACTTAAAGGGGAATATTAGAGGTATTGGGGAGATATTAATAACTCCCCAAACCTGACTTGCTTGGCCCTGCTCCCCTTCTATTAAAAATGTTGTAGTTTAAAATGTACCTCCGGTCGCAGCACGCTCCAGCATCCTTCGGTCCTGCGTCATTTCCCATTGGGCAGCGCCATCTTGCTTTCTGGTCATGCACTGCATAGTGTCATTGAATAGGCTTTAATGACACTCGGCACAGATCTCGCAAGATTTGAAGAGCAGACGGCGAAGGGTGAGTATGCAACAACTAAGGGGGGGGGGGGGGTGGAAATCAGCCAAGAATTAAGCCGGATGTCTGCGTTTTAGATAACGCTGACATCCGAAATGAAGTGAGGAATGGAGGAGGGATCTTTACAGAGGAACATCAGAAAAGGTTGGTTGTTCCTCTTTAAGAAACTGAACGGGAGCTTAGCAGCCCTTGCTACCTTCTGCATCCCTCTGTGGCTGTGGGTTGATAAGCCTAGCATAAATAATAGTATATATTAATGCTCTCCTGTTCTTTTCAGTTCAAGGTATGATTGTTTTTCTACAATTTGGCAAGTATTTCTCGAGGAATTGTGGGTGTCTCTGGCCAGCGAGCTTGTAATGTTTACATTTAGTTCTAAATTTCTAAACACTTTTATTTGTTTCTAGATTACCATGAAACAATGCAGCTCCATGTGACTGCCTATTGCCAGAGAGTTTCACATGGTGGGCTTGCACAGCACTGTGCACTCACCTAGGGGCTGTCTATGGTCACATCGGGTGGCTTCATGGGGTGGTATGCATGTTGTGGCCTCTTTCATTGGGATGCTCCTTTGAAGCCTATTTAATCAACTCTTTGGTCAATCTTGACTGGAGGGTTACTTTAAGCAAAATGCACAAATTGTGAAAGGTAGAAAAATAAAGGTCACATGTAAGGACTATTTCTTAAGTCAAATGACCCCTACAAATTGTAGGACAGTTTGACAGTTTTCTTTAACTTATAGTCCTTAGCACAGACAATTTTAGATTTGTCCATGGCGGCTTGTCACTATTACATTTTTTTAAATTCCCTAGTGGGAAAACATGAGGACCTATAAGTTTGGAAACAGCCATTTGTAATTCTACTGGGAGATCGGAAGTGTGCACTTAGCACGCAATATTTCTATTCTTGATGTGGATTAGAAAAAAAGGCAGCTATATAACTATAACTTTATAGGAAAATGAAAATAATAGCAGTGAAGATAAATATTGCTGTAATATAAATTCTTATAACTAAAGGAAGTATTGGCTAAGAATCTTTGACCAAAACAAATAGTTTAAACTGGACCTTCAGCATCATTTAATGAAAAGCCCAAACCCTTAAAAAACTATTCCCAGCATCTAAAATTAATATATTTTATGTTTTTACTCACTTACATTTTATTCTTTCCCCCCACTGGGCTGCAACTTTGTTCAGGACTCTAGGGTTAGGGTCACCATCTTGTCTCAGAAGAATCACATACTTAGGAGAAGTGAGGGGACAAAAGTGCAGGGGGGTAGGTTATAGAACAGCGCTGAGGTCAGTAAAAGGACATCCATCCCAGAATACAGAGCAGCACAGTAGGAAGACACCTCCTGCTTGAAGGGAGCCTGAGACTCCATGTGCCACCATCTTGGATATTTAAAGGCTCATAAAAGGCAGTAGGCGCAGGTAGGGTAATTTTTAATGTGAGCAATCTGTATGTACAGGATGGGGGAAACCTATAAGATAGGCTCCTATTCAGGGTGAAGGTCCAGCTTAACCCTTTAAGTGCCAGCCTTCCTAGAATTTTTGTCACCCTTTGTTGCCAGACCACGTTTCACTATTTTGCGCTACATATGTTCAACCTTGATTTTTGAAGGGATTTCCAGGGATTTTCGAGGAAAATTATATATTGTTTTTTTCAACAGTCTGAGTTTCAACATGCAATATCTTGTTTGGCCTTTTTTTAGTGCATTCTCAATACTTTTGGGTGAAATATGTGCAAAAAAAATAAAAAAAAAAACAATTTTTTGCAATTTGCATTGTTTTTTGTAATAAAAAATGTAAGTTTGTCGATAAAATTTTATTGCGTGCGAAACCCCAATTTCTCCCGCTCCCAGTGGTACCACATGTGTATTGGTAGACACCCTTTCCTGCCCAGGAGACTCCCCCAAACTGAAAAAGCGCTTTAGGAGATTTTCAGATAAAATACAACTATGCTACGCGCTAAGCGCACTTTGCAGTTTTTTCCAGAAAAACAACCCTTTAAATTTGAAATACCCCCCACAAATGATATGATTCTCTGGAAGTACACACCTCAAGCTTTCTAGGCTTACCAAGCTTGTTGACATGGGCACAGTTTTCTGGAAGTAATCCCTCAATCAATTCTTTGGTTGCACAGAGTTTCCCTAAAAAAGAAGAATCAAAGCCACATTTTCCTAAATAAAACTATATGCAAACAAGAAAAAACAAGTAAAATCTGAAAAAGCAACATCCCCCGAACAGAACTCTACCCAATATGCATAGGTACTGTCAAGGGAAGAGTTGCCAAACACCCCAAAGTAAAGCATGTGCATAACAGTAATTGTACTTGAAATTTTCAGCTCTGCTGACAAAGTGCGCACCTTGCAATTTTTCAACCAAAACAACCCTTTACATTTGGAATATCCCCCATAAACCATATATTACCTGAAAGTACACATGTTAACCTTTCTAAGCGTACTGAGCTTGTTGTAGTGCGCTCCTCTTTCTGGAAGTATTCCATTGAAGAATTCTTAGGTGGCACACGGTTTCCCTGAGAAAAATTATAAAAAAGCAGAGTAAAAAACATGTTTTCCTAAAATATCAATATACAAACAAGAAAAACAAGCTAAATCTAAAAGCGCAAGGTCCCCCGAGCAGAACAATACCCAACATGCATAGGTACTATTAACCCTTTTAATTGCCAGCCTACTTGAAGTTTTGTCACCCTCTGTTGACAGGTCATTTTCCCCATTTTGCGCCATGTTTAACCTTGATTTTTGCTGGAATTTACAGAAAAATTATATACATATTTTTTGCAGCAGAGTTTAGGCTTTATCGTGAAATGTCTTGTTTGTAATTTTTCTACTGCTTTTTGAATATTTTTGCGTAAAAAAACTAAAAAATTATTAAAATAATATTTTTTAGACAATTGTCTCCTTTATTTTAAATAAAACATTTGTTTTATTAATGAAAACCATATTGCATGTGCCCCATTTCTCCCGATTACAACGGTACCATATGTATCGGTAGCCCCCGCATTCTTGCCCTGGAGACCCCCCAAACTGAAAAGAGCACTTTATAACATTTACAAATAAAATACAACTACTATCCACACTATAAACATAAGGGGTTAATTAAAAAATATGACATATGGCCCCCCTTTTTTGGGAATTAAAAGGGTTAGGCTAACCCTTAAAAATACAAAAAAAAATGACATAGGGTCCCCCCTCCCCATTTTTTTTTCATTTTAAGGATTAGGGTTAGGCTGACCCCTTTGAAGAGGCTCTCCCCTGAAGCTGAAGAGCCAGGAAAGGGGCAATCGGAGGCCCCCCCAGTGAAGAGGAGACCCGGAGGGAGGCAGCGTGACCGCAGGTAAGTAAATGTAATTTTTATTTTTTTTACAGTTAGCAGCTGCTGCTGCCGAAGCGAGGGGGCGCTATTCCGGGGGCTCTCCTGGAGCCATCCAAGCCCCCACGGGGGATTGGATGGCACCAAATTAAAGAGAGACCCCACTGGATCCAACGAGGGGTCAGGTGAGTATTTTACTTTTATATTTTTTTTACTGTGGGGGTTTAAAGTCAGCTACGTGAGTTTCACGTAGCTGGCACTCAAGTGGAGTAGAGGCAGCTACGTGAGACTCACTTAGCTGGCACTAGAAGAGTTAATGTGTAAGTGCATTTCTAAATTTACAATAGGGAAGTATCCGAACAAACAACTTATCACAGATGCTTTTATTTACTTAAAGCATATATATTATTTATATTTAATATTTAAGCTCACTCCTGGAATAAATGCCCCTACCTGCTTCAGGGAGTTGAGATAATAGGAGCACAGCCGGGGCACTGGATTCTGTAGAGACTGGCAGAGGACAGCAGCGGAAGATGAGGACATTGACTGGCACTGGAACAGGGATTATTTTCTTTATTATTTTAGTGAGTTCATCAAAAGTTCGGGTCAGGAGAAAGTAAATTTCTTGGGGAAATTCTACAAATTGCCCAAACCAAACATTAAAAAGGTTTGCTCATTGTAAAGCTATGATATTTTTATATATTTTGTTCCCAAATAAATCAAAATTGCACAGTATAGACTGCCCCCCTTTTGTTTAGCCAGCATGGTTGGTTCCTTAATTAATGTTCAACATAGTCGGAGGCCTTCCTTTGTTCTGAAGACTAGATTTTGGCCTGCGCTTAGTTTCATGTGTGCATTCGCATGCAAATTAAGTTGGCCAGCAGAAAATCACCTGTGATAGCTTTATCTAAGCCAGCGTATCACAGGGTTAGTTTGTCTGGGCCAATCAAAGACAGATCACCTTCACTATTTCAAATGAAACAAAAGGGTCAGCCAGCTGAGCTGGTGAGAGACAGAGATTCGCTCGGGCAGCTGAAGGACACACACAGTCGTGTTTTGAATGGAGTGGACACAGGCGATGATGAAATTCGCTTTGGGATAGAGAGATCTGTTTTGTGAACTTGAATACAACAGCCATCTTGTTTGGAGATTGGGTGAGGCCTGCTGATTTCTGCCTGGACCAGATTAAACAAATGAGTAATCCACTTTAATATAAGTGTATGTAGCGTTTTTGTATTTCTACATTTTTCACAAGCAAGGTTTAAAAATAACTCTTTGGCATTTCCTTGGAATTACTGAGAAATGAACATGGTGTATTTTTTAGAGATATACATATATTTGAGCTTTTAAACTGCCTTGTACAGGGCTGCAAATATACTTTTTTTTTAGCAAAATTACACCCAAGCTAATCTTTTCTGCCGATTATCCGGACCCTTGGAAAGGTTTTCTACAAAATGATACTGATGATATTATTATGCTCTTGGAACATCAATGGGAAATATATACCAATGTAAGCTCTGGCTTAACGGTAACTGGCGGGAAGTTTTAAAAGATATAATGCTCACCCCACCCCCAGGCACCCATTTTGTATTAACCATGAGTATCTATGGGAAACAGAGTCATGGTCCTTTTCTGACTGGCAGGCACCTCACATGCATATCTAGGGTTGCCTATAGGTATCCCAATAGCCCCCCTTTCTCTGTGTTTTGAAGAACATTACACAGGGTTTACTGTACCTGTTCTCCCTATTGCCCACATTGATAAACACTCTCTGCACCTTTATAGGGAAGAAGAAGCACTTCTAATATTTTGTAACACTCCAGCCACCCCCTCTGCTAAGTCCAACTAGGGTGTTAAAATAATAAAACAAATCTGATTGCTAAAATGCTCCCCTGATACCAACGGGGGGGGGGGGGGGGGCAGTAGCCATAGATTTGAGTAATAATTGGACCTGAGGGTGAGGGGGGGTGGAGTGTTACAAAATGCTTGCATTTTTTCTGTAAAGATACAGTGTATGACCATCCCTGAAGTGCCCTGCCAGTAAAAAAACGCTAGTGGTTCCTTGAACTAGGCAGTCACAATCTATGCCTGAACCCATTAATTTCCTACTTCCATGTTCTTTCTTTTCACCGGCTAGAGTTTGTCCCCAGGTGGGCCCTGTGCTGATTTAACACTGTTTATTAACCCATCATTTCTAAACATTTGGTTTCAGTGTTTTCCAAATTTGTGAGTTCTTAAAATAACACTGAATGCTAAAAAAAGGAACCAACCCCTACAAAGAAAAAAAATTGATTATCTGATATTCACTGGCCTGCTAGAGCAATGTCTTTCATCCCATCCCCTGAGAAACAAGTATTTGATTTTCTCAGCTTTTCATAGCAACTCATTATTTGCTATTGGCATTGTCTGAGGCTACTAGCTAAAGGGTATAACATCATTCAATGTCTAGGGCTTACACAGATGATTTGTTTTTTCTTTTAAAAGGTGACAAGGACATTTTCTTTGGCTTCAGAAGTACCTTCTTGACATGTCACATTCCAGTTCAATTGCAAGTTCATTAGTTGTCACTGCGGCTCTAAGTCTTTAAGGCTTGCTGGATTCAATCATGGCCAAGCAATCCTGAAAATATACATCACAGATCTCACTGGTACCTTACAAAACAATGTATTCTTTATAAAATATCATGGATTGCATCTATGAAGAGAAATGTTATATTCATTAAAAGTGGAGTAGCTAAGAAGATGTGTTGGGAATTGTCTTCAAATCATGACTGTCATTTTTTTTTAACATTCATAGATACCTTAAAGCAGACAAGGAGAGTTCTCTGAAAGATTTTGCGATTTTTGGTTAGACTTTATTTTGTAAAATGAAATACACACAGTCACATTATAAGGCTTGAAAGTGCCCTTCTAGAACTCTGGTCTCCACTCGCAGTGCTCTGCAGTTTCTGCATTTGCCCTATTGTTCATAACCTAATAGCTGGAGCACTACCTACTGGAGTAAATGGGAACAGAGAATGCTACTCTCAATCCCCAGATCCCTCTAAGAAAATAAACATTGGATTCAGAGTAGAATTATCTTTAAGGTCTGGGCATGGTATTCTTGTGCATGCAGGAAGGAGGAAGAACATTTAGGAAGTTCCAGGCACACCCCTCCCTCTTGAATGAAACTTTGTCCTCTATTTACCATGGTGTTGGTGGGGTTTGGCGAGGAGTTTACAAATGCAATTGAAATTGTATGCCAACAAAGTCCTCTGCTTTTCTTTACAGGATCGACAAGCCTCGAGGGTTGAACCAGGACCTTCACCATGAATACGAGTATATCTTATATGTTTCCCCCACCCTGTACATACAGATTGCCCACATTAAAAATCATCCTACCTGCATTCACAGCATTTGAGCCTTTAAACATCCAAGATGGCAGCACATGGAGTCTTAGGCCGCCTGCAAACAGGAAACAGGCAAGATAGTGGCGCCTGATTCCTAAAGTTCTGAACAGAGTTGCAGCCCAGTGGGGGAAAGAATAAAAAGTAACCAACTACAAATGTCAAATCTATTCATTTTAGATGCCCAAACCCTTTTTTAAGGGTTTGGACTTTTCATGAAATGATGATGAAGGCCTGGTTTAATATGTGATGGGAATGAAATGGTTAATAGCTGGGGTGCCCTGTTGTTCTCATCCCAGGCCCCACATAAATTGTTTACATTGTTTGAAATGTTGGAGCAAATTCCTTTCTATCAGTCTTCACCAGAAAAATGAAGGCAAACATGCACATTATGCAGCCAACTTTTGAGGACCGGTGACTATTGAAGAACTTGATACCAATGGATCTGGTGTGGGTGAAGAAAGTTGGGTATGTGATTTTTATTTTATGCTAAAGAGGTCCTTTAGGTGGTCCAAAAAAGTCCTTGTCGGCTGTGTACTAAATTAACCTAATCCACCCCTTCACGTCATCATTAGAAAAATGCTCACATTTTCCTAGTAGAGCTTCACCGGATTGGGACAGACAACAACAGCACACATGTGTGGCAGCCACATTTACTTCAGTATGAGACATGCTTCGCTGCAACATGCAGCTATTTGCTGTCCCTCATCATAGAGAATTCTATGCATAATTTTGGCGTTGTAAGAATGTTTGAAGTGGAACATTGTACAGTGTGGGGAGTTCTCAAAAACTTCTCAAACTTTGCCATCTGTTCCTTTTAAACATCGTGTTCTACCTTTGGCAGGTTTACCTGCTCTTCCTCCTACGCTTGACCATTCTTCTCAGGCACTTTTCATACGGCAACGCCATCTGGTCATCATCTCTGTCCCACGAAGCACTGCGCCAGCTCCGAGATCTCGACTTCAGACTTCAGAGCGACTTGCGAGGGAGAGGAGGAGGGGAGGACCTCCAAGGGCAGCAGGGTGGTTGAGCACCGCTGGCTTCTTGTGTCAGATGCCGGGGAATCATAGCCGACCTGATGTCCTCTGAAGTCCTCCTCTACCCCTCCACCCTTGCAAGGGTGGAAAATACAGGAGAATGTCGGTGATTTGCTATGAGCCAACATCCAAAAGGTATTCAGCATCGCGATGGGGGTTTAAACCGGACCAACAGCCTGGCACAGTTGGAAAAGAAAGGTAGCAGCCATTTTGGAGCTATCTCTCCTAACTGACATAACTGAAATGCACAGTAACAGGAAGCCCAGCATGACTTCCTGTTTGCTGGTGGCCTGCAAGCCCATAAGCAGCATTCTTGTCTTTAAAATGTATCCCAGTAGTGATTAGAACAAGGTAAATTTTATTTGTTTATCCAAATTATTTTTGTTTTTTGGGGGAGTACTCCTTTTTGGGGTGGGCATTGAGTCTTCTTTCCGCCACTTCTTTTTTTTGTGTCTAGCTTCTATAAGTGAGCACACCTATATCTTGTTCATTATTTTCTGTTGGTGGTGCCCTTTGTTGTGTTTTAGGTTTATCCAGCAATCAAAATTGCCCTGGAGAGGGATGCATATGAGGACTGTTTGTTGTTTTGGTCTGATTTAATTCATTTTTGACTGTTGGTCCGCTTTAAGTGGACCTACATGTTTACAGGTCCATTGTTATTCTTTAAGTAGATGCATCTCAAATCAGGATGCCCCAGGGATGATCACTAAAAGGGACCTAAAGTCATTTTTTAAATTTAGGTCAGCTTTACTAGGTCAAATATATAAATGAAACTCCAAATCTAAGGAATAAAAAATATCACTTTAGCGAACTCTCTATGCCCAAATGCCCATAATAGGCTCGATTCAGAGACACATTCATCTGGACTTCCGTAGCTGTCTGTGAAAGTTTTGGTGGGAACGTACGAACGTTCGGGAATGCGCTTTCACTGAACGGAAGCAAATCGGAACATTTCCGTTAGTTCGGATCATTTTCCAAACAAAATCGGAAATTTTTCGTTCGTTCAGCTAACTTCCGTTGTTGGGATGGGTTTCCGTCTGATTCAGAGAGCTGATTTCCGACGGACCACCACCCTATAAATCCGTTTAATTTCCGATCCACTTATGGGACCTTTGGCTCGGACTGCTATTGTTGAACATGTTTTGAGGCTATGTGGAGGAGTCTGCACGCCTTTAGCACCAAGGCATTGCATGTATCAGCATGGCCAAGGCCATAAATTGTCTAGCAATGCATTCCTGAATCAATACATTTCATGTATACCTTATAGATGCATTTTAATGCTGACCTTAATTAGTCCTTAGCATGTAAATATTTATTTTCCCACACATCCATATAATTGCTATATTTTTTTAGGCTTATGTCTTTTGTGAATTATATTTGGATTGTTGAACTTGAATCTTAATTTGTTGTAGGAGTTATTGTTTTAGTTGGTTACTTTTGCTTTGTGTAATTATTTTATATTTGGTTGCAGGAACCGCAAGATGTGCCACTCGCCCTTGCTCCTGATGCCCGTTCTTTGCCTGCAGAATGCGGGCCAGGGGTTCTCTAATTGGGCACTATGCAAAACCTGGCCCGTGGTGGTGAGGGCCCTCTGGCTTTTGAAGTCCAGATTTAGGTGTTTGGACCATACGGGGGGGGGGGGCACTGCAGTATGACCCCAACAAGGTTATACCAATATTTTAATTTAACTTTTTTAACGGACGGAAACTTTACAGAAGGTTTTCAATGCATGCATAGAATCGCTCGCACACTGATACGAGAACGAAAACATTTCACAAAAAAAACAGATCGACACTAAAACGGAAGTTTTTTTTTGTCACTCTGAATTGAGCCTAATGTAAGCGATTCCTATGTAAAATAAATTTATATAGAGAGAAACAAATCACACGCATATGCACATGTGTTAATTCACGGATACACAGTAAAGCTTCTGGTGCTTTAACTTTAAAACTGTAAGCTTCTTCTGCCCATTATTGGCTGCTTGGTGTAAACAAGCCCCATTCATACAAACATCAATCTTGGTAAATCAAACCTTTAACATTCTTTCATTAAACCAGAAAGACCACATTCCAGTATTCTAGAAAACCAAAGCTAAACTGAGCTCATAATGAGTAGTTTAATATAGGTGCCATCTTGTTCACTTATCCCTGTAAAGCTATGTGCAATTATCCAATCGTGGGCTCACATGTTTTTATCAGTTTTTAAGCATGCAATCGGCTGTTGTAAATTATTCAACCCTGAGCTTTTTATATGCAGCACTTTCTCTGGTTGGCAAGGTGTAACCAGCCTCACCCCATTGCACTTGTCAATAGCATCACAAAGGACAATAACATTGCATGCAGTCATGTCTGTAATAACCCACCATTATTGGTAAGACAATATCATTAATGATGCTACTAAGAATATAAAACTGAATAACTAAATAATAATAGCAATAACAAAAAAAATAATCCCAGGTTAGACAAGTTTGAAAAGAGTTTAAGGCAGCATGATACCTGATCCCTATAGTGAATATATTCTATTTATCCATATAAGGGTTTCAATGGCCTTTTTAAAAGTTTCCATTATAGTGTGCCAAAATGGTGTGCTCAAGGCTGAACTTCTCTGTGATTTATTTCATTTTTGTTTGATTGCAAATTGAGCTCTAAAAGAAAAATGTTTTCTGTAGAAACAATGTGTATATGTTAGCAACATACAACAAATGGTGTTTTTGAGTACATATCAGAAATGTCTTGATGTCAAAGATGTAAGGTTTAACCCCGTCTGCTCTAATTCACTGCAGTTAAGGAAATCACAATCTTGTATACCAGTAAATGTTAAAGGGTTACTGGTGTTCCTACCTGGGGAGGTAATTACTGCTGCTGATGAATTCACCTATTACAGTGAAAGAATTCTGGAAATTGTAGTCAGTAGTTTTTACTTAAGGCACACAGAAATATAAGAGACATGGAAACACATGCTTACAAGTAAATAACAGGTATGGGGGGGGGGGGGGGGCGCAATTCTAACATAAATGTTTATTTTACGTTCCAAAAGAGGAAATTGATTCTAGCCTGTTTCTAACAGAGAGGGTCTCAACCTGACAAGGGTCTCAGGATTGTATTGGTAGTCTGGATCAGGGGGGCAGGAGAAGAGGGAAGAAGATATTCCCATTCTGTGACAACATGACCCTGCATCAGGCAAGCTGCTAGGCAAATGATCTTGAATGTGGCTAAAAATTCTTTTAAGGATGCCAGTTATCATTCTTGCAAATGTATACTGAGAAGACTAGTCATCTGTTGAATGTCATGTGTCTTTGCTATTCAGAACTGGCTCTCCTAGCTTTGATGACTCAACTTGGCAAAGTGCCAACAGAACTAAGCCAAGCTGACAGTCAACCGTACAATTGAACTGATACAGTTGTATCAGACACGCTTCTGGTATGCTCAGGCTGCCTGCTGGAAGTCCCCCCACTTTAGACTCTCTGTAGGAAGCATCACCTCCTAGGCTGATCATTCCCTTCCCCCCCAGGCTTCCATTTTCTTCCTCTCTAGGCTTCCAGGCTGATCATTCTCTTTCCCCTAGTCTCCCAGGATGATAATTCTCTTCCGCCTTAGGCTCCCAGGCTGATTATTCTCTTCTTCCCTAGGCTTCCAGGCTGATCATTCTCCTCCCCCCTAGGCACACAGGGTGATCATTCTCTTCCCCCATAGGCTCCCAGGCCGATCATTCTATTACCCCATAGGCTCCCAGGCTAATCATTCTCTTCCCACTAGGCTCCCAGGCAGTGCTCCCTGTAAGGTGCGCGGGAGCGCGGCCGCGCACCGGCAGCTCCCCAGGCGCGCAGCTCTGCCCAGCGTCCGCGCACGTCATGCAGCTGTCATTTTTCTTTTACATTGGTGGCTCAGTGGGGCCCTACATTCCACCCCCATCTGTCACTGCCGCAGCAGCGTTGGCTGAGCGGAGCGGCGCGACGATGAGTGTAGTCCCCGCCCCCATTCCCCCTGCTGGTCTACTGCCTCCTCTGACGAGGAGCAGCGCGCCGCTACATGTTGGAGTTTTGGAGGGGGCGCCACTGCACGTGCACGCTGGCTGGCTGGCCAGCTAGAAGGAGACTGATGGCTGGCTGGCTGGCACCGTTGATCCCTGGTAAGTCTGCATGGGGGGGGCTTAACACTGTGTGCGGGGAGTTTAGCAGTGTTTACCAACCACCGGCCCTGGAGTTTGAAAGACTCTAGAGCGTCCCAATTTAATGACTTTTGGGCATTCCAACTCGGGATGCCCAAAGGTCATTTAATTGGGCCTCTCTAGAGTCTTTCAAACTCCAGGGCTGGTGGTTGTGTGAGCCTCCCACAGCTGTATCCCCAGCCTCTCTGTAGCTGAGGCTAGGGGCAGGAGCACTCCACCGTTTACAGAGTAACCAGGATGTGCCTGCTCCCACTCCCCTTTGCCAGAGCTCCCATACAAACAGCACCTTATGCCGTGCATTAATATGTGCTGATTGGATGAGAGCTCGTGCATGCACCGTGGGACTGGGGAAAGGTGAAAATTTTCTCTGAAAGCTCTCATTTATAATTAATACGTTAAGGCTGCAGGAGTGGTATCACCAGGAATTTTTACTATATCCTGGTGATAGGTTCTTGTCCCCGCTGCCCCGCTGTGTGAGACCCCCCAGATTTCCCACAGAACCAGCTGTTCCCATGTGTGGGCTCTCATTCAATCAGTGGCGTATGTCGTGCATACCAATGCAATTATTTTGAACTGAATGGCAGTGCTAGCACACATCATTAAGAAGGTTGAGTGTGAAATGGTGTCGATGGGTGGGAAATTTGGTGCGGTATGGGGTGTGGCATGGCATTGACGAGAGGGATTATTGTACTAAATTTCCAAGTACAACTCTAGTATGTAAATTAACTATTCTATCATATATTTTTGTTTAATACGTTATTTTAGTTTATTAGCAGATATACCAGTGTTTTTATCTTAGGTTTAAAATTGCCCACCTTTCATGGGACATTGCCCAGCTCCCTCGCTACTCCGCACAGAAGCTGCTCCGGCTTAGAGGGAACATTGCTCCCAGGGTGATCATTCTCTTCCCCCATAGGCTCCCAGGCTGATCATTCTTTTACCCCATAGGCTCCCAGGCTGATCATTCTCTTCCCCATAGGCTCCCAGGCTGATCACTCTCTTCCCCCATAGGCTCCCAGGCTGATCATTCTCTTCCCCCATAGGCTCCCAGGCTGATCATTCTCATCCACAGGGTGATCATTCTCTTCCCACTAGGCTCCCAGGGTGATCATTCTCTTCCCCCATAGGCTCCCAGGCTGATCATTCTGTTACCCCATAGGCTCCCAGGCTGATCATTCTCCTCCCACTAGGCTCCCAGGCTGATCATTCTCTTCCCCCATAGGCTCCCAGGCTGATCATTCTATTACCCCATAGGCTCCCAGGCTGATCATTCTCTTTCCCCCTAGGCACACAGGCTGATCATTCTCTTTCCCCCTAGGCACACAGGCTGATCATTCTCTTCCCCCATAGGCTCCCAGGCTTATCATTCTATTACCCCATAGGCTCCCAGGCTTATCATTCTATTACCCCATAGGCTCCCAGGCTGATCATTCTCTTTCCCCCTAGGCACACAGGCTGATCATTCTCTTCCCCCATAGGCTCCCAGGCTGATCATTCTATTACCCCATAGGCTCCCAGGCTTATCATTCTATTACCCCATAGGCTCCCAGGCTGATCATTCTCTTTCCCCCTAGGCACACAGGCTGATCATTCTCTTTCCCCCTAGGCACACAGGCTGATCATTTTCTTCCCCCATAGGCTCCCAGGCTGATCATTCTCTTCCCCCATAGGATCCCAGGCTGATCATTCTCTTCCCCCATAGGATCCCAGGCTGATCATTCTCTTCCCCCATAGGCTCCCAGGCTGATCATTCTATTACCCCATAAGCTCCCAGGCTGATCATTCTATTACCCCATAGGCTCCCAGGCTGATCATTCTCTTTCCCCCTAGGCACACAGGCTGATCATTCTCTTTCCCCCTAGGCACACAGGCTGATCATTTTCTTCCCCCATAGGATCCCAGGCTGATCATTTTCTTCCCCCATAGGCTCCCAGGCTGATCATTTTCTTCCCCCATAGGATCCCAGGCTGATCATTCTCTTCCCCCATAGGCTCCCAGGCTGATCATTCTCTTCCACCCTAGGCTTCCAGGCGTTTGGTGGTGCAGCTTCAGCGTACTTCTGCTGATGTGTGTGAACCAAGACCTCTGTTTTTAACCAGATTTAGAGATGAATAATAGGTTTGGGTGCAAGCTAACAGGGTTGAGTACTGTGGCCCCTTTCATACTTGTGTTTCATACTTCCCTGCTCACATGCATCCCCCAGGTTAGTTATAAATTGGTGTGAGTGGCTGCCACCCCTTCTTTGTTTTCTTTTTACCATTGGAAACTCCAGAGCTGGCAAAACTGAAATCAGTATCACTGTACAGAAGTGAGTTATGCTGAGGTACAGAAGCTTATTTCCGTTTGGATAAAATCTGTGATCACTCTTAGTTCCATTTTCTCGAACAAGTATTTAAAAGGAAAAAAGCTCCACGTATTCCTGCTAGAGTTATTTAGTGTATCCTAATTGTTAAAAACAGCACTAATGCAAGTAAATAGCAAGGTCTCTCTCTCTCCCCACTGTGATTCATAATAGCATCCTTTTTGGGCAATTTTAAGCTGGTAATGTGTCTGATAGATAGCTCGCTTGTGTTTATGTACCAGCCACAAGCCACAAGCTGGCAAAAAGCCATTTATCAAAGCATACAGTGAACAAAAGAGCACTTAGTGACTTTTTCCAGTGTGGTATTTCAAGGAATGATAAATATCTGTGGAAATAATGCAGAGTACAGCTAATTTCTATATGTTTATTTATTTATCCACATTACATTGATTTTCTTTTTAAGAAAATGAGATGAGAAACTCAAAGACATTGAACAAAGCATTTATATGAATATTATCAGTATAGTCTGAGGAAAAAGAGTCTGTAACTACCCACCAGTTGCCTGGTTGTGGTTGATGGTTATTCATCAAGGGATAGCGGCAGGCAGTGCCTCGTAGCGGCAGGCAGCGTCTGGTGAACGCCGGGCGCTGTACACAATACCACATTTATGAAGGCGATTCTGGTGAGCGACTCTAACGGTGCCATGTAGCGTCTGATTCATCATTACAGGTGGCTCAGCGTATAGCACTGGTGCTGTAGCTTTCAGAGCTCCAGGTATTACCTGTCGCTCTCCCATATATTTCAATAGATGTTCCCTTTCTGCTGTTTAAACAGGGTTTTTTGTTTTTAATAATTTTTTTTTTCTCTCAAATAATTGTGTGAACTCTCCTGGCCTAGAAAGAGTCATTTTTAAAAACATTTTTGATTTTTTATATTTTTATGCAGAATTGTCATTACAGGTTTGGCATTAGAGTATTAATGTTACAATGTTACAACAATGTAATTCCATGTGCTTTTGCTTTGTTACTGGTGTATATGTGTTCAAAAATAGATTTTAATCACACAGCGTCTGCCGCTCTATGCTATAGC
Organism: Gastrophryne carolinensis; assembly: GCA_027917425.1. NCBI lineage: Eukaryota > Metazoa > Chordata > Amphibia > Anura > Microhylidae > Gastrophryne > Gastrophryne carolinensis. Next base: position 330,543,644 of record CM051239.1, read on the forward strand.
AACCAGATCCACAGCGCCGACGCTGTGTGTATGTTTTTTTGTTGAATATGGAGTCGCTGAGAGTCGGTCGCACTGAGCTGGCACTACCTTTCGCTCCCTGAATCGCTGTACTGTTGTTAGAATGCCCACTATACAACTCATTCATCAATGCCGGCCAGGTTACTGCAGCGACTGAGGCGCTCTGTTACAGCGCCCGATAGCCGATCACAACGTATACTAGCGGTCGCTTTTAGCGCCTCTGTACAGACGTTCGTCTGCCAATAGTTGGCGCTAGTAATAAATCAGCCTGCCCAGATTTTTACTTGGATAAGGTAAGGTACACTTGGGCTCCAGGCCATGGTTTGAGTTAATGATAATTGGAAATTTTAGGGTCAAAGTGGACTTACACCCTAGTACCTGAACAACAGAAAATCCTAAAAGACTGCCCCCCCCCCTCCCATTAACTCAAGCAATCATCATAATTGCCAAAATACATATACCCTAATCTCCAAATCAACTCTTAAAAATAACAAAAATACTTTGTTTATGTAATTTCCCTCTCTCAAACTGAATGTGGGAAAGATAGAACTTAAAGGGTAAGTCCAGTTTCAATTGAATTTTTGAAAGTGTATATTTTTGTGTGTTAAAATGATGCCTTATTTCGTCTCTGCAGGAACTACACAAACTTAGAACTAAATCACGAGCAGAAAAGATACTTCTTGACCAATCTCACTCAGGACACATGTTATTCAAGTATCTACCATCTGGGCGTTGTTTTGCTATTCCAGTATGCATGACTTCTAGATTTAGAAATGGATTCTTCCATTTGGCTGTCTGCGCCCTAAATAAGAACCAGGTGTCAGGAGACTAGACAAGAGGAATTCATAGTAGTCTGTATCAATTGTACTATTCAGTATCTCAAGTTTTTGTTTCCTTACATCTACTGTATTTGAAATGTTGCACTGCGTATATGGCAAAAAGAATTCCTTGTTAATCTCTGATGTACTTGGAAAAACAATACATTGAATTGTTCAATATATACACAGAGCTTCCTAAGTTACCAGTGTGTTGTCCCAAAGTGCATGTGCAAGCACTACTTCCACAGGTCTGCTTGAATATGATTTCTTTCACATCCGTAGTTCTAAGACTCCTTGCCCTTTCAGATCCAAATAACACAACTGTTACACAACGGTCAGTGCAAGGGCCCTCCAAGCAGACTCCAAATAGAACACCACGCCAGTGAATGTAACAGAAAACAGAAAACACACACCTAGTGTAATACTGTATGGCACACACTATTTAATAGAAAACATCAATGCACTCACATGGAAGTAAAACTTAAAACGCTTGTAAAACAGGGGATGGCTCTCACCGACTCCCCCACACAATAAGATCTGGCCAGACACACACTATTTAATAGAAAACATCAATGCACTCACATGGAAGTAAAACTTAAAACGCTTGTAAAACAGGGGATGGCTCTCACCGACTCCCCCACACAATAAGATCTGGCCAGATCAAAGCGATAACAAAGATGAAGATGCCGCCTGCCACCGCCGCCGCCGCCGACGCGTTTCGTTGCCCTTGGCAACTTTTACAAGGCTGGCGGCACTGCGGCATGATGAACATATAAATACCTTACAACCTGGATCTTGGTACCGAATCAAGTACGCCCGGCGGCGGTCACAATGACGCATTTATCACGCTAAATGAGGCTAGCGCCGGCGAGAGCGTTAGCTAGCGCGGGATTCATCATGTAGCCGACTGCAACGAACAGCGCCGCTGCTAATCCCATCACAGCGACAGGTATGACCTGGCGCTCCCTGGCGTTGTCCAATGCATTTCAATGGAGCAATCTTTAAATAATCATAATTAATTGCTATTTTTTTTTTTTTTTTAATGTCAAAAATTCTGTGACCACTTCTGCAATGTTAGAATTTTTTTGAAAGTAAAAAAAAATAAAAAATAAAAATTGTGCAGAATTGATATTACAGGTCTGATATTCATGTATTCATATTACACAATTGGGTTGATTCAAAGAAACATGTAACAGCTTGGATTTTGGTGCCGATCATCCTATTTTTCCCATACGCTCGTGCGTTCGTATGAACTTGCGAGTGATTCAATAAGCAAATACGTTTCTATCCTAAAATGTCCGTCCGTTCGTATGGCAGTTCGGGAATCAGACCTATGTCAGTTTCCATCCTGAATTTTCCGTTTCATTTCTCAGGTTGCAACATTGGTTTTGCCCTTTTTCCTTTTTTGTCTGGACGTAAATCCTTCTGATCTTGCGGCTCCGCACTACAAACTTACCTCATTAAAGTGCATTCTAAATATTTGGTCTTTTGTTTTTCTTTATTTCATTCATTTTGTAGTAACCAACCATTAATGAATGCATTTGCATAAGTAAATCTTACTTTGTTTAATTTTTAGTTAACTTGCATTTTTTACTTGTGGATTTAATTTTAATATTTATGCTTCAAATGGTACAACTTTAAATTTTTAGTGTGGTTACCCACACCCTCTACATACAGATTGCTCTCAAATATAAAAAAACACCCAGCAACTTCTGCATGTTATGAGCCTAGAAACAGCCAAGATGGCGGCTCAGGTATTATCGGGCAGCCTGCAAACAGAAAGGGCCTTGTGACTGTGTTGCTCTGGATTCTTTGATTTCTGACCTTTCCATGCCCCCAGCTCTGCTGTGTCTGTGCAAAATACAGCAGTAACCCACATCCTGCACTTTATCCCGCTCTCCTCTCCTCAGTAAGTGTGATGCATCTGACCAAAGATGTGCTTAAATAATTAAACAAAGCAAAGGTAAACAACTACACCAATAAATGCAATCTAAAAATATTATTCTAGGACCTCAATTTTAAATTAAATAACAAAGGACATAAGTTTCTTTAATTAACGCAAATATATTGCAAAATAAAGGTTTACATGCAAAGGACTAATTAAGGTCCACATTAAAATGCTTTTATAAGGCATACATGAATCAGGTATGCATTGCCATACAATTTATGGCCTCGGCCATGCTGATACATGCAGTTCATTGGAGCACAAGACGCGCAGACTCCTCCACATAGCCAAAAAACCTGTTCAAGAACAGCAATCCGACTGCTAAAAGGTGTCGCCAGTGGCTTTCTTTTAAAACGCGTTTAGAGGTTGGAAAACTGTTCTCTGAATCACACGGAAACACATCCGATTATCCTAAGTTTTACGTTTTGATCGTAAGTTTTAGGATTTGATCCTAAGTTTTACGTTTTGATCCTAAAATTTAGGAACGAACTTCCGCTGATCGTAAGAGCATATACGCATTCGTACGTAGGCTCGTGCGAGTCGTAAATGGCCAAAAAAACAGGAAAAAATGACTAACACCCACCCAAACTTACGATTCTCGATCCGAAATCAATTAACTTTTGCTCTTTGAATCGAGGGGAATGTTTAGAAAAACTTGTATAATTTTTACTTTAAAAAAAAATGGTTGTTTGGGGGTTAAAAACTACTTTACACACATCGCCGCCAGCGCTCTGGGGTTTAAACAAGGAATTCACAGCGAATACTAGCTGGCGCTGTGAAAATCACGCTACTGGCGCTCATCTGTCGCTACCTGGCGCTATTAATGAATCGGCCTCAATGTGTTTATTTGCGTTATCGGCGCAGCAGCAGCTACGCAAACTACGCAAATCATTAAGCTCTTATAGACCAGACGGAACTGGCACCCCCTAGTGGACAATCCATAGAATAAAAAATTCAAATTTAAAATACATAGACAATAGGTGAGGTAACATACATACAATTTTTAGCCTACCACCCACTAGGTAAAAATTGCAGGATTAAAAACACATAAGCAAAATTTATATATAAAAGACAATAATATTAAGAATTATCTATAAAATAGTTTAAATTGAAATCAACGTTAAGACCACCTGGTACTAAAGTGTTTAAAGTAAAAATCCACTTCCCCTCTTTCTGGCAAATATTTCTCTTTGGGTTAGACCCCCTCCAATGAGTTTCTACATGATCTATTCCTAAGAACGACATTTGTGTGGGGTCACTTGCATGGAAAGCTTTAAAGTGGGCCGACAAACTATGTAAGTCATATCCACGCCTGATGTTATAAATGTGTTCGCGTATGCGTACGCGAAGCTCTCTTGTGGTCCTTCCCACATAGAGCAACCCACATGGGCACCAAATCAGGTAGACGACGTACTTCGTGTGGCAAGTAATGAGTTTAGAGATCTTACATTTTTGACCTGTTTTAAAATCTTCAAAGGTTTGAGGTTTTGCCAGTGATCTACTAGTTTTGCACCCCATACAGCTACCACATTTATAGAATCCAGATAGAGTGTTATCAGTTAATGTCACCCGTGCAGGTGGGTCTACAAAACTCTTGGTTAGTCGGTCCCTCAAATTGGGTGCCCGCCAAAAGATTATTTTAGGTCTCAAATTAATGATAATTTGATACTTTTTGCCATTTATCCTTTGTGTCTTCATCTGGGGTAACCAACGGGGTAGGGAGTAATTTTTGCTTCAAATTTGCTGTAGTCCCTAATATTAAGGCTTGTGCCGAAGCAGATGCTTGTGACCAATCTATGTTATAGATTTTTAAGCTGAACAAAACCCTGTGTGACCAGCCCAGGGCTGGCTGCTGGCCTTTCCCCCGACTGAAACCCCCCAGATAAGCAGTAACAGCTTACCTTTCCCAAGTCCAATGGCGCATCCGCGGACTTTCGTCCAATCCCCATTCCCAATATAAACCTTCTAATGCTCAGTCCAAACCATCTTGTTTACTTTAAGAGAAAAGACAGTTCTTACTGCATTTTGGCATCAGGCTTCAGTCTCTTTTCACACTTTTATTATCACTTGGATCTTAGCGTTACCTAAGTGAAAAGTGGCTCTTTATTGAAAGATATATATACAGATCTCTGAAATCTGTTTAAAATGAAATGGGCTCGAAATATGTACATAGTAAATAAGTCATATCATATCTATATGCCAAGATCTTCTAGTTTACTTCCACATATCTCTTGGAAAGTTTCCTCATTATAGCTAGTTGTAGCTTTCCCTTGTGGGCTATCAAACAGAGGGAAAAATGCACTTTCTGCTTCTATTGTTCGCTACGTACAGGAATGGTCCACACTGTTGTTAGGCTGCTTGGCATGCAGATACTTTACAGCATGATAAATTGGAACTAGTAAATAATTTGCATACACCAGAGCATTACTTGAGCTATTTGCTTTCCTGACTAATAGTCTCTTAATCATCAGAACTTCAAGCATGTTGACATTTGTAGCGGAAAATGGAAAACACTGGAAGGAACTGAATGTTACATATGGACTAGAGGGTTGATTCAGAGAGACATAAAATCTTTATCGTTTTTGACCCGTTCAGTTTTTTTTCGTTTTGTTTCCGTTGGTGTATGTGTGTACGCGTGATTCTAAGCAGGCAGCGAGAGCCTTCTGTTAACTGTTCGTCGCTGCGTAGGCCAATGAGATTGTAATTTTTCTGCTTTCGTTTTTCGTTTACGTTACTTAGGAAACAACGTAGGCTTCCGTTTTTTTGCTTTTCCCAACTTCGCCTCTAACAAAATATTTACATTACCCGTTAGATTCTGATTCCCGCTTTCTATAAACGTCCAGACGGAAATCTGTCCTAACTCACGCATGCGCACACCTAAATTAACTCATTCATGTCCCCGTCTCCACTATTCTCTCACTCACTTCTGCTTCATTGCTTACCTCAATTCCTTCTCGCTTTGGATTTTCTTCACTTTGCGCCATTTTTGTTATTATTTCTTCCGTTTTCCTGTAAGCAACCCTAATGTATTTTTCTTTGACAGAAGACAGAAACAATTTTTTTCTTTAGTTTTTTTGCATTTTTTTCTTTAGTTGTTTAACTTTAAAAATTTTTGTTTTTATTTAGCACTAACAATGTTATTTTTTAAAGAAAAATATTTTGCCCTAAAATTTAAACATTTTTAAAAAGGTATAAAATGCTACCAAACTATTTACAAATCAATGGCAGGCCCCAGAGATTATTCTTCTTCTGTGGTCCCCATCGAAGCTCTCAGCTCCTGGATATCGCCCACCAGCTGAAACACAGTGGCTGTAAGTTGCGCCAATCTAGTAATTCCGAGTCCGAAATGATCCCGTAAGTGGAGTGGAAATGAAACCGTTATATAGGGCGGAGGTGCATCGGCAATCAGGTCTCAGAATTAGACGCAAGCTCATACCAATAACGTAAGTTATCAGACATAATGCAAAATATACGATTTCGATCCGTCCATCGAATGCGCATATACGCGTTAACGTAAACGCATATACGCATGAAAACATTAACGTAAAAACAAGGCAAAAATTCGCAAAAAATACACAGACAAATGCGAAAGTGCATGTGTATGTGTCTCTGAATCAACCCTAATATCATGAGAGAACTGGAGGATCATTCTGTTGGCCCTAGGCACCTACCCAAGTCCATCATCAGAGAACTAATGGCCCATTTCCAAGGAACAATTTGCAAATGAATAATCGCTAAAGCAAATGCATTCAGATGATGATTGATCTATGGAATTGACCGCTGTGATCAAGTGATCAATGAGAATTCATTTGTGGGTCAAACACCATATAATTTTGACTGACATAAAATTTCTCATGCGTCATGTTACCATCAGCATGAGGAAACAGAAATCAACTGAAAATAGGAAATACCATGAATTCAACCTTATTTAATAATCCAGAGCACTCTAATGACTATTTATTTGATACAGCAAATCTTCCTCACCTGAATGGCGAATAATTGCAATTCGCAATTTGCACCGATATATGTTAATAGCTATACTCACCTCTTGCCCAGTGCAGCTCCCCCTTTTGGACCCATTGGTGTAAAACTTGTTGGGAGTGGAGAACACCCCCCCCCAATAACCTTATCTGTTCCAAGATGGTGATCATGGACATAACATGATGATTTATGCTCTCATGAATAAGCAAAAAAAGTGTTTTTTTCACTTGGTTCAACTCTACATATATTCCTTTTCCCTAAGCCTTGAGTTTACAACTTTGCAAAAACTTACACCACCACAGCCAGTAAGTCAGGCATCTGGGTTACTTTGTGTTGAGAAACATGAGAAACATATGGCTCCTGTGCCTGCCACACACCTCTGGCTCTAAAGAGACCCGTAGCTTATCTGTCATTTGAACTTTCTGACCTTTGCAATCTACCCAGTAAGGCCATGGACTCTATTATTAATTTCACTCTGCTGCTAATAGAGCTACAGAGCTACAATCTTAATTACTTCTATCAACCACAGTTTCCTTTACCTTTTAACCAGAAGAAACCTGGTATTGTCACTATCCCGGGTTTCGTTCCTTGTCCCACTGAACCCCGTAATTGCCTGTAAAAACATAACTTTTGCAGGTCCCATGATGCATGTATCGGCTCTTGTTTAATTAGCGTTGTATGCCATGCATATTAGTGATTAGCAATACAGCTCTGTTTATACGCAGAGCTCGGCATTAGTGAGCTTTTGATTGGCTGGGTGCGGGAGCACACCTCAGCCCAGAGATACTGGGGACGCAGCTGCCGACATTACATCACTGTGTACACCAGGGAAAACATACGTTTTATGGCGACCCGGGGGCTTCACACAGCCAGGCAACCTGATTTGGGATGCCCCAGGGAAGGCTAGCAACTTTTTAGACTCCTGAGCTGGCCCCTCGGGGTTTTGTTCCAGTTTAAGGCATCCTAAATATTTTGGTTTTTACGCTGACAACCGCCTAGGCATTCTGAGTGAAAGCAGCCAATGGAGTTTGCCAAGCAAGTATGTAAAGTGCTATGTATGATTCCTGTACGTCCACTCAGGTAGCCTGATTGGATGTTGGCCTTAGGGGCAGTGAACACACAGATATAGGGAATGAGAATGGGTGAGTATGTTCTTCTATTTCATACATTCCCTTCCTAGAGGGTTTTTAGGCATTTGGGGGAGCCTAAGGACCAAAGCATAAAAATACTTACCTACTGTAATTTATCACCCGCTGGCATGAGTTGCTGAGGCTTCTTTTAGGCTGCTAGCTGCTGGGTTTGATGACTGACAGCACAACAGCTGCATTGCTCTGCTACTGCTCTGATTGGATGATAAGACTGTCACTCGTCATCACCCCAAATCTCAAGTTCACAAACAGTATAAAAAGAAAATCTTTTCTGAAAAGGAAAGAAGAACTCACCATTGCTGTTTCTTTATCTGCCCGCTGCTGGATGGCATCCTCTCTGTAGTTCTACTGTTTCTTCCTGATGCCAGCAATCTGATGCCAGCAATGCCGAATCATTGGCAGAAAGCAAAGTTTGACGGTGATCACAGGCGTTTCACACATCAGGAAAACCCCAAATCGGCATGCCCCACAAAGAGAAAGACCATCAGCATCAGTCTTATAGACACTATGGCTGTGGTTGCTCATCTTTGATGCTATGATGGGCATCATACACTGAGGGAGACAAAAATATTTAAGTGGACCTTCAACAATCAATCAATAACAAGAGTGGTCCCTTGGGTTATTGCAACTTCTACCCCTGGGGTTTCCTAATTTGTGATGCCGGTCTGCAGCTAAGACTCTAGATCTGCCAAAATCAAGCTATACTATTAATCTGATCTACTCCCCTCATTTAATCATGTAATTGCCACCAGTGGTTATGGGGGATTTAGTTTGGTGGTAGTTGCGACTGCTGAGACTACAGGAATTTGGTGGGTTAACTTACTAATACTCAATTTTTGGTCTGTCTTTGGGGTCAATACAGAGCCAGGCTTTAGGAGCGGAAACTGCCATTCACTTTCATTGTGTACCTTTCTCCCAGTGTTGAATCAGTGCTAAGGCAGACAATTAAAGTGAATGGCATTTTTCTCTCTTTAAAAAAGGAGTGAGGTTTCTCATCTGGCTCTAAATTTAACCCCTTATCTAAATATGAGGTTGGTTCTGAGAAATTTTTACAGGCTAGGAGATTTCTTTGCAATTTATAAGAAAATACTCTCAATTAAGGTACAGTTCAACATTTCTATAAAGAACCTCCAGTAGAGTCAGTGGGGTTCAGTGGCGTTCTGCTGGCCCCATAGCAGTTGGGGGGGTACTTTCAAATTTGGGATGCTCTGCTGCACTGGGAATAAAGAGCCTGGTCATTGCTAGTCGCTTGCTTCCGCATTCACTGCCCATCAAAAACACAGCTGTTTTGTATAAATTTGTATAAATTCAACCAATGCCCGCTAAATAAAGAGAACATGTCATCCCAGTAATGCCATACATTTACCACTATTTCAAATATATTCATAAATATTCATTAACATACTTTTCATGATGTGCCTTGAAATTATAGGTTTTAAATGGATGTTCTTTTCTGTGTACATTACTTGCAACACTTAACCCAAAGTGCATCTAGTCCAATATTTATTGGTACATTTAAAAGCCATTTTAGTTTACAGCACACTGTAATTCAAAATAATGCTTTAAAGAAAAGTATTGCATAAAACTGTCACATAGTTTTGTTGTTCTTGTTTTGGATATCATTTAGCGCCTAATAACACAGCATTGCATTTGTCTAGTTTAAAACTGGGACATAAATACACTTATATAAAAAGGTACCTCCGGTCATGCTAAATGGATCCCCCCACAGAGTTATTACAGTCATTCTGCAAATGAATATTAAAAGATTGCAGCTGTGCCAATCATAATGAATTTCAGAGTGTACAATTCCCCTATGAAACAAATTAAATTTGGATAACTGTACCATATCCAAGATTTTCTATACCCCGTATTAATTTTGTTGTGGTGTCTGCTTTCATTGCCTGTTCCAGAAGGCGAAGCAATAGGTTATTCAAGGTCTATATTACCATAATAAGATTTTTTTCTGCAACAACTGATCTTATAGTTAAAATGATTACTGTTATTCTAGCCAAAAATAACCCTTTTATATTAGATTTAAGGCTTCACATCAGAAAGACACTGGTGTAAAGCTGCAATCTAAAGAAATATCCATCATTTCCTACCCATCGGTAGGAAAAAAAAAGTTCCTGGAGACTTAAACTCTCACAGCTCAGAGTTACTCTTTAATATGTGGACTCAAGCAACTGAAACTGGCAGGCTGATTCATCATTAGCGGCAGGTAGCGACAGATGAACGTCTGTAGCAGGCATTTTCAGAGCGCCCGCTAGTGTGCTTAGCCGTGGGTCGCTAGTTCATAGCCACTCAGTCGCTGTGCAGTAATGTTAAATACATTGTGAGGAGTCGCTATTTAACCAGTACAGCGCTGTATGGGAGCGCATGTTAGCGACTGCTCATAGCGACCGACTCACACCATATTCAGCAAAATAACAGCCTCACAAATCTCTGGCGCTGAAAAATGCTTGTTTGAAGCCCAGAGCGCAGGAGGCGTTGTGTTTAAAATCTGTTTTTCAGCATCTATCCACTAGTAACAAAGTGAAAATATATGGAATGACATTGTAGCAACATTGTAACATGAACACTTTAATGGCAGACCTGTAATGTCATTTCTGAAGAAATATATAAAAAATGAAAAAATTGTGAAAAAAATGTTTTTTTAATGCCAGAAGAGGTCCCAGAATTATTTGTGATTTTTTTGGAAAAAAAACAAAATAACAAATACCCCGTTTAAAGAGAAGAAAAGGTTCGTCCATTGAAATGTATGGGAAAGTGACAGGTAGCGAGAGGTCATACCTGGCGCTGTGCAAGGCCGAACGCCGGCACTGTTCGCTGAGGCTGTGAAAATGATGAATCAGATGCTACATGGCGCTATCCCAGGCGCTAAACAGATTCTGCTTGATAAATGTGTAATTGTGTGCAGAAGCCACTTGAGCACCTTGTTCGAGTTGCTCAGCAGCGCTTGCACCACAGCGTTGTCTTCAGGACGACAGTGCTGTTAGCTGTAGTGCTCCCGGCCAGGCAGTGTTCACAGCACAAGGCTTATATAAGCCTATGGTCTATGCTCTGAAGGCCACATATGTCCTTGGGGGAGTAAAACTGGGAGTATCACTTGTTGAGAGGGATCTGGGCGTACTAGTAGACCAAAGATAACAGTATGCAATGCCAAGCAGCTGCTTTCAAGTCCACCAAAATATTATCATGCATTAAAAGAGGCCTGTAGTCATGGGATAGGGTCACATTGCCTCTTTACAAGGTACTGGTACACCCTCACCGGGAATATGCCGTCTAGTTCTGGGCACCAGTTCATAGAAAGGAAGCTCTGACTATGGAAAGGGTGCCGAGGAGAGCCACCAAACTAATAAGATGAAAGAAGGGTCTCAGTTATGATGAAAGATTACGAGAATTAAATATATTTAGTCTTGAGAGGAGGCATCTGAGGGGGGACATGATTCAATCTCCGGAGGCGACAATCATTTTTCTTACCATAAGAACTATAAATCTGTGGAATAGCCTCCCACTGAAGCTTGCTACAGCATCAACCGCCGACGTCTTCCAAAAAGGATTAGATTTTTATTTTGAAGAAAATAACATTAACAGCTACTATTAGCTGTTATCAGTAGAGATGAGCGAGTAGTGAAATATTCGAAATTTCGAATTTCGATTCGAATAGACCGCGTTACTCGACTACTCGACCGAATATCGAATCCCATTATAGTCTATGGGAAAAAAATGCTCGACACTTGGAAATCTCAATTCGACCACTTGGAGGTCACCAAGTCCACCCTGAAACATCAGAAAATGATGCCAACACTGCTGGAATGCAACTGGGACAGCAGGGGAAGCATGTCTGGGTGCATATAACGCGCCCAAGTCGCACTATTACGCCACTATCACAGCCTCTCAACAATACACTCCAAACACAATATTACTTCTACGTAAAGTGAGACAAGACAAGGAAACCTTCTTTCCTCTACATTGCCATGGACCCCAAGCCAAACTGTACAAAAAAGAAGAACAAAATTCTGCACCCCTTAAAATCACGTTGCCTAATGACAACCACAGATGGCATAGGCAAGGGGGAAAATAGATAGACCCCACCCCTAATTGTCAGTGTGTGTGTGTGTGTGTGTGTGTGTGTGTGTGTGTGTGTGTGTGTGTGTGAGATGTGGTCAGACATGTCCTCTTGTGTCATTGTGTCACCCCAGCAGTAAGGGAAGCTTAAAGGAGGAGGTTTGTTACAGTGTGTCACCCCAGCAGTAAGGGAAGCTTACAGGAGGAGGTTTGTTACAGTGTGTCACCCCAGCAGTAAGGGAAGCTTACAGGAGGAGGTTTGTTACAGTGTGTCACCCCAGCAGTCAGGGAAGCTTACAGGAGGAGGTTTGTTACAGTGTGTCACCCCAGCAGTAAGGGAAGCTTAGAGCTGAGACCTCTTAAAAATTGTGTGGAGGCCCAAGAGCTGAGACCTCTCAAACATTGTGTGGAGTCCCACGAGCTGAGACCTCTTAAACATTGTGTGGAGGCCCAAGAGCTGAGACCTTTTAAAAATTGTGTGGAGGCCCAAGAGCTGAGACCTTTTAAAAATTGTGTGGAGGCCCAAGAGCTGAGACCTTTTAAAAATTGTGTGGAGGCCCAAGAGCTGAGACCTCTCAAACATTGTGTGGAGGCCCAAGAGCTGAGACCTTTTAAAAATTGTGTGGAGGCCCTAGAGCTGAGACCTCTCAAACATTGTGTGGAGGCCCTAGAGCTGAGACCTCTCAAACATTGTGTGGAGGCCCAAGAGCTGAGACCTTTTAAAAATTGTGTGGAGGCCCAAGAGCTGAGACCTTTTAAAAATTGTGTGGAGGCCCAAGAGCTGAGACCTTTTAAAAATTGTGTGGAGGCCCAAGAGCTGAGACCTTTTAAAAATTGTGTGGAGGCCCAAGAGCTGAGACCTCTCAAACATTGTGTGGAGGCCCAAGAGCTGAGAACTTTTAAAAGTTGTGTGGAGGCCCAAGAGCTGAGACCTCTCAAACATTGTGTGGAGGCCCAAGAGCTGAGACCTTTTAAAAATTGTGTGGAGGCCCTGCCTGACTACATAGAAAATGAGCTATATACTGTTCAACATAGCAGCACTAATAAGGGATTAAGGACTGTCTTGTCTTCTGGTAGCTGGTATATATGGTGGTAAAAGTTATATTCTGAGCTTCTGGGGCCCTGCCTGACTACATAGAAAATGAGCTATATACTGTTCAACATAGCAGCACTAATAAGGGATTAAGGACTGTCTTGTCTTCTGGTAGCTGGTATATATGGTGGTAAAAGGTATATTCTGAGCTTCTGGGGCCCTGCCTGACTAAATAGAAAATGAGCTATATACTGTTCAGCGTAGCAGCCCTAATAAGGGCTATTAAGGACTGTCTTGTCTTCTGGTAGCTGGTATATATGGTGGTAAAAGGTATATTCTGAGCTTCTGGGGCCCTGCCTGACTAAATAGAAAATTAGCTATATACTGTTCAGCGTAGCAGCCCTAATAAGGGCTATTGAGGACTGTCTTGTCTTCTGGTAGCTGGTATATATGGTGGTAAAAGGTATATTCTGAGCTTCTGGGGCCCTGCCTGACTAAATAGAAAATGAGCTATATACTGTTCAGCGTAGCAGCCCTAATAAGGGCTATTAAGGACTGTCTTGTCTTCTGGTAGCTGGTATATATGGTGGTAAAAGGTATATTCTGAGCTTCTGGGGCCCTGCCTGACTAAATAGAAAATGAGCTATATACTGTTCAGCGTAGCAGCCCTAATAAGGGCTCTTAAGGACTGTCTTGTCTTCTGGTAGCTGGTATATATGGTGGTAAAAGGTATATTCTGAGCTTCTGGGGCCCTGCCTGACTAAATAGAAAATGAGCTATATACTGTTCAGCGTAGCAGCCCTAATAAGGGCTCTTAAGGACTGTCTTGTCTTCTGGTAGCTGGTATATATGGTGGTAAAAGGTATATTCTGAGCTTCTGGGGCCCTGCCTGACTAAATAGAAAATGAGCTATATACTATTCAACATAGCAGCACTAATAAGGGATTAAGGACTGTCTTGTCTTCTGGTAGCTGGTATATATGGTGGTAAAAGGTATATTCTGAGCTTCTGGGGCCCTGCCTTGACTAAATAGAAAATGAGCTATATACTGTTCAACATAGCAGCACTAATAAGGGATTAAGGACTGTCTTGTCTTCTGGTAGCTGGTATATATGGTGGTAAAAGGTATATTCTGAGCTTCTGGGGCCCTGCCTGACTAAATAGAAAATGAGCTATATACTGTTCAGCGTAGCAGCCCTAATAAGGGCTATTAAGGACTGTCTTGTCTTCTGGTAGCTGGTATATATGGTGGTAAAAGGTATATTCTGAGCTTCTGGGGCCCTGCCTGACTAAATAGAAAATGAGCTATATACTGTTCAGCGTAGCAGCCCTAATAAGGGCTATTGAGGACTGTCTTGTCTTCTGGTAGCTGGTATATATGGTGGTAAAAGGTATATTCTGAGCTTCTGGGGCCCTGCCTGACTAAATAGAAAATGAGCTATATACTGTTCAGCGTAGCAGCCCTAATAAGGGCTATTGAGGACTGTCTTGTCTTCTGGTAGCTGGTATATATGGTGGTAAAAGGTATATTCTGAGCTTCTGGGGCCCTGCCTGACTAAATAGAAAATGAGCTATATACTGTTCAGCGTAGCAGCCCTAATAAGGGCTCTTAAGGACTGTCTTGTCTTCTGGTAGCTGGTATATATGGTGGTAAAAGGTATATTCTGAGCTTCTGGGGCCCTGCCTGACTAAATAGAAAATGAGCTATATACTGTTCAACATAGCAGCACTAATAAGGGATTAAGGACTGTCTTGTCTTCTGGTAGCTGGTATATATGGTGGTAAAAGGTATATTCTGAGCTTCTGGGGCCCTGCCTGACTAAATAGAAAATGAGCTATATACTGTTCAACATAGCAGCACTAATAAGGGATTAAGGACTGTCTTGTCTTCTGGTAGCTGGTATATATGGTGGTAAAAGGTATATTCTGAGCTTCTGGGGCCCTGCCTGACTAAATAGAAAATGAGCTATATACTGTTCAACATAGCAGCACTAATAAGGGATTAAGGACTGTCTTGTCTTCTGGTAGCTGGTATATATGGTGGTAAAAGGTATATTCTGAGCTTCTGGGGCCCTGCCTGACTACATAGAAAATGAGCTATATACTGTTCAACATAGCAGCACTAATAAGGGATTAAGGACTGTCTTGTCTTCTGGTAGCTGGTATATATGGTGGTAAAAGGTATATTCTGAGCTTCTGGGGCCCTGCCTGACTAAATAGAAAATGAGCTATATACTGTTCAGCGTAGCAGCCCTAATAAGGGCTCTTAAGGACTGTCTTGTCTTCTGGTAGCTGGTATATATGGTGGTAAAAGGTATATTCTGAGCTTCTGGGGCCCTGCCTGACTAAAAAGAAAATGAGCTATATACTGTTCAGCGTAGCAGCCCTAATAAGGGCTATTGAGGACTGTCTTGTCTTCTGGTAGCTGGTATATATGGTGGTAAAAGGTATATTCTGAGCTTCTGGGGCCCTGCCTGACTAAATAGAAAATGAGCTATATACTGTTCAGCGTAGCAGCCCTAATAAGGGCTATTAAGGACTGTCTTGTCTTCTGGTAGCTGGTATATATGGTGGTAAAAGGTATATTCTGAGCTTCTGGGGCCCTGCCTGACTAAATAGAAAATGAGCTATATACTGTTCAGCGTAGCAGCCCTAATAAGGGCTATTGAGGACTGTCTTGTCTTCTGGTAGCTGGTATATATGGTGGTAAAAGGTATATTCTGAGCTTCTGGGGCCCTGCCTGACTAAATAGAAAATGAGCTATATACTGTTCAGCGTAGCAGCCCTAATAAGGGCTCTTAAGGACTGTCTTGTCTTCTGGTAGCTGGTATAGATGGTGGTAAAAGCGATATTCCGAGCTTCTGGGGCCCTGCCAGCGACAGCCTGTCTTTCCCTGCTGTGAGCGTCTGTCCCTCACTAAGTTCAAGCTGCTAATGCTGACGAAGAGGAAGTGCTGAGTTTTGTATATTCGAGGTCACATGGTTTTTCCAGCCAATGCGTGTAGACGCCGTTTTCGCGATGCCAGCGTCCTCCCAGGACCTGTCCCACCCCCCCTGCATGGTGATTGGTGTAAAAAACGCGCCAGGGAAGGTGGGAGGGGAAACGAATTGTGAGTGCGCCATCGCCGCTGTACTCGATCGAAATCGAGTATGACGAACAGCGTAGTATTCGATCGAATACCGGCTCGGTCGAATACTACTCGCTCATCACTAGTTATCAGTAAACAAAATAAAACTTTCCCAACCCTGTCCCTTGGTTGAACTTGATGGACATGTCTTTTTTTCAACCGTATTAACTATGTAACCCCAGGTACATAACTTAATATTGAAGAACACCTGGGGGGAGTGGGCTACTTCACTATATTAAGCCTAAAATTGGTCTATCCCTAAAGTGGCTTCTCCCCTTTGTTAAGGTGCTCTCAACCCCCACACAGCCATCACTTCCAGCCTTATGCTGACAAGACCCACTAGCCCAAAACACATGTACACAAATAGGAAGCATTGTCTGGGTGAATCTTAAAACAAATTCTCAAGCTTTGCATGCACAGCCTGTTCTTTCTGTTTCAAGGCAGCACTCTGTACCTTTAACCCCTCAATCAGTTTTAGCCCACTGTATTAAACCTAACTCCCTAAAGTGGCTTTCTGCTCTGTTTGGAGATAAACACATTGATCATACTTGTTAAAATGTATCAGGCCCCATTTCTTTGTAAGAGAAACTATAAGAATCTAGGTGCCCAGCTGACCTTGCTCATAGGCGCTAAACAGGCGCTAAAGTGAGACTTTACTCTCAAATTGTCTTTGTTCATAAATTGCATTGATCCTTTCTAAACTAAAACATAAAACCCCACCTACTGTCTGCTAACTCATTTTGCTTGCAGCAAGCTCTATGCTGTATTTTCAGTGGCAAAAACCCTTGCACTCCTAGGACATTTGATGTAATTTTTGGAACACGAGTACTGCAGCAACTTGCCCAGCTGCTATGGTGATTGGTTGAGTCACAACCCAGCAGCAATGAACATACTGATACATCAGCATGGAGCTTTCCAGCTAAGAAGAGAAATCCCAAAATGCCAGATTGAGCAGATTTGTATTCATCATAGTAAGGTTTTGTGGGAGAAAGATGGAGAGAGAGGAGAATTTTATGTTACAGAATAGGACGGTATAAAATGAATGGAAGGCTCAGGATAGCAGTTAGAGGCTTCAATACATGCAGCAATAGATAGGCCACTTTTGAAATCAATAGGTGGGATGGACTTTCCAGGGAAAACCCGGTTATTTGTACAAATTTACTAGTGGATGGGTCCTCATTAAAAAGAATAAAAAGAAGAAATAGTATCACATGATCAGGTGGCCTGAACTGATAGGACCAGCACTTGGTGACTGTGAATAGGACCAGAGATTACTGTCATTTTGTCAGGCAGTTTTTCCCACAGAGCTTGTAAAAGTGAGTGCTCTACATTCCATCGCAGAAAGAGAGAGCTAATCATCAGATATGGTAAAAAGGGCAGCATATTGTATCTGGCTTGGAATACATTACACAGAATTATTTTCTTATCACTCTCCAGCTAGAAGAGAGAAGTGTATGTTATTTAAGGGAGCTCTGTAAATAGCCCAATGATGGGAGTTAATTGACTTCTGTTTTCCTACCACTTTGCACAGAATTTTAGTGGAAAAATGAAATACTCATGGAAGACTAATAACATAGATGAAGGATGGCAATAAGCAAATGCAAATGTGATTTATTCTGTAGCATGCCAACAGAATACTGAAGGGTGGGCAACACTACTCCTGCATTGTAACTTTTACCAACTTGGGCTACATATGCATTTTGCAGATGCAGCAATTCTGTGAGAATCCAGGGCCGTGGCATCCAAAACTAAGCTTACCTCAATGACGAGCCCTGCAAAGGTATCACTTGCATCCAACTCAGACAATGCACACAGCAGAGGGATGCGAGTGATCCAAGGCGCCGAACGTCTGTGTGGCTGCCATTCAGCTTCTGCAGCCGCACATTAATATGAATGGACAGAGAAGCTGATTGGAGGAGAACCACAGCTACACTGTGGGTTTATGGACAGGTAAGAAAACCGTCCAAATGGGGGGGCTTCATGCTTTGGGGCATCCCAAATCAGGACGCTCCAGGTGGGTGGATCAAAATCAGGATAGTGAAAATCTCAGGTTTTGGTCCAGGGTTGATTTATGTTTTGTGCCACTTTAAGGAACTGTGTACATGCTCTGAATCTTGTGATTTGTTCTGACCAAATTTTTCCCAGAAATCCTTAAATATCAAAGGTTAAAATTCATCTGCTCCCTCACTGTCCTCTGGTCCATGCTGTCCCACACCGCTCTCTGCAGAAATCCAGCCTGCTTTGGAATCCCGGCATCCTGCTCCCCACCACAGGGAGGGGCTTTTTAAACACATACACAAAATAATAAAAAGTCCTTTAATTTTTTTTCCGCCCTACTTACCTACTTACGTGCTGTTTGCTGCTGCTTCTGACAGCCATATTGATCGGCAGAGGCCAGGTGTGGGGCAGAGGATGGTAGTCCCCTGCCCCATACCCGGCTTCCGACAATCACTTCAGCTTCTGGCATCTCGCTCCCACTGCAGATAGGGACCTTTTATGCCATTGAGGAAGCTGACATCAGCTCACTCGCTGGTATAAAAAGACTCTCCCTGCGAAGACTCCTGAAGACACTTTTTTAAAAGTTCTGTCATCTCTAGCTTTGACATTCGACTTTCTTGGTTCTATTTTCATATACAACCATAGGATGGTGGTTTGGGGCCTTAAGGTGTCCTGGGCGGCACTTGTGGACGTAGGGGCAGCATACTCTTTTCACAGGAGGTACAAGCCATTTTCTTTACTTATCGGAGACTATACTGAACATCACAACATGTTCCAACTCACTACTGCCTTATCATATTTGGCCTTACTTCTAGTGTTGGGATCCAGATTCTGGCCAAAGTTAAATTCAACATGAATTTTGCCAATTCAGTTCATTTAGTAATTTGTAACAGTAATTTGTCTGTACACAACAGAAAAAAGTCAACAGTTACAGTTAAAGTATAATCACATTTCACCTGCTAGAGGTCTTTTAGCATTACATACAAGACTAAAGAGAAATTATATTCCTGTTTCTGGTAAAGGAAACATTTTGCTTAACATACAAATATTTTAAGCACAAGCACAGCTCAAAGAGGGATATTACATTTGGCTAATAGCTGATACTGCAGAGATATTAGTGATGCGTCCATAAAATTTGATCACGGCATGGGAGCATGAGTAAAGTAGGTAATTTCAGCCTGCACACTGGGTTCACACAATGGGGCATCGAAAATCTGGATGCCCCAGGGACACTTAGTAGGCAGGCCCTGGAGTCTGAAAGGTTGTAGTGGTTCCCTGATGTTAACTTCTTGCTAGTTCTAGCTGGTGGCCAACTTTAACAAACTCTGATGCCTCCTTCTGTACAACTACATTACTATGCAGAACATATATGCAAAGCATTTAAACATCCGTTTGCTACTTACATGACTAGACCATATGTTATTTATGAGCAATCTGTTAATGGTCCACACCAGCTATATTTTCACTCTAACATCTAACAACTATAGGGTCTCTATTACCATCAGAATAACACACAATCCACTTAAACTGGACCAATAGCCTGGCACAGTTGGAAAAGATTCATTCCCACATGTGGTTATGATGTAAAAGACCCGTATTTTCCCAAATTTCTGCATCTGTGCTTGCGTTTGATTCCCTGGCCTGATCTGAGCATTTTCGGGCCTATGAAAACTATGTTTCCGGGGTCAAAATTACGCCTTTTTTTTGTTAGCGGAAACCATGATACACACTAACGATGGAGCCCCTAGATGAGTTCATTGAAGAGTACAAGCACCTGCAGCAGCGGGGGCTTTTAACCATGTACCTTCCAGAGCTTAGGCATACCCGCCTTCGCCTGGATATCAATCAGAACAGCAGGTGTTCGAATTGACCTGACTGAACCAACTTTCTGTTGAAAAGCTTTACTCTGAGCTGGTTTGCCTCCTCCTCAAGAAAGAATTGATTGGCTGCCTTAAATTTTTAGTGAATGGCTCCTTCCAGAGGCTAGTGGCATTGTCAGTTGGCATGTCTGAGCCTTCGCTGAGCCACACCCTGACTAAATTTCTGGATGGTATGGCTGCCCTGCAGGAGAAATGCATCTCTTTTCCTGACTACATGGCAGCCTAGAACATGGTGAGGTTGGTTTTTTTCAACATATATGCCAAGTGCCATATATGCCAAGTTCCATGGGCACCATCGATTGCATGCATGTGACCTTGATTCCCTCAGCTGATCAGAAGTATATGTTTTAGTCCACATGTATATTTAGGTCCACATTGCTGCTCCTTCTTGCCTACTCTCCTGTATTTATGCTAGCCTTGCTTCAGCTCCCCTAAACCAGCTTCTCTGTGTCCCTGTTCCCCATGGTATTCGTCTTGACAAGTTCAAGCTTGTATTCCTATTTTGAGAGTGGCAAGCTGAGTGGCCCTTGGTTTCTGGATAATTGTGTATATTTTTTATATGTTCAGCGTATATATTGTTCTCATTGCATTTGCTATGTTTTTTGCATTTAGAATCTGTGCTTCCTTTTGTTTTTTGTGGTAGTTTTTTGTGGTTGTCTATTTGTCTGACTCTATCAGTACTACTCTGCCATTGTTTCTATTTTAATGGCCCCTTCTTCCTTTACCTTGTGAAAAACCATTGTCCTAGTTCCACACCCAGTGGGACACCAGCATTCAGGTCAGTCTGCAACCCCAATCTCTGCTGCTTCCTATAGACAAGCCCCTGTTTGCCAGGGAGCTGGATAAACCTCACTGGACACAGTTGTCCCCAGGTCTTAATTAGCACAAAGGATGCAGACTTAAAGTTTAAGGCAAATGAATCAGGGACATATTGGGTGAGAAGGAAGTCCTCACAAAATGTAGCACCAAGGGAATCAGCAGGAGAAAAGTTTAAGGTCAAGCCAAGCGTCAAAGCCAGGTGGTCAGAGAGTTCGTGGTACAGAAGTGAAAGACGGGCTCAATGTCAGGCAGGCGTCTGTCCAGGCGGCAGTCAGAGGAATGGTCAGACAAGGCTAGAGTCAGCAATGGGTAAACTAAACATGAGTCAGAGGCACTACAGCACCCAGAATAATGCTATCATGGGCAGTGGGATATTCAGGTTCCCAAATCCGTGCTGCCCAATCCATTTGGAAGCATTTGGTGGACTCTTCTTTTTGATAATGTTTTGGGGCTAATTTTTTGTTTATGTAATTTTCTTATGTACTCCCTTTACATTTTGTGGGTGTGAACAAAAGACATCAAAAACAAGTTTATGTTTGCTTCTATTTATATGTCGGTGCAGTCTATTTATATGTCGGTGCTGCTTCCGCCGCCGCCGCCTCACATAGATGACAGGCAGGCGACAAGGACCAACAAGGCATCATGATGGTAAGTCAACATGCTGTGCCATGCTATGCCATTTGCCTATGCGGTGCGGACTGGTGACAGACTGGCCGCAGGAGCGCCGACATACGAGCGAAGGCACATGGAAGGCTGCACAGTAGTGTCTGAGCCCTGGGATTCCAAGACAAACAGGGATTTGGGTGAATGTCAAACTCAAAATAGGCAAAATGTCTGAGGAATGTCCAGACGTGAAGTTATATGGATTTGTGAAACTGTTCAAAGGTCAAACAGGAAAGTGAGCCCAGACCTTACAATCGCCTAGTAATGGCTGAAAGAAAAGCTAGGTGTGCCACTTGGCCTAAATGCGTCCGCTACTCCTATGCGCCAGTACTGTTGGATGGTAGAGCTGGTCCGCCACATTGCTGTGTGGTGTCAGTGAGCACTATCTGACAATACGAGTGGAGGGGAGAGCTGCTTATGAGTCGCAGTAGTGCATAGACATGCATTTTTTGTTAGCAATGTAAGCAACTTGGAAGGTGCGTGCATGTGGACCTAAACTAGGCCAAAGCATGGAAGGCCTGAAAATAACTGTGGAATTACATTTTGTTTTTGCAGACTTTCATCCAGGACCACTACAGCTTCAATCCCAGTACACATGTAAAGTGGATGTTGGCAGAGGACGTGGCAGCCCATCTGCCCAGAGTGGGCAGGAGATGCTGGCTTACGCAGCAAATTATGCAGCACTGGTCGGACCTAAAAAGAATAAAATGGCTTGGGTTGCTGGTTCTACACCCAGAACTTCCCATGTAAGTAATGACACACATCCCTCTCCGGATGAGACACTAGTTATCCTGCCAGTAGTCCTTGGAGGGGGCTGAATTGAACCCTCACAAGCTTTATCTGTGGAGCATTATCTCTGCCTCAGCCATTTAGATGATTAGCAAGCCAGAGTCAAGAAGTCTCTGCTCTGTACACCAAACACACCATGTTGATATATGCTTGCTAACATAAACACAATGTGCTAGAGAATACAGAAGTTCAAATAAAAAAGAATGAAGAATGAAGAAATGAAGACATCATTTGGCACACAATAATGAACACTTTAAAGAAATGCCATTGAAATTGGACTTTTCGTTTAAGCCTTTGGATTGGACTTGTTTTATGACACCAGTATAGATGTGCTTGGTGAAGCTCCTACTAGTCATTTCTAGTTCCATGCATCCTCTGTGGTTTGCAAAATACATAAATAAATAAATAATGCAAAACCAGGTTCATTTTCATAATCACTGCGAAAAGGACCCTAGGTCCTGGAAGCTAACCGCTACCTTATTTGGGCAGGATAAAGTGTCATATCAGCCCATTAGGTCATGTGCCCTACTGTAAGCTATTTCAGTTATAGGTTTAAGTGCAGCTTATTTTTAGTTACTGGTCAACCTCTGGTTACACGGCTGTACGTGTCAGCTTTCTACTTTTACATTTTCCAGTTATAGTCTTTATCTCAATAACCTTGGCAGTGTTAAGACCTCAGTGACAAAGGAATTCCCCTATGCTAAATGGTATGCTATGGTAATGGTTTTATTAATGTTATTAACTATTAATGTCTTCTGAGATCACCAACAAAAGATAAATATAAATGTTTTGGAAGTAAGACTAAGGGCCCTTTCACACTGTGCAGTTTCTACCACCGGCATTGCACCATTGTCCCCCCCCCCCCCCCCCAGAAAAGCAGTGTCAGGTCGGCGCCTAGAGCATGGGCGGCGGCAAGAGCAGGAGGAGGCAGCATTGGTTGAAGGAACTCCCAGCTCCCACCTCATAAAACCAATCCATGAAAGTGGTTCTGTTTCCAGAGTTTAGGGATCAGGGCTTTTGCTGTGTTTTCTAAGTGAGGTTGTATTGATTTTTTTTAACATGATAAAGGAGTCTCTGTCAGGAGGAGTAATAGAAGGGATGGGTCAGCCAGGGTCTTGGAGCCCATATTTTGAAGATTATTTCCCTTGTTCACTAAGGGGTTATTTTGTTGCAAGTCAAAAATATATGAAAAAATTAGCCTGTGTCATGTTCGCATCGCCAACAGACTTGGAAAGTTCCCAGAAACAAGGAGTATAGATTTGCCTGTTTATGATACCATTGTGATAGATGTTTGTAGTTTAGCTCCTGAGTTTTTGTCAGATAGCTCCTTCCCCAGGTCTATATTCCAGGTTCTGCAGTAGGGTAATTTATCTGCATTCGTCGTGGCTAAGAGATTGTAGATTTGAGATATTATTTTGGTGGGTGAAGTTGAGGTTAATATCAGATGTTCAAATTGTGTGGGTTGCCTATTCAGTATCTGTTTACATGCTGTTGTCTGGAGGAAATGTTCGAACATTAGGCTCGATTCAGAAAGACAAAAAAATACTTGCGTTTTAGAGCCGATTTCGTATTACTTTCACATTTTCCCGCTCTCGTATGAGTGTGCAAGCGATTCTATGCATGCATTACAAACCTTCTATAAAGTTTCCATCCCTTCGTATGCCAGAGTATGAGTACGAGGATGTCATTTTCCATCATGACTTTTCTGTTTCATTTTCTCATGTTACAACGTAGGCTTTCGTTTTTGCTCTTTTTCCATCGTATCCTCCCACGAATCCTTTACGTTTCCCGTTAGTTTCTGTTTCCCTTTTTCAATAAATAATCGTCCAGACGAAAATCCTTACGATCTTGCGCCTGCGCACTACAAACTTAACTCATTAAAGTGCTCGCCTACATATTTGACACCCTCACTCCTCCTCCAATGTTTAGCTAAACCACTTAGCGATATCCTCCATCTTCCCTTTTGGACCCTTAAAGCTCACCCAAACCACTTAGCGCTATCCTCCATCTTCCCTTTTGGACCCTTAAAGCTCACCACAACGACTTCCCGGTTAGGTTCTTCTTCCATTTTATGCCCCTAAAACTTACCCAAACCACTTCGTGGTTAGGTTCTTCTTCCATTTTATGCCCCTAAAACTTACCCAAACCACTTCGCGGTTAGGTTATTTTTCCATTTTAGGCCCCTAGAACTTACCCAAACCACTTTGCGGTTAGGTTCTTCTTCCATTTCATGCCCTTAAAACTTACCCAAACCACTTCGCGGTTAGGTTCTTCTTCCATTTTCTGACCCTAAAACTTACCCAAACCACTTCGCGGTTAGGTTCTTCTTCCATTTTAGGCCCCTAAAACGTACCCAAACCACTTCGCGGTTAGGTTCTTCTTCCATTTTCTTACCCTAAAACTTACCCAAACCACTTCGCGGTTAGGTTCTTCTTCCATTTTATGCCCCTAAAACTTACCCAAACCACTTTCGCGGTTAGGTTCTTCTTCCATTTTCTGACCCTAAAACGTACCCAAACCACTTCGCGTTTAGGTTCTTCTTCCATTTTCTGACCCTAAAACTTACCCAAACCACTTCGCGGTTAGGTTCTTCTTCCATTTTATGCCCCTAAAACGTACCCAAACCACTTCGCGGTTAGGTTATTCTTTTATGCCCCAAAAACTTACCCAAACCACTTCGCGGTTAGGTTCTTCTTCCATTTTCTGACCCTAAAACTTACCCAAGCCACTTCACGGACATCTGAATCTTTATATAAACTATGTCTTTGACCCTTTCTTTGTTGTAAATGTATGTGTGATAATGAAACTTTGTTTTTTTTTTATCGGTAAAATGTTTTTCCTTAAAAATTATTTAAAAAAGGGAACTATGTACATTTTAGGTCATTCGGTCTAAAAAATATAAAATGTGTAAAAAACTGGCTTTTTTTTAAAACTGTATAAACTAAACAGGGCCAGGACCCAGGACTCTAATCTTCTTCCTCTTCTTCTGTTGTCCCCAATGAGGCAACCACCACCTTCATATCGGCCACCGACTCAAGGACCCTCCTATTCAGTTCTAAAACTGCTCGGCGTGTGGTCCCTGTAACAAATTGAGAATAAAACATTACTTGGAGAAGAATACATGTCTGTCACCTGTGGATTGAATGTTTTTTAGTTAGCTAATTAAATAAAGGCAACATATGTCAATCTGGCAAGTCATTAAGCTAAGGAAGTGGCCAGAGGTAATTATGCAAAGTCATTAAGCTAAAGAAGTGGCCAGAGGTCATTCTTCGAATGCCATTGACTATGGCTTGATGTATCTGTGTGTTCTTGTCAATTACCACATACTGCAAATAATGGCATTACGACTTACTTGGTTGGTGGCCGAGAGAGGGCATCTGGCATGCAATCGCTATGTACTTACTAGGGAAATCGATCCTGAAAAACCTCTGCACCCGGGGCATGTGCAGCCGCTTTAGGTCCGAAAAATGCTGCATGATCTGAGTGTGGGTGAAGGTGGTGTCGGTGTGTTGCTGTATTTGCCCGATGATCTCCAGGGCGACGGTGCATTTATCAAAAGAGTTGGGCAGGTAGTCGTACCTGCGCTCCAGCATGGTCTACAAAACATAAAGCAAACATAGCATTTAGTTCCAATTGGCTACCAATATCTGTCTAAAATAGATCCTTTGACTAAATGACGTTAACACACACATTTCAAGCTAATCAAATCCTTGAAGCTGGGCGAACTAGTGTTTGGCACGTGTGTGCCGTGACTTTGGTTGTGCACGGAGTTGTAGCCACTTTTAAATAAAGCCCTTACTTCCTGCGCTTCCTTAAGGGGTAGACATGCATTTAGCTGGCAAATCAAATTGATAAAAAGACACTTACAAGCATGATGATCTCTTCTTGTTGGCGGGTGAAGATGTTTGTTCTTCTCTGCAGCAGATAAGTAATGCCCCAACGGTTTCCGGGTCCGGCGCGGCCGTACGCACGCATACGCGAGCGCGTAGGCGTCACAGGCCGCCAATCTTATTTAAAGGTCCCTGGACACACAGCTCATTCTCTTTCAGAGTCCGTGCAAAATTGCACCCAAGAAGCAAGCAGCGTCAAGCGGCAAAAGGCACCCAAGCACCAGGAGGCATCAGAAGGGCCCAAAACTCAATCACAAATGGCCAAAACCAAACTGCGGCAAAAAACCAATGCTCCGGCCAAGCAACCCACCACTACTCCCAAAAAAAAGGAGGCACAACCAAAGCGAAAGACACAGGCCACCAAGCCTACCACAAGGGAGGTGCTAAAACCTGGTAAGAGGGTGCGAAGCCCCAGCCCCCCGGACCCACATCCCCCCCCCCACGTGGCACCAAGGCAGTGTTCAAAGCCAAAACCCACCATGAAAGAAGCCACAGCAGGGCCAGAAGCCCCCGACGCCCAAGAAGCCACAGCAGGGCCAGAAGCCCCAGATGCCCAAGAAGCCACAGCAGGGCCAGAAACCCCAGACGCCTAAGAAGCCACAGCAGGGCCAGAAGCCCCAGACGCCCAAGAAGCCACAGCAGGGCCAGAAGCCCCAGACGCCCAAGAAGCCGCAGCAGGGCCAGGAGCCCCAGACGCCCAAGAAGCCACAGCAGGGCCAGAAGCCCCAGACGCCCAAGAAGCCACAGCAGGGCCCGAAGCCCCAGATGCCCAGAAGACACAGCAGGGGCAAAAGCCCTAAAAAGGCAGACAATCCAAAGCTCCACATCCCCACCCGCAGGGGGCTACCAATCGACGGGCAAGAGTGGCAGAACCACAAGCTCTGGGTCACCCATGGACCGGCCAAGTACCTCCAAGGGCAGCCTCCAGAGGAGCCACAACCACCACAAACAGGGCGCATATTGCGCAGAGGTCACTTGAGTGGCCATTTTGGTGAGGCCCAAACTCTGGCATTGGCTAGTGGTCTAACGTTATATTATGATGAGCTATATTGGAGCAAATCCAAACAAGCAAGCACGCCGAAGCAGAGCTTTTGGTCAAACTCACCAGACAAGTCAATGCAGCGGGGGACGAGCTCAAAGATGTAGAACAGATTCGACGGAAAATATCGGACATCAAATATGCCGCACGGAAGAAAGAGTATAAAAGGCGGCAGTACAGGTACATATCTTATTTTTGGGTTTTTATTCTTCTTGTATAGACATCATTGAGCTTATTTTTTGTAACTATGTTTTTCAGCTTACAAACTGGCGGAGGATTCCCCACTAAATTGAAATTTACCCAGGCTGAGGAGATGGTGCTGGGCCTGCTACATCCTGTTGCGTTAGAGGGACACTCGGCACAACAGGACACGGACAACCAGCCAATTTCTGCAGGTTAGTAATGTGTGATTTTCCCTAAAAATGGACCAACCAGTGAAATTAGCCAGCAAGGCATATCTAAACACATGCCCCTAGGGTGTGCCTTGTAGTGGAGTGAACAATTTGACCAGGGTGTGTCATGTGTGTGGACAGATAATTTAAAAATTTGCTTGCCCATACATGACGTTTCAGAACATTTAGGAAGAGTAGTAAAGTATTGAGATTAGCAAAGGACTGTGTGATATGTATTTCCATTCAATCACATGCAACACTTACATCTATTTCTGTTGCCCACTTGGGTTTGAGCTGTGTATGGGTATCAATGGCTTAAGATGGGGTGATTGCAATGTTTTCATAGAAACAATGGTAACCACCAGAATCATATTGTAAGTGCTATTTGCCAGCTGAGTGTGTTCACTTAATGGCCTATAAGGGATGTTTAAACACACACAACAGGCAGTACTTGCATGTTTGGTTGGCTTCATGTGACCAATGTGTATGTACTTGTTTCTAAATCCATTTTCAAGATAATGGCATTCATAGTGAAGGTCAAGTTGCACCGTTGTGGTAGTGGCCATTCCAGCTTGGCCACGTGTTTGATTTAAGCATATGTGTTATTAAGCATCACCAATGCATAGTTGTGTGTCTACGTTGTTTGTTTTCTTCTAATGCAGCCCAGCCTTATCCCTCAGCTAGTGTGGAATCCTCTGCCAGTTTTACAATGCCGTCTACTTCCATGCTGCCTCGGACACAAGATCCGATATCTACGGTAAGTGTTTTTTTATGATGTTGCGTATGCATGTGCCTTGCCATGTTTCTTTTTGCTGAATTACATATGTATTCCCCACACTGAACCTTTTTTATTTACATGTCCCAACTGAGCCACACACTGATGGAGGAAATCCAGGAGCTGGAGGAGGATGGAACCTTCATTGGACCATATGAAGATCTCCCCCTGGGCCAGAATCTGCAACTGTCCCAAAATGTTTCTCCGACAAATCCTCAGCAGCAGAGGGAAGCTGGCTGCATGCTGCCTGCACATCGTGGGCAGCATGCAGAGACTGACCCTCCAGTCCCCAGATTAAGATCTGCTGTTGAGGATTTGCCCAGCATACCTGTGGATGTTGGGGGTCCTAGAGCAACATCATCTGCACGCCCCACAACCCGGGGAATTAGGAGGCGTACTCAGCCACGTCGCCCAGTTTCCCAGGGGAGGGGCGTGCAGATGATGGAGTCAGCATGGCACCATGAGAGGCGGCTATTTCAGCGCCAAAATCAACAAAACCACGAGCATATTAATGCCCAATTAGAGAACCTCAATAATAACTTAAGTGCCATGCTGACTGAATTTAGGACCCATAACAGCCACATGGCCAACTTGACAACCGAATTCAGGGCAAGCATGGCTGAATTGCAAACTAACCAAAGAAACATTTTGGAACAGTTGCAGATTCTGAATGCCCACCACCAAGGACCTCAGCCTGGGTTCTATGGGCATCCCCCATATTAAGGTGTATTTGGCCTGAATCTGTTCTACATCTTTGCTCTACATCCCCACTGTATTGACTTGTCTGGTGAGCCCTACCAATATAGCATTTTGGTATGGCTTTGCTTGTCTGCCTTGGATTTGCGCCCATATAGCTCATTAGAGTCCTGAGGTAGGCCACTAGCCAATGCCAGAGGTCAAGCCTCACTGAACCGGCCACTCAAGCTGTTGTGCTGCAGCCTTGGCCCTAATTACATTGGTTGTGGCTCCTCCTGTTTGTAGGCATGATTGTGTGACATTCTTGGCTGCCAAACTACTACTGTGGCCCCTGGCTGAGATTTTACTGGACTTGGATTGGGACTGGGTGTTCTTGTTTGGGTGGGCCACTGAGTAACAGGTGTAGATGTGGCATAGGTATGTCTGCTTACAACCTGTGCCTGTGGCAAATGTGCCCAACCAGGAGAGGGTGTGTTTGTGTCCCTATTTTGAACATGTAACATCTGTGATTTATCCACTTAAAATGCTTGGCACATATATGTTAGTATGTTCTTTTCAAGGTTAACTTAGTCCTGGAGTGTCTTACTTTGTAAATCCAGCCTGTGTGCAATTGCTATGTGGCATGATTTGGCCTAAATTTCATGTCCATGTATTCCCCATAACAATGGGAGTGACCATCAACTCCCAATTTTTTGTTTAACAAATTTTCAAAAATAAAATAAAATACAAGTGTTTCTGACTAAGTTGCTGTCTTTCGGTTTTTGCATAATAAATATGACTTAAATTAGCACCATAAACAAACACCCAAAATTAACAAAAAAAGAGTCTCCAAACATTGTTGATGGTTTTTGTAATTAAGTCATTACTGTATATTTATTAATAAAACCCAAAGCAAAAAACAAATGGAACAAAGCAAGAACAACAAACAAGGTAAACACAAAACAAAAAAGAAGCAAACAATTAAGCAAAATGTGTTGCTATTAGATTAGCACGGACGGCTTGGCCAGACGCACTGTGCTGCCCAACATAGGCATCCTCTGGCTAATCGGCGGGTGGAGAGGGTGGCAAATCCACATACCGGTGGACCCACTGCAAGATAACAAAATATGCAGCGCAGCACAGCCCATGATGATATCTATGACCTTTTTTGGGTCATACTGAAGGGCTCCCCCGGTATGGTCCATACATCGAAATCAGGTCTTCAATAGGCCAAAGGCCCTCTCCACCACTGCCCTGGTTTTGCATAGTGCCCGATTAGAGAACCCCTGGCCCGAACGGGCTTCAGGAGCAATGGCAGGAGTGAATATCCAGAATCCCCTGAAAGTATTTAAAAATACTAACATAAAATACACATTCTAAGCTACAATATTGTTTAACATGTCATCAAGGGCTAAAAACAGCCATAGGTTAAGACATGAGTCATCAACTATATTCATTGCCATACAGTGAAAATGGATTGATGGAATGTGAGCAAACTTACCCAGGAGCCATCCACCAGATAATTCTCCAGACTCTAGCTGACGAAATAAGCCGGAGCTCTGCAATATCTAAGCATCATGGGACGACCCTGGATGCCCTGCAAGAACACTGAGGAATCGCATAGCTGCACCAAACACTGCTTGTATGTTGTGCGAGTGGCACATCTTGCGGTTCCTGCAACCAAATATAAAAAAATTACACAAAGCAAAGGTAACCAACTAAAGCAATAACTCCTACAACAAATTAAGATTCAAATTCAGCAATCCAAATATAATTCACAAAGGATATAGGTCTCAAAAAATATAGCAATTATATGGATGTGTGGGAAAATAAATGTTTACATGCTAAGGACTAATTAAGGTCAGCATTAAAATGCATCTATAAGGCATTCATGAAATGTATTGATTCAGGTATGCATTGCTATACAATTTATGGCCTCGCCCATGCTCATACATGCAATGCCTTTGTGCTAAAGGCGCGCAGACTCCTCCACATAGCCGCAAAACATGTTCAACATTAGCAATCTGAGCCCTCACAGGTCCCGTAAGTGGATCGGAAATGAAACGGATTTATAGGGTGGTGATCCATCGGAAATCATCTCTCTGAATGTCTGATTCATTTCCATCCCAACAACGTAAGTTATCTGAACGAATGAAAAATATCAGATTTTGTTTGGAAAATGACAAGAGACACCACCCACAAAGTGGGGGGGGATAAATAAGGTGGCACCCACAACCACTAGTATAGTGGTGCACTACTTTGGTATTCACAACATTTTTACCAAACAAAGAAAAGGGGGGGAGCCCAAACACCCCTGTGAAATGTTTAACCAAAGATTTTACTTTTGCACACACAAGTGATATTACAAAAATTGTCCTTTAATAATTTGATTCCAATAAACAATTACAGACCAACATATACAAGTTTAAAAAACATAAAATAAAGTAATAGTTGTGTTTTATGTTTTTTAAACTTGTATATGTTGGTCTGTAATTGTTTATTGGAATCAAATTATTAAAGGACAATTTTTGTAATATCACTTGTGTGTGCAAAAGTAAAATCTCCCCCCCTTTTCTTTGTTTGGAAAATGATCTGAACTAACGGAAATGATACGATTTGCTTCCGTTCATCGAAAGCGCATATACACATTTTCCCGAACGTTCGTACGAATGAAAAATGAACGAAAAAAAGCAAAAAAAGACTAACACCCACCCAAACTTTCACAGACAGCTACGGAAGTCCGGACGAATGTGTCTTTGAATCGAGGGTATTATCAGGTTCCATGGGTCCAGGGTTGGCTTGCTCCACATGGTACGCAAAGACTCTAAGGAGCACCAATTTGATCCTGAAATTAGGTCTTTATTGCTAACAGGTCTTATTTCTCCCCAGCACAATAGAACCTTGTGAGTTGTACTTCTGGGTAGTGCCAGATTATTTAGAAGAGGGATCAGTGGTGTGGGCCAGGGGGAGTTATATTTGGAGGCTCTGGCTGACTGAAACACGGTCAGTGTGGTGCTAATGAGAGTTCATTAAGGATTTGTTTTTTGTCTCTGCCATCCAGCGTATCTCCACTAGGGGAACAATAGTAAGTGAGACTTCAATTTGTACTCATCTCTTAGTTCTGCTGCCATATTTCCAGTTCACTATCCTCTGGAGATGAGTGGCTCACCAATAGCATAAGGGGTATGAAACGACAGAGTAACCCCCCTGCACCCCCTCTCCCAATGTAGCTTGTACCCCAACTTCTTATCATGTCACACGAAGCAGGGGTCTAGACCAGCAGCAGGCCAGCTCCAATCTGGATACTCCTCTTCTCCCCAGCAGTCTCGACTCCATGCTCATCTTGGCCGACCCCGGGCCAGACACCCAGTCCCCCAGACAGCCCTGTCCAGTCACCAGCAAGTCAGCAATAAAGCCCCTCAGGATCTGGTTCACCACCCAAAACGCAGATCTCCACTATTGCCCCAGTACACAGGGAGATGATGGCCAATCATATGTTGGCCGTCACCTGTGGCAGGGCATCCTGAGTGGCAGGTTTAATAATGCCCAATGTATGGCTTTAGTGACTGAAGTGTCACACCATTTTGATTAGCTTTATGGACCTAGTCCAGAGCCACACCCTAAGCTCTCAAGTCTGACCTGTGGGACGTCACCAGGCAGATAAATAGTGCCAGACCAGAGCAAAATGATTTGGATCAAGTGCAAAAGAAGTTTGCAGACATGAAATATGTTGTGAGGAAAAAATCAACAAAATAAGTCAACAAGGGTAAGGGGCGGTGTGCTATCAGTGATGTTGATGTGGCCCTTGCATTGGTACATCTTTTCTGTATTTTTTTCAGCTTACAACCGCAGGCGGAATAGCACACAATCTTAAATTTAATGCAGCAGAAGAACTGGTGTATAGCCTGATGAACCCAGCAACACTCCAGGGATTGCAGGGAGCATCCACTCAGACCTGCGTGTTGCTGCTGGAATAGGTAAGTTGTGGCATATTTTGGGTCGTTGTGTTAATTTTGATGTATGCCTCATTTCAATGGCCAAGTTCATGATGCCAGCAGGGCATACATGTTGTGGTTGGACCATGAAAGGCCAGTCTTTGAATAGTGCCACATGCCACCTCAAACCCAATTACTGACCTTTTAATGCATGTGTTTGTGCCACATCTTGCTAACTTTTAAAACATGGAAGCAGATGGGCGAGTCATTGCTTAGCCACACAAGGTATGGGGCTTGACTAAGTTTATGCCTTATTCACATTACAGGAAAAATCATCAACTAAACATGACCACCCATGCACACCAACAAACAAGTACTGGGGCTACATCATCAAGGACTGCATCTTGAAGGACAGCAGCAGTTGAAGACTTGGATATAGTAAGTGTCATGTAGCCAAAATAGGGACCCCTGAATCCCCATGCAGCCCTATTTTGTGTACTGTGTCTGTATCAAACAGCAGAGAGCAAACTTATTTGTCTGGCTCTACAGACACCCCCGCTACTGGCTGCCATACAGGATCTGGAGGAGGATCATCCAATGGATCTGCCTCTACAACAGCAGCATCAGAATCCTCTGCTGCGCCAGTTGCCTCCCCATCACCCTCAGACACAACATGTGCCTCAATAGCTGCCACTGCAACAGCTGCAGCTACAGCTGCCCCTCCCACTCCTTCTACAACAGCAGCAGCTGCCTCATCCACTCCCTCTGCAATAGCATTAGCAGCAGCTGCCTCCCACACTCCCTCTGCAGCAGCTGAATCCCCCACTCTGCTGCCACAGCTGGATCCACAGCTCCAGCATGACCAACAACTGGAGCTTGAGGAGCAGCTCCAGCCATCACCTCCATGGGCCAGCTCTGCTGGCAAGGATTTTCCATCACCCACATCAAGCACAACACATGTTGAAAGGCCAAGTACAGCCTCCATCTGGTTGAAGTTGATGGAGGCGGATTGGCGAGCAGATAGCAGAGTCTTCAGGAAAAATGGTGCCCAGTACTGCCAAACTATGGAGAGACACACAATGCTGCTCCACCATCACCTCCAAGCAACGGTGGTTGAACAACAGAACAGCTGCCGTCAGAGGGAGTCACTGATAGCACAGTGACAAAATGAAAACCTGGCACGCATGGTGGCACGCCAGAGACCCACCAGACGTTCCAGGCCAGCAACCATAGCAATAATCAAATACACATTGGGTATAAATATTTAGTATTTTCTTCTTTAGAAAACTCAGCAGCCTAAGAATATGGGCCCACATTAGGCTCGATTCAAAATCCCAAATGTCATTATGTTCGTATTTGCAATCGAAAGTTTTGTTGGGTGTTTGTCATTTTTTCCTTTTTTTTTGGCCATTTTCGACTCGCACGAACGTTCGAACATAGACGTATATGTTCGTTCGTCCATCGAAATTCATTTTGTGTTTTTACGCAACTTCGGGACTTTTTTCCTTCGAAATCGAAAATGTTTCGATCGGTCAAATCATTTACGTCATTGCAATGGGCTGGCGATTAATTCAGAGAGCTGATTGGCAAGTATTCCGACGCCCATATAGTCATTTCCTTGTCGAGCGTCTTACGGCACCTTTTTGACCTCGGGACTAGGCAGCCAAGCGTGATGGAGAGTGACTTTGAAGAGCATCAAGGTCTTCTTCTGTTTGGCATTGATGGGATCTTGAGGTCAGAGCCCAGATTGCACCGACGGCGACGCATGAACATCAATGGCATGCATGACGTTGAGCTGTTCGAGCTGACCAGGCTTAATCGCGCTTCCCTCCATAAATTGTATAGAGAGCTGCGGCCATGGTTAGCCCGCACCACAAGGAAGGGGCATGCAATTTCAGGTATGACCAAGATGCTTGGCTGCCTGCAATTTTTGGCGAACGGCTCGTTCCAGAGGCTGGGTGCCCTCTCCGTGGGGATCTCACAGCCTACGCTGAGCCGCGCACTATCACATTTTTTGGAAGGCATGGCTACCCTAACCCCCAAATATATTTTTTTCCCCGATGATATGGTAGCCAGAAACGCCATTAAGCTTGGTTTTTATAATATCGCCGACATGCCCAACGTCATTGGTGCCATTGACTGTACCCACGTCGCCCTGGTGCCTCCTGCTGCCGACGAGTACATATACAGGTAAGTAATGTTTTTAATTTTTGGTTTCATTTTAGGTTAAGCCTCCTTGTAATGGTCCCTCCTTGTAATGGTCCCTCCTTGTAATGGTCCCTCCTTGTAATGTACCCACCTTCTAATGGCTCCACCTTGTAATGGTCCCTCCTTGTAATGGTCCCACCTTTTAATGTTCCCACCTTGTAATGGTCCCACCTTGTAATGGTCCCTCCTTGTAATGGTCCCTCCTTGTAATGTTTCCACCTTCTAATGGCTCCACCTTGTAATGGACCCACCTTGTAATGGTCCCACCTTGTAATGGTCCCACCTTGTAATGCTCCCACCTTGTAATGGTCCCACCTTGTAATGGTCTCTCCTTGTAATGTTTCCACCTTCTAATGGCTCCACCTTGTAATGGACCCACCTTGTAATGGTCCCACCTTGTAATGCTCCCACCTTGTAATGGTCCCACCTTGTAATGGTCCCTCCTTGTAATGTTTACACCTTCTAATGGCTCCACCTTGTAATGGTCCCACCTTGTAATGGTCCCACCTTGTAATGGTCCCTCCTTATCGAAATGTGTGTGTTCATTTTTCTAAATGCCTTCCTAATGTTTTCTTGTCTTCCTTTTTTTCCAGGAACCGCAAAATGGGCCACTCCTTTAATGTGCAGGCAGTGGTGGGGCCGGACATGCGGTTCCTTAGCGTCCTCGCCGGCTACCCAGGCTCAGCCCATGATGCGTACATCCTTAGACGATCAGGATTGTACCGACGGTTTGAGTCTGGGGAATTTTCCGGTGCATGGCTCCTTGGTAAGTGAACATAAACCACATAATGTAGTTGTGGATGTTTGTTTTTAATTAGCATTTGGCAGTAATGTCTGCCAAACTTACACCTTAAATAAACTTCTGCCCATGTGAAACCACACTTGAATGTTAGTTATTAACCAACCAAGCGTTTCGCCAAGTTTGGCCTGCATTACCCACATTCTAAATTATCTGTTGGTCTAATTTAATAATCCCTCTTACACCACCCTTGTGTGGAATCGTGCACTTAACTTGAGCATAGTTTCGGACCCATGTTTGCTAAGCTGGTTTGCACTTCCACACGAGAGTAGAGCGGGATAAAGTGCATGTGGCGTGTTTCTGCTGTTTTGGTCTCACACAAAGCATATAAGGGGTCAGCCAAACCTACATCCTAAGCACACTTTGAAACCCAGAGCTGGGATCCATATGTATGATTGTCCCTCATCCTCACTCTTTGTATGTTGTCCTTTTGTAAACCTCTAGGACAGATGTTTAGTTTGGGACTGGGACAGTGGCAAATGTTGCCTCATGTTGATCACACTATTGACAAATAGCCTCCTATTGATGTTGCTGGTGCCTTGATGGTCTTACATGTTTGTTTTCCTAATCTTATGTATAAGGTGATTCAGGATACCCGCTGCTGCCGTGGCTCTTGACGCCAGTACTCCGGCCCCAGGATGCCTCCCAGGATGCCTACAACTGTGCGCACCGCAAGACCAGGGCTGTGGTAGAGAGGGCCTTTGGTCTTTTGAAGACTAGGTTTCGTTGTTTGGATCAAACCGGGGGCGCCCTGCAATATGATCCGAAAAAGGTCATAGACATAATAATGGCCTGTGCTGTTCTTCACAATTTTGCTATTTCACAACGGGTCCCCCGGTATGTAGAATTTGCTCCCTCTCCACCCAGCGAAGACCAGGAGGAGTCATTTCTGGACACACACAGTAGTGTGTCTGGCCAAAGTGTGCGGACTAATTTGATCGCGACCCATTTTGCTTAATGTAACCTGTATTGGCCTTTGTTTAACATTGTGTTGTTGATTTAGTTTTATTTCCCTTTGTGTATGTTTCGTTATGTTTGTGGTGTTCAAATAAGTAATAAAGTAATTACTCACCACAGGCCTAATGCTTTCCAACTCTCTTTTTTGGATGTGTGAACTGTGTGAATGTCCAAGTATATATTTCTCTGTGACACCCAAAAAAGAGACAATAAAATTTAGGAGCCACAGGTGTCTTTAACTGTTTATTTGTAAAAAATAAGAGCTCCAACTTGGAGTTGCTGCTCACTCCAATTTGGTCCAAAAATTGAGGTAACACAAAGGATTAATGGTTAGATCAACCATGGCAATAATGAAAAAAACAAACAATCCTGGTTGGCCACATTTGGCCCTGCCACAGGTGTAAACCTGGTACAGGGGTAGAAGCTTGAGTGGCACGTTCAGTGAGGATTCAGATATGGCCTTGGCTAGTGGCCTACCTCACCACTCTAAGGAGCTATATGGGCGCAAATCAAAAACACACAACCCAAGGCATACACCAAGGGTATCTTGGTTTGCCTCACCAGACAAGTCAATACAGGGGGGATTAAGAGCAAAGATGTTGTACAGATTCATGTTGTGGAGACATTAATATGGGTGATGGCCATAGTACCCAGGTGGTGGCCCTTGCTGATTGGCCCGAACGTGGGCCTGTGTGGCATTCTGAATCTGCAACTGGTCCAAAATGTTGCGCATGATATTTACCATTTCACCCCTGTAGGCACGGTTGTCATTGTTGGCAGTCTCCATGTGGCTGTTGAGGGTCCTCAATTCGTTCTGCACAGCCTGTAATGTGGTATTTAGGTTCTCGATCCGGCCATGCAGTGCCTCTCGGTTTAGTTGGTTTTGCTGCTGGAAGGTCACCCTCTCGTGGTGCCATGCGTCCAACATTGCCATGCCCCTCCCCTGGTTGCGCCGTAGCGGATTCCGCCTCCCCAATCCCCTGGTTCGGGGTCGTGCCGAGGCTGTTGGTCTGGGCCCCTCAACAGACACAGGCATGCTTTCACTATCCTCAACAGCAGAGACAACACTGGGGACTTGACTGTCAGTCTGTGCATGCTGGCCATCATGTGCAGCCACCATGCTGCCAGATTCCCTCTGCTGCTGCTGAGTTGGTGGTGAAACATTTTGGACCAGTTGCAGATTCTGGGCCAGGGGTAGATCTTCAGAAGGGCACATAAAGGATCCATCCTCCTCCAGCTCCTGGATTTCATCCATGAGTGTGTGGGTCTGTATGGACAGAGACAAATTAGATGTTAGCTTGCCCACTACATATGTCAATCTGTTAGTAGTAACATGCAAAGTAACATGGCTAAACGACATTTGCTCAATAAACTTACCGAATATATCGGTTCCTCCCTCCTAGGCTGCACGGAAGTTGACGGCATGTCCACACTGGCAGTGGATTCCACAGTAGCTGAGCGATGATGGTGGCCTGCATGAGAAGCAAAGACACTATGTAAACACACACCTATGCATTGTTGACGGGTCAAAAGACATATGCCGAATTAGTTAACGGGTCAAAACTGTCATGGGCACTTCAACAACGGGGCCAAATAAGCTTCAATTTCCATGCCATTATGTTGTTAAATTTTTGGCCTACAACTACTTCCACATTGTTCTACTCAACTAAGCCAAACATTCAAGTTCAGCTTGTTATGTGGCTGACCACATCCCTTAGAGGCCATTAAAGCGGACCTTCACTCTGATTAAGAGTCTAGCTTCTATGTTTCCCACACCCTGTACATACAGATTGACCACATTACAAATCTTCCAACCTGCATCTACTGCATGTTATGAGCCTTTAAACATCAAAGATGGCGGCTTATGGAATCCGCCATCTTATCAGGCAGCCTGCAAACAGTAAGTGCCTCCTGACTGTGCTGCTCTGCATTCTTGGACTGCTGACCTTTCCCTGACCCCAGCTCTGCTCTGTCTGAGCAAAGCACAGCTATAACCCGCCCCCCTGTACCTTATCCCACTCTCCTCTCCTCAGTAAGTGTGATGCTTCGGAGTCAAGATGGCGGCGGCCGTATCCTAAATTGCCGAACAGAGTTGCAGCCCAGTGGTGGAAAGTATAATACATTAGTGACTACACATGTAAAATATATTAATTTTAGATGCTGAGGATTTTTTGGATAAGAGTTTGTGCTTTTCATTAAATCATGGTGAAGGTCCGGTTTAATGGGAAGCCACAAACTTTTACACTCGGGTTCAATGTACATTCACGTCTTGTATGTGGACCAAAAATCAACAGTTAAGTGGCCACACACATGCCACACCCTGGCCCAACACAGAAATCACCTACAAGCCACAGCCTAGGTGCCTGGCTTCCCAGATGTGTTACTGGCTAATTGTGCATGCTCACTAATTGTAAAGGTCACATACATCTTACTCACCTGCAGGACGGGTCGGGGAATCTGTGTCCCTTAGGGCCGCGTGGCTTTCGACGGCGACTGGATGCATCAATCCATAAATCATCTCCTCAGCCGGGGTCAACTTGAGTTTGGAGGGAAAACCTCCTCCAGTTTTCATGCTGCAAAACAGAGTTAGGGTAATTTAGAACCAGGTGGCCAATACAACATCCAGTCTAATCCTAAAGCTAACATTTTTACCTGTCAATCCGCCTTTGATTTTCTTTCTTCCGTGCAGCATATTTGAGGTCCGATATCTTGCGCTGAATCTGTACAACATCCTTTAACTCTTCCCCCGCTGCATTCACTTGTCTGGTTAGGTCTGCCAAGATGTTGGCTCTGCGCTGTTTGGTGGTGTTTTTTGATCTGCGCCCATATAGCTCATCATAAACTAAGGTCAGGCCACTAGCCAAGGCCATAATTTGGGCCTCACCAAAACGCCCACTCAACTGCCCTCTTCGCAATGTGCGCCCGGTTGTTTTGGGTTGTGGGTCCTCCATGGTGTCATCCAAATGGGGTGACATCCTTGGCTGGGTTTGTGGGGTATAATGCAGGGAATGGTGGCTGCCTGGGGATTGGCCTGGACTGGGCAAGGGACTGGGTGTTCTGGCCTGGCTGGCCACAGAAGTCCCAGGTGTTGATGTGGCATAGTAACCTTGCCTTTCCACCTGTGCCGGTGCCAAATGTGGGCGAGCAGGAGAGCTTCGTTCGGACCCTGAAGTAGTGCTGCCCTTGGAGGTAGTAGGGCGGACCAAGGGTGAGGGCGATCTTGCAGGGCCGGCCCTCTTCTGTTTTTTTTTTGGGCACACTCGTGGTGGGCTGCGGGACCTGGTTCGGCCTCTTTGTGGGCTGCATGGCCTGCTGCGGCGTCTAGGGGGGCTGCGGGACCTGGTTCGGCCTCTTTGTGGGCTGCGGGACCTGGTTCGGCCTCTTTGTGGGCTGCGTGGCCTGCTGCGGCATCTAGGGGGGCTGCGGGACCTGGTTCGGCCTCGAGGGGGGCTGCGTGGCCTGCTGCGGCGTCTAGGGGGGCTGCGGGACCTGGTTCGGCCTCTTTGTGGGCTGCGGGACCTGGTTCGGCCTCTTTGTGGGCTGCGTGGCCTGCTGCGGCATCTAGGGGGGCTGCGGGACCTGGTTCGGCCTCGAGGGGGGCTGCGGGACCTGGTTCGGCCTCTTTGTGGGCTGCGTGGCCTGCTGCGGCGTCTAGGGGGGCTGCGGGACCTGGTTCGGCCTCTTTGTGGGCTGCGTGGCCTGCTGCGGCGTCTAGGGGGGCTGCGGGACCTGGTTCGGCCTCGAGGGGGACTGCGGGACCTACTGCGGACTATTGTGGGTGTTGTAGTGGGGCAGGGTGGGGTGGGTCTTCGGACCCTCTTACCCGTTTTTGGCCCAGTAGCCATACTAGCCTTTGTGGCCTGGGTCTTTGGTTTGGCTGCCTGCTCCTTTTTTTGCCCATAGCTGGTAGTTGGCTTGGCCGGCGTTTTGGTACTAGGCCGTAATTTTGCTTTTGGCTGCTGCGACCTGGTTTTGG
This sequence comes from Gastrophryne carolinensis, assembly GCA_027917425.1. Taxonomy (NCBI): domain Eukaryota; kingdom Metazoa; phylum Chordata; class Amphibia; order Anura; family Microhylidae; genus Gastrophryne; species Gastrophryne carolinensis. The sequence continues at coordinate 330,584,577 of CM051239.1, forward strand.
GCCCTTCGGAAGGCTCCTGCCGTTTGGCTGCCTTCTTCCCCGTTTGCTCCTTTCCAGTTTTGCCCGGAGGTTTTTTGGGTGCCATTTTGATTTTCTCAAATAATCAGCTGGGTGTGCAGGGACCTTTAAGTAAGCAAGCCAGCGTGTGACGTACGTTCGCACGGCCGTGCGGAACCCGCTGAGGCATTGCGTACGTTCGCACGGCCGTGCGGAACGCGCTGGGGCGTTACTTATCTGCTGCCGAGAAAAAGAAGCAAGATGGCACCCACTATCTTCACCCGCCAACAAGAAGAGATCATCATGTTCGTAAGTGTATTCGATGGGCTTTTGTTAGATTAGGAAATGCTGCTCTATATGTGAAGGAAGCGCAGGAATAAATGGCTTTGGTTAAAAATGTGATAAACTACATGCACAACCAAAGGCACGCAACACACGTGCCAAACAACATTTAGGCCAAATTGTGAAATTAATGAACACTAGAAATGTGTGTGTGTTAATGTAATTACCCCAAAAAATGTTTGGCTGACACATATTGATATGTATTGAGAAGTAAAGTCGATGTTTTCTTTCTGTTTTGTAGACCATGCTGGAGCGCAGGTACGACTACCTGCCCAACACATTTGAAAAACGCCACGTCGCCCTGGAGATAATCTCCACCATCCAACAGCAGACCAACACCACCTTCACCCACACGCAGATCATGCAGCATTGGTCGGACCTCAAACGGCTGCACATGCCCCGGGTGCGGAGGTTCTTCGGAATCCATTTTCCAAGTAAGTAGATTGCGATTGCATGCAATATGTAACTAAGACAGAAGGTAGGACTTTACTTAGAATGCCTTTTCTTTTCTAGTGTTGGAAATGGATTACCGAATTCGCCGCACCCGGAGGCGCAGAGGACGACCAGTGCTGCATGATTCTGCAGCTGGGAGTGAAGGTGGTGGATCTCCAGGGCGACGGGCCGACCCCTCCTCTGTGGCCTCCTCAGACCAGCCCCTGGACCTTACCACAGAGGAGGGGCGGCACAGCGTGGGCAGGCAGTCGTACCCTGCCACGCATGCGGGATCCTCGGGTATGTCACTCTTCATGTCTACACCAAAAAAGAGAATTGCTAGCTCCTGATATCACCAAACTGAATCCTTTATTCTGTATTTGTAGATGTTTCGGTTGCGGGTGAAGTAGTGGGTCAGGAGGCAGCAGATAGGAGCCCACAAGACCCTGGAGAAGGTGAGTGATGTGACCCAGACTTAGCTCAAAACATTGGAGGACTGCGGAATCAGACATCCAAACTAACCATTTGGCCCATGTTTCTACAGGCACTTCTTCACAGCAGAGCCAGGAACCAGGACCTCAGGGTGTTGTCCCCAACGAGCCATCTCTCGGCCACCAACCAAGTAAGTAGTCATGTCATTCTAGAGATTTCGGTCTAAATTCCCATGAACACAAAAACACATAATGCCCTAGTCAATGCCAATATAAGAGGGACCTGTGGCCACTGAATTAGCTTAATTAGTTGCCCAACTGTCCTGTGGCCACTGAATTAGCTTAATTAGTTGCCCAACTGTCCTGTGGCCACTGAATTAGCTTAATTAGTTGCCCAACTGTCCTGTGGCCACTGAATTAGCTTAATTAGTTGCCCAACTGTCCTGTGGCCACTGAATTAGCTTAATTAGTTGCCCAACTGTCCTGTGGCCACTGAATTAGCTTAATTAGTTGCCCAACTGTCCTGTGGCCACTGAATTAGCTTAATTATTTGCCCAACTGTCCTGTGGCCACTGAATTAGCTTAATTAGTTGCCCAACTGTCCTGTGGCCACTGAATTAGCTTAATTAGTTGCCCAACTGTCCTGTGGCCACTGAATTAGCTTAATTAGTTGCCCAACTGTCCTGTGGCCACTTACTAACCTTAATTCCTGTGATTAATCATATGTGCATTATACTTAATTTGTTTCTTTAAATACATTAATTACACAGGTGATAAACATGTATTGTTCTCCGAATAATTAGAATTTCTGATTTTTGGGAAGGGACCACAAGACAGCGACTTGCTGATATCAATCGGAGGGTCCTTGAGTTGGTGGCCGATCTGCAGGCGATGCGGGACACGTTGGGGACAACAGAAGAGGAAGACTAGTGTCCTGGTTCCTGGCCCTGTAGATTTGTAAATAGTTGTATTTGTACATAGTTTGCTTGGTTAAACACCAACTTTCTTTGTATATAGTTTTCTGGTTTTTAAAAAGTTGTAAATTGTATATAGTTTTTAAAGTTTTTAACAAAAACAGTGTATATATTTTGAGTAAAGCCAAAACAATTTGTATATAGTTATTAATTTTTTGGGGCCAAAGTTGCCCGAAAAATTTTGCCAACAAATGGCAATTGAGCAATTAAAAACCAAAAAAAAACAAAAAAAATGTTGTCCCATTTATTTGCACACATACATTGAAAAAAAACAAGGGGACAATGACATATTTGAAAATCAAGATTGTGATGTCCGTGAAGTGATTTGGGTAAGTTTTAGGGACCAAAAATGGAAGAAGAACCAAGGCGCTAAGTGATTTGGGTAAGTTTTAGGGACCTAAAATGGAAGAAGAACCAAGGCGCTAAGTGATTGGGGTAAGTTTTAGGGACCAAAAATGGTAGAAGAACCAAGGCGCTAAGTGATTGGGGTAAGTTTTAGGGACCTAAAATGGAAGAAGAACCAAGGCGCTAAGTGATTGGGGTAAGTTTTAGGGACCAAAAATGGAAGAAGAACCAAGGCGCTAAGTGATTTGGGTAAGTTTGAGGGTGTGAAAATGGAAGAAGAAACAAGGCGCTAAGTGATTTGGGTAAGTTTTAGGGACATAAAATGGAAGAAGAACCAAGGCGCTAAGTGATTTGGGTAAGTTTTAGGGACCTAAAATGGAAGAAGAACCAAGGCGCTAAGTGATTGGGGTAAGTTTTAGGGACCAAAAATGGAAGAAGAACCAAGGCGCTAAGTGATTGGGGTAAGTTTTAGGGACCTAAAATGGAAGAAGAACCAAGGCGCTAAGTGATTGGGGTAAGTTTTAGGGACCTAAAATGGAAGAAGAACCAAGGCGCTAAGTGATTTGGGTAAGTTTGAGGGTGTGAAAATGGAAGAAGAAACAAGGCGCTAAGTGATTTGGGTAAGTTTTAGGGACATAAAATGGAAGAAGAACCAAGGCGCTAAGTGATTTGGGTAAGTTTTAGGGACATAAAATGGAAGAAGAACCAAGGCGCTAAGTGATTTGGGTAAGTTTTAGGGACATAAAATGGAAGAAGAACCAAGGCGCTAAGTGATTTGGGTAAGTTTGAGGGTGTGAAAATGGAAGAAGAAACAAGGCGCTAAGTGATTTGGGTAAGTTTTAGGGACATAAAATGGAAGAAGAACCAAGGCGCTAAGTGATTTGGGTAAGTTTTAGGGACCTAAAATGGAAGAAGAACCAAGGCGCTAAGTGATTTGGGTAAGTTTGAGGGTGTGAAAATGGAAGAAGAAACAAGGCGCTAAGTGATTTGGGTAAGTTTTAGGGACATAAAATGGAAGAAGAACCAAGGCGCTAAGTGATTGGGGTAAGTTTTAGGGACATAAAATGGAAGAAGAACCAAGGCGCTAAGTGATTTGGGTAAGTTTGAGGGTGTGAAAATGGAAGAAGAAACAAGGCGCTAAGTGATTGGGGTAAGTTTTAGGGACCTAAAATGGAAGAAGAACCAAGGCGCTAAGTGATTTGGGTAAGTTTTAAGGGAGGTCAAGGGAAAAGGCAGAAGAGCGCTAAGTGGTTAGGGTGAGCTTTAAGGGAGCTCCAGGGAAAAGGCAGGAGAGCGCTAAGTGGTTAGGGTGAGTTTAGTGATGGAAGTGAAATTATGTAGGCGAACACTTTAATGAGAGAAGTTTGTAGTGCGCAGGCGCAATATCGCAAGAATTTCGTCTGGACAGATACTTTAGGAAAAAATGAAGCAGGATGTAGCGGGAAAATGATAGGATTCGTGTGAGGATACGATGGGAAAAGGGCAAAAACGAAAGGCTACGTTGGTAGTTGGGCAAAATAAATCTGAACCTTTTCGATGGAAAATGACATCCTCGTCTGCGTACTCGTCGGCATACGAGCACACGGACGCGCTACGGAAGGTTTACGAAGCATGCATAGAATCGATCGAACGTTCATGCGAGAGCGGGAAATTTTGAAAATGTTACGACGTCGGCACCAAACCGAAAGTTTTTTTGTGTCTCTCTGAATCGAGCCTATTGTTACAAATAAAGTAGTATGTCAAAGTTTTGTGAGAACAATAAACAAAACTAACATAAATCATTTTGTAATTGAGTTTAATCAACTGAATACATGAAAAGAGGGGTTGAAGATTACAGAAAAACACGTAAAGGCCAAGCCTTGCATCAAATCTAAATATACTTATAGACATATAAATAGAGATGAGCGAACTTTTGAAAAATTTGATTCGGCTGATTCGCCGAATTTTCCGACAAGATACGTTTTGGTCCGAATTTATTCGCGATGAATCGCTATTAAAAACGGCTATTTCTGAGCTTCCTAGAACCTCAATAGGGTTGTAAACCTTTCTGCCTTGCTGTAACACGTATAGGATGTGTGCTGGGTTAGTGAAATAATACTGTAAATAATTATGACATGCAGATCAGAGGCATCACTATTAGAATCGCAGAGCGGCACAATTGCAGAGAGTTGAGGTGGCATCATTATGAGAGGCTCCTATATTGCCTGAAAAACACACCCTGGAGCTGGCAGCAGCAGGAGCCCAAATATTGGCTGAAAGACATCCTGGAGTTGGCAGCAGGAGCCCAAAAATTGGCTGAATGACACCCTGGAGTTGCAAGCAGTAGCAGCAGGAGCCCAAACATAGTTTGAAAGAGACACTGCAGTTGGCAGCAGGAACCCAAAAATTGGCCTAAAGACACACTGCAGTTGGCAGCAGCAGCAGCAGGAGCCCAAAATTTGCCTGAAAGGCAGACCCTAAAGTTGGCATCAGCAGGAGCCCAAAAATTGGCTGAATGACACCCTGGAGTTGCAAGCAGCAGCAGCAGCCCAAACATAGCTTGAAAGAGACACTGGAGTTGGCAGCAGGAGCCCAAAAATTGGCTGAATGACACCCTGGAGTTGCAAGCAGCAGCAGCGGCCCAAACATAGCTTGAAAGGCACACTGGAGTTGGCAGCAGGAACCCAAGAAATTGGCCTAAAGACACACTGCAGTTGGCAGCAGCAGCAGGAGCCCAAACATAGCTTGAAAGAGACACTGGTGTTGGCAGCAGGAACCCAAAAATTGGTCTAAAGACACACTGCAGTTAGCAGCAGCAGCAGGAGGCCAACATTTGGCTGAAAGGCACACCCTGAAGTTGGCATCAGCAGGAGACCAAAAATTGGCTGAATGACACCCTGGAGTTGCAAGCAGCAGCGGGAGCCCAAACATAGCTTGAAAGAGACACTGGAATTGGCAGCAGGACCCCAAAAATTGGCTGAATGACACCCTGGAGTTTAGCAGCAGCAGCAGCAGCAGCCCAAACATAGCCTGAAAGAGACACTGGAGTTGGCAGCAGGAGCCCAAAAATTGGCTGAATGACACCCTGGAGTTGCAAGCAGCAGCAGCAGAAGCCCAAACATAGCTTGAAAGACACACTGGAGTTGGCAGCAGGAGCCCAAAAATTGGCTGAATGACACCCTGGAGTTGCAAGCAGCAGCAGCCCAAACATAGCTTGAAAGACACACTGGAGTTGGCAGCAGGAACCCAAAAATTGGCTGAATGACACCCTGGAGTTGCAAGCAGCAGCAGCAGCCCAAACATAGCTTGAAAGACACACTGGAGTTGGCAGCAGGAGCCCAAAAATTGGCTGAATGACACCCTGGAGTTGCAAGCAGCAGCAGCCCAAACATAGCTTGAAAGACACACAGGAGTTGGCAGCAGGAGCCCAAAAATTGGCTGAATGACACCCTGAAGTTGCAAGCAGCAGCAGCAGCAGCCCAGACATAGCTTGAAAGACACACTGGAGTTGGCAGCAGGAGTCCAAAAATTGGATGAATGACACCCTGGAGTTGTAAACAGCAGCAGCAGCAGCCCAAACATAGCTTGAAAGACACACTGGAGTTGGCAGCAGGAACCCAAAAATTGGCCTAAAGACACACTGCAGTTGGCAGCAGCAGCAGCAGCAGCCCAAACATAGCTAGAAAGACAAACTGGAGTTGGCAGCAGGAACCCAAAATTTGGCCTAAAGACACACCGCAGTTGGCAGCAGCAGCAGCAGGCCAAAATTTGTCTGAAAGGCACACCCTGAAGTTTGCATCAGCAGGAGCCCATAAATTGGCTGAATGACACCCTGGAGTTGCAAGCAGCAGCAGAAGGAGCCCAAACATAGCTTGAAATAGACACTGGAGTTGGCAGCAGGAGCCCAAAAATTGGCTGAATGACACCCTGGAGTTGCAAGCAGCAGCAGCAGCAGCAGCAGCCCAAACATAGCTTGAAAGACACACTGGAGTTTGCAGCAGGAGCTCAAAAATTGGCTGAATGACACCCTGGAGTTGCAAGCAGCAGCAGCAGCCAAAACGTAGCTTGAAAGACACACTGGAGTTGGCTTGAGAGACACACTGGAGTTGGCAGCAGGAACCCAAAAATTGGCCTAAAGACACACTGCAGTTGGCAGCAGCAGCAGCAGCCCAAACATAGCTAGAAAGACAAACTGGAGTTGGCAGCAGGAACCCAAAATTTGGCCTAAAGACACACCGCAGTTGGCAGCAGCAGCAGCAGGCCAAAATTTGGCTGAAAGGCACACCCTGAAGTTTGCATCAGCAGGAGCACAAAAATTGGCTGAATGACACCCTGGAGTTGCAAGCAGCAGCAGCAGGAGCCCAAACATAGCTTGAAATAGACACTGGAGTTGGCAGCAGGAGCCCAAAAATTGGCTGAATGACACCCTGGAGTTGCAAGCAGCAGCAACAGCAGCCCAAACATAGCTTGAAAGACACACTGGAGTTGGCAGCAGGAGCCCAAAAATTGGCTGAATGACACCCTGGAGTTGCAAGCAGCAGCAGCAGCCAAAACGTAGCTTGAAAGACACACTGGAGTTGGCTTGAGAGACACACTGGAGTTGGCAGCAGGAACCCAAAAATTGGCCTAAAGACACACTGCAGTTGGCAGCAGCAGCAGCAAGAGCCCAAACATAGCTTGAAAGAGACACTGGAGTTGGCAGCAGGAACCCAAAAATTGGCCGAAAGACACACTGCAGTTGGCAGCAGCAGCAGCAGGAGGCCAAAATTTGGCTGAAAGGCACACCTTGAAGTTGGCATCAGCAGGAGCCCAAAAATTGGCCTAAAGACATAAATATTTTTTTCACCATTTGCAAAGTGTTAAACGTGGCACCATGCTGAATCTAGTCGCATGCATCAGCCATTGGGGGGTGGAAATCCTGGTTGATCCATCCCTGATTCATTTTCACAAAGGTGAGTCTCTCCACATTTTTAGTTGACAGACAAGTTCTCCTCGCCATAACTATGGCCCCCGCCACACTAAACACCCGCTCAGATGGCACGCTACTTGCCGGGCAGGACAGCTTTTCCAGGGCAAACTCAAGTCAAGTTTGGCTGCCCAGCAGTTCAGCGGATCCTCAAGGTGTGTTGGCATGGTCATGTCAAGTTATGACATGACCTGCTGGTTCAGGTCCTGCTCCAGGTCTTCCTGCTGCTCATGAGTAGCCTCACTATGCGGGTGTAGAAAGCTACTCATTAGCGACTGAAAACTGAGGCTGCTGCTGATGGAGCTGCTGCTGCTCCTGCCAACCCCCCCAGCAGCTATGACAGTGGAAGGTGAGCGCAGAGGTCCCCCCGAGTCAGACTTGCGAGAGTATGGACCATGGCGCAGATAGGCATAGGCCAACTGACTACGTAGAATGTCTTTGTAGTAGGTCAGTTTGTCCTCCCTCTCGGCGGGTTTAAAAAATGCCCCCATTTTGTGCCGGAAGCGAGGGTCCATTAAGGTGGAGAGCCAGAAGTCATCCCGCTGACAAATGGAAACAATTCTGGGATCACTACGCAAGCACGTGAGCATGCTTCCTGCCATTTGCGCAAGTGACTCGGAGGGACTACCTGTCTCCATCTCCACTGCATACTGCCACGGTGTGTCTAGTTCCTCTGTCTCGCCTTCCTCACAACCCTCTAGCTCCTCTGGCTGCTCCTGCTCCTCCTCTCCTGTCCGCTGACTAGATAAACTGTGCACTGTGCCACTCCTCCTCCTCTTCCTCCTCCTCCTCCAGTTCAGCTCCAATGGGGTTCATGTGACCGTAAGATGTAGATGCCATGTCTCCAGTGCCCTGACCAGCCATGGTTTCCAACATGTGCTGTAGTACATGAAGCAGTGGAATCATGTCGTTCATCCCGTAATCCTGGCGACTCACAAATAAAGTGGTTTCCTCAAAAGGCCTGAGCGAACGGCAGGTGTCACGTATGAGCTGCCACTGGTTGACATTGAAGTTACACAGGGGAGTCCCCCTATCCTCTTGGATCATCAAGAAATCCGTGATGGCTTTTCTCTGTTCGTATAGTCTGTCCAACATATGCAGGGTGGAATTCCAACGGGTGGAAACATCGCAAATCAGACTATGTTGGGGGCTACCGTTCTGACGCTGTAGCTCAAAAAGGGTGTGCTTGGCGGTGTATGAGTGGCTGAAGTGCATGCAAAGTTTCCTTGCCATTGTTAGGATGTCTTGCAGATGGGGGGAAGACTTCAGAAACCGCATCACAACCAGATTGAAGACGTGAGCCATGTAGGGCTGTTCTTCCCATTGTCGGTAACCATGGTTATCATTTTCAGTTTTCTTGGAGTAAGCCATGTTTGGATTTCTTGATGAATACATTTAAGCAGTTCCTCCCCTGTGAGACTCCGTTCGCCAAGACAAACCATGTGAAGCACAGGGTGACACCTCCGTGCCCTGCACACATGGTAGGCTGGAAGGGCACTTAGACTTGAGCCTACAGTGGAGGGTGAGGAGATGGCGGAGGATGAGGAATTGCTGCTGCTGCAAAGGGACCACATTCACCCAGTTGGCCATAAACGACATGTACTGTCCCTGACCGTAGTTACAGCTCCAGACGTCGGCGCTGCCATGCACTTTGCTACACACCGACAGGCTCAAGGACTGGCCCACCAACAAAAGTGTGCAGCGCTGGTACTGCCTTCTTGGCAAAGAAATGACGGCTTGGGACTCTCCACCTCGGCTCGGCACAAGCCATCAGTTCTCTGAAAGGTGCAGAGTTCACCACCTGAAAAGGGAGTGCAGCACCAGCAACTTGGACAGGAGCACATTCAGCTTCTGTGCCATAGGATGAGTGGGCGCATACTGCTGTCTCTTGGACATGGCTTCGCTGATGGATTGTTGGCGGGATGCATGACTTGGAGGAGGAGAAGGAGGAGCAGGAGCATCAGGAGGAGCGACAGAGGATGGGTATGATGCACAGCTGCCTTCGGCTGAGGAGCTGGAGCCTTGGCTGGCAGAAATTGAGAGCGGCGTGCCACTTGGTGAGGAAACAGCCTGGACCACCTCTTCGGAGCCTCGGTTCTCCCAGGCCGCTTTATGGTGACGCATCATATGTTGACGCAGGGCCGTGGTGCCAACATTTGGGCCCTGGCCACGCTTCACCTTCTGCCTACATATCTTGCATGTAGCCATGTTACCCTCCTGCGGATGCTTGAGGAAAAACTGCCACACTGCCGAGTAGCTACTTTTCCCACCAACAGCCCGCACTGATTCACTGCTACTGTCACCAACTCCAGGAACCCCTGCTCCACTACCTCCCGATAAGGTATCCTGCCGCGCAGCAGGTGCTCTACCCCGGCCCCGGCCACGTTTGGCTCCAGGCTTTACAATTGTGCCCCCATGCTGACTGCCAACCATGCTGCTAACACCTTGCTGCCTCAGCTGCTGACTCCGGGGCAACCTGCGCCCCTCTTCTCCTGATGATGAGGATGAAGCCCCATCTGCACCCGCCTCCCAAGTGCGATCGGCTTCATCGTCATCACCGAGTTGTGGCTGCACGTCACTGATGTTCTCGGTTTCCTCAACAGTGTCTGGCGCAGGAGTTGGAACGCTCGCAACAACACCCACGCCACTCTCCACATCACTATTTGTCTGCCTAGCGAAGGAAGCCACCTCCATTTCTTGGCTGGGCAGTAGCTGCTGACTGTCCTCTATCTGATTGTCTTCCTCACTAAAGAGTGGAGCTGAACCCAAAGCATACGTTACGTCACTGGGGGAGGGAACGGCATAGGACAGAGGCAATGGGAGGACAGGGACTGCTCTCGGGCCATGCCAACTCAGGGTTGTGTCAGAGTAACCTACCGACCCTAGACTGGGGGTGTCAGATGTAACTTGTGATGATGTGTATGACCGCGTTAACCAATCTACCACGGCAGATGCGTTACTGGTGGAGACACGACCGCTAGCAGATACTGGCAGATCAGGTCTCTCACCTCGACTCCTGCTGCCACTCGCCCCTAGTCTGCTGCGACCTCTGCCTGCAGAATCTTGCCTCTGCCACTCCTCTTTGAACATCTTGGCACTTGTCTGCCTGACATTTTTATGTATTTGAAATGCGCAATAGGCACTTAAAAAAATGTGTTTACTTTAAAAAGCAGACGCTAAATAAAGTGAGATACTGCTTCTCTGCACCAGATACTAAGAAAATTGGCAATATGGGATACCCTGCGGGCTGGTGTTTTTACAGGACACAACAAAACTGTTCCAAATGCAATATATTAATAAAACAGAGCCTGTAGAAGCTGATTTAGTATAACAGATAGGGTGAAATGTGCTGGTTTGGGATAACCTGCGGCCTGGTATTTTTACAGGAAGCACAAAACCAATTCCAAATGCAAAACATTAATAAAACCGAGCCTGTAGAAGCTAATTTAGTATAACAGGTAGGGTGAAATATGCCGGTTTGGGATACCCTGTGGCCTGGTGTTTTTACAGGACACACAAAACCAATTCAAAATGCAATATATTAATAAAACAGAGCCTGTAGAAGCTGATTTAGTATAACAGATAGGGTGAAATGTGCTGGTTTGGGATACCCTGCGGCCTGGTGTTTTTACAGGACGCACAAAACCAATTCCAAATGCAATATATTGATAAAACAGAGCCTGTAGAAGCTGATTTAGTATAACAGATAGGGTAAAATGTGCTGGTTTGGGATACCCTGCGGCCTGGTGTTTTTACAGGAAGCACAAAACCAATTCAAAATGCAATATATTAATATATCAGAGCCTTTAGAAGCTGCTTTAGTATAACAGATAGGGTGAAATGTGCTGGTTTGGGATACCCTGCGGCCTGTTGTTTTTACAGGAAGCACAAAACCAATTCAAAATGCAATATATTAATAAACAGAGCCTTTAGAAGCTGCTTTAGTATAACAGATAGGGTGAAATGTGCTGGTTTGGGATACCCTGCGGCCTGGTGTTTTTACAGGAAGCACAAAACCAATTCAAAATGCAATATATTAATAAAACAGAGCCTTTAGAAGCTGCTTTAGTATAACAGATAGGGTGAAATGTGCTGGTTTGGGATACACTGCGGCCTGGTGTTTTTACAGGACACACAAAACCAATTCAAAATGCAATATATTAATAAAACAGCCTGTAGAAGCTGCTTTAGTATTACAGATAGGGTGAAATGTGCTGGTTTGGGATGCCCATGTGGCCTGGTGTTTTTACAGGACGCACAAAACCAATTCAAAATGCAATATATTAATAAAACAGAGCCTTTAGAAGCTGATTTAGTATAACAGATAGGGTGAAACGTGCTGAAATAGTATGCCCATGTGGGCTGGGGTTTTTACAGCATACAAAAAAATTAAAACTAATCGAGTTATAAGAAATGCTTGTGTGTAACAGATAGGGTTAAATATGCCACTGCCAAGATGGGATGCATAGTGGCCAGGAATATTTACAGCACAAAAAAAAGCAATTTAAAACTGATTTGGCAAATTAAGTGAAGTGAAAATAAAAAAAAAGTTTCCCTGTCATTTTCTCTGCTGTCCCTGCCTGGACTGTTCACGATTTTTCCCTATCTTTCCCTGGCTCTCCCTGGCACTCTGTGGGTCTCCCTGACTATCCCTGCCTTTCTGTATGTCTCTCCCTGTCTGCAGCAACCTCCGTTCTGTCTGCAATGCAAGGCTGAAATGCGCACAAGCAAGATGGCCGCCGTTTATATAGCACTGTGACGTCACTGGGCTTCCTGGCTGCTGATAGGCTGCATGTGACCTTCCCATGATAACTTGCCCCAGGGGATATGTCCAGACATGTCCATCCACCATTTTACAATGGCTGCAATTGAAATAAATGGAGTTTAAAGGAAAACTTCGATCGATCGAATCGCGGGGAAATTCGGATTCCTTCAGAATCGAATTTTTCCTGAAATTCGGAACGAATTCGGGTTTGTCCGAATCGATTCGCTCATCTCTACATATAAACATAGAGACACCGCAGAAATGACACTGGGAACAACCAAAATTAACTAAAATGAGAGATTAGAGGTGATTCCGGACAGACTGACCAGAGGCACTCTGTGTGCCCCGATAAACATTTTGTGGAATATCCAAATTGATGGAGAGAAACATGAAACAATAAAACAATATTAAAATTAACTAAATTAGTAGGGGAGAGAGGGGATGCATCCACAAATACACAAGTTTTACATGAGCAAAAAAAAAAACACTATAAAGGACTAATAATGATAAGACTTACCAAGACTCATAATGGCCATAGAGGCTGGAGGGATGTATGCATCATGGGTGAAGCCTAAAAATCCTGTCATCATGCTCATAAACCTTAAGTCGGGAGACATTAATGGAAAGTCCCATCTTACAGTTCCTGCACAAAAGACACAAATCACACCGGTCAAGAGAAAAACAATATTCAAGAACACCTACACTGATAGAACAGATGCTTAGCAGAAAGGGACAACCACTGGTAAGACTGCCTTCTTTGGGTGAGGAAGAAAAATCAGATTGGGTAAGGTGGGAGGCCATAACTTGTGTGAGAAAAAGGAAAAATTAGTGCTCATTAACATTGCCTTACTTTAGAGTGAGCAGCTACAGGAAACAAGGATCTAATAAACAAAAGGGGAGATTGAGGTCTGTTTTACAGGATCCAATACAAAGCAAGTGCCAAGACACACTAAATATTGGGGAGGGGCTAGACTACAAATCAATGTCACAACATTTGCATGAAATGAAAGAGACAAAGGAAAAACAAAGACATACTTGTAGAGCTACTCATCTGTGACCGGAGGCACCAGTGCCAGATGCGTATAATTGCTTGCATCCATAATTCTGGGCATATGGGCCAGCTCATAAAAACAGTTGCTGTTGAGCGTAGACAGGGATATCCCCACATTGGAACTAGCCACTTACCAAAGATTGAAGGCAGAACCAATTTGGTCGTACCCGCAATTGCATGCCCCTTGCTTGTGGTGGGGACCAACCATGGCTGCAACTCACTATACAGTTTCTCAAGGAAAACATGGTCATGTCAGGTCAGCTTGAATAGCTCAATGTGATGCATGCAATCGACATCCGCACGTGGCTGATGCTGTTGAAAGTCCAACAGACACATGCAGAGTAAGCCGCAACAATTATACTCTGCAAAGTATTCCTCTAAGGGCTCCATTATGCTTTACCGCACAACACACCACTACACTCCGCCAAGAAATAGAGCTTGGAGTTTGGAGCGTGAAAAAGACATACTTTATATGCCCGCCCCAAGGGCAAATCATTCCTTATCAAGTCTGTGAATCATGTGCAAGCCCATACTTCAATGCAAAAACAACATGAGGAGAATACGCTATAGATACGATAGCGAAGATGCTTAAACACACTTACGCAAACGCTAATGCGATCAAAAATGCACACCAGAAGCATGAAAATGGATCAGATAATATGAAAATGATACGCAGACACGCACTTTTTCATGCGTAAGTGCATTTAAGAAAGGCTGTGAATCGACCCTATAAAAAGCTGCTAGGAGATGAGCACCTAGGTCTAGTAGGAATTTTAAATATGTGATAGAAAAGCCATCTGGGCCTGGTGACTTGCCAATGGTGAAGCACTTCCGACAGTTTTTCAGCAGCGGAGTTCAAGTTCTGTGAGAGTGTTGTCTAAAGTAGGCATGTCTGAATTTAGGAGGTATTGCCTAAATTTGACTTGTAGTTGTGCTGTATCAGTTAAGTCTGAACTGTGTATGGTATATCGTTTGTTATAGAAGTCTAGATTTGTGTGAGATATGATTTTATTGTCGTGTTGGTTTTGTGAGCTGTCATTGATTGATACTATAAAGATCGTTGTTTTTTAAGTAGCAAGGAACTACATTTTTTCCCACTCTAAATTCATTAATTTGCACTTTCCCTTGCTGCTATTAAGTCTGTAAGGGTGTTTTGGGCATTTGTTGCTTTGTGGGTAAGTTCTATTTTCCTGACTGTCTCTATGACTAAGTAATATAAGCGATCACTCCTTTTTCAACCTCAAGGCTTCTTGAATCAAAATGCAACAAATGACTTATGGGCAAACCAAACTGATACAGGGGACATGTCACTAGTACTTTTTTCAGTGAAATAGCTAGTGAGATCATGTTTTATGGTCTGCAGAATGAGTGGGTCTTTGAATAAAATCTCAGAGGAAAAGTGAAGAAGGAGTAGTCTATCAGTTGCAAAGTGTGTAGGGTGTGTAAGAGAAATCTGCCCTCTTTGTGTTTCATTTTCTCTGTCAAATTGGTATGCAAATTAGATTTGTGGGTATGTTCCAGAAGTCATTCTGAGGACTTGAGAGGAATGGGAGTGAATTCAAACCTTTTTTTTTTAAATCGAATTTTAATCACTCCATGGTTATTCCAGGAGCAGTAGCAGTTGATTTAGTGTCTCAGGGCCTGATGCTTGCTCCTTATGTCAGTGTCCTACATCTTCAATCTTACCCTCATTACCCTCTACAAATCTTGTCATATCAATTAGATTTAGTTTAGATTCAAAGCATAACAAATCCTTAACACGTTGTCAAGTTAGGCTCCCCTAAGATGTTCTTAGGGATCCTTCAGAGTATCTACTGGAGGAATATACCTAAAGTCCTGTTGTTTACAGTATGCCTCCCCACATGGTCAAAATCCAACAGCCGCATATGAGCCATAATTCAAATAACTGAATTTAGAAATGTTTTTCAATTACTGTTCCCAAAATATAATGCACCAGAATGAAATTCATTTCATTATCATTTTTGGAGTTTTGGTCTTTAAAATTTACATTATAGTGACAACAGCATTGTTCTTCCCCCCTCTGTATTTCTCTAATTATCATAGAGGCTGACTTACCCAGGGGAACAAAGCCCTCAGTCAGAAACTGCAGGCCAATGTCAGTCAGTATGTCTGGATGGGGTTATTATTTTTTTTGTGTCTGCTTTGATTTAATAAATAGAGATGAGCGAGTAGTGAAATATTCGAAATTTCGAATTTCGATTCGAATAGACCGCGTTACTCGACTACTCGACCGAATATCGAATCCCATTATAGTCTATGGGAAAAAAATGCTCGACACTTGGAAATCTCAATTCGACCACTTGGAGGTCACCAAGTCCACCCTGAAACATCAGAAAATGATGCCAACACTGCTGGAATGCAACTGGGACAGCAGGGGAAGCATGTCTGGGTGCATATAACGCGCCCAAGTCGCACTATTACGCCACTATCACAGCCTCTCAACAATACACTCCAAACACAATATTACTTCTACGTAAAGTGAGACAAGACAAGGAAACCTTCTTTCCTCTACATTGCCATGGACCCCAAGCCAAACTGTACAAAAAAGAAGAACAAAATTCTGCACCCCTTAAAATCACGTTGCCTAATGACAACCACAGATGGCATAGGCAAGGGGGAAAATAAATATACCCCACCCCTAATTGTTATTGTGTGTGTGTGTGTGTGTGTGAGATGTGGTCAGACATGTCCTCTTGTGTCATTGTGTCACCCCAGCAGTAAGGGAAGCTTAAAGGAGGAGGTTTGTTACAGTGTGTCACCCCAGCAGTAAGGGAAGCTTACAGGAGGAGGTTTGTTACAGTGTGTCACCCCAGCAGTAAGGGAAGCTTACAGGAGGAGGTTTGTTACAGTGTGTCACCCCAGCAGTCAAGGAAGCTTACAGGAGGAGGTTTGTTACACTGTGTCACCCCAGCAGTAAGGGAAGCTTAGAGCTGAGACCTCTTAAAAACTGTGTGGAGGCCCAAGATCTGAGACCTCTTAAAAATTGTGTGGAGGCCCAAGAGCTGAGACCTCTCAAACATTGTGTGGAGTCCCAAGAGCTGAGACCTTTTAAAAATTGTGTGGAGTCCCAAGAGCTGAGACCTTTTAAAAATTGTGTGGAGGCCCAAGAGCTGAGACCTCTCAAACATTGTGTGGAGGCCCAAGAGCTGAGACCTTTTAAAAATTGTGTGGAGGCCCTAGAGCTGAGACCTCTCAAACATTGTGTGGAGGCCCAAGAGCTGAGACCTTTTAAAAATTGTGTGGAGGCCCAAAAGCTGAGACCTTTTAAAAATTGTGTGGAGGCCCAAGAGCTGAGACCTTTTAAAAATTGTGTGGAGGCCCAAGAGTTGAGACCTTTTAAAAATTGTGTGGAGGCCCAAGAGCTGAGACCTCTCAAACATTGTGTGGAGGCCCAAGAGCTGAGACCTTTTAAAAATTGTGTGGAGGCCCAAGAGCTGAGACCTTTTAAAAATTGTGTGGAGGCCCAAGAGCTGAGACCTTTTAAAAATTGTGTGGAGGCCCAAGAGCTGAGACCTCTCAAACATTGTGTGGAGGCCCAAGAGCTGAGACCTTTTAAAAATTGTGTGGAGGCCCTAGAGCTGAGACCTCTCAAACATTGTGTGGAGGCCCAAGAGCTGAGACCTTTTAAAAATTGTGTGGAGGCCCAAGAGCTGAGACCTTTTAAAAATTGTGTGGAGGCCCAAGAGCTGAGACCTTTTAAAAATTGTGTGGAGGCCCAAGAGCTGAGACCTTTTAAAAATTGTGTGGAGGCCCAAGAGCTGAGACCTCTCAAACATTGTGTGGAGGCCCAAGAGCCTTGTCTTCTGGTAGCTGGTATATATGGTGGTAAAAGGTATATTCTGAGCTTCTGGGGCCCTGCCTGACTAAATAGAAAATGAGCTATATACTGTTCAGCGTAGCAGCCCTAATAAGGGCTCTTAAGGACTGTCTTGTCTTCTGGTAGCTGGTATATATGGTGGTAAAAGGTATATTCTGAGCTTCTGGGGCCCTGCCTGACTAAATAGAAAATGAGCTATATACTGTTCAGCGTAGCAGCCCTAATAAGGGCTCTTAAGGACTGTCTTGTCTTCTGGTAGCTGGTATATATGGTGGTAAAAGGTATATTCTGAGCTTCTGGGGCCCTGCCTGACTAAATAGAAAATGAGCTATATACTGTTCAGCGTAGCAGCCCTAATAAGGGCTCTTAAGGACTGTCTTGTCTTCTGGTAGCTGGTATATATGGTGGTAAAAGGTATATTCTGAGCTTCTGGGGCCCTGCCTGACTAAATAGAAAATGAGCTATATACTGTTCAGCGTAGCAGCCCTAATAAGGGCTCTTAAGGACTGTCTTGTCTTCTGGTAGCTGGTATATATGGTGGTAAAAGGTATATTCTGAGCTTCTGGGGCCCTGCCTGACTAAATAGAAAATGAGCTATATACTGTTCAGCGTAGCAGCCCTAATAAGGGCTATTAAGGACTGTCTTGTCTTCTGGTAGCTGGTATATATGGTGGTAAAAGGTATATTCTGAGCTTCTGGGGCCCTGCCTGACTAAATAGAAAATGAGCTATATACTGTTCAGCGTAGCAGCCCTAATAAGGGCTCTTAAGGACTGTCTTGTCTTCTGGTAGCTGGTATATATGGTGGTAAAAGGTATATTCTGAGCTTCTGGGGCCCTGCCTGACTAAATAGAAAATGAGCTATATACTGTTCAACATAGCAGCACAAATAAGGGATTAAGGACTGTCTTGTCTTCTGGTAGCTGGTATATATGGTGGTAAAAGGTATATTCTGAGCTTCTGGGGCCCTGCCTGACTAAATAGAAAATGAGCTATATACTGTTCAACATATCAGCACTAATAAGGGATTAAGGACTGTCTTGTCTTCTGGTAGCTGGTATATATGGTGGTAAAAGGTATATTCTGAGCTTCTGGGGCCCTGCCTGACTACATAGAAAATGAGCTATATACTGTTCAACATAGCAGCACTAATAAGGGATTAAGGACTGTCTTGTCTTCTGGTAGCTGGTATATATGGTGGTAAAAGGTATATTCTGAGCTTCTGGGGCCCTGCCTGACTAAATAGAAAATGAGCTATATACTGTTCAGCGTAGCAGCCCTAATAAGGGCTATTAAGGACTGTCTTGTCTTCTGGTAGCTGGTATATATGGTGGTAAAAGGTATATTCTGAGCTTCTGGGGCCCTGCCTGACTAAATAGAAAATGAGCTATATACTGTTCAGCGTAGCAGCCCTAATAAGGGCTCTTAAGGACTGTCTTGTCTTCTGGTAGCTGGTATATATGGTGGTAAAAGGTATATTCTGAGCTTCTGGGGCCCTGCCTGACTAAATAGAAAATGAGCTATATACTGTTCAACATAGCAGCACTAATAAGGGATTAAGGACTGTCTTGTCTTCTGGTAGCTGGTATATATGGTGGTAAAAGGTATATTCTGAGCTTCTGGGGCCCTGCCTGACTAAATAGAAAATGAGCTATATACTGTTCAGCGTAGCAGCCCTAATAAGGGCTCTTAAGGACTGTCTTGTCTTCTGGTAGCTGGTATATATGGTGGTAAAAGGTATATTCTGAGCTTCTGGGGCCCTGCCTGACTAAATAGAAAATGAGCTATATACTGTTCAACATAGCAGCACTAATAAGGGATTAAGGACTGTCTTGTCTTCTGGTAGCTGGTATATATGGTGGTAAAAGGTATATTCTGAGCTTCTGGGGCCCTGCCTGACTAAATAGAAAATGAGCTATATACTGTTCAGCGTAGCAGCCCTAATAAGGGCTCTTAAGGACTGTCTTGTCTTCTGGTAGCTGGTATATATGGTGGTAAAAGGTATATTCTGAGCTTCTGGGGCCCTGCCTGACTAAATAGAAAATGAGCTATATACTGTTCAACATAGCAGCACAAATAAGGGATTAAGGACTGTCTTGTCTTCTGGTAGCTGGTATATATGGTGGTAAAAGGTATATTCTGAGCTTCTGGGGCCCTGCCTGACTAAATAGAAAATGAGCTATATACTGTTCAACATATCAGCACTAATAAGGGATTAAGGACTGTCTTGTCTTCTGGTAGCTGGTATATATGGTGGTAAAAGGTATATTCTGAGCTTCTGGGGCCCTGCCTGACTACATAGAAAATGAGCTATATACTGTTCAACATAGCAGCACTAATAAGGGATTAAGGACTGTCTTGTCTTCTGGTAGCTGGTATATATGGTGGTAAAAGGTATATTCTGAGCTTCTGGGGCCCTGCCTGACTAAATAGAAAATGAGCTATATACTGTTCAGCGTAGCAGCCCTAATAAGGGCTATTAAGGACTGTCTTGTCTTCTGGTAGCTGGTATATATGGTGGTAAAAGGTATATTCTGAGCTTCTGGGGCCCTGCCTGACTAAATAGAAAATGAGCTATATACTGTTCAGCGTAGCAGCCCTAATAAGGGCTCTTAAGGACTGTCTTGTCTTCTGGTAGCTGGTATATATGGTGGTAAAAGGTATATTCTGAGCTTCTGGGGCCCTGCCTGACTAAATAGAAAATGAGCTATATACTGTTCAACATAGCAGCACTAATAAGGGATTAAGGACTGTCTTGTCTTCTGGTAGCTGGTATATATGGTGGTAAAAGGTATATTCTGAGCTTCTGGGGCCCTGCCTGACTAAATAGAAAATGAGCTATATACTGTTCAGCGTAGCAGCCCTAATAAGGGCTCTTAAGGACTGTCTTGTCTTCTGGTAGCTGGTATATATGGTGGTAAAAGGTATATTCTGAGCTTCTGGGGCCCTGCCTGACTAAATAGAAAATGAGCTATATACTGTTCAACATAGCAGCACTAATAAGGGATTAAGGACTGTCTTGTCTTCTGGTAGCTGGTATATATGGTGGTAAAAGGTATATTCTGAGCTTCTGGGGCCCTGCCTGACTAAATAGAAAATGAGCTATATACTGTTCAACATAGCAGCACTAATAAGGGATTAAGGACTGTCTTGTCTTCTGGTAGCTGGTATATATGGTGGTAAAAGGTATATTCTGAGCTTCTGGGGCCCTGCCTGACTAAATAGAAAATGAGCTATATACTGTTCAACATAGCAGCACTAATAAGGGATTAAGGACTGTCTTGTCTTCTGGTAGCTGGTATATATGGTGGTAAAAGGTATATTCTGAGCTTCTGGGGCCCTGCCTGACTACATAGAAAATGAGCTATATACTGTTCAACATAGCAGCACTAATAAGGGATTAAGGACTGTCTTGTCTTCTGGTAGCTGGTATATATGGTGGTAAAAGGTATATTCTGAGCTTCTGGGGCCCTGCCTGACTAAATAGAAAATGAGCTATATACTGTTCAGCGTAGCAGCCCTAATAAGGGCTATTAAGGACTGTCTTGTCTTCTGGTAGCTGGTATATATGGTGGTAAAAGGTATATTCTGAGCTTCTGGGGCCCTGCCTGACTAAATAGAAAATGAGCTATATACTGTTCAGCGTAGCAGCCCTAATAAGGGCTCTTAAGGACTGTCTTGTCTTCTGGTAGCTGGTATATATGGTGGTAAAAGGTATATTCTGAGCTTCTGGGGCCCTGCCTGACTAAATAGAAAATGAGCTATATACTGTTCAGCGTAGCAGCCCTAATAAGGGCTATTAAGGACTGTCTTGTCTTCTGGTAGCTGGTATATATGGTGGTAAAAGGTATATTCTGAGCTTCTGGGGCCCTGCCTGACTAAATAGAAAATGAGCTATATACTGTTCAGCGTAGCAGCCCTAATAAGGGCTATTAAGGACTGTCTTGTCTTCTGGTAGCTGGTATATATGGTGGTAAAAGGTATATTCTGAGCTTCTGGGGCCCTGCCTGACTAAATAGAAAATGAGCTATATACTGTTCAGCGTAGCAGCCCTAATAAGGGCTCTTAAGGACTGTCTTGTCTTCTGGTAGCTGGTATAGATGGTGGTAAAAGCGATATTCCGAGCTTCTGGGGCCCTGCCAGCGACAGCCTGTCTTTCCCTGCTGTGAGCGTCTGTCCCTCACTAAGTTCAAGCTGCTAATGCTGACGAAGAGGAAGTGCTGAGTTTTGTATATTCGAGGTCACATGGTTTTTCCAGCCAATGCGTGTAGACGCCGTTTTCGCGATGCCAGCGTCCTCCCAGGACCTGTCCCACCCCCCCTGCATGGTGATTGGTGTAAAAAACGCGCCAGGGAAGGTGGGAGGGGAAACGAATTGTGAGTGCGCCATCGCCACTGTACTCGATCGAAATCGAGTATGACGAACAGCGTAGTATTCGATCGAATACCGGCTCGGTCGAATACTACTCGCTCATCACTATTAATAAACATTAAGCTCCCTCAATGTCATTGTAAGGCTAGGTCTACTTAAATGCTGAAGAATCAAAGACAATTAATATTCTTTTTTAAACATGATAACTAAATATCTTGTATTTCTAGCAGTTCATTTCATTAATTTTCAAATTGCAAACAACAGATGGGCAATGCGATTATTGCTGTTTGTAATTTTGATCAGATCTATGCACTGAAACAAGTTAATTATAACTATACATTTAAAGACTAATGATTTAGGCAGTCAGCAGATTAGGTGGATCCAGCTTCAATTTGTAAATTACCCAATTATTCTAGATACATACACAGCTATTGTTAACAGAGTGTTGGCTAGGTTAAGTGATTTGGTGTTTAGTATGAAAGTAGCCAGTAAAAGACTGTCCTATAGCTATATTATTTTTGTGCTGTGGCCTGAAATAATTGGTGACTTTGGCGTCCAGTATATTCATATATCCAATGTCAGTGATTGACTCTGAAAAAAATAATTTTTAAATATAGTATTATTTCAAAAACAACAGTGGTCCACATCTAGCTTCAAAGTTCTCTCTATCATTTTGACACATTATATACAGGAATCAACATCGTTATATTTACATAGTTTTAGGCAAAGGATAGGCAATACATATCAATCCAGAAATACAGAATAGTAGTAAAATGGCTTGTATTAAATAGTCTAAAGACTTTTATTGTAGTTACTGTATGTATGTATTTGCTGGTTCCGGGGTTTAGGCCTCCCCCAGTATATTTTTGAATAGCCTATGACCAAGACCTCACTATTAGTGGTTCATATACATTTTATTGTTATGTTGCTTAATAAAAATTACCGTTACATTAAAACCACATCATACACGCTAACATACATATGCAGTCATGTTTGAATTCGATGTATTCATACAACTTGTATATACATTCTATACGTTATATCAATAGTTTTACGTCTCCCTATATTCAGTATTCTTCCATCTGATGATCAGATTTCCCTCCCTGGGCAAACATGTTTCGCCTTTGACGTTTGGCTTCCTCAGTGCCCCTAATTTGATGGAAGATATTTTAGAATTATGTTAGCAATAAATATCCAATGTGGCATGAACGTTTTTTAGCGTTGTTCAAAACCTTATTTTATATACCTTCAAAGGGAATCTCATCAAGTCACATTCGATCATAACGTTTGTGTTACAGATTTAATAGGTTCCCCTAGAGATCCAGTCCAAGGTCACCCTGGAAATAGATGGGGTACTTCAGTGGTAGGGTACTAGATAAGAATACTTTTCAGATTTACTATTTAGGCAAGTTTTTTTCTTACTTTGTGCCCCAGGCTTGTCTCCATTATGTCCCCGGGTTTACTTGGGCTTTTGATATCCCCTTCGCCCGTCACTGGCCACTTTCTAAGAGAAAATAAGAGCTCCATGTAATTCCCCCATCTCGTTCCCTCAGTTATCTTAATACTTTAGTTCTCATTTGATTTATGTGGTACTGTACCTTTAAATTCCCGGAGTTGCGCTGCGCTATTGTGGTGGCTGCCTGTTCCGTGCCGTCCTCTCCACATGTAACCTGCTCGTTCGTCTAGGGGTGTCAGACGGCGCCACCTGGGCGGCCTTTTATGTGCGCTTCAGGGCCGGGAGCGCGCCCCCGCCCGCCGAAGGCGTCGGTATGCGCTCCAGGCCCTGGAGCGCAAGCGACGTCCATCCGGAAACTATGCCGGATGTGACGTCGCATGCCGCCCTCTATCGCGCTCGGGGACTCCATTTTCTTGGAGCCTTACCAAGCGCACAGTGCGGTGTCTGTATTGCGGGGCCCATTTTGTCGGAGCCCCGATCCCTGCATTTTCCTTTCCCTTTACTTATCGTATGATTAATGCTCCTTATCATATATATTTATTGCGTTATAACTACACGCATACCTCTTATTTTGTCTAAAGTAATTAGTGAATTAACAAATTATGTATACAGTAATGGTACAACCTGTTTTATTTTGTAAAGTCAATTTACTTAAAGGGATATCTCCTACATTCTGACACCTGCCATTAGCGCTTGCTTTGCGCAAATATCTGGGATTAACACTGTATTCCCCATCTTGTTCCAAGGCTCCTGGTCCTAAATCTCCAGGGTTTACATTCGTTGTTGACATTCCAATGTTTTATATTCCATGTTTCACAGTTGATAATGCACTTCGCATTTTCTTGAGTACAGCACCCCCCCACACTACCTAACCCCCACCCGTTTCCCCTATCTACAATTATATACATTTCCACAGTCACCCGTTCACTGCATTTATGTTATAAGAATGATTTAAAGCTGAACATGTCATTTAGGCCTGGAGGCCGGGATGCCCCCAGTCTATAGATCCATCGCGTCTCTAATTGCAATGTCAATTTCTCTATGTTTCCCCCTCTTTGGGGGTCATGTATCCTATCAATGCCTTGAAATTTTTATTGAGTTGGGGTTTTGATTGTGGTACTTCATAAAGTGGCGACCGACCGGTGTTTTCTGGTTACCTACTTTTATGCTATATACATGTTCGTATATGCGACGTCTGAATTGACGGTTTGTTTTACCAATGTAAAAGGATCCGCAGTCACATGTTAACATATATATAATATTAGTAGAAGAGCAATTAATGAAATGCTTTATTTTATATCTCTCTTTTCCATTTGTTGTAAAAGTGTCTCCTGGTTGTACATAACGGCACATGTTGCACCCGCCACAGCGGTATGTGCCTTGTTGTTTGCAGCATTTCTCCCTTCTATTAGTATTGTGGTGACTATGCACCAGTCTGTCCCGTATGTTCGGGGACCGCCTAAAGATTAATTGAGGTTCCTTGGGGAGGAAGCTTTTAAGATTATCATCATTTAAAAGGATAGGCCAATGTTTTTTGACTATTTGGCGTATGTTTTTGTGGGACTCACTATATGTTAGTATTAGTGCTGGGCCTTGTTGAGTATTTTCTTTTCTCGGTTTGTATAGCAAGGTTTGTCTATCATATTTCTTTGCTTTGTGGTAAGCCTGTTTCAGCACTGATTGTTTGTAGCCCCGTTGTAGTAACCTTTGTCTAATCAAATTAGCCTCTTCTTGGTACGCTTCCAACGTACTGCAGTTCCTTCGCGCTCTGATGTACTCCCCATATGGGATGCTTTTCAGCAAGTGCTTGGGATGGGAGCTAGTAGCTCTCAACATTGTGTTGGCCGCTGTATCCTTGCGGTATAATGTGGTTGTGATATGGCCTTGGTCATCTTTCATTATGGAAATGTCTAGAAATGTTACTTTGCTCGTACTGTACTCCCATGTTAGCTTGAGATTTAGGTTGTTTTGGTTAAGGAGGATAACAAATTCCTCCAGCTCCTGCTTCGGCCCCTCCCAGATGACCAAGATGTCATCTATGTACCTGTGCCACGCAGAAACGTGACACAGGTACTTGGCCATCTGGTCCTCCGCCCACAACCCCCTCTCCCACCATCCCAGATACAGGTTAGCGAACGATGGGGCACAAGTCGTCCCCATCGCCGTTCCCTGTATCTGGTGGTAGAGGGTGTTTTTAAAGAGAAAGAGGTTGTGGGTGAGGATAAAGTTGAGGAGCCGAAGCAGGAACGTGTTGTGATTGTGCTCTTCTATATCCAATTCACTGAGGAAGGCTTTGACTGCCTTGAGTCCCTCCTCGTGTGGGATACTAGAGTACAGGGCCTCCACGTCCAGAGTCACCAGGAATGCATCTGGACTTACCCACAGGTCATCAAGGACACGGACTATATGGCCCGTGTCTTTGACGAAAGATGGTAGGCCCGCTACCAGGGGCTGTAAATGCTGATCCACATAACGGCTGGCATTCTCGGTTAAGGCCCCCATGCCCGACACTATGGGTCGTCCAGGGGGTGAAGTCCTGGACTTATGCACTTTCGGAAGTGCATAAAAAGTTGGAATTTTCGGGCATGGGGACTCCAAGAAGCCAGCTGTGGAGGCATCTATCACCCCCCGGTCGCGGGCCTCGTGGATAATGTCATGATATTCTTGTGCATCCCTGGCGAGTCTGGACATGGAGGCCCTTTCGTACCAATCTTTGTTGTTGAGAATGCGGTGACACATTTCCTCATATTGTTCTACCGACATTATGACAATGTTTCCGCCCTTGTCTGCCGGCTTCACTATAATCTGTGTGTTTGGAAAGGGGGGGGGAGGGGGAAACATAGAGAAATTGACATTGCAATTAGAGACGCGATGGATCTATAGACTGGGGGCATCCCGGCCTCCAGGCCTAAATGACATGTTCAGCTTTAAATCATTCTTATAACATAAATGCAGTGAACGGGTGACTGTGGAAATGTATATAATTGTAGATAGGGGAAACGGGTGGGGGTTAGGTAGTGTGGGGGGGTGCTGTACTCGAGAAAATGCGAAGTGCATTATCAACTGTGAAACATGGAATATAAAACATTGGAATGTCAACAACGAATGTAAACCCTGGAGATTTAGGACCAGGAGCCTTGGAACAAGATGGGGAATACAGTGTTAATCCCAGATATTTGCGCAAAGCAAGCGCTAATGGCAGGTGTCAGAATGTAGGAGATATCCCTTTAAGTAAATTGACTTTACAAAATAAAACAGGTTGTACCATTACTGTATACATAATTTGTTAATTCACTAATTACTTTAGACAAAATAAGAGGTATGCGTGTAGTTATAACGCAATAAATATATATGATAAGGAGCATTAATCATACGATAAGTAAAGGGAAAGGAAAATGCAGGGATCGGGGCTCCGACAAAATGGGCCCCGCAATACAGACACCGCACTGTGCGCTTGGTAAGGCTCCAAGAAAATGGAGTCCCCGAGCGCGATAGAGGGCGGCATGCGACGTCACATCCGGCATAGTTTCCGGATGGACGTCGCTTGCGCTCCAGGGCCTGGAGCGCATACCGACACCTTCGGCGGACGCGGGCGGGGGCGTGCTCCCGGCCCTGAAGCGCACATAAAAGGCCGCCCAGGTGGCGCCGCCTGACACCCCTAGACGAACGAGCAGGTTACATGTGGAGAGGACGGCACGGAACAGGCAGCCACCACAATAGCGCAGCGCAACTCCGGGAATTTAAAGGTACAGTACCACATAAATCAAATGAGAACTAAAGTATTAAGATAACTGAGGGAACGAGATGGGGGAATTACATGGAGCTCTTATTTTCTCTTAGAAAGTGGCCAGTGACGGGCGAAGGGGATATCAAAAGCCCAAGTAAACCCGGGGACATAATGGAGACAAGCCTGGGGCACAAAGTAAGAAAAAAACTTGCCTAAATAGTAAATCTGAAAAGTATTCTTATCTAGTACCCTACCACTGAAGTACCCCATCTATTTCCAGGGTGACCTTGGACTGGATCTCTAGGGGAACCTATTAAATCTGTAACACAAACGTTATGATCGAATGTGACTTGATGAGATTCCCTTTGAAGGTATATAAAATAAGGTTTTGAACAACGCTAAAAAACGTTCATGCCACATTGGATATTTATTGCTAACATAATTCTAAAATATCTTCCATCAAATTAGGGGCACTGAGGAAGCCAAACGTCAAAGGCGAAACATGTTTGCCCAGGGAGGGAAATCTGATCATCAGATGGAAGAATACTGAATATAGGGAGACGTAAAACTATTGATATAACGTATAGAATGTATATACAAGTTGTATGAATACATCGAATTCAAACATGACTGCATATGTATGTTAGCGTGTATGATGTGGTTTTAATGTAACGGTAATTTTTATTAAGCAACATAACAATAAAATGTATATGAACCACTAATAGTGAGGTCTTGGTCATAGGCTATTCAAAAATATACTGGGGGAGGCCTAAACCCCGGAACCAGCAAATATATATATTGGCTTGACCTTGTACCCGCAAGACCAAACTACTACATGTTTTCAAGGGTCGCACAAACAACCCATTAGTAGAGATTTTACTGTATGTATGGCTGTGTGGTCTATAGCAACACATATGTACCATATGTTCCTTTGAATTGGATTAATCCCCTGTAAGCAAGCAACAAGTGAGATTCCTATACATCTTTAAAGAAGCTTTGTTGAACACTCAGTTAGATAATATGCAACAGGTGATTTGAAGTATACTTTTGAATCAAGTGCAATAAATACTCCAATACATACTCAGATTCTTACATCAACCCTGGGCTTTTTGGCATTATCTATCTGTTAAAACAACATCAGAGACACGTGATGGTCAGACAGAGAAACCTGGTGTAAAATCAACAGCAAGAATGGCGTCCGGTTGTCAGTGCATCAAGCATCTGTCCAACATTGCTCACCTCCCACCTTCATACCTTTTAGCTTCCGCTGATCAGTAAGGGATTGGCATCCCATCACTAGTAATGGATGACAGGATAAGAAGGTTATAATACTAGATGGCTCCAGGCATGTATAAGACTAAGAAAATGAATAATTACAGAATAACAAAAGAAATGGCTTTATCCCTGATACATGCAGGTTACGACAATATATAACATAATTTTGGTAATTGTGTACAGAGTATAAAACAAGTTGTTGCTATATAACAAGGCTCAACAAGCCCAGCATTAACATGCCTAGTGGGATTCTTGCTGAACAAAGATGGCCCCAAAGTAGCTATTTTGCATGCCTTACACTGCCTAACTGTTTTGCCCATTTGATAAAAGGAGCTTTTATGTTTAGTTAAGCAGTTTACTGACCATAACTGCCCCCCTCACCATCTATGCCAAGACCCATGTTCTCCACTGTGTATGGAGACACATAGAGACACATTTTTTTAGAAGTTTCTTCTATGTAATTAGGACAGTTAGAGCAAAGGGGGTGGGACCAGCTCTATTACTATTATTTATACAAAATTATCATCATTATTCAGGGCCTGGGAACCAATTTACCGCCCAGTTTAACCCTCTCATCATCTAAGTATTAATCACCAAACATGTCTAGCTATGTGGAAAGACAGAGATTTGGTTGCACATATCTGCAGATACATGTGGAAGCCACAACGCCCCGACAAGGCACTCTGTGTTTAGTGTGGTCCCTACTTTTATTCTTGAGTCCCCAAAGTTGGGACATGCAATGCAGCCAGAGCTACTCACCTGGGAAGCTGGTAGCCTCCCTTTAGAATAATAATAATAATTTTATATAAATAATAGTGTTTGAGCTGCTCCCACCCCCCTTTCTTCATTTGAATTGCCATGAGCACAAGCAGGGAGGATTTAAGTCAATATGGATATCTCCCTGTGAAGTGTTCTAAAGGGAGGTTGGCAGCTTCCCAGGTGAGTAGCTCTCAAATATTTGTCTGCATTGCATGTCCCAATGTTGGGGACTCAAAATTAAGAGTAGGGACCACAATAAACACAGAGTGCCTTGTCGGGGCAGTGTGGCTTCCACATATATCTGCAGATATATGCAACCAAATCTCTGTCTTTCCACACAGCTAGACATGTTTTGTTGCCTGATATTTAGATGATGAGAGGGTTAAACTGGGCGGTAAATTAGTTCCCAGGCCCTGAATAATAATAATAATTTTATATAAATAATAGTGATTGAGCTGCTCCCACCCCCCTTTATTCATTTGAATTGCCATGAGCACAAGCAGGGAGGAATTCAGTCAATATGGATATCTCCCTGTGAAGTGTTCTAAAGGGAGGTTGGCAGCTTCCCAGGTGAGTAGCTCTCAAATATTTTTCTGCATTGCATGTCCCAATGTTGGGGACTCAAGATTAAGAGTAGGGACCACACTAAACACAGAGTGCCTTGTCGGGGCGGTGTGGCTTCCACATGTATCTGCAGATATGTGAAACCAAATCTCTTTCTTTCCACATAGCTAGACATGTTTGTTGCTTGATATTTAGATGATGAGAGGGTTAAACTGGGTGGTAAATTAGTTCCCAGGCCCTGAATAATAATAATAATTTTATATAAATAATAGTGATTGAGCTGCTCCCACCCCCCTTTATTAATTAGGACAGTTAGGTGTTTAAATCACACAAATGTGGAGTTTTGAGCAAAATCCAGCTTGTTTTTTTAAATTATCAATTACATTTCAGCCAACAGCAAAACTCACAAATAGTTTGTTGGATGAGTTCGTGGAGAGTTCCAGGTTTGGCATTGGTGGTGTAAATGTCTGGGCTGTTCTTCATCCTTACCCCTTTTGGCTAAAGAACCCTTTATGCTACAGCATATCTGAAGTTCTGCCACACCTCCACTGTCCTAATAATTGGGGGATTGTAAGTGGCAGACAATGTATGTGAGCCCCCCCTCATTTATTTTAAAAGCCTGGTTTCTTTCTTTCTTTCTTTCTTTCACACCTTCTGATGTAGGTACACTTTCCTAGCCAGAGGAGTTGCATCTTCTGTGTGGCACCATCCACTGGAATAATTGCTACTTGTTTTCACCCACATATATATCTGGGCACTGTATCACGTATCACTTAAAAACTTTTCTGTTCAGTGGAGCTCTGATAACCCCTAGTTTATGCTCCGGAGGATGGAGGGAGTCAAACAGCAGGTACTGGTCTGTGCGAGCATGTTTCCTGTAGACCTCTGGTTCCAGTCTTCTACCCTCCCAGATGCTTACTAGACAGCCCATGAAGGCCAGTGTCTTGTTTTGTACATATTGCCATGTACTGTTGTTATGTGTGGGGAAAGTGGTGGGCCCCAAATTAAAGGCTAAGCCCCCTATAACCCAGTAGGCCTGACATGAGCCCATGGCAATTACATGGGCCCCAAAATGTAAGCAGGGATGCATCTATACAGGATGAAGAGGTTGCGACCACATCAGGGCCTAGGAGGTCAGGAGGGCCTCCTTATTGTTGCTCATCCAAATTATTCATCATTTTTGTGCTCATTGGCATCATTTTGAGAAAGGAAACGCCATTTCGGTCTCAGTCTTTGGTTGTCTAGCTAGATCCAATTCAGTTAAAAGACAGAAAAAAAGTTTCCTGTGTGAGCCTTCAATATTCACACCAGGGGCCCCATCACAATTATTTATGCCATTGTGTGTAAGGTTGAGTGAGCTCCTTCACCTGTGAGAGGGAATCAGGCAATCCTGGAGTCTTATAGATTCCAGTGCCACCATGATGGGTTTTGGTTCACTTTAAATGGACCCATAACCAGAGTTTTTCCTATCCTGGTGATCGGTCCTTTTATCTGGGGCATCCTGATTTAGGATTCCCCACTGTGTGAAACCCTCTCAGATCACCCACACAACTCACCATTACGACATAGAATTTCTGGTTCACCCTTTTAACATTGGCATTGACATTTAACATTAACAGTGGAAACTGAAATCAATAAATATCTTGAATTGTTTCTTGCCTGGCTCTAAATCAACTTCTATGCCTCAGCACCAGAGTGCATGCAATGGGAGAGATCTAGTCACAGTGGGGCATCCCAATTCAGGATACCCATGGGGCAAGGACCAAAACAGGGAGCTTCCTTCTTCCCTCTAACAGGGACCGTGCCCGCACCGGCCATTCACAAATGCTAGAGGGATAGCGGGGATGCAGCTGTGGCTCGGCTCAGTCTGGGAATCTTATAGATTTGTGAATGGCCTGCGTGGGCACGCTCCCTGTTAAAGGTTAGTGGAGGATGCAGCCACCAGTGCGTTTAGATCAAGATTTAGAAAAGCTCCTGGATGAAGTGGTTCGAGTGCATCTGAGCAGCCGTGCATGCGCCGTAGGACTGGGAAGAGGTGAGTTTGTTCAGGCGACCTGGGGGGGTTTCACACACCGGGGCGCCCCCGATCGGGGTGACCTGGGGGCAGGGACCAAAACCCAGGATAGTCAAAATCCTGGGTTTTGGTCCACTTTAAAAAAGCACAGCTCTCTCTTAGATTTTGTAGCACTGGAGTATTGTTAGTCTAATGGGACTCAATTAAGAAAGTGTAAAAGGAGCTTGAGATGTGCCGGCTGGTGAAAATAGATGGGGTAACCCCTTGTAAATTCTTATGTTTTTCTGAAAAATGTTCATCTGGTTTACTTGTCTACATATTTTTGACATATTTTGAAAATTTATAAAAATCTCCAGCTATTTTGAGCCTAGCTAAGCTACTCCTAATCTATTATTACAAAATGCCTGTCTAGGATATTATATTTCATATCTTATTTTCTTTTGGCATCTTACTGATAAGCAGTTATAATAATAGCATATTGCAATTAAAATTAGAGAAGCAATTGCTATCAGTCGTTGCCAGAGCAAGGAGCAAATCTTTGAAGACCTAATAAAAACATGGCTGAACTGCTCTGCGACATATTTTGCAGATCCAGGTAATATATTTCCTTGAGAGGAAAACATGTATTAAAATGCTGTGAGCCCTATGAAGCTGCAAAGCTACTCTAAACTTTTCCAACAGAAAAAAAAGTCAATTATTGGCTTGACAATGAGCTGAGAATCAGCTCAGCAGGAGAGGGGTTAAAACCCACTGTGTGAAATATGTTGATGTCTTACGAGCAGCAGGGAATTAATTGAAATATTAGCTCACAAAATTTAAGAGACTCTTATGGCCAAAACAGAAGCAGGTTTATCCAACTCTAGAGTTTCTAAAAATGATTCATTTGAATGAACAAACAAGAAAAAACATTGGATTTTATTCTTGTGAAGTTAGAATACATGCGATTTATATTCATCACGGATTTAGACTGTTTTTAATAGGTGGGGTGTTCCAGGAGTATCCGGATTTAGGGAAAGGGTGCAGCTTGTTACTTGGACGTTGTGTTTTTCTAAAACACTTGAGTGTTATTTTTTGCTTGTTATGTCCATTCACTTTGTTTTTGTAAAACAGCCCAGTAAAAGAACAAAGCCATTTTAGGTGTATGCCACAGGAGTGTGCTGGGTTTGAAGATGTTTTTATAGCTGAAACAATGTTGTCTTAACGTGTCTGTGTTTAGGCGTGATATTCGGAATGGAACAAATATGTTCTAGTGCCATCAAACCAAATACTTGACAGTTTAGTGTAGCTCGGTTATCTTCTGATGCGCTGCTGCAGCTGAGAGACAGAAAGAAACAATGATGTTCTTCACTGTTATCTCATTATTTGCCATTACTGCCTGATGCTCCAGATCAGGGATTCCCAACCAATGACACTAGTGCCACTGGTGGTACTCAAGCTTCTTTCTGGTGAAACTACTATCCTAGGTTTTGGTCCTTGCCCCCCGGGATCAGGGGTTCCCTGCTATGTGAAACCTCCCAGGTCACCTGAATGAACTCACTTCTCCCCGGTCTTACGGCGCATGTGTGGCCTATTGTCCAATCAGCGCGTTCAGATTCTTTCCTGTCCCTTCGTGAAAGGCAGGCGGATCCGAGTGGGCTGGTAGCCGCATCCCCCGCTACGCTCTAACAGGGAGCGTGCCCCACAAATGCATGTGCCCTGCTAAATGGATAATGGGAATGCGAGCACTGCTCGTGCATGCACCGTTGGACCAGGAAAGAAGGCGAGTCTCTGGGCAACCTGGGGGGGAATCAAGCAGCCCTGGAATCTTATCGACTCCAGGGCCATCAGATCGTGGCTTTTGGTCCACTTGGTCCAAAGAAAACATCTACGTTTAATGGAATTTTGGAAAGTTTAGATTTTTTTGTGTGCCAAAACGATGTCCTTAAAGTGAACAAAAGGGGAGTGGGAGCAGCTCAATCACTATTTATACAAAATTATCAACATTATTATTCAGGGCCTGGGAACTAATTTACCGCCCAGTTTAACCCTCTCATCAACTAAATATCAAGCAACAAACATGTCAAGCTATGTAGAAAGACAGAGATTTGGTTGCATATATCTGCAGATGCATGTGGAAGCCACACTGCCCCGGCAAGGCACTCTGTGTTTAGTGTGGTCCCTACTCTTAATTCTGAGTCCCCAAAGTTGGGACATGCAATGCAGACAAATATCTGAGAGCTACTCACCTGGGAAGCAGCCAGCCTCCCTTTAGAACACTTCACAGGGAGAAATCCATATTAGCTGAATTCCTCCCTGCTTGTGCTCATGGCAATTCAAATGAACAAAAGGGGGGTGGGAGCAGCTCAATCACTATTTATACAAAGTATTTATACAAAATTGCCATGAGCACAAGCAGGGAGGAATTCAGCTAATAGGCCAGAGTGCGCCTAGGTTTGCAACAAATATTTATCATTATTCTAGCAGCTAGCTCACCCAGACGTACAGCCTAGAGAAGTCCACACACATCTGCAGACATATGCTAAAGCTGCAACACCAACCACCATGGTGCCTCTGTGAGGTTCAGTCCTAACTTTAGTCTCTGAGAACCCCCCTTTGGGACATTAGCCTCGATTCAGAGACACATTCGTCCGGACTTCCGTAGCTGTGTATGTATACCTTATTTTTGATAACCCTTTCTCACTTCATTTGTCTGAAACTGACACATTAGAAGTGTTTTCTTTTGTTAGTGTTGGTCTTTTGGGCTACTTCAGGAACACCTTGTTAGAACCAGTTCCTTATTTCTGCCATATAAAAACAAGAATTAAATATATTTGTACCTTTGCCCGAAGACAGTATCGAATCAGAAGAAGTTTCCCTTCCCTCCTTATTCCTTTCATTAAAAGCCTTTGGCATCAGACACATCTAAAGCAGACTAATACAGAACACCGATATTTCCAGAGCATTAGTGTAGCATGTCCTACTAATGGACCAAAGCCAGAAAACACCAGCTCGTGGTGACAAGTTCACTGTGAATATGACTCCTCGTCTCTTCAGCCACATATTTACCCTTGTCTGACCTTTGTTAGATGCGGATAATGATACAGAAACTATTATCTGACACATTGCAGGGTTTCTTACAACGGATCTGTGTTCTACTGACTTCCCAAGAGAGGTCAGCTCTTTAATGGGAAACAGAGGCTCTGCAAAAAATGTCAAATGACAAAATCTTTTCATTACCCAATGTCTGATTGTGAATTAGTTTATTCTGCAGTTTGGAGTGACACCACATACTGAGTACAGAGCCATATCTTTGTGTGCATTCGTTTGAGAAGACAATCCATCGCTGCATCTGGTAATGTACCACAGTATATGCAGTAGCTGAACAACAACAAAAACAACACTAAGAGTTGGTGCAATAGCTATGGAATTTAATGGGTGTAAAGGCAAAATAGAACATTCACCTTTTTTCTGTCTGAGGTGCTTCATGGTAGTCTGGCATATAGAAACTTATTGGAAGCAAGCCCCCAAACTCCTGGGCGTCACTTCCTGGGTGCCCGCTCCTTGATTGCCTTGAATGGGCATGCTCCTGGTTCTGACTGATGCAAGGGTAGAGACACAATTGCCTGGGGATGCCAGCAAGATGTTATTAGTTGCACACATAGCAGGAGACCATTTTCAAAAACCATTGTTTCTAATGGTGGACCTGGTGGAGGCAGCTGCGAGGGAGAAAAGGTGAATATTATGTTTTTTTGCTTTTACAGACCCTTTAAACTAAGAATACTTTATACCTGATTACAGCATGTAAGTTTAGATGCTTTTGAATGACAACACTCAACAAAATTCAATATTTGGTTCTTTCTATACAATATGAATTATATAAAGTTAGGTGATAATGATTGTTAACAAATAGGGTCTCCGTGAGACCTTTGCACCACTTGCATCAGTAAAACTACAAATATTTTAGATACTATGATTGATTAAAGTCCCTGTCTAGGCATAAGAAAAAAAATGTAATTATCTGACCACCACCAGGCTTGAGTCCAGGGAGTCCTGTGAACTGCAGCTTTTTGCACCCTCAGCACTAGTACTGACAAGTGTGATTTCTGGATGGTTTCAATGTGAGCCCTTTCTTCCGTTAACAAGGCTCCCCCACTGCTTGGCGAGAGGGGGTGCATCATGTCAGTGTCCACTGATGTGCTATTAGTCGGAATGCTTTTATGCACTTGATTGGGGTCAGAAGTAAGTGTATGCTTTTTACTCAGGCTGTACCTTTTAAAGCAGTTCCCTTAGTTTGGGACTCCCGCTGCCCAAAGGAACATGAGACTAGAGCATACATACTGATTCCCCCAGGGTGGCTGCCAACGGGGAAGAAACTGATCCTGTTGTTACATAGTTAATACAGTTAAAATAAGACATATGTCTATCAAGTTCAACTAAGGGTGTTGGGGTAGGCAAAGTTATGTTTTATTTTTTTTTTACTGATAAATAAGCATCTAATCCTTTTTTGAAGCTGTCAGCAGTTGATGCTGTAACAAGCTTCTGGGGAAGGCTATTCCACAGATTTATAGTTCTTATGGTAAAGAATGATTGTCGCCTCTGGAGATTGAATTTCTTTTTTTTCAAGCCAAAGAGAATGCCCCCTTGTCTTTAGAGAGGATTTTACCTGAAATATTGTTTCCCCATATTTTGTGTATTGACCATTTATATGTTTATACAATTTAATCATGTCTCCCCTCAGTCGTCTTTTCTGAAGACTAAACAGATTTAATTCCCGTAATCTTTCCTCATGACTAAGATCTTTCATTCCCTTCATTAGTTTGGTGGCTCTCCTCTGCACCCTTTCCATAGTCAGAGCGTTCTTTCTATGAATGGGTGCCCAGGACTGGACGGCATATTCCAGGTGAGGGCGCACCAGTGCCTTGTAAAGAGGCAAAATTACATCCCTATCCCGTGATTCCATGCCCCTTTTAATGCATGATAGTATCTTGGTGGCCTTGGAAGCAGCTGCTTGACATTGCATACTGTTAAAATGCATGTGACAGCTCCACAATTATCATTGATGCGGTATGCAGCAGTATTCTGTGACCCTTGTCAGCATTTCATGGGCCCTATATGAAACTATATAAAGATAAAGAGATAAAGCAGCATCCCTTCCCTTGCCTCCTGCTCCTTTCTCCAACCCATCATCTTTCTGACGCCTTTGTCCTCAACTCTGCTCCCCTCCTCATCAGTTATCCTCTGCTGCTCCTCTGTCAGTCACTACACTGGCTCCCACTATCTGAAAGGAACCAACTCAGGTACAGTCTCCACTTTGCCCATCATCTTCTCCTGTCTTCGACCTTGATAACCTCCTCCCACTCTCGGCTGATGGACTAAACACACATAGCGCCAACTCCTCTGGAATGCCCTCGCTCGGTCAATGCTTTGCCCTCGGCAGTGGCCTAGGTTTAAAGAAAAAAAGGAAAGAAAAAAACGCACCAGCTAGTGTTAAAGTAC
Organism: Gastrophryne carolinensis; assembly: GCA_027917425.1. NCBI lineage: Eukaryota > Metazoa > Chordata > Amphibia > Anura > Microhylidae > Gastrophryne > Gastrophryne carolinensis. The sequence goes on from CM051239.1 coordinate 330,621,337, forward strand.
CTAGTAGTAACTGGTGTGCCTGGTTGGCAAGAAATTACAATAATCTCCAGAGCATGGGATCCCACAAGACCCCAAAACAATGCCTAACCAAACAACTGGCACCACCACATACTCTTATAACAAAATGTATTCAATTTATTATTCATCCAATACAAAAAAAGTTTAAAAACAATTAAAAACACACATCTCATGAGGGGGAGGACTACAAGAGCACATGTATGCCTAGTACATCTATATACATACAATTATTAACCCCGTGTTATCTTCAAAAACATCAATATACAATATCAACCAACTTATATAATGTGTATAAACTATCCTATATACATCTATATACATACAATTATTAACCCCGTGTTGTCTTCAAAGACATCAGTATACAATATCAACCAGCTTATGTAATGTGTCTAAACTATCCTATATACAATCCTATTTTATACAAATATACATCAGTAAAGTGCAATCCAGTGCTATCAATATCACTCTACCCTAATGAAGACACCGAGGGGGAGAGGACATAGAAAAACAGTGCAGTAAATCATAACATGTGCTATGTGTACTTCACCAGGCAGACATGCGCCGAGCGCCTCACCCCGTCCCAGCCAGCCAAGGCGTTTCGTAACGGACCTCCCGTTACTTCATCTGGGCCACAAGTATAGACTGTCTGTCCCCCCCTGTGTCCCCTATATACTCCTCCAGCATCATAATAGAAAATTGGAAACACCGGTGTCAGTCAGCACGAGGCACCTGAAGTGCATCATCAGCCGCATTTGAGAACGAGGCTTGGGACTCACTGCAATACTCCGGCCGGAAGTAGGTCAGCGGTCCCGCCCCTTGACATGGTTACTAACATTAACACAAAGGACAGCTGCACTTCCTCGCAGCGCATAGCAGACTGGGCGCCGGTATTACCAGAGTGCCACCCGGCAGTCCGATCTAGTTAAGAAAGGAGGGGGGGGTTGGAGGGTAGATGCGGGACCTGTCAGGGACAAACAGCCTTATTGTTTAAACATATATCCCACAACCACACTTATGTTTGTAATCTATCTATAACCTAAACCATAAATAATTTTCTAATTGTGCCTTAGTATACCCACTTATCAAACAGGAGACTCTTTTGTCCTAGGGAATCAAAGAAAGAAGGTGATATCTATGTGATTAACTCTAATCCCATTTACATATTTTTCCCTCGCTATGGACACGCTCACCAGACATTTTTGAGATGGGGTATTCACAAGTAAACATGAGTTTATCAGCGCCAGTCGATTTCACAAAGTGAGGCATCCCAATTTGGGTTGTCTCTTGGCATCAAAAGACTGGTGAAAATATACAGATTAAAAACAAATAAATAACCTACTGCCATCCCTCTCTTTATGGTACTATTAAGGAAGAGAGAAGCTTTCCTAGAACAGAAAGTATTTGCACAGTGCCCAATACAAGGACAGATAGCATTACCCATCTATCCTTGCAGCAGGCAGAGCTATGCAAATCATCTCTTTATGTCTCTGAGCCATCCAAGGCCCTTAGAAAGAGTGCAATGCCAAGGATTAGCTTTAAATTTACACAGCCAGACACATCCAACTAGTGGACATGTGTTTCAAGCTTTAGGCGCTCATCAGCACTAGGTCGATGTTTCTAGCTGTATGCGGGGTGAGACTTGGTGAGTACCAAAGTAGAGGGTTTTTGGTCTCTTTAGCCTCCCTATATTATGCCTAACATGGGTCTCTCCACATACTGGCTTGCGATTGTTTTGGTACTATTAAGAATAGTTCTGATGAAGTGGCCATTCTGAATTTAGGCGAGAATTGTAATAAACAATTTTACTATCTTTTCATAAGCATTTTAACACCTTTGTATGCCCAAAATGCAATACCAGTGGGCGTTGGGGTGATAACTGTACTTGTAATGAGCAAAAATAGATTGATTTTCTGACCACTTCAAAATGAGAACAAGACGTGCAGACATAGAATGCCAACAGCTCCCTTAGTAAAAAAAAAAACACAATTCATTTCTCTTAAAATATTCAGCTTTTTTATATTATTATTTTTCCTTGTTCTTTCCTTTAATGCCAGGGCTTTTTCTGAATTGTTGTTTCCACCTGCAGTCAAATTATATGGGCATATCACTCACAGTAAAGCCATTTGCAATACTTTTTCTGTGCATAGTGATAGATAAAAAGCACTTAACTCCCTCGCTTTTATATTGCCTTGTTCACAAATCGTTATTTCACTTTCAGTACTCATGGGAACTGTTACTTTCCAACGATAAAACAGTCATGAGTTAAAAATCATTTACTTCTCTCCATGTCAAAGCTCTGATTGATAAGATGACTGATTCAAACATTGTATTAGGTGATTTCAAAATTATTATCAGATACCGAGAAAGCCATTCGAAGCAGAATGCGGCATTGGGTGAGTTTCACGTAATGCACAAGGTAAACCTTTTTACTGAGCTTTTATAGATCTTCTACCGTGAGTGATTGGTGTAATAAGGACCTGGTTTACAAAGTGGACCAATTTAAGCAAATAAAGCAGCTGGCTGGCCTTCGATTCTGCCTTGTGATTCTTAGACCGATAGATAGCAAATACCACGTACAGCACATTATTAAGAATGATGTAGCCGTTGGAAACACGTTGAGTTGTCCATTTTGCATCTTGCACAATGTGGAGCTGCTTTAAACTACCTTCCCACATGTTTCTGAGCAATAAAGATCAGATGTTTTACCACGCTTGAGATGGATTTTTACAACACTAATGACCAATGGGATAACTAAATGTGACAGGGCCATGGTGTAAACATTAAATGGGCCCTTTTACGGCTCATATAGTAAACTTTTTCCTGGAGCTTCCGTGGCATCATACTATAGGTTAACCGTCCTCATACCCATAGGACCATGTGAGTATGTGGTATATTTGACTGCTTTACATGTAGTTGTCTGCTTTCAGTGAAAAAGCCTTTACACAAGGAAGTTACCAGCTAACGTGCATTCAAACCCCACGCTGTCTGTCACCTACCTCATTCTGGGGGGCCTGGTCCCCTTATTTGGACTGCCCTGTGAAGCTGCTGCTGCAGAATCTGTGGCTCTGTGTGGGTAATGGCAGATCCAGGAAGGGAAGGCTAATCAAAGGAGTTGAGCTCGACTGAAAAAAATGCAAGCCTTCAAAAACAGAATAAACAGAGTCTACCCCTTTAAGATGGAAGACACTAGGATACTAAAACATCACCGGTCATTACCTCAGTGAGCAGACAAGTAAGGCACTTGACATTGCCTATGGAAGATGTTTCCTTTCGGGATACTATAAAAAAAAAGAATTCAACTGCATCTAAAGAAGACATTGGCAGGCAAGAGTCACTGGAGGCAAACATGGGCTTCTTGTTGTAGGATAAGAAAAAGAAACCCTTCAGTTCAGGAGACTCGAGTGTTCCCTTGAGTTGGTTCAAACAGACCAGATCATCTAGTTCTTTCAATTAGTGGAGATCTAATAGGTCTCCCTTTTGAAGATCAACCAAGAAACCTGGTTCCTCTACGGGGCATGCCCAGCAAAAACCTTTCTGACATCCAGCAGACCAAAATGGGGGCAGCTGGGGCAACATTAAACCATTTCCACCCTATTTGGGAACAAGAGATCCAAAACAATTGGGTCCTTTCCACAATCAAGTAGAGTCAGAGATGGCATTTTTTCGAATAGTAGATCTTCAAATGTATTTGTACAGACTCAAATCCTGCAAGACCAAAAGAAAGCTTTAATACTGAGACACTGCATAGATAGGCTGTTGCAACAGCGCGCAATAATGGCGGTGCCCCAAGTACGGAGGTTTTCCAGTCTATACTCAAGAATCTTCCCGGTGCCCAAGATCTTAAAGTGGACCAACACCCAGGATTTTGACTATCCTGGGTTTTGGTCCACCGATCGGGGGTGCCCCGCTGTGTGAAACCCCCCAGAAACCCCAAAAAACTCACCTCTCAACGCTCCCACGTGAACGCCGCAGCCAATCCCCGCCAACGTCCAGGCGGGGATCAGGAACGTCCAAGCCGCTTCCGCCGCCGCCGCCGCCTCCCGCGCGTCACTCTCGGCGCGCGCCCCCGCCGGCCATTCACAGAGGGCCGGCGCGGGCACGTCTGGAGGGGCGCGCGGGAGGCGGCGGCGGCGGAAGCGGCGGCGGATCAGGTAAGATGTTTTGGGGGTTTCTGGGGGGTTTCACCCCGCGGGACATCCCGATCTCGGATGTCCCGCGGGGTGGGAGGTGATCGGCCCTGGAATCTTATAGATTTCCGGGCCGATCACCCCTGGGTGTTGGTCCTCTTGGACACGTATTTGCACATTCCTGTACACGCAAAATTTCAGTGCGATCTAAGCAGTGCTGCAATGTTGGCGCTCCTTTCAATTACATTTTTCCAGGACCATGCAAAAAATTCATACATTTAATCTTGAATAACTGCCACCTAGCACAAATTGTTTTATTTAGGACATTATTTATTATTTGCGCCATGCATATTTTTAGCATATTTTTTGTGGCTGTAGTGCTACTTCCTGAGCCCCAGCATTTTGGTGCTGTGCTGTGTACTACATTGGTGCTAGCAGTCACTGTGCTACTAAATATCTTGGATTGTTGCACCGTGGTATTGACCAGCCTATGTCAGCGCCTCTTGGATCGGCTGTCGATTATCCCAGCGACAGTGAGTGCCACCTTGGCCTGCCATTTTTGCGGTGCTCCCTAGTATATTTATAATTTTTTCCACCTTGAAATCTTTGGCGCTGTATTTTCCCGGTCCTAGTCCGCGTTTCTCATCACAGCTACAAGAAATCACTGCTGGGGACAAATTTTACAGTGTGTTGTGGCTACGTTTTAGTTGTTGGTGTCCAAACACATTATTAAGCAAAAGAAGCCATTACAATTTTAATTACCCCCCAAAAATATTCATTTTGTGACATCTCGGGCCTGCATTTCAATTATTGACAAGTCCCAATGCCCATTCTGTACAAATAAATGTGTGTAATATTAATCATAAGCATTCAAGCGGACCAAAACCCACTGAACTTGTGAAATTTGACTAAAGCCCCTGACAATCCTCTCTTATTAGAGTGTAGAACTAGAAATGGATATTTTTGCTTATCGAATCACCCTGGAACACTTTATTTTTTGCTGTCATTGCATAGGTGTGGCAATGATATTGCCACACACAGCAGTGGCAATGCATGGAGGAGGCAGAGCTTTACAGCTAAAACATGCATCATTATCTGGGATTGGAGTGATTGGAGTGAGATTGGTTTTGGTCCACTTTAATTATAGGCATTACTTCAATCCAGTTCTGCCCATTGTGCTCTATGGGATCTTGAGCTACAGCTGCAGGTTTTATTTGGTGCTTCTTCAGAGTGCCCAGTGCTGCAACCATTTTGGAGCTAGTGCTAAATAAGACACTAGCTGTTGGAGGCATCGGCGATGATGTTTTTTTTATTTCTTAAATTGTTTCTTACATTGTATGCTAAGTGCCGCTGGGACCAAGAAAGTGGCGCTGTGTGGCACTGATGCTTCTTAAATAAGGCTTTTACCTCACTCAGAACCTCGCCTTTACATCTTCAAGTTCAGTTAGCTTCAGGCCCTCTGCAGTTACAACCACTCTGTCCCTTGGAGCTCTTACCATTAGCGAGCATGCCAAGCAACAGTGCTACCGCATCTGTCCCTGACCACAGCAGTGTATGCTCAAGACTCCTAAAGCAGACACACCCTTCCCCAGCTCAGCTGCACCCAAAAAATAAGACCAGTAGCTTTGCTTAGAATACAGCGGATATTTATATATGAAGCTAAAGATAAAATTGCTAATTTTATACTGTTTCCACAGGGAGCAAAGGGGGGTGTAAATCTGGGGGGGGGGGGGGGGGGTCAGATGTAGCAACCATATGAGGACTATATGGTCACGGGGGCCATAATTGTTGATCAGATGTTTATTAGATGCTGACATAGCATGTATTGCTGTTGCACTTTTTAGTTGTCTAAAGTTGTCTCAGTTGTATTCAACTGAGTTCAAATGATAACAAAATGGTTACTGTGTTAGCCATGATGAGACCCCATTTAAAGTCCATTTCAAGGCAAACAAAATAAACAACAGACACTTACCTATAGTCCTGTGCAGCTGATTTGCTCAATGATGGCAGTTTGAAATTTACTGGTATCTTGTTCCTACCATCCCAGTGGTCTGTAACCAAGTGTCGATCCCCTTATGTAACTCTCATGACTTCATGTTGAATGACCACAAATGCTCCATTCACTAAAATAGTGGGTATAATGAACAAAGCAGGGGGTTTCATACAGTGGGGCATGATATATTGGCATGCCCCGGAGACAGGGAATAGACTCCAGGGCCATCTGAAACAGGTTTTGGTCCTTTTTAAAGAAAAATGGCAGTCTCACTCCATTCAACATAAACCCGGGCTGTGCGAATGGCTGTTGTAAGACTGTCAAGATAGGTGCAAAGCACCAGCCAGTGACCTGCTTCAGGGAACAACCCTCAATCATGGGGCCATTTTTGACCTTAGGTCCTCTAGCCTGAGCTCTGAAATCCTGGATTCACTCTTATAAATTTTGGGCTGCTTTTGTCCTCCTGTTCTGAAATCTTCCAGCCACACTCAGGTGACGGTACAAAGACTGGCTGTGGAATCCTTTGTGAAGTCACTGCAGGGTGTGGTCCCCAGGAGCTCATCCTGCTCTCTACCACCAGCATCTTCTAAACTACTGAACACTATTAGACCATTACACTATTAGGTGCACACATAGCCCTGTTCTTTAATGTACTAAAATGGCTTTTGAAATATTCACATCTGTTACACTTCGTATTTATCCAAATATTTATTTTCCCACAGAATCACTACCCAGCCAACATCGCTATAAGCAGCAAGAGATCTTATGATGCAGAAGATCAGGAAGTGTTATATAACTGTGCATACTGATTAGCTTGATTTTTTGTGAAAGTGAAGGTGTGACCAGGTGCCTCTTGTAAATAATGGTTAATTCTAGTCCGATGTGTTTCTTGTATACTGTGCACCATACAAATCTTGTCTTGTTTTTTGTTTTTTTCAATTTTCTGTAGGTTTTTAGTACATGACCGTCTTTGTCAACATCTACAGGCTCTGCAGTGATTGCTGGTTCTAATTTGTTTCTGCAGCACAAGACTCAGTAGTATTGCTGACAATGAAGCCTGCAAGCAAGCCATTGCTTTCAATAAATCAGACTGATAATGTGAGTTTTCTTTATATGCTGAACATATTCAAGCTATGCTGCCATCTATGGGCTGCAGTCTATACTGCATGGCTCAAGCACAAACAAATCCATTTTTTAAATTTCACCATTTACACAAATAATGCTTGTGTATTAGTAGTGTAGTCTGGCAAATGACCGCACTAAATGTACATTTTCTATACTAGAGTCAGATCATACATGTAGGACTGTAAAAAAAAGATATACTGTTTTAGGGCAATCTATTTTTATGTTAGCTTATATTATTAGAATCTGGGCCGTTGCGGTGTGGTATGACACTCCATAAATGGTAATAAAGTTGCTAGTATGGTGAATACTGTCAAAACATAAAAAAAAAAACAATAATATAATATATATGATAGAAGGAGTGACAGAAACAAAGAGAAATAAAGAATAGAAGAATGACAGAAAAAAGAAAGCCAGAAAGAAAGAATGAAAAGGAATGGCAAAAAGAAAGAAAGAATAGATGGAAAGAAATAAAGTTACGCAAAATAAAGAGAAAATATAGATAAATAAAGAAACAGAACAAAGAAAGAACAAAAGCATAGAATAAATGAGAAAAACAAAGAAAGAGAATGAATAAATTAATGAATGATAAAAACAAGAAAAGAATAAAAGGAATGAAAAGAAAAAAAGCAGGGAAGAGAGAGAGAGAAGGAATGGGAGAAAAAAGAGATGGAACAAAGGAAAGAAAAAATAGAAAAAAATAAAGGGACAGATAGAAATAATGAGAAGGAATGACAGAAAGTATAGAAGAAGTGACAGAAAAATTATAGAAATAAAGAAGAAAGAAAGAAACAGAATGGCAGAAGAAAGAACGACAGAAAAAGATAAGAAGGAAATTTGAGAATACTCCAGGGAATATTTAGTATATACAACAATGTGAAAAAAAATGTGTTCCGCAGCTCAAAATATACAGTATATATATATGAAAGTGAAACAAATAGTAAGTGTAAAGATTAATCATTCACACTATTATAACCCTTAACCCTTTAACCGCCAGCCTACCTTGAGATTTTGTCACCCTTTATTGCCATACCATTTTGCACTATTTTGCGCTCCCCATGTTCAACTGTGATTTTTGAAGGGATTTCAAGGGATTTCCCAGGAAAGTTATATATTGTTTTTTTCAGCAGAGCCTGAGCTTTAACATGAAATGTCTTGTTTGTCATCTTCTAAGTGTATTCTCAATATTTTTGGGTGAAAATTGTGCAAAAAAATAAAAAAAAACTATTTTTTACAATTTATAGTGTTTTTTTGCAATAAAAAATGTAAGTTTGTCAATAAAATTATTATTATTGCGTGTAAAACCCCAATTTCTCCCGGTTACAGCGGTACCACATATGTATAGGTAGACACCCTTTCCTGCCCAGGAGACTCCCCCAAACTGAAACAACGCTTTAGGGGATTTTCAGATAAAATACAACTATACTATGCAATATGCGCGCCTTGCAGTTTTTCAAGAAAAACAACCCTTTATATTTGAAATACCCCGACAAACTATATGTTCCCTAGAAGCATACACCTCAGGCTTTCTAGGCATACCAGGCTTGTTGACATGGGTGCAGTTTTCTGGAAGTAATCCCTCAATGTATTCTTTGGTTGCACAGGGTTTCCCTAAAAATGAATAAAAAAGCAGAATCAAAACCACATTTTTTAAAAAAAAACTATATGCAAACAAGAAAAAAACTGAAAATCGGAAAAAGCAACATCCCCCAAACAGAACAATACCCAACATGCATAGCTACTAGGGATGAGTGAATCGATCCGGATGAACCCGGATTCGTTCTGAACTTCATGAAAAATTTGATTCTGAACGAATCCAAATTTCCCCGCAATTTGATTGATCGAAGTTTTCCTTTAAACTCCATTTATTTCAATTACAGGCATTCTAAAATGTCCGGACATATCCCCTGGGGCAAGGTATCATGGGTAAGTCACATGCAGCCTATCAGCAACCAGGAAGCCCGGTGACGTCACCGTGCTATATAAAGCGGTGGCCATCTTCCTTGTGCGCATTTCAGCGTTCTATTGCGGCCAGAGCACAGCTCGTTACAGACAGGGACAGAGAGTTAGAGATAGGTAGGGAGAGTCAGAGAGGCAGACAAAGAGGTAGACCGAGCCAGGGAAAGATAGGGAAAAACCGGAACCATCCAGCCAGGGACAGCTTAGAAGTGACAGTGAAAATGTTTTTTTTTTTCATTAGCCAGATCAGTTTTCAATTCAATTTCAGTTCTTTGTGCTGTAAATCTGCCTTGCCACTGGGCATGCCATCTATGCAGGGGCTTATTTAACCCTATCTGTTACACACAAGCATTTATCATAATATAACTGGATTCGTTTTAATATTTTTTGGTCTGCCTTTAACAAAAAAACACACCAGCCCACCTGGGTATCCCAAACCTGCACTTCGCAGCCTATCTGTTATACTAAATACGCTTGTTGATTCTCCTCAGCTTAATCAAAGTATTGCATTTTGAATTGGTTTTTGGTCTGCCTTTAACAAAAAAAAAAACACCAGCCCACCTGGGTATCCCAAACCTGCATTAGGCAGCCTATCTGTAATACTAAATACACTTGTTCATCCTTCCTCAGCTTAATCAAAGTATTGCATTTTGAATTGGTTTTGGTCTGCCTTTAACAAAAAAAAGCACCAGCCCACCTGGGTTTCTAAAACCTGCGTTAGGCAGCCTATCTGTTATACTAAATACGCTTGTTCATCCTTCCTCAGCTTAATCAAAGTATTGCATTTTGAATTGGTTTTTGGTCTGCTTGCAAAAAAAACACCAGCCCACCTGGGTATCCCAAACCTGCACTTAGCAGCCTATCTGTTATACTAAACACGCTTGTTAATCCTTCCTCAGCTTAATCAAAGTATTGCATTTTGAATTGGTTTTTGGTCTGCCTTTAACAAAAAAAACACCAGCCCACCTGGGTATCCCAAACCTGCATTAGGCAGCCTATCTGTTATACTAAATACGCTTGTTCATCCTTCCTCAGCTTAATCAAAGTATTGCATTTTGAATTGGATTTTGGTCTGCCTTTAAAAAAAAAACACCAGCCCACCTGGGTATCCCAAACCTGCATTAGGCGGCCTATCTGTTATACTAAATACGCTTGTTCATCCTTCCTCAGCTTAATCAAAGTATTGCATTTTGAATTGGTTTTTGGTCTGCCTTTAACAAAAAAAACACCAGCCCACCTGGGTATCTCAAACCTGCATTAGGCAGCCTATCTGTTATACTAAATACGCTTGTTCATCCTTCCTCAGCTTAATCAAAGTATTGCATTTTGAATTGATTTTTGGTCTGCCTTTAACAAAAAAAACACCAGGCCGCAAGGCATCCCAAACCTACACTTAGCAGCCTATCTGTTATACTAAATACGCTTGTTCATCCTTCCTCAGCGTAATCAAAGTATTGCATTTTAAATTGGTTTTTGGTCTGCCTTTAACAAAAAAAATACCAGCCCACCTGGGTACCCAAAACCTACACTTAGCAGCTATCTGTTATACTAAATGCGCTTGTTGATCCTCCTCAGCTTAATCAAAGTATTGCATTTTAAATTGGTTTTTGGTCTGCCTTTAAAAAAAAAAAAAACACCAGGCCGCAGGGCATCCCAAACCTGCACTTTGCAGCCTATCTGTTATACTAAATACGCTTGTTGATCCTCCTCAGCTTAATCAAAGTATTGCATTTTAAATTGGTTTTTGGTCTGCCTTTAACAAAAAAAACACCAGCCCACCTGGGTATCCCAAACCTGCACTTAGCAGCCTATCTGTTATACTAAATATGCTTGTTCAGTATGCGCCCACTGATCCTACGGCGCAGAAGCTGAATGTGCTTCTGTCCAAGTTGCTGGTGCTGCAGTCGCTCCCTTTTCAGGTGGTGGACTCTGCACCTTTCAGAGAACTGATGGCTTGTGCCGAGCCGAGGTGGAGAGTTCCAAGCCGCCATTTCTTTGCCAAAAAGGCAGTACCAGCGCTGCACACTTTTGTTGAACAGAAGGTGGGCCAGTCCTTGAGCCTGTCCGTGTGTAGCAAAGTGCATGGCAGCGCCGACGTCTGGAGCTGTAACTATGGTCAGGGACAGTACATGTTGTTTACGGCCCACTGGGTGAATGTGGTCCCTTTGCAGCAGCAGCAGCAACTTGGACAGGTCACGCCGCTTTGGCCCCTGCGCTCCCTGCCCATTGGGCCTGTGACATCGTGCGACTCGGCCTCCTCATCCTCCGCCACCTCCTCACCCTCCACTGTAGGCTCAAGTCCCAGTGCCCCTCCAGTCTACCATGTGTGCAGGGCATGGAGGTGTCACGCTGTGCTTCACATGGTTTGTCTTGGCGAACTGAGTCACACAGGGGAGGAACTGCTTAAATTTATTCATCAGGAAATCCAAACATGGCTTACTCCAAGAAAACTTAAAATGGGAATCATGGTTACCGACAATGGGAAGAACATTTTGTCTGCGCTGTGCCAAGGAAGCCTGACCCATGCCCCCTGCCTGGCTCAAGCGGTTTCTGAAGTCTTCCCCCATCTGCAAGACATTCTAACAACTTCAAGGAAACTTTGCATGCACTTCAGCCACTCATACACCGCCAAACACACCCTTCTTGAGCTACAGCGTCAAAACGGTAGCCCCCAACATAGTCTGATTTGGACCGATTATATGAACAGAGAAAAGCCATCACAGATTTCCTGATGATCCAAGTGGATAGGGGGACTCCTTCTTCAATAACCAGTGGCAGCTCATACGTGACACCTGACGTCTGCTCAGGCCCTTTGAGGAAGCCACTTTATTTGTCAGGATTACGGCAGGATTACGGGATGAACGACGTGATTCCACTGCTTCATGTACTACAGCACATGTTGGAAACCATGGCTGGTCAGGGCACTGGAGACATGGCGTCTACATCTTACGGCCACATGAACCCCGTTGGAGCTGAACTGGAGGAGGAGGAGGAAGAGGAGTGGCCCAGTGAAGCACAGTTTAGGCTTGGCGAAATGGCTGGTTTATCTAGTCAGCGGACAGGAGAGGAGGAGCAGGAGCAGCCAGAGGAGCTAGAGGGTTTTGAGGAAGGCGAGGTAGAGGACCTGGACACACCGTGGCAGTATGCAGTGGAGATGGAGACAGGTAGTCCCTCCGAGTCACTTGCGCAAATGGCAGGAAGCATGCTCACGTGCTTGCGTAGTGACCCCAGAATTGTTTCCATTTGTCGGCGGGATGACTTCTGGCTGTCCACCTTATTGGACCCTCGCTTCCGGCACAAAATGGGGGCATTTCTTAAACCCGTCGAGAGGAAGGACAAACTGAACTACTACAAAGACATTCTGCGTAGTCAGTTGGCCGATGCCTATCTGCGCCATGGTCCATACTCTCGCAGGTCTGACTCGGGGGGACCTCTGCGCTCACCTTCCACTGCCATGGCTGCTGGGGGGTTGGCAGGAGCAGCAGCAGCAGCTCCATCAGCAGCAGCCTCAGTCTTCAGTCGCTAATGAGTAGCTTTCTACACCCGCATAGTGAGGCTACTCATGAGCAGCAGGAAGACCTGGAGCAGGACCTCAACCAGCAGGTCATGTCATACCTTGACATGACCATGCCAACACACCTTGAGGATCTGCTGGACTTCTGGGCAGCCAAACTTGGCTTGTGGCCGCAACTAGCAGAGTTTGCCCTGGAAAAGCTGTCCTGCCCGGCCAGTAGCGTGCCATCTGAGCGGGTGTTTAGTGCGGCGGGGGCCATAGTTACGGCGAGGAGAACTCGTCTGTCAACTAAAAATGTGGAGAGACTCACCTTTGTCAAAATGAATCAGGGATGGATCAGCCAGGATTTCCACCCACCAATGGCTGAGACTAGATTCAGCATGGTGCCACGTTTTACACTTTCCAAATGGTGCAAAACATATTTATGTCTTTAGACCAATTTTTGGGCTCCTGCTGATGCCAACTTCAGGGTGCCTTCCAGCCAATTTTTGCGTTCCTGCTGCTGCCAACTCCAGGGTGTGTCAGTCAATTTTTGGGCTCCTGCTGTGGCTGCTGCCAACTCCAGTGTCTCTTTAAAGCAATGTTTGGGCTCCTGCTTCTGCTTGCAACTCCAGGGTGTGATTCATCCAATTTTTGGGCTCCTGCAGCTAACTTCAGTGTCTGTTTAAAGTAATGTTTGTGCTCCTGCTGCTGCTTGCAACTCCAGGGTGTGATTCATCCAATTTTTGGGCTCCTGCAGCCAACTCCAGTGTCTCTTTCAAGCTATGTTTGGGCTCCTGCTGCTGCTGCTGCTTGCAACTCCAGGGTGTCATTCAGCCAATTTTTGGGCTCCTGCTGCCAACTCCAGTGTCTCTTTCAAGCTATGTCTGGGCTGCTGCTGCTGCTGCTGCTGCTGCTTGCAACTCCAGGGTGTGATTCATCCAATTTTTGGGCTCCTGCTGCAAACTCCAGTGTCGCTTTAAAGTAATGTTTGGGCTCCTGCTGCAGCTTGCAACTCCAGGGTGTGATTCATCCAATTTTTGAGCTCCTGCTGCCAACTCCAGTGTCTCTTTAAAGTAATGTTTGGGCTCCTGCTGCTGCTTGCAACTCCAGGGTGTGATTCATCCAATTTTTGGCCTCCTGCAGCCAATTCCAGTGTCTCTTTCAAGCTATGTTTGGGCTCCTGCTGCTGCTGCTTGCAACTTCAGGGTGTGATTCATCCAATTATTGGGCTCCTGCAGCCAACTCCAGTGCCTCTTTAAAGTAATGTTTGTGCTCCTGCTGCTGCTTGCCACTCCAGGGTGTGATTCATCCAATTTTTGGGCTCCTGCTGCCAACTCCAGTGTCTCTTTAAAGTAATGTTTGGGCTCCTGCTGCTGCTTGCAACTCCAGGGTGTGATTCATCAAATTTTTGGCCTCCTGCAGCCAACTCCAGTGTCTCTTTCAAGCTATGTTTGGGCTCCTGCTGCTGCTGCTTGCAACTCCAGGGTGTGATTCATCCAATTTTTGGGCTCCTGCAGCCAACTCCAGTGTCTCTTTCAAGCTATGTTTGGGCTCCTGCTGCTGCTTGCAACTCCAGGATGTGATTCATCTAATTGTTGGGCTCCTGCAGCCAACTCCAGTGTCTCTTTCAAGCTATGTTTGGGCTGCTGCTGCTTGCAACTCCAGGGTGTGATTCATCCAATGTTTGGGCTCCTGAAGCCAACTCCAGTGTCTCTTTAAAGCAATGTTTGGGCTCCTGCTGCTGTTTGCAACTCCACGGTGTGATTCATCCAATTTTTGGGCTCCTGCTGCCAACTCCATTGTCTCTTTAAAGCAATGTTTGGGCTCCTGCTGCTGCTTGCAACTCCAGGGTGTGATTCATCCAATTTTTGGGCTCCTGGTGCCAACTCCAGTGTCTCTTTCAACCAATGTTTGGGCGGCTGTTGCTGCTTGCAACTCCAGGGTGTGATTCAGCTAATTTTTGGGCTCCTGCTGCTGCCAGCTCCAGGGTGTGTTTTTCAGGCACTATAGGGGCCCCTCATAGTGATGCCACCTCAACTCTCTGCAATTGTGCCGCTCTGCGATTCAATTAGCGATGCCTCTGATCTGCATGTGATAATTATTTACAGTATTATTTCACTAACCCAACACGCATCCTATGCATTTTACAGCAAGGCAGAATGGTTTACAACCCTATTGAGGCTCTAGGAGGCTCAGAACGTTTTTAATAGTGATTCGTCGCGAATAAATTCAGGTCGAAGCGATTTTTGTCCGAAAATTCTGCGAATCAGTCGAATCGAATTTTTAAAAAGTTCACTCATCTCTAATAGCTATTATCCAGGGAAGAGTTGCCAAACACCCCAAAGTAAAGCATGCTCATAACGGTACTTTTACTTCAAAATTTCAGCTCTGCAGACAAAGTGCGCACCTTGTGCTTTTTCTACCAAAACAACCCTCTCGAAGAATTCTTAGGTTGCACAAAAAAATATACAAAAAAGCAGAATAAATAACAAGTTTTCCTAAAATATCAATATGCAAATAAGAAAAAACAAACTAAATCTGAAAGCGCAAGGTCCCCCAAGCAGAACAATACCCAACATGCATAGGTACCTGTAACCTTTTAACTGCCAGCCTACTTGAGATTTTGTCACCCTCTGCTGACTATATATACTGTATATATATATTTTTCACCATTTTGCGTGATGTTTAACTGTGATTTTTGCAGGAATTTCCAAGAAAATTGCATATTTTCTTTTTGTGGCAGAGTTTAGGCTTTAACATGAAATGTCTTGTTTGTATTTTTTCTACTTTTTTAATATATTTTTAAGTAAATAATTAAAAAAAATAAAAATATATATATATATTTTTAATTGTCTCCTTTATTTTAACAAAAACATTTATTTTATTAAAGAAAACCATATTGCATGTGAAAGCCCCATTTCTCCCAATTACAATGATACCACATATGTATCGGTAGCCCCCCGTTCCTGTCCAGGTGAATCCCTAAACTGAAAAGAGCACTTTATAACATTTACAAATAAAATACAACTACTATTCACATAATATAGGGTTAAATAAAAAAAAATGGTGTGGGGTCCCCCTTCACAGGGGGGAGGGGGGGCACCATTTCTTGGGGGAATTTTAAGGGTTTTTGGGGAGGCAGGTAATGGGGGGTCTTGGGGTTAATGGCAAGTCACCCACTAGCCGCAGGTGACTTGCCAGACCCAGAGCCTTGTGAACTGGTATAGGGGTCTCATAGATCCCTTACCAGTTCACAAAGGGTTAAAAGTAAAACAAAACACACAGAGACACACTTTAAAAATAACTTAAAAAAAAATACTTTTTTTTATTATTTTTTTTTTAATACTTACCTCCCATCCATCCCTGTGTCCCACGCTAATCACCTAGGCTTCTGCTCTCCTGCTGCTGCTGGAAGCCTTTTATACCTACTGGGTTACAGGTAACATAGGATTAATAAAAAAAAAAAATGACATAGGGTCCCCCCTCCCGGGAAAGGGGACCCCATTTCTTGGGGGAATTTTAATGGTTAAAACCCTTAAGGGGGAGGCAGGCGATCGGAGGACACCCGGCGGTGACATCATCAGCCCCGCCCCCTGAAGGGGCGGGCTAGAATAAAAGATGGCGGCGGCCATCCAAGATCCGAGGAAGGAGGGCTGTTAGGCCCTCCTCAGAAGACGGAAGAGTGGGGGGGGGGTGATTGGATTTTTTTTTTTGCAGGCAATCTCGGCGGCTGCTGAAACGGGGGCACCCTATTTTGGGCACTCCCCTGCAGCCAGCAGGAGCCCCTCTGGCTGAAGAGGAGACCTGGCCGGATCGAACGAGGGGTCAGATAAGTGACTATTTTTAAAACTTTTGCTGCTAGCAGGGGGGAAAGTCAGGCACGTAAAATTTACGTGGCTGGCGGTTAACTGCAGGGGAGGCAGCCACGTAAATTTTATGTGGCTGGAGTTTAAAGGGTTAAACAACAGGCAAGTTTTGAGAAATAATAGATGGCTAAATAATAAAATCTGTCCCTCCATTCTGTATTATCCACCCTAGTCTCACATCATAAACTGCTTAAACAAACCAAATAAGGTCTACTTGACCAGCGGAAGAATGTACTTCATGTTTGGTCAAATAATCCTAAGCCAATATGATATAAAATCATTCACCTTTACAATTTAATTAATGATTGTATATATTAATTAGTGAATGGGGAGTTACAATAGTAGCAGGACTAAAAATCCACCACATAAACAACTGCTGCCTTTATCATGCAGGGTCAAGTAATATTAGCAGGGCCACCAAACTAGCATGCTTACATGAAATTATGAATGATGATTGCAAAAAGAGGGTCTCCATGTATGATAGTAAACAGTAGCCTGTCACTAACATGTGAACATGGTCATGGACACAAACATATGCATGTTTAAAATGTTGTAATAACAAATCACAGTACTCACATCGCAGCTGAGGCTTGGGCCCATGCTGCTGGAGGGTCCCGGAGCTGGAGTGGGGAGAATTAGGACAGGCTTTTTCTGTGTGAAAACATCTGTTAGAAGCAGAAACACAACAGAAGCAATCATAAGAACATAGCATTTGAGATAGAAAATAGGCCTCACCATGTATTTGATAGAATGGTTAAATCTAAATACTTGAGGATGTGTTAGCTAAAACCAAACAACTTTGGCTAACACAAGCTCAAGCCACATTATATTTTGAAGTAGGGTTACACTAGCAGAGAGCCTACTGTGAAATAGGCCACATGGCCACTTCACAACCATATAAGGTTTAATTTCCTAAAAAAAATTCTATAGTCATAAAACAATATTTGCATATACTTTAAAAATAAAACTAAAAGAACTTTTACCTCGACTATGCCCAAGTGCCTGATCTGCAGCATAGGTGGAGGAGATGCCGGTATATGATGCCCTGAAAAACATGTATACAAGGGATGAAAAATTGTAATAACAAGGTACCACACAAAAAAGTCCACTCACCAGGGGATAACCTGTTGCTTTGATCCCAGGGAGGGCTATGAGGTGGAGGCGTGGAGCCTCCAGTCCTCACAATGGGTCCAGCAGATCCCAAACCCGATGGGCCACCCTCCTCCCTCTCACTCCCTGATTCTTCAGGGAGTGTGGTGGAGTCCCTTGCCTCCTCCCCACTGGGGCTCCCCACTTGAGAGTGGCCACAGGGGGTTTGGGACTCCGGTGAGTCTGATTGCGAGGAGCTGAGGCTCCATGCTGCCCTCACCCTAGCAGTCTCCACTGGGGTGTCATCCCCTTCCTCCCCTGGGTCCTTAATATGGGATCTTCGAGAGGGCCCCCCCCCCCCCGCAGACTCATCTGACCCCACCACATGGATATCCTTCCCGCGTTTACCCATGGGAGCACACTTATCTGTGGAGAGGAAACAAAAAAACTGGTTACACATCAGCAGTTTAATGTGCACATATGTAAATATTTGGGTTGATTCAAAGAAACATGTAACAGCTTGGATTTGTGTCACGATCATCCTATTTTTCCCGTCCGCTCGTGCGTTCGTATGAACTTGCGAGTGATTCAATAAGCAAATACGTTTCTATCCTAAAATATACGTCCGTTCATATGGCAGTTCGGGAATCAGACCTATGTCAGTTTCCATCCTGAATTTTCCGTTTCATTTCTCAGGTTGCAACATTGGTTTTGCCCTTTTTCCTTTTTTGTCTGGACGTAAATCCTTCTGATCTTGCGGCTCCGCACTACAAACTTACCTCATTAAAGTGCATTCTAAATATTTGGTCTTTTAATTTTCTTTATTTCATTCATTTTGTAGTAACCAACCATTAATGAATGCATTTGCATAAGTAAATCTTACTTTGTTTAATTTTTAGTTAACTTGCATTTTTTACTTGTGGATTTAATTTTAATATTTATGCTTCAAATGGTACAACTTTAAATTTTTAGTGTGGTTACCCACACCCTCTACATACAGATTGCTCACAAATATTAAAAAACACCCAGCAACTTCTGCATGTTATGAGCCTAGAAACAGCCAAGATGGCGGCTCAGGTATTATCGGGCAGCCTGCAAACAGAAAGGGCCTTGTGGCTGTGTTGCTCTGGATTCTTAGATTTCTGACCTTTCCATGCCCCCAGCTCTGCTGTGTCTGTGCAAAATACAGCAGTAACCCACATCCTGCACTTTATCCCGCTCTCCTCTCCTCAGTAAGTGTGATGCATCTGACCAAAGATGTGCTTAAATAATTAAACAAAGCAAAGGTAAACAACTACACCAATAAATGCAATCTAAAAATATTATTCTAGTACCTCAATTTTAAAATAAATAACAAAGGACATAAGTTTCTTTAATTAACGCAAATATATTGCAAAATAAAGGTTTACATGCAAAGGACTAATTAAGGTCCACATTAAAATGCTTTTAGAAGGCATACATGAATCAGGTATGCATTGCCATACAATTTATGGCCTCGGCCATGCTGATACATGCAGTTCATTGGAGCTCAAGACGCGCAGACTCCTCCACATAGCCAAAAAACCTGTTCACGAACAGCAATCCGGCTGCTAAAAGGTGTCGGCTGTGGCTTTCTTTTAAAACGCGTTTAGAGGTTTCTCTGAATCACACCTAAACACATCCAATGAACCTAAGTTTTACGTTTTGATCGTAAGTTTTAGGATTTGATCCTAAGTTTTACGTTTTGATCCTAAAATTTAGGAACGAACTTCCGCTGATCGTAAGAGCATATACGCATTCGTACGTAGGCTCGTGCGAGTCGGAAATGGCCAAAAAAACAGGAAAAAATGACTAACACCCACCCAAACTTACGATTCTCGATACGAAATCAATTAACTTTTGCTCTTTGAATCGAGGGGATTGTGTATGTGTATGTGTGTTGAACTTACTAGATACGTAGGCATCATAGAGCCGGTAGACACCCTCATTGTCCTGCCACTTAAAATCAGACCACTTCTGCATTATGGCTCGTGGGGTCAGCTTCGTGTTAAAGCGCCGGGACACGGTGGCCCTCACCTCCTCCACCATCCTGCTCTTAGCACTCAGGGCATAGTCATAATCCTGAATGCATAAATCCTAGAAGAAAGAAAGAAAGAAACAAAAAAAACATTAAATTTTGCATTAACATATTAAAAATTAAAATTCATTCATTAGTGTACAATTTAAATATTAAAATTTGATTCATTAACCTGGCATAAAGGGCTTGTGAAATTCACAATATATAAGCACTAAAAAGTTCTTATATGTCCCAATATAAAACTTGGAATGTCGATGAATATTGTTTAAAATTAAAGTTATTAAAAATTTGGTAAAATTATTGTTTAAAAAATTAAAAATATATTTTTTAAAATAATATAAATATTAATTAAAAAATAGTCAAATATTCTTTATCCCATTAATTTAATTACAATTAAAAAAAATTAATAAATTATTAATATATGATTATGGATTAAAATACAATTAAGCATTAAACATTTAAAGATGCATGAAAATCAAACACATTTAAATAATGGCACTACACAGTACATCATACATTAACACACATTTCATATGTATACTTACTTTCACCACTTTGTCATTCACCCGGGGATCCACGCACTGCCTCTTCTTTGGGGTGGGCTGGGGGGGACATCAGAATCGTTCACCTGCCGCTACCTGCCACTTACGCGGCACTACCTGTCGCTATTCCTTGATGAATAAAGCCCTTAGCATACCTCCCAACATTTGAGGATTGGAAAGAGGGAGAAATGAATAGGCAAACGTAGCACGCAGCATTTTTCTACAATTTAGCCGCACCCATGCCACACCCCTAGCTACACCGAATTCCCCATCATTTGACACCAACTAATCCCCAGCCTTCTTCAAAGATATTGATAATAGTCTCACAACTAATCACAATACCATTTCAGGTGCTTTAATCAATCCAGGCTATAAGCAGAGCAGAGGGAGCGGGAAACAAGAAAGTGAGTCAGACTACTAGCAAAAAGTCTTATACCGTACCACTTAGTTCAGCTGTATTTTTCGCCATATAAGACACACTATTTTTCCCCAAAAGTGGTGGGAAAATGTCAGTGTGTATTATTAAGCAAAAGTAAAAAAAAGTGCAAAAAAGTATACCTACATGGGTTTGCCTGCGCCGCAGCCACCAGGATGCCAGCTGAGCAGTGAGCAGACTGCAGGGTAAATGTACACTGTCCACTGTCCCCGTTCTGGCTTCCGGCACCAACACTGCCTCTCGGATGTCACACCCGAGTGTTTGTGTCAGTGTGTTCCGACACCAGAGAGGCAATGGCGTCACCGGAAGTTGGTGGGGTTGGGGTGGTTCTGCCACATTTCTTATTGGAATGGGAGGGGGGTTGCCACACTGTCTATATGGGCATGGGATGGGGGGTGCTACACTGCTTATGGGAATGGGATGGGGGGAGGCCACAATGAATAAGGGGATGGGGGGAAATGCCACACTGCCTATGGGAAATGGGAGGGGGGATGCCATATTGTTCATGGGGAATGGAAGGGAGATATGCCACACTGGCTATAGAAGGGGGAATGCAACACTGTCTATGGGGAATGGGAGGGGGATGCCACCCTGCCTGTGAGATGGGGGAAATGCCACATTGCCTATGGGGAATGGGATGGGGAAATGCCACACCACTCATGGAGAATAGGGTGGGGGTATGCCACACTGCCTGTAATGGGGTGTTTTAGCACAACATTTGGTTAAGAATAATTTTTTTCTTATTTTCCTCCTCCAAATCCTAGGTGCTTTTTATGTGCAGGTGAGTCTTATAGGACAATAAATATTGTACTGTCAGGTCCCGTGGGACGCCCACCTTCCAATTAAGTCTGCAACCCCTAATCTCCGCTGCTAGCTTCGCCTATAGACAAGCCCCCATTTGCCGGGACGCTGGACACGCCTCACCGGGCACGGTTGCCCCCAGGACTTCTTAGCACAAAGGATGCAGACTTATGCAGGGGAAGGCAAACGAACCAGGAACGAGACTGGGCAGGGTCAAACGGGCAGGGGTCATACACGGCAGATCAGTCCAATGAAGCGCGGTACAGGAGGATGAGACAGAAGAATAGTCGAGTCGAGCCAAAGGTCAAACCGGGGAATCACAGATACGCAGTACAGAGGAGCAGGCAGAAATCGTGGTCAGGAAAACAGGCTAAGGTCGGTCCAGGCAGCAATCAAGGATAGTCATACACGGCAAGATAACGTAGACGGAACAGACACCAATTCACACCCAGCAGCACGCTATCACGGGCAAGGATCAAATGTAATAGGAAGACCTTTATAGGAAGTGGCCGACCAGATTGAGGGACCTGGGGCTGATTGCCCCATTCAAACCACAGGGCGTTCCGCCCAAAAGCAACCTTGGGCTCATTGGCGAGCACGATCCTGGGCATTCGAGCATCGAGTATTCTGTTAATCTCATATTCAGGTTCATCTCCCATTACAACTGGAGGAGGTGATGACACCTGAACATTTCTGGCGGATTTTAACAGGGAAACATGAAAGGTAGACGGAATCTTCATGGACATAGGTAACTTGACTTTAAAGGTAACATTACTCAGCTTGTTAGTGATGGGAAAAGGACCGATGTACTTAGGGCCTAACTTAGGCAAGGGTTGTCTAAGAGCAATATTTCTAGTGGATACCCAGACCCAGTCTCCCACCTGGAATGGTGGTTCCCGCGATCTATGTCGGTCCGCGAACACTTTATATCTTTCAGAGGCTTCCTTAAGGTTCATCTGTATCTCAGACCACATCTTAGTCCTTTCCCGTAACCATTCCTCCAAGGCCGGCAGGTTGGAGGAAGGACCAGAGAAGGATGACGCCTTAGGATTCCTGCCATAGTTACAGAAAAACGGCGAAAACTTAGTCGACTCGCTAGGCGCATTGTTAAAAGCGAATTCTGCAAATTCGATAAATTCCGCCCATTGTTCTTGACGATCTGATACAAAGCAGCGTAAGTATTGTTCTAAACTCTGATTCACCCACTCAGTCTGTCCGTTAGACTGGGGATGATAAGCTGTAGAAAGAGAAACTTTAATGCCCAAGCGATTACAAAAGGCTTTCCAGAAGCGGGATATAAACTGAACCCCCCCGATCTGAAACAATATTCTGTGGTATACCATGGAGACGGAAAACATGCTTAATGAATAATTGCACCAACTCTGGCGCCGACGGAAGTTTTACCAAAGGGATAAAGTGTGCCATTTTACTGAAGCGGTCAACCACCACCCAGCTTACAGTATTCCCCTGCGATTGAGGTAGATCGACAATGAAATCAATGGATATGTGGGACCATGGCTCACTAGAAATTTCCAGAGGTACTAATAATCCCGCTGGAGATCCATGGGTTGTCTTACTCCGTGCACATACAGGGCATGCTTCAACAAAGGCGACTATGTCACGTCTGATGGTAGGCCACCAGACATGGCGTTTGGCGATAGCCAAAGTTTTCCGAACCCCTAAGTGACCGGCGGACTTGGCATCATGAAGTTCCTGTAAGACGGCGAGACGTAAATGAGGTGGAACAAATAAGCATTCAGAGGGTTTACCGGGAGGAGTATCAATCTGATATGGCGTCAAAGAACTAGACAAATCAGGGAGGAGGGCACCCACTATACAACCTAAGGGTAGAATCGGTTCTGCAGGATCAAATCGATCCTTACAATCTCCGAAATTACGAGAAAGGGCGTCTGCTTTGGTATTCTTTTTCCCTGGTTTGTAGGTGATAATGAAATTGAAACGAGAGAAAAAGAGTGCCCAGCGAGCCTGACGGGAGTTGAGCCTTTTGGCGGACTCTATATATTCTAGATTCTTGTGGTCAGTATATACGGTAATGGGGTGTAGAGAACCTTCCAGCCAGTGACGCCATTCTTCAAAGGCCAGTTTAATACCCAATAGTTCCCTATTACCAACATTATAATTACGTGAAAATTTACGTGAAAAGAACGCACAGGGATGCAGTCTCTCCGGATTACCAGAATACTGAGAGAGAACTGCTCCCACACCAAGTTCGGAAGCGTCGACCTCCAACAGAAACGGGTGATTAGTATTGGGATGGATCAACACCGGAGCTGAAGTAAAGGTCTTTTTCAGTAGTTGAAAAGCGCTTATTTCTGAGGGAGGCCACTCCTCAACAAAAGCGCCGTTCCGAGTAAGATCAGTTAAGGGTCCCACAATGGAAGAGAACCCCCTTATGAATTGTCTATAAAAATTAGCAAATCCTAAAAACCTCCGAAGCGCCTTAAGGGTTCTAGGTTGCTCCCACTCAAGTATCGCGGATACTTTGGAGGGATCCATAACCAACCCACGCTTGAAGATTAAATATCCTAGAAACGGAATTTCAGAAACTTCAAATGCACACTTAGAAATTTTAGCATACAGATGGTTCTCCCATAACCTTTGTAACACCGCTTTTACATGTTGACGGTGTTCCAACAGGGAATGGGAAAAAATGAGTATGTCGTCTAAATAGACCACCACAAACCGACCCAAGAAATCGCGAAAAATGTCGTTCACTAAATCTTGGAAGACTGCAGGGGCATTACATAGGCCGAAAGGCATCACCAAGTATTCATAGTGACCATCGTTATCATTGAAGGCTGTCTTCCATTCATCTCCCTGGCGTATACGAATAAGATTATATGCCCCTCTAAGATCAAGTTTGGAAAAAATCTGAGCCCCAGATACCTGATTAAAGAGGTCATTGATTAAAGGTAACGGATATCTATTCTTGACTGTAATTTTGTTTAATCCCCGGTAGTCAATACAGGGGCGTAAACCGCCGTCCTTTTTCTCGACAAAGAAAAAAACAGCACCAGCAGGTGAGGTAGAAGGACGGATGAATCCCTTCTTGAGGTTCTCTGAAATATAATTTTTCATGGCCAGCTCTTCAGATCGTGTGAGATTGTATATCTTCCCCCTAGGGGGCATAGTACCTGGAAGCAAATCGATGGGACAATCATAGGCCCTATGCGGGGGAAGAGTGTCAGCGGATTTTTCAGAGAAAATATCCGCCCAATCTGCGTAGCCATCAAGGATGACCTGTGAGGACCTAAGGGATGTGGAGAAACAATGCTCATAACAGAATGGACTCCATTTAACAAGATCTCCAGATTCTCAATTAATAACCGGATTATGGGTTTTTAACCATGGGAATCCTAACACAATAGGAGATACAGGACTCTCAATAATAAAAAACTCTAATTCTTCAGAATGGGCAGATCCCACAAGGGGGTCTTAAAGGAGACCAACCCTCCCATGATGGGCTCGTTATTGACAGCCAGGACTCGAAGTTAATTTTCTAACGGAATCAATGGAATATTAAGGGTGGAGGCAAGTGACCTATCCAAGAAATTGCCAGTCGCTCCACTGTCTATGAAAGCGGAGACAAAAGTCTTGGAAAGGCCCCAAGAGACCATAACTGGTAGGAGTAACCGATTTACATGAGGGAATGATACCTGACCGCCTAGATGAAGTCCCTCAGCTGGATCTAGGCGCTGTAGTTTCCCTCCACCGGAGCCTTGTTAGGGCAATTCTTGGCGAAGTGGCCAGGATTCCCGCAGTATAGACAAAGACCTTGTGATCTGCGCCGAACTTTCTCTGCCTGAGAAATATGGGTTACGCCAAGCTGCATGGGCTCTTCAGACGTCATAGAAGAAGGGGCGGCAGCACCCCTAGGGCTTAACTCTTGGCGTGGGGGTCCCCAAGGTTGATCCTTGCCTTTTTCTTGGCGTCTTTCCCAGAGACGTCTATCCACTCTAATTGCCAGTTGCATATATTCATCAAGGCTTTTGGGTAGCGGATAATTCACTAGAACATCTTTAATGTTTTCTGAGAGTCCAATTCTATATTGGCTGCACAAAGCTGGGTCATTCCACTTGGAATCAATGGACCATCGACGGAACTCTGCGCTATACTCCTCCGCCGAGCGTTTCGCTTGTCTAAGATTCCGTAGTTTGGAGTCTGCCGTTGAAGCCCGATCAGGGTCTGCATACAATAGCTCCATGGCAGAAAAGAAGGAGGAGACTGACTGTAAGGCTTCATCTGTAGATGCCAATCCAAATGCCCAGGTCTGAGGATCACCCTGGAGAAGTGGGATAACTAGGCCCACTCGTTGAGTTTCTGACCCAAATGAGTGGGGCCGTAGGCGGAAGTAGAGCTCACATGAGTTCTTAAAGTTAGAGAACTTCGTCCGTTCCCCAAAGAATTTTTCTGGAAGGGGAATCTTCGGCTCAACTGTAGGCCCAGGATCCAGTGGCGCAGGTAGTTGGCAACTTTCCTGCGTAGCCACTCGCTGGGCCAGCTGGTTGATGGCGGTGGCCATAGCTTGCACCTGCTGCATTTATTCTTCCATCTAGGAAATAATGTATGGCCCGTGATAATGTCAGGTCCCACCTTCCAATTAAGTCTGCAACCCCCAATCTCTGCTGCTAGCTTCGCCTATAGACAAGCCCCCGTTTGCCGGGACGCTGGACACGCCTCACCAGGCACGGTTGCCCCCAGGACTTCTTAGCACAAAGGATGCAGACTTATGCAGGGGAAGGCAAACGAACCAGGAACGAGACTGGCAGGGTCAAACGGGCAGGGGTCATACACGGCAGATCAGTCCAATGAAGCGCGGTACAGGAGGATGAGACAGAAGAATAGTCGAGTCGAGCCAAAGGTCAAACCGGGGAATCACAGATACGCAGTACAGAGGAGCAGGCAGAAATCGTGGTCAGGAAAACAGGCTAAGGTCGGTCCAGGCAGCAATCAAGGATGGTCATACACGGCAAGATAACGTAGACGGAACAGACACCAATTCACACCCAGCAGCACGCTATCACGGGCAAGGATCAAATGTAATAGGAAGACCTTTATAGGAAGTGGCCGACCAGATTGAGGGACATGATTGGTGCAGACTAGGAACCTGGGGCTGATTGCCCCATTCAAACCACAGGGCGTTCCGCCCAAAAGCAACCTTGGGCTCATTGGCCCTAAACTGATTACCTCCGGCGGGCGCGCTGTGTGCAGCGCCGCCGGAGGGCATAAATCCTGAGTGCGCGCGCGAGCACGATCCTGGGCGTCAGGAGCGCGCCGCGATGCCGGGGGCGCGGCCGCTCCAGGCGCCGCTCGCGACGGAAACAGCCGAGCGGCTGCTCGCGGCGGAAACAGCCGAGCGGCGGTCAGGGGCGGAAGCCGTCGAGCCGCCGCCTGCCGAGGACGCCGCTCTGCCAGTGCTCCGGCCGACCGACTGCAGCCGGCGCGGGACCGAAGGCCGGGTGAGTGGCTCGTGGTCCCAGTGACAGGTACTCTGTCCAGTATAAATGAAAACTTGTGCACAGAAATCACACAATAAATCATACCCAGATAAATCACAGACAAGAAAACGACAAATGAGGTACACTTGGTGCTGGCTATGTGCAACCGTGACATCGCAATTCTGGCCAGACATGATTTCCCCACAAAAACAATGACAGTAATCTTAATCCTACCATGATGAGTGGCTAAGCCACGTTCTCTCATCGTAAAAAATTGCTGCTGTAATCACTAAGCTACTGTACCTGAGCATACAAAAATAATAGGTAGACTACAATACATCCCCTAATAGGCAGAGTGTAAGCCCTCAGGGCCTACAATTAAAGCTGACCAGACACTAGACTTTAGAGTCAGGGGATTTTGGATATCCCACTGTGTTAAAAACCCCAGTTCGCATGATCCCCTGAATAGCCCCTACATTATAGTCTACCATTCCCAGCTAATGCACACAGCAGAGATGCCAGTTAAGGGTCATACCAGCACTATGGACTCACCAGATCTAGCTAGAACCAGGGCAGTTAGGTCAGTGGTTCTCAATTGTGTAACACCAAGGTACCACCTAGCTAAAAAAGTCCAACCAAGTACCCCCAAGTATAGGGTCACTTATAAATGTTACCAAAATAAGTATGCCACAGGCCTTGTAACACTTTTAAAACCAGAAGGAATAATGTATTACTGTTAAATTAATGTACCATATAATATACCAATAATATACCAAACCCATCACTCCGACCATGTTGGTGCAACCCTGAAAATCACTGTGTACCCCCATGCGGTACATGTACCGTGGGTTGAGGAACAGCGAACTAGGTGATTCACAGAGCATCCTAAATTGGAAGTGAACCAAAACCTTATGGAGGTGGGAGAAAAATCACAGGTAAGTGTACCTGTAAAGGCAAAATTGGGATGCCCCAGAGAAGAGTGTTAAAAGGGACATTTTGGTTTCTTGATCCACTTGCCACTAGCAATCTAGTGTCCATAGGGCCTCGAGGGATGGTGGTTTCCCTCCTTAGGAAACATCCTGAATTACATTGGCCACTGTTTGAAACTCCCCATTTCCTGGAATGCTCGCCTTGCCTGCATTTCCACAGTGCCTGCTCAGGCCACATCCTGCTCACCTCCGGCTGATGTGAACCCCGCCAGGTATTTCTGAAGGGCTGATGTGGGTTTGCAGAGGAGTGGCTTGAACTTCGTTTACTGTATCTTTGGTATGCCACTCTAATGTCTGAACAGCATAGCAAAGATGATAGGAAGTATGAGGTGATGATTGGCTGTTGGCTTGTGCATGTGCCATGGGGTTTGCAGGAGAGGTGATTGCAGTAGTAGAAAGCTGCTGAATGACAGCACCTGCAGCCCTAGGTAACCCCAGCACCCCAACGTGCTGCATGGCTACCTCTCAAGCACTCCGATGGCTGGAGTCGGCCCTGACCTGCATAACGGGACAATCGGGATATTGGGAGAGCCGCTACAACCCTTGGAATCGGGGCGGTTAGAAGCTATGAAAAATAGTTAGTAGCTTAACATGGTCTGCTGTTGTCAAGGGAGTCTGGAACGTACCACACATTTATGTGCACCTTTCTATATAATATGTTCTAACAAACCAGACATATAACCAGAGCATCTTTCATTTAGGGTTGACCTGCAGATAGTCTGACTATGGAAGCCCCTCTGTGTGAAGCTACTAGATACAGGGCACAGGTGATAGCTCTCTCTAGGCATCAAGAGAGTCCTCCTAAAGAAGAGGAAGGGGGCACACTGTGTTGTAAGACTGGATCTCCTGCCTTAAATAAACCTTGTCTCTGATCAAAGCGATGTGATTTTTTCAACTCCTTCATCTAAACAGGTTACTACTTATAGGCTCCTTTCACACCACACATTTGCATCACGTTCGAGTAGAAATACTCCAATGTGTCACAAGCGGCAAAATAACGTAACCCATTAAAATAAATGGGACCTCCCAGATATCAGAGGCCTTGAGGGGCCCTCCAGTCATTTCAAAGTAGCCGCTTATGCGGACGACTTAATTTTATTTCTGACATGCCCAGAAACGTCCCTGCCGAATCTATTGGGAGAGCTTAGGAGATATGGGTGCCTGTCCGGTTACAAAATAAATTTACAAAAGTCAGAGGCCATGAATATCAATATCTCAACGTCAAGATTTAACAATATCAAGAGCTCTTTCCCCTTCCGATGGGCTAGGGATAGCGTGGTTTACTTGGGCACGACAATCAGTAGCAATTTGTAGAGCATTTTTGCTCTCAACTTCCCTCCACTCCTTAAGAAGTTCGAGGATGAGATAGCCCGCTGGTCTAAAGGTAGACTCGTCGTGGTTTGGTCGGTGCAATGCCGTGAAGATGACCCTTCTCCCTCGCTTGCTGTACCTGATGCAGGCTCTCCCTGTTACGGTGCCGCGGTCATTCCTGCTCAGGGTTAGGTCCATATTCACCAAGTTTATCTGGGCTGGGAAGAGCCCTAGTATAAATAGAAGTCACTTGGCAAGGGCAAAGGAGAGTGGGCGCATAGGCGTCCCGGATCCGATTCTCTACCACGCTGCAGTACACCTAAATAGGACAATAGATTGGTGCCTCCATAGGGAATATAAACAATGGGTGGACATTGAGCAGGGCTTCCTGGACTTTCCCCTTCCGGCTGCCCCATGGCTGAAGGAGGGGGGGACAGCGCTCGCCAGGCAGCACCCCACGGTCGGGCCGACACTGAATGTTTGTAGGACCTTCTTCTCACACCAGGGAATATCGCTGTCCCCCTCGCCACTCTACCCGATATTGGGCAACCCTCGCTTCCCTCCTGGGTGTGAGGGCCAGACGGCAAAAGCATGGAGGAAGGCGCGCCTATTTAGAGTGTGCCATTTCTTGGTGGGAATGGAGTGGGCAGACTTGACGCACTTGGCGGTGGAGAGGGGGGTCCCGAGGTGGTCGACGTGGCAGCAGTTCCAGTTGTCCCATCTCTTCTCCTCCTTGGGGTCCTATAGAGACAATCCACGTAACAGTACATTATACGAAGAGCTTTGTCAGAGTAAACATCCCGAGAAGCACACCCTCTCAATAATTTATAAGATACTTACTTCCCCTTCAGAGTCAGATTCAGAGGACCCTCCTTTTCTCACAAAATGGGAAAGAGATCTCAACATATCCCTAACGTCGGCACAAAAGAAAAAGATTTTGCTCCTACCGCACAAAACAACGATATGTACAAAGTACCAAGAGTGTAACTATAAGCTGCTTACACGTTGGTACAGAGTGCCATCTGCCCTGAATAAGTGGTACCCGAATGTTCCTGCCCATTGTTGGAGATGTGGAGAAGAGAGGGGTGACCTTCTTCACATTTTTTGGTCCTGTCCAAAGATCAGGGGGTTCTGGGA
Organism: Gastrophryne carolinensis; assembly: GCA_027917425.1. Classification (NCBI taxonomy): domain Eukaryota; kingdom Metazoa; phylum Chordata; class Amphibia; order Anura; family Microhylidae; genus Gastrophryne; species Gastrophryne carolinensis. The sequence goes on from CM051239.1 coordinate 330,651,738, forward strand.
CGTGGTCAGAAGTGTGGCAGTAAAGGTGTCGGGCACGGAGGTCCCTGCTGACCCGGCGCTATGTATCCTTCACCTCTCATAGACTCCGCTAAAAAGATACCGTAGATTGGTCCACTGTCACCTTCTGAACGCGGCCAAGGCCTGTATTCCACAACTTTGGAAAGTACACAACCCCCGTCAATCGCGATGTGGATCCAAAAGGTTAATGATATAATGAGATTTGAGAACATGATACTTTCCAATGGTGACGGTTATGAGAGATTTGCAACGACCTGGTACGGGTGGATAGAGTTCATGAAATCCCCTGAGTGCTTGAGACTGCTTGGCCAGTCGGGAGAAGCCACCCCCCCTTGCCCCCCCTCCCATCCCTTAATGTTAATGTCGCTGTTTTACCTGTTTTTCTAATTTGTTTTTATATTCTGGAGTATAGTGCATCTGCCCCATTCGTCATAAACATATTTACATATTGTCAATTGTTGGGACAGGAAGGGCAGTTTTACAACGTATGTTTAGATCCACTTTCTGATGTTGAGCTATATACCAGTTGCTAGTTTGTGTAATTTCGTGTAGGTTTTCTTTGCCTGGAATCCACTTTTTCCTTTTTTGTATGTCTTTATATTTGAAAATTTGTAAAATGCTTTATAAATAAAGAATATATAAAAAAAATAAATAAATGGGACCTTCACATCGGAGCGCCGTGGTTTGCAAAAGTGTTTTGCCTGCAGCACAACTACAAGGTACCCCATAGAAGTCTACGGGCACCACAGGTAAAGGGCATGTATTGTGCTTTACCTGCGGTGCGGTGAAAGGGCCATACCCACCCCCACCTCCTGATCCATCACCGCCGTTCTCTGGTCCGGTACTGTTACAGTCAGCTTTTTGGCACCCTCCTGCCAGCTCCTTGTTAGGGCAGATGCGTAAAACACCCCTAGAGTGTGGCAGCAGTAGTGTCGTACCAGAGAAGTATGCAGGGCCTGCTGCCTTATGCTAATGATGCATTGCCTCCGCAGCCTTTTGCTACCGCCTCCTCATTCATTGTTGTTTTAAAATCATACTTTACAAGTTGGCTTGTACCATGGCATTTGTTTGTCATCTATTATATCCCGGGATGTTAATTAAACATGAAACTTTCTGTTGTAATGTATCAGCTATTTCTGACCTTATTAATATTTACCTTAATTCCCCTTTTAATCTGTTTGGGTATTCCAATGTATGATTTAGCTGTAGTCTAAAGCATATTAATATGAAAACCATTTTATAAGCAGTGATGCTCTGTTTCAGTTTGAGTGAGATATGTCAAGGATTATGCAAAAAATGTACGTAGGTCAAATCATATGCAAAGCCTTCAATACTGAAGCTGCAGACTGTATAGCAGAGAGCTCTGTTAATGATTCATGAAGAGCCTACTTTCACATGCTGGGTGTGTTATAATGGCTTGCGGCCAGATCATTTCTTAAACAGTAACCATTACATTTGGAATATATAATGTTATAAACAGGTATAGAAACATGTTTTACATTTTTATCGGATGCAGCCATATGAATAATACACATTCTAGGATATAGATTGATTTGATCAGACTGGAATCAGGTCTGGATCAGACAGTTTAACATGATGTTGGCAAATTGACTTGATTTATTAAAGCTGAATCAGGCTGTACTAACGTATGCCTGATCACCATAGCTAGGTAACTAACATAACAAAGTTGTATTTACAAAACTGTTTTCCACTTGACAAACTCACATATGTCCCATTTTTTTTACTCTCAGAGAGCAAACTGGCTAGCTAGTCTTCTTTTAGCTGGCACATGGGGGCTTACTCCCATTGAACACAATAAGAAGGTTATGGGGCATAAAATGAAATCTGTAGTTTGCTGTGGGTTTATTAACAATTTTTTTTTTTTTTAAGAAGAAAATCCAGGCAATGGCAATAATAACACAAAATAACTGATTAAAACAAAATTAAAAAAAAAAACAAAATAACCCTTGGAGCATCCAGGTGAATGGACTACACAGTTAGTTGTCTGTTTAGAATTACCATACTTTTCACTTATATGGAGGGTATCAGTGCATCCTAGGGAGCAATGTGTGTATGCGAGGAGGAAGGACCGGTGGGCAGGTAGCAGTTAAACTTGCACTTGCTGCCTCCAATGCCCAGTGCCAAATAAACACACCACCATATCTTACAGCAGTTCCATGACATTGACTACATTCCTGGCTCCCGTGGGTGTTGCCTATGCATGGCTGGTGTCCATTCATGAACTCTGGCCATGCATAGGCCTTGCCCATCCCACCGGAGCTATAAACCCGATCAGTGGCACAGGAGTACTGTATGGTGGTGTGTGCATGTTGCATCGGGCATTAGAGGACCAGCACACAGGAGGCAAGGGTAAGTTTAACTGCTTCCTACCTGCTGGTCCTCTATTGCGCTCCCTCCTTACACATGACGGAGGGGAATACTGCACACTGCCTGTAATGAGGGACGCCACACACTGCATGTAATGGGAAATACTGCACACTGCCTGTAATAGGGAATGCCACACACTGCTGTTAATGGGGGGATATCACACACTGCTTGTAATGGTGGGATGCCACAAGCTGCTTGTAATGGGAGGATGTCGTACACTTGGCAACCATACGCCTCACCTCAGCAGTGGCTGTAGCAGCATTCTGTTACAGGACTCATTGCTCTCTTTTTGTAAATCTCGGTGAACAGATTTGGTGTACGATTGCCAATAGGCACAGACTGCAGGTAGTGAAAACTGCTTCTATACAACACACATTCTCTACTAGATAAGCTCATCCCTTTGATGACATCCTTTTAGCACAAAACATATACAAAAATTGCAACAAATTTCCATTTTAAATGTGTAATCGCACTCTGCATACGTTCCCGTATTGCAGTTGGCACTATCCCAGATTTCTAAGGTGTAGCATAATTAAAATGATTTGGAAAAGCCTTTTTTCTTAATGCACAAGAAAATGCAAAAAGAAAAAAATTAAGGAATCTGATGTGAGCTTCAATGGGATAGGTAAGGTACTTTTCTCTTAGCCCCCTAACCCAGCACTGAGGCAGGATGGGGAGGGTTAAAAAAGAAATCTTACCTGGTCTTGAAATCCAGATGATTTCTTGGGCACTTTAAAATGTGGCATTGCCCACATTCCACGCATGCCCTGATGAACCATTAACTTGAATAAGGAATAAGGCAAGCTTCACTATGGCACCGCTAGAAGCGCCGATGGACAGCACTGAAGCCAGGACTGGGAGAGTTATTTTTTTTAACTCCCTTAGTGTTGGGGGGGGGGGGAGGCATCAAAAAGACTTCTTCAGGGTTTTTCCAATTGTAAATAACAGCATCCTGTAGGTATTTCTAGACCACTTTATCCTAGGTTTGCCTCTCCAAGACTCTCTTAGACTGCCTCTAGGCATACCATAGGGTACTGTTTTTCATGAATTGGTAAAATATATTATTATTATTATTATTATATTCTTATGCTGTACCTATAACTTTATCAAAATAGTTAAAAAATATATTTTTGTACCTTATGAGTGCTGAGTGATAAATCCTGCTGTGGTCAATTTTAAAAACAAAATGGTGGTTCATGGATGTGCATGCCACCTGCAAACAGGAAGTGCTGCTGGGCTTCCTGTTACTGTACATTGTCAGATATGTCAGTTGAATCTAAGCAGCAGCATGGTTGAGATGCTGGGAGAGGAATCTCCAAAATATCCGCTACCTTTCATCTCCAACTGTACCAGGCTGTTGGTCTGGTTTAAATTGTATTTCATCCCATTCCTTAGGCAACACTGATATCATGTGGTATGCTGGAGCAATGACACCTAAGTACTCCTTACTACTTTATTTATAACAGGGCTACTCCTTGAGAGTGTTTTTACCCTTCCTACTTCTTCCACCCATTAAACAAGGAAAGTGCTTTTTTTCTAACTTACCCTTTGCATACAGTATTTCCTATTATGGGTCAGAGATATAGGCTCTGAAAATGTGTTTCCATCTTCAGTGGACGAACAGTGGCCAAAATAATATATGACATAATTAAAAGCAAAGCCTCTAGAGTACTTTGATGAGCTCCCAACAGGTACTTTGAGGATTCCAAAAAGCAAGGGTTAATTATTAAATGCAAACTGATCCTGGAGGTGTACTATAAGTGGTTCAGGACTCCCCAGCCTGGTTTTAATGCTAGTGTGCAAATGTCTTGAGTGGCAGTGACAACTGCTTTCCAGCAATACATGGTAAACATGGTAGTAGGCTGGAAAAAGACAAGATTTTACAAAAAAGAAAAAAGAGAATGACCTTTCCTTAATGAACTATATCCACTGGGACATATAATACATTTACAGTACCTTATGAATTTTTCATAACCAGAGAATAGGGAATTCCCACACCGTTTATACTCTATTCATATTTCCCTAAGGGCTCTATTTATTCTATAAACATTATAGGCTTGATTCAGCACCATGTGAGAGAGTCATGCTAAAATTATTTGGGTGATGGGTGAGAAGCACCAGAATATTTTCCACATACGAGAGATGGTGCAAGCTTGCAGGTGAGATTTTTAGCACTCACATGAGATTTTTTAGTTATACTTAAACCGGACCTTTAGCGTGATTTAATGAAAAGCCCTAACTCTTAAAAAATGGTTCCCCAGCATCTAAAATTAATATATTTTACGTTTTTAGTCACTAACTTATTATTCTTTCCCCCACTGGGCAGCAACTCTGTTCAGGAATTTAGGATACGGGCGCCGCCATCTTGACTCAGAAGCATCACACTTACTGAGGAGAGGAGAGTGAGATAAGGTACAGGGGGGCGGGTTATAGCTGTGTTTTGCTTAGACAGAGCAGAGCTGGGGTCAGGTAACGGTCAGCAGTCCCAGAATGCAGAGCAGCACAGTCAGGAGGCACTTCCTGTTTGCAGGCTGCCTGATAAGATGGCGGCTTCCATAAGCCGCCATCTTGGATGTTTAAAGGCTCATAACATGCAGTAGATGCAGGTAGGATGATTTTTAATGTGGACAATCTGTATGTACAGGGTGTGGGAAACATATAAGATAGACTCTTATTCAGAGTGAAGGTCCGCTTTAAGCATTAGCTGGAGTACAATGAATGACAGTATGCAAGTTTTGGCTTTTTCAGTGAAAAAGCCTTGCTGCAAATACTGTCAATATATATATATATATATATATATATATATATATATATAGCTTAGGAATAAATAATTTAAAAAGTTGCTCCTCTCCTTGAGCCAACCAACCCTCTGGCCCTGTTGATTAACCAGCTCCCATGCACTTTGGTACAGTCCCGGCGCTCTTTCAAAAGTGCTTGGGACACCCCTGGAAGAACACTGGGCCCATACAGATGGACATCAGCTCTCCTGCACCCCTTTATGCATGGTTGCAGGTAAACGAGTGACAGTATCGCTGGTCCCATAAGGTGGCATGCTGGCCTCCCTTATTTGTGAACTGGTATAGGGGCCCCCTAGACCCACAGTTGTAAACAACAACAACAAAATAAACATTTAATATTCTATATTCAACTACTTACTGCTCTACATCCTCTAAACTCTGCCCCCAGCTGCATCCTGTTCTCCATCCACTAGGGTCTTCTTGGTCATTTGCAGGCTGGGAGCCTGGGCGGAGGCTGTTATAGGTCAGAGGTGGAGCCTCTGTGGATTCTTCCCATGTGACTAAATATATCACTGGATGGGAGGGATATGGAGGGGTAATTTCTGGGGTTATCCCCTCCATGTCCCTCCCATCAAGTGATGTAAGATCCACTGCCTCTGTGTCATAAAAGCTTCACCCCACCAGCTCCTGTCATTACCCTTGGCTGGGTGCCAAGGAAGTAGGAGGTGGGAACCTGTAGCCCTTTTGCCTTCAGATGCCGGCAGGGTGTTTGAGAGAGACACCACTGCTGGCATCATTTAAAGATACCCGGTGCAGGGCAGAGGACAGGTTGTAAAAAGTAAATGAAAACCTAGAAGAATAAAGTATTTGTGTCTTGTGTTTTATTACATTTTTTTGCACTGATTTTAAACTGTTAAGTTCAGAGCACGGGGGGGGGGGGGTGCTTGGGGGCACCTACATAACAATGGGCAAGGGGGGGCTTAGCACCAGACCATTACCGTAAGGCATAAGGGCTAATAATTACTAGGGTCAGGGGCCGGCATTTTGGTCCTTGAGCCAGATTTTCCACCCCTATGCTTGGCGTGCTGCGCTGGTAAGCTTTAGTGGAGGGCACATAGAAAACAGTGCTGCATGTCTTTTTCAGTTAAAAAGGAAATAGGCTGGCATAATAAGCTTGACTTTTTCCACAAAAAAAACATGCAAGATTGGGAAGCAGACCTTTTCTTGCTATTGGCAGGAGTTAAATATCTGCACCAAATGCTTGCAAAACAATGTGGAATAAGTCTGAACAAACTGACTTTGGAGAATTTTTAAGAATGCATGTGTGAGGTTATATGTGGATGAAATTGACTAAAAAAGTTCTACTGAATTCAGAGTATTTTTACATATTTTCTTGCCTGAAAATGTGTAAATATACATTCTCGGACAGTACTGAATCAAGCCTTGTATTGGACAAATAATTTATTTTCTTCTTTTTTCTATCCTGCTTTTTACTGTTAGTCTATATAGTGTAGGTTGTTAGCCAGAAGGCATAAATGCCTCTTTTTGATATTTTTGGATGGGAGAGTGCTGCATTAGGCTACTAAAGGACTATAGGAGAGAGTGGCATAGTTTGTGTTAACAGCCCAAGGGGCTGTTGATAAGGTTCTCTGTAGGTCCCTGGAGTCTGGGCAGTATGGAAAGCTGGGTGGGGTCCAGAGTACTCATTCAGGCCAGGAGGGCTGCTGATAGTAAATGGGCTGATGAGGTACAGGAGGCACTTATATTGTGGTGTGTGGCCTGCAGCGGGGCAGATGCCAGTAACATTTGCAGTGACTGGAAGGGTCGAAGAAGACAACCTGGTGCAGGGAGCAGCAGGAGACGAAGAAAACTTCTAGGCTTTAAGACTGTTTGTAATTAAATAAACTTTCTACTGAAGGTATATGCTGAAAAAGTTAGAATTGGGGAAGAAATTAAACCATTTGAGTTTAAAGTGGACCAACACCCAGGATTTTGACTATCCTGGGTTTTGGTCCACTTCGGCGGGGCACCCCGATCGGGGGTGCCCCGCTGTGTGAAACCCCCCAGAAACCCCAAAAAACTCACCTCTCAACGCTCCCACGTGAACGCCGCAGCCAATCCCCGCCAACGTCCAGGCGGGGATCAGGAACGTCCAAGCCGCTTCCGCCGCCGCCGCCTCCCGCGCGTCACTCTCGGCGCGCGCGCGCCCCCGCCGGCCATTCACAGAGGGCCGGCGCAGGCGCGCGCACGTCTGGAGGGGCGCGCAGGAGGCGGCGGCAGAAGCGGCGGCGGATCAGGTAAGATGTTTTGGGGGTTTCTGGGGGGTTTCACCCCGCGGGACATCTCGATCTCGGATGTCCCGCGGGGTGGGAGGTGATCGGCCCGGGAATCTTATAGATTTCCGGGCCGATCACCCCTGGGTGTTGGTCCTCTTTAATTTCCCACGCCATGCCTGTGCATACTGCCCTAAAGACCCCTGAGTCTTAAAATATAAAGAACATTAATTGGAAGAGCCAACCATCTGATATTTGTCTTCCCTCACAGAGGATTTTTGCCAATCTGATCTCCCAGAAGAGAGGTGATTTTAAGTCAGATTGGGGACTTGAAGCTTTGTATTCTTAGATTGAGATACTACCTTGTTCCTGTCCCATTAATTATCAAGATTTATGAGCGCAGTACAACTAAAAATAACATAACATAACTAACAACCAGATATTTAAAATAGAAAAAAATAAAAACAAATAAAAAAAAATAGAATAGGACCCAATTCAACCTGAATCAACATTCAGTTCCACCAACACTGGTAGGCAATTCTACTCACCAACAGTAGGTGCAAAACTGGGCATACCATTCACCAATTTTAAGGTGATACTACTATTCCAAAATGATATCAAAGAGCTCTGAGATACATTTAGAGTATTTTAATTCAATTGCACATAGATCCTCCAATTAAAGTGTTCACATAAATAGTTAAAAGCAGGCAAAACACCCAATCTTTATTGAATGTTCACCTATTGCTGCTAGGTAGGAAGAGGCAAAGGAGTGTCTTTTCTTGTAGCTGATGCTGCCACAAGGTCTATCACAGTGTTGAAGTGTTTCATATTTATACTTCAATACTTTAACAAGACTGTGAGCAGTTTGGCCTAAAAGGTTTATATATATGAAATAGGTGAAAGGCCAAAAAGTTGGGCCAATAGTGTACTGTAGCTTGTGCAGATTGAGCCACATGTAAGTCTGGGCCTTATTTTCAGTACATCATGGCATTGTTTTCCTGTTTGCAGTGCTGTCAGTGGCCCATGGGAGGTCTAGATAGTAATGTTTACAAAGAGCCAAAGAGGAAATGTGTGAAGTGTGAGATATGGGTAAGGAAGAGAGTGTGCAGGTGACATGGTTGGGCAAATCTGCAACTTCTGGTGGTACCGCACAATAAGGCTAATGAACAATTATACACTTAAAGTTTCGTCAAGAGCCATTGTTGGAGAGGATGGTTGTGGCAGCTCTATTTGTACTCTCTAATACCTGCTCCTGGAGGGTATAAGTTGGAGTAGGAGCCAGAGATGGTGGTGATGGCACTTGAACATTGGGGAGTATTGAATTGAGTAGAGGAGAGCATTCCAGAGATGTGAAGATGTGAGAAGCCCTGGAGGTGGGAGTGAGAAGAAGTGACAGACAGGTGAAAGTAAAAAGGCAGAGAGGAGGTTTTGCCTATTTAGGTTGAATTTACCCATGGGCCCCAATCCAAACCACAGCACTAATAGTAACTTTAGAAAAGGCACTAGCTGAGTAATACAATAACTTCTCCAGAAACTTTAACTTCTCATAAGGTTCTTTCCAAGTATAAATGGTCTTGAAATGTAAAATGTAACTTGAAGGGTAATACCATGACTTATACTGTAATTGCTAATGAGATGCTCAAACAGAGAGTGAAAGTATCACCGGGTGTTGGAATATATCATATATTTTTTATTCATGAGGAACTAATGACCTGATTAACTTAAAGAGACTGGGATTGCTAAAAAAATATCAAGAATATGTTAGAAAAGTAATCAGTATTAAGTAAGGGGAGAGAATGTGGGACTATGTTATTTTCTAGCTCAAAATAGCACCATTAGTCTCCGTTTCAGTTGAACTTCCAGTGCCTTTCCCTTCAAAGTTACTGTCTATACATATATTTGCAAATATTGTATGCTGTCTAGTCTCTGGCAGAGGTACAGTAAAATGTCTATTCCAACATTCCAGGAAATAGAAGTTTTGAGCAATGTCACTAAACTCTGTCTGGCTAGGTTTATAATGCCTGTATGTATCTCCTTAGGGATGTAACCCCCAGAAATCCTTACCTTTACCTTGATCCTCGGCTGAAAAAGTGACCACGTGGACCAACCCTGATTGGCAGCTGGGAAAGAGGATGCAACCACAACCCACTTGACCTCTGATGGCCAATCGCCGGGCTGCATTCTGACTGAGAATCGATGTGAAAGTAACAATTTCAGGGGATTATGAGGGTCAATGTGCGGGGGTCTCCATGAATCTGGATGCCCCCTGAGCCTGTCACTTTGTGGACACACACCCATTAGGTAGAAAATGGGCGTGGGTCCACTTTCTTTTGCCAGTGACCCCCTTCTTTTTTGAAAGACAAGACATTTTTACTTTGAATAATCCCAAATATTTTCCTGGCAAAGATTTGAGGAGTTCTGACAGACTGATCTATGCAGTTATCCAAAGGTTCAGGCTAACACATCATCAGGAAACAGGTGGGTCAAAACCAATCCAGTCAGTAGTAGGTAAGCACACAGAAAGCACAACTTAATGCTAACACAGATGAAGGCTTCTGGAAAAGGGGTAAGCTTTATGTAGCCACTGACCAATCAGGATTAAAAACTAATTAACCACAGCAGTGGTAAATGCGTTTTACTAATAATAGTAAGCTAGCAAGAGATCATCATAATTAGCTTCACTTCCCCAGAGACTACGCCAATCAGAACGGCTGGTTTCACGCCAGCTCAGATGTGGGGCAATTGCAGTTTCTGGCAACTGCCCTGCATCCACCTGTGAAAAGCTGCCCATAGTAATCTATGGACACGTTCACATGTAAATCAGGCTGACAGCAGCGTACTGAGGGCGCAATGCTTGCAATCTCCCTCCATGTGAATGGAGAGCGCTAGCAAAGAACACCCTCAACAAGCTGACACCAGCTATTGGGGGGCGTTTGCCCGAAAGCGCGAGTGCTCCACAATTGCTGTAGTGTGAAACCAGGCCAACAGTGAAGCATTGTGACAATGCATATAAGCAGCGCTTATGCACCTCTACATGGATATATGGATTGCACCTCAGTCTACAGCACATGTGTCAGGCCTTCTGCTCAAAGCCCACCAACAGGCCATGTTTTACATATCTCCCCACAGACACAGGTGAAGTAATTAGTGCTCAGGCAATGCTATAGAGATAGCTATGTGGTGATCCACAAAATATGACATGTTGGTGGGCATTGAAGATAGGAAGTTATCAGCACATGAGAGCGGCCTACAGCTGGATTCTCAGACAGTTATTAAGATCCTTACCCAGAGGGGTGTGCTGGGGGGATTACAGAACTCTCTAGGCTGACAAAGCAATGTCAACGTATATGTACATGCCATCCAACACCTTCACTGTTGAGCCCGATTTGGATGTTAAAAATAAAAAATACAGGACTCACCTGAGCATCATAAGTGCCTATTCCGCCAGCATTGGGCCACTGTCGCAGTAGACTGGCTTCCTAGTTATTCTCATTACTGGCACACTGCTGCTGCACTGATTGGCTGACTCGATCATGGTCTGGATGGCAGCTTGAAACACAAAATTATTCCTCCAGGACATCCGAATTGAGGCTCAGTACAGGGGGCCAGATCAGGCATCTGATGAGTTACAGCTTCCTGCTGCATACACTGCACTGCGCTAACCTCCCATTCCCGATTCTGCCTCTGGTAACCCCGTGACAGGCAGGTGGGTGAGGAGTGGGGGGCTGAGCCCCCCCCCTCAGAGGCAGAATCGCCCCGGAATTCAGGTCCCCATTAATTTGAATGGGAACCGGGTTTGGGTTTGGGTCCCTGAAGCCAAACTTGTATTCCTGTCCCATGGCTACACTGAAAACATATAAATATGACGAATTACAATAATTAGGGTATCTACACACAATTTACATACTTTTTTTGAATTAATAACAAAAATCTAATACAGTCACACCTTACTTTTTGCTTCCTAGAGGAGTTTGTCAGAAAACACAGAAATAGAAGTAGAACAGAACCCCCAATGCCCTTGTTAACTAACTTCTCGAAATCACATTGATTAACTAGATAGGAACAGCTTTGTTTTGCAAACAGCCTGCAAATAAATTGATGATAATGAAACAGATTCACCATTTGCCTAATTAATGTATCCTTGAAATTTATTCCACTGGTAATTATGAAACTTTCTTTAACTTGTGAAAAAAAGAAATGCATTACCACGCTATATTGTGCACTTTATATTGTGTCTGCTTTAGTTTACTTACTTTATAATACATTTTTTTAAAACATAGGCTTGATTTTAGTTGATTTAATAGTCAAGGTTGCTGGCCTCAATAATCAAGGATGTTTGCTTTAGTGCATTGGAAATTAGAAACATTCAAGCAGGATAAGGTTCTATAGTTCCCAAAGTGACATTTTAAATGCAGACATTAATCTTATGTTATGCTGACAGTCTGTTATTTATGGGAATGAAACGGGCATAGGGGAAAGCAACATTGTTGCCAGTTTGTATGTGCACCTTAAGCATTTGAAATGGCGCTAATGAATCTCAAATACACATTCTGTGTAAAGGTTAAGCAGATTTAGCCTTAAAATATAATTGTGCACATTGCAGCCAATTTATACAACCTTGAAATGATGGGTGTGTAACTGGAGTTGTTTTCCTTTTTCTTTGCAGATGGATTAAAGTGACACCTCCACACAATATTTCTCTTTCGTTTTAGACAGAGTAACAACACAATAAAATATTTAGCTTTATTTGCCATCTGTGACCCAAGTACAGAGATATGAGGAGTTATCCAAATACCATATTTGTTGCCCTATAAGATGCACTTTTATTGCCCCAGAAGGGGGGGCGGGGGGGGGGGGGATAATGTGAATGCATCTTATGTGGCAAATGAAAAAAATAAATAAATAAACTTAAATAACCAATGCTCCTGTCAGGGCAACCACAGCCACCAGTAGGTTGAGAGATTGAGGCGTGGTGGGTGGGCAGGAAGAGGGCATGGTGTCCCCTCTGCCACCCCTGCCACTGCTCCTTGGGCGTGGTGCAAGCACACACTCAAACACCCAGGTCCGTATAGCATGTATGGGAAATGGGGGGATGCCACACTGCCTATGGGAATGGGATGGGGGATTGCCACACTGCTTATGGGGAATGGGAAGGGGAAATGCCTCGCTGCCTATGGAGAATGTGATGGAGGAATGGATCACTGCCTATGGAGAATGGGATGGAGGAATGGATCACTGTCTATGGAGAATGGGATGGAGAGATGCCTCACTGACTATGGAGAATGGGATGGAGGAATGGATCACTGCCCATGGAGAATGGGATGGAGGGATGCCTCACTGCCTGTGGAGAATGTGATGGAGGAATGGATCACTGCCTATGGAGAATGGGATGGAGGGATGCCTCACTGCCTATGGAGAATGGGATGGAGGGATGCCTCACTGCCTATGGAGAATGGGATGGGGGATACCTCACTGCCTATGGAGAATGTAATGGAGGAATGGATCACTGCCTATCGAGAATGTAATGGAGGAATGGATCACTGCCTATGGAGAATGGGATGGAGGGATGCCTCACTGCCTATGGAGAATGTGATGGAGGAATGGATCACTGCCTATGGAGAATGGGAGGGAGGGATGCCTCACTGCCTATGGAGAATGGGATGGGGGATGCCTCACTGCCTATGGAGAATGTAATGGAGGAATGGATCACTGCCTATGGAGAACGGGATGGGGGAATGTCTCACTGCCTATGGAGAATGGGATGGGGGGATGCCTCACTGCCTATGGGGAATAAGAGGGGAGGATGCCACACTTCCTATGGAGAATGGGATGGGGGAATGCCACACTGCCTATGGAGAATGGGATGGGGGAATTCCACACTGCCTATGGAGAATGGGATGGGGGAATGCCACACTGCCTATGTGGATGGGATGGGGGAATGCCTCACTGCCTATGGGGAATGGGAGGGGGGAATGCCACACTGCCTATGAGGAATTGGATAATAGCACACTGCCTATGGGGAATGGCAGGGGGAAATGCCTCACTGCCTATGGGGAATGGGATGGGGTAATGCCTCACTGCCTATGGGGAATAGGAGAGGGGAATGCCACAATGCCTATGGGGAATGGGATGGGGAAATGCCACACTGCATATGGGGAATGGGATGAGGGAGAATGCCACACTGCCTATGGGACATGGGATGGGGAGATGCCTCACTGCCTGTAATTGGGGAATTCTGCATATTGCCTATTATTTGGTTGTGGGGGGATCTCGGAAGCCGCCCTCTCCTACTGCCTCCCCTCCAATCAGCTGTCAGCTGCCCGCCCCCTCCAGGAAGCAATGCCGGCGCGGGACTAGAGAGACCATTAGGCTCCGCCCACCTGCTCATTCACACTCGTGAGTCGTGGCCTGCCTGTTCAGACTGAGGAACGCGGAGGAAAAGGTAAGGAGGGAATATAAATAAATAGTTTTATATTAAAAAAAAATGAATAATAGATGATGATTTTATCATGAGAGTGTGTGTGTGTGTACAGAAACCATAAAAAAAAGCATTTTTTTCCCGTTTGGCCGTGGGGCTCCCGAGCACATGCCCGTGTTGGCGCACTTGCCCCGGGTCCAACAAGCAAATCTGGTAAGCTGGCATCCTTCCCCAGGGGCATCCCGCACAGGCGCCGATCAAACTCCTCCACCAGGGGTGGATGACTATGACTGCAGAAACCAGGGGTGCCACTGCTGGTGGAGGAGTTTGATCAGTGCCCGTTCGGGATGCCCCTGGGGAAGGATGCCAGCTGGCCAGATTTACTTGTTGGTCGCGGGGAAAGTGCGCCAACACGGGCATGTGCGCGGGAGCCCCACTGCCAAACTGGGGAGCCGGACGTCCATGACTGCAGAAACCAAGAAAACTTTTTTTTTTCCAGTTCGGTTGTGGGGCTCAGCGCACATGCCAGTGTGGATGCACTTGCCTCACGACCAACAAGTAAATCTGGCCAGCTGGCGTCCTTCCCCAAGGGGCATACCGATTTGAAATGTCCTGGGGGGAAGATCAGAGGCCAGCCCCCAGATCACCCATAGACACTCACCTCTTTCCAGTCCAATGGTGCATGCGCAGGCTCTGGTCCAATGAAAGCCGGCCACAGTCTGAGTAATGACAGGGGTGGCTGGGGTATATGGGGTGCAGTCTGAGTAATGACAGGGGGGCTGGGGTATGGGGTGCAGTCTGAGTAATAACAGGGGGGCTGGGGTATGGGGTGCAGTCTGAGTAATGACAGGGGGGCTGGGGTATGGGGTGCAGTCTGAGTAATGACAGCCAGGGGGCTGGGGTATGGGGTGCAGGCTGAGTAATGACAGGGGGGCTGGGGTATGGGGGTGCAGGCTGATCGATGACAGGAGGGAAGCTGGGGTATGGGATGCAGGCTGAGTAATGACAGGGGGGATGCTGGGGTATGGGGGCAGGCTGAGTAATGATGGGGGATGCTGGGGTATGGGGTGCAGGCTGGGTAATGACAGGGGGGATGCTGGCGTATGGGGGTGCAGGCTTATTGATGACGGGGGGATGCTGGTGTATGGGGGTAATTTTTTTTATTTATTCAGTAAAGGTTGCATTTAAAATAAACGTTATTTTTTAAGAGCATTAACATTGAGTTCTTTCAACATACAAAAATTTTTTTTCTTTGGGGGGGGGGGGTGACACCATTTCCTACCGCCCCGGGTGACACCAGCCCTAGCAACGCCACTGTCTATAGCGATTTGATCTCTCTCGCTTTTGTGTTTTCTGAGAAGCTCTACTTGCCACTTCAGAGTGTATTCTCTGGATAACCTGTGTTCTTTAGGTGGTTTTTTTTATATGTATTTTTTAAACAAAAACAAAGAAAAAGGTGCAATCCCTAAAAAGAACTTACGGCTGACACTTTCATTATTCGAAAACATGGAATTTTGAAGAGGAAATTCACTCTCCAAATTACCACATTTGCACACACTTTTCTGCCCTCTAAAAAAACATAAATCAGGCGCCAGAGACAGTTTGGTGCACCAAAATGGTGCCAGCAGAAAAGCAGACGCAAATTGGTGCATTGGTAACGCTAGTGTGCAAACTGGTGAAAAACCAAATGCGCATCCCATTTTGACAACCATGACCATGACGAAAGCTCAACCTAAACTTGAAGCCCCAAAAAACGTGCACAAATTTGTGTGCGCTTGACCTTGCATCGACGCTAATGTCATTCCAAGGAAATATATAGAAATCACAGATGTAGGTTAATGCTATTTAAGATGATTTTTTATATAGGTGTACATAACTGCAGAGGTCCCAGGGTTAAATCACATAGACAAACAGGGACAATGAGCCCTGTATATATATTAACTGGTGATAATAACCTCAAAAGGATTTAATAATCACAAAGAGGCACACAGCGTGGCAACCTATGCACTCACTGTTCATTTACTGCTTCCTAGGTATACACCTGCATCCTACTAATGGGTTTGAAGTCAAATCAGCACTATTTTCTGATGACTTTTAAAGGAATAAAAACTCCTTAGTTTAAATAGGTAAAGCTTTATGGCCTAGCAGAACATGAAATTATTTTGCCATGTTAATACCACTCAGCTCCATTTTTTGGCCTCAGCTGCATTCGGTGCCTGATTTAAGAAACAAAAATCTAACAATGTGCAAATGCGTCCACCAGCCTGGGTCTAATCACTAGAGCCACATAGGTTACAATGCCAGGCGCTCTTGTTTAAGCTGTGCCAGTTTATAGTGGCACTGTAGGATAATATCCCATAGAGCACAATGGGCAGAACTGTATTGAAGTGTTTATGCTTATAAATAATACTACACAATTTTTTTGGTACAAAACTTGCATTGTGACTTGTCAGTAATGTAATGTTTTTTCTTGTAAAATTGTTTTCCATGGCTTCTTTTGCTTACCAATGTGTAATTTGGACAGCATCTTGTAACTCTAATGATGAAACGCTGGCAAGCGGCCATAAAATACAATGCCAATCTTTTTTGGGTGCTAAAAATTAATAAATTACTTCTAGCGGCATTCTAGTCAAAATAGCCAAAAAAGAAAGAGATGCCGCACTTCTTAAATAAGGCCCCAAGTGTAAAGGATGTCTCTTTTTTTCTCTTTACCTATTTCATTGATATTTAGGGCTTTGGGATTAAAATGTAATATAATTCATGTCAAATGAATCCAAAACTTTAGGGATTTGTTTCAAATGTATCCAATATTTTTTTTTACTAATTTGTCCAAATCAGTTTGAACCCAAAATGAGTCCCACAGCCAGATTTGGATGAATCGGGCACAAAACGAATATACACTAATAATATAAATCTTTTGTGCTTGCTTTGGTGCCATTTCGAGTGTGGAAAGTAAGTAGACTTGCAGGCTGATTCATTAGTAGCTCCAGGTACCGTCAGATGAGCGTCTGTAGCGAGGCGCTTAGAGTGACCGCTAGTGGTCGCTATGATTGGCTGTGGGTCGCTATTACAGAGCTCCTCAGTCGCTGTAGTAACATGGTCGTCATTGAGCACAGCTCAAAATATACAGTATATACCTATGATCTTTGGAAAAAATGTTAGTTTAACCATAAATCATTCCAAATATTTGAAAACATACACAAAAGGGAAAACTTTCTTAATAATAGATGGCAAAATTAACAAACCTGTGTAGCTATTCTACATAATAACCCTAGCCTAACATCAAACAGCACATAACCAAATGGCGTACTTGACCACTGGAAGAATGTACTTAATGTAATGGTCAATTACATCTGAGCCAATATGATCTAAATACATTCACCTTTTAAATTTAAATAATGATTGGATCTAATAATTAGTGAATGGGGAGTTACAATAGTAGCAGGAATTGTAACTCACCACATTGCACCGCACCGCACCGACTGCTGCCTTTATCATGTAGGGTCAAGTAACATTAGCAGGGGCAGCAAACTAGCATGCTTTGATTCAATTATGAATGATTATTCAAAAAAGAGGGTCTCCATGTATGATTGTCAACTCTAGAAGGACACTAACATGTGTACATGGTCACGGACACATACATATGCATGTTTACAAGGTTATTGTCAAAAATCACATTACTCACCATCCCAGCTGTGGCTTGGGCCCATGCTGCTGGAGGGTCCTGGAGATGGGGTGGGGAGAATTACAACGGGGTCCGTCTGCATGGAAACATCTGTATTGAGAAAAAACATAACAGAAACAATCATAAGACCATTGCATTTGAAAAAGAAAATAGACCTCAACATTTTGTGGAGGGAATAGTTCAACCTGACTAATTTTTTGTACACACTTGGCCATATGTTTTGTTTTTGTGTTTTTGTTTTGAAGTAGGGGTACACCAGAAGAGAGGCTACTTTGATAGAGGCCACATGGCCACTTTACAACAATATCAGGCTTTATCTATTAATAAAATGATGTAGGCATAAAACACTAGATGCATATACATTATTATTAAAATTACTTCTTACTTCAACTATGGCCGAGTGCCGAAACTGCAGACTATGTGGAGGAGGTGTCGGCTCTATGATGCCCTAAAAACATTTTTAAATGGAAAGAAAAATTTAATAACAACAATGTAACAATGGAACTACAAACAAAACTAAGAAGTCCACTCAGTAGGGGATGAGCTGCTGCTGGTATCCCAGGGAGGGCTATGAGGTGAAGGTGGGGTGCCTCCACTCCTCCAAATGGGCCAAGCAGAGCCCAAACCCGAGGGGCCACCCTTCTCCCTCTCACTTCCTGATCCCTGAGGGAGTGTGGTGGAGTTCCTTCCCTCCTTCCCACTGGGACTCCCCACTTGAGAGTGGCCACACGGCATTTGGGACTCAGCAGAGTCCGATTGTGAGGAGCTGAGGCTCTACACTTCCATCACCCCAGCAGCAGACTCCATTGGGGCGTCATCCCCTTCCTCCCCTGGGTCCTCAATGTGGAATCGGCGAGAGGGCCCCTACCCCGCAGACTCATCCGACCCAACCACGTGTCTGCAGGGGAGGATACCCTTCCCGTGCTTACCCAGGGAGAAATGGTAAGACATCAGCAGCTTAATGTGGACATATGTAAAAATAGTGCCTGTGTATGTGTGTGGAACTTACCAAAAACGTAGGCATCATAGAGCTGGTACATGCCCTCATTGTCCCGGCGCTTGAAGTCCGACCATTTCTGGATTATCGATTTTGGCTTCAAATCTGTATTGAAGCGCCGGGCCACGGTGGCCCTCACCTCCTCCACTATGTGGCTCTTGGCACTCAGGGCACAATCATATTCTTGAATGCAGAATCCTAGATGTAGAGAAAAAAAACAATAACTAAATTAAAAAATATTTACAACAATAATATTTTACATTACATTAACATATTCCAAAAAAATTTTGGACAATTACAAAAATGTTTTGGTCTCCTTTAACCCTTTAAGCGCCAGCATCCTAGAATTTTTGTCACCCTTTGTTGCCAGACCGCTTTTCACTATTTTGCTCTACATATGTTCAACTTTGATTTTTGAAGGGATTTCCAGAGTCTGAGCTTCAACATGAAATGTTTTGTTTGGCCTTTTTTTTTGTGTATTCTCAATACCTTTCAGTGAAATATGTGCAAAAAAAAAAAAAAAAAAACATTTTTTGCAATTTGTAGTGTTTTTTGTAATAAACAATGTAAGTTTGTCAATAAAATCTTATTTTAATCTAATTTGAAACCCCAATTTCTCCCAATCACAGCGGTACCACATATGTATTGGTAGACACCCTTTCCTGCCCAGGAGACTCCCCCAAACTGAAACAGAGCTTTAGGAGATTTTCAGATAAAATACAACTATGCTACGTGCTAAATGCTAAGTGCACCTTGCAGTTTTTCCAGGAAAACAACCCTTTACATTTGAAATACACCCCACAAATAATATATATACTCTGGAAGGACATGCCTCAAGTTTTCTAGGCATACCAGGCTTGTTGCAGAGTTTCCCTAAAAAAAATAAAAAAGAAGAATCAAAGCCACATTTTCCTAAAAAAAAACTATATGCAAACAAGAAAAAACAAGTAAAATCTGAAAAAGCAACATCCCCCGAACAGAAAGGTACCCAACATGCATAGGTCCTGTCAAGGGAAGAATTGGCAAACACCACAAAGTAAAGCATGCGCATAACGGTAATTTTTCTTGAAAATTTCAGCTCTGCAGACAAAGTGCGCACCTTGCAATTTTTCAACCGAAACAACCCTTTACATTTGGAATACCCACCACAAACCATATATTCCCTGAAAGTACACATGTTAAGCTTTCTAAGCATACCCAGCATGTTGTAGTGGGCTCATCTTTCTGGAAGTAATCCCTCGAAGAATTCTGGGTTTCCCTAAAAAACTGTATAAAAAAGGTGAATAAATAACATGTTTTCCTAAAATATGAAATATGAAAACTAGAAAAAACAAGATAAATCTGAAAGAGCAAGGGCCCCCGAGCAGAACAATACCCAACATGCATAGGTACTATTAGCCCTTTTAATTGCCAGCCTACTTGAAGTTTTGTCACCCTCTGTTGACAGGTCATTTTTCCCCATTCTGAGCCATGTTTAACTGTGATTTTTGCCGGAATTTCCAGGAACATTATAGATATATTTTGCAGCAGAGTTTAGGCTTTAACATGAAATGTCTTGCTTGTAATTTTTCTTCTGTTTTTTTAAATATTTTTGCGTAAAAAAAAAAAAAAAAAAAAAAAGTTAATATTTTTTAGACAATTGCCTCCTTTATTTTAAATAAAACATTTACTTTATTAGAGAAAACCATATTGCATGTGAAAGCACCGTTTCTCCCAATTACAACGGTACCACATATATATCGGTAGCCCCCCATTCTTGCCCAGGAGACCCCCCAAACTGAAAAGAGCACTTTAACACATTTACAATTAAAATACAACTCATACCCACACTATAAACATAAGGGGTTAATTAAAAAAAAAAATTAACCCTCCTGGGGGGGGGGGGGGGTTAAAAACCATTAAAAATCCCCCCCAAAAATGATATGGGGTCCTTACCCATCATAACCAGCCCGGGACCAGCTATAGGGGCTTGGGGGCCAGTCTGCCAGCTACAAGCTTCGTGGGCCGGGACCCTTCTGCCCCCCCCTGGGCTTTAGGGAGGCAGGTAATTGGGGGCAAGTCACCCGCTAGTTGCTGGTGACTTGCTAGCCCACAGCCTTGTGAACTGGTATAGGGGGCTCATGGATCCCTTACCAGTTCACAAGGGGTTAAGTGTAAAAATAAAAACACAGACACATAATAAAAAAAAATATATATTTTTTTTCTTTACTTACCTCCGATCCTCTGTTGTCCCCTGGAGATCCCCGATAACAGCTGCTGGGTGCTCGGTGGAGGGAGCCTGGGGGGGGGGGCGAGGGATCACAGCCCTCTTCCCCCTCCAACCTCTCTCCTCGGAGCACCCGGTAAGACTGATCGTCTCGGGTGAGAGAAGCCGGCTGCTGGGTGACGTCAGAGTGGCGTCACGACCCAGGAAGTGATGGAGAGGGCGATTTCTCCCCCTCTGCTCACCACGGAAGAGTCTGTGGGGACAATCAGAGGCCCCAGCGGTGAAAAAGAGACTCGGCGGGAGGCATCGCGGCCGCAGGTGAGTTAATGTCATTTTTTTTTCATTTAACAGCGGCCCCGTTGCAGCCACTTGCCCATTTACCCTGCGGTCCATGTGCTGCCTCTTCCTGGGGGGGGCATGGGGGACATCAGACAATGATGAGGAAGAGGAGCTGGGGAGACATCGGGCTGGCCATCGGGGTTGCATGGTTCCGCATAGGCCGAAAACCGGAAGTGCATAAAAATGAAAGCAAAAGCAAAACATTCATGCCCCCTCGCAAGATACGAACGCTATGAAAAGCCCAATATGTTATGTTTACGCTATAGAACACACCAAGAACATAAATATCAGCCTACAGATTCGAAATATTAAAAAATAAGGAGATTAATTTCTAGAGCACTGTTTTGCATATTATACAGATTGTACAAACATCTAAAGCATTAATACTGATTTCCTATTCACCACAGCGTACGCAAGGCAGTGTTCCACACAACAGCGATCCACGCCTACACCTCATTTAACAACAGTAGAGTGCTGCAGGGAGCGAACGGCAGTGACTGCTCAGTGCGAACGACTCTCAGCGACTTACACCATATTTATCAAAAATACACACTCACAGAACTCTGGCGCTAAAAATTAGGTCGCTGTAGCCCATAGCACCAGAAGCTGTGTGATTAAAGTCTGATCTCTAACGTGTATCCACTAGTAACCAAGCGAAAACATATGGAATGACATTTTGACATTAACACTTTAATGCCAGACCTGTAATGACAATTCTACCTTTTTAAACCTTTTTCTAGGCCAGGAGAGGTGACACAATTATTTGATAAAAAAAATTAAAAAAAAAAACCCTGTTTAAAGAGAAGAAAAGGAACGTCCGTTGAAATGTATGGGAGAGCTACATGTAGCGACAGGTAATACCAGGCGCTCTGGAAGCCAGAGCACTGGTGGTATACGCTGAGCCATCTTTGATGATGAATCGGTCGCAGTGATGCTGTAAGAGTCGCTCACCAGAATCGCTTTGATAAATGTGGTATTCCGTACAGCGCCCAGCGTTCAGCAGACGCTGCCTGACATTATAAAGCACTACCTGCCGCTATCCCTTGATGAATAAACCCCTAAATAGACTTTGGGCCACTTAAATTTGTCCTGGGGAGCATCCAGAGCCTCTGCAGCATGCACAGCATACTCACCTACTGCCGGAACCCGCAGTGATCAAGTACAGCATTTACCTTTGCAGCAGCATCCATCCTCTTATCTGATGGTCTGCCAGCTGGGGCATAGTGAAGTGCTCTGCCCTATGCCACGTTTATTCACTGTAAAACCTGAAGTAGGTGAAAATTCTGCAAGGGCTGGCAGGTATCCTGAATTGAGATATCCCATAGGAAGTGTTTCAGCCTCTTGATATTCTTTCTATCTGATGGTCAGTATGTTTTTTTCTCTCCAGAGACTCATTTGTCTGTTGAGAATAGCGGGAATGATACACTGCAATGCAGCCAGCAGTGGTGCTACGTGTTACATACAGTACGTTTGTCTTGTATAAGGAGGTTTTAAGTGGAGTTTGAAAGCTTGACAGGAAAAGGAAATAAAATCAAATGCTCAGATTATTATTTATATCCTCTGCAATCACATAGCTCTTGTACAGTACTCCATGTAAAATGGCAGCTAAAGGAGTTTGCTAGGTAGGCATATACTGTATACAACAAGCATGGATGCCGGTCTGGTCTCCGACAGAGTAGTGGATGATCAGGCTGGAGCTGAAATAGCGCTGAATAACAGAAGGGTGAGTAATATGGCCTGATATTAGGTCAAGCTTTATAAGTAATATTACAGTAGGTAGCGGGAGCATCCCAAACCAGGTGTTAGCAGACCTATAAGAATGCTTAGGGTAAGGGCAAATGTGTGTACATGGGTGAATAATTGGCTTATTGATAGGAAACAAAGAGTGGTTGTCAACAGTGCATTCTCAGATTGAGTCACCGTTACTGTTTTTTTTGGGTCCAGTTCTCTTTGATATATATATATATATATATATATATATATATATATATATATATATTCTAGGGAATGGGTTAGACAGTACATCTTTGCAGATGATACCAAGCTGTGTAGAGTAATTAACACAAAAGAGGACCACAGGCAGCTACTAACAGATTTGGATAAATTGGAAGAATAGGCAGTAAATTGGCAAAAGAATAATAATCCAAATAAATGTAGGGTTATACACATGGGTAGGAGCAATTTGTGCTATGATTACATATTGAATAAGGAAATGCTTGAAAAAACTATGTAAAAAAATCTGGGGGTTTTAGTTGACAATGAACTTAACTGTAGAGTGACAGCAGCTTGACCAAAACATAATTTTACTCACTGGTCAGACCCCATATGGAATAGTGTTTACAGTTCTGGGAATCAGTGCATAGCAAGGAGATATCTGAACTAGAGCGTGTTCAAAGGCGGGTAACTAAATGAATTAATGTAATGGAAAAGATTGAAAGATTGTCAAAGTTAGGTTTATTTAGTTTGGAAAAAAGACGAGGGGTGATCTAGGTCCGAGGTCAATACAAAGATCTGTCCCATGAACTATTTATACCCCAAAGTGGATCTACTTATACCCCAAGGCCATCCGCTAAGATTATAGGAAAGGCACTTCTTCCACCAACATAGGAGGGGATTCTTCTCTGTAAGTGCATTAGGACTATGGAACTTTCTGCCAGAGAAGGTAGTTAAAAAAAAAAAAAAAAGCCAAAAGAGTTCAAAAGTGGCCTGGATGCCTTTCTTACATGCAGTAACATTACCTGGTATGGCTACTAGACCACTGGAGGAAGATCTTCTTTCATATACAGGATGAACTGGATGGACTTAAACCAGACCAACAAACGATTTTTCTTTACAAACAGCTAACAAAAACAAGCTCCTGTAAAGAAGTCCGCTATTAGCCGCCAGCATGCACATAGGCCACCGCGACCTCGTGGTGGTGAATCGCAGGTCTCCTTTTCTAGGGCTGGCTCACAGTGAAGGTAAGAATATTGGGGGTTCTGGGAGGGGCTTCAGTATTCTGGATGCCTTCCCGACCTTGTTTTTATTAGCTGTCTGCTGGACCAACACTGGACCAAGTCTTTGATTTGCTTTTTGTACTGTTCTCTTAACTAAAAGCCAGTGTCCTGACAAAGGTGTTTTGAAAGCCACACCTTTTATATCATAGTCAGCCAACTTGACCAGCTTATAACTTAAAAGGAGGCACCATTCTGGCCACACGCTGTTCCAGATGGGAGTCAGTCCAGGTATTGACCTAAACATCACTTCAGGTCACAGAAGGCCTTTTTACTCTTCTAGATCCAGGCTCTTCTAGTCTGTTAATAATTACTGTATTTATTTTAATTTAATGCTCAACACAAAGAGCCATACATCAAAAGATCTATTTTTTGTCCTGAGAGAAAAAAAAAGACACATTGATGTGTTGGCCTATGCAATGTATTCATCAGAATGTCTAAAATTCACTGTTTGATGAATAATCCTGATTGCATGACACAGGAGCGGGCCTTCTATATCTCACAGGAGAAATTCAAGCACCTTTGATGAATAGGCCCAGTAGATGTGGCAACTGTTTGAATATTAAGCAAATAGTTTGGAAATAATCACATTCTAAAAAGATGCATCATTACTGCCATTCCCCTGAGCAAATATTCAACTTTTACCTAATATTCATGAATTCCTAATAAAATAACGAGTGTACACCGGGTTCTGTCACTTGATTAATTAGATGTCTGGCTTGTCAAAGAAAGCACACGTCTAGGAATGAAGTTTCGTCCTACATATCCTGAATGTGGAACAGTGACAAATTGATAGGAAAAATAATCTCCATGACCAAACCATGCTGATAAATATGGCATGCAAAGCCAGTCATATTTCACAAAATTTCATTTCTTAACAGCGCCTAAGTTGTACAAAGAACTTTAAGGTTTTTTTCCTCTGTGAACATCGTAACTCACTTATAGAAAAAGCTAACTGTGAGTCATTAATTATTGCTGCACCAGGCAGCCAGTATGTCTGAATCTCCTCGTTTTCCCTCCTAAAGAGCTGCAAAAACGTTTCTAATGTCAGGGGTTCAGCTAATACTGACATAGAAGTTCAATAATTACGTATCAAATTATATCCTGCTACTTTCAGGGAAATGAAACTTCCGCACAAGCCTTCCTAATATGATGAAGCCTACAAAGGTGCACAACAAGATGTTCCAATGTACTTTAATACCAAATAAATAAACAAAACTTTGTGTTGCCATAGAATACTTACAATATAAAAGAAAAACATATTATTTTAATTAATTTATATATATATATACTTCCTTGGCACTGAGGCAGGATGGAGAGTTACGAAAATAAAATCCTTACCTTGCCCAGAATCCATCACCATCTCTGGGTGGTGGTTACACAAAGAATACACAGAGCAGCATCTCACGCTCTTGGCAGGTAAAGCTGCACACAGAGCAGGGGTTGGCACTCTGCGTAAAAGATGACCATGCCCCGGACCTGAAGCCCTGGGGAAGCTGTGCTGGATCCCTGGGGAAGTAAGGTTTGTTTTTTTGTTTTTTTTTGGGGGGGGGGGGTCTGGACTTCTGCTTTTATCTATATCCAATTTTCTACAAAAACATCTTAAAAAGTCTACCAACGGTATAGTCCTTTTCATTCTGAAGTGAAGATTCAATACTATCTTTATTTTGTGTACCACATGCTCATTTAAGATCGTTTATTAAATATACAGGGATGGTTACGCTTTAGTGAAAAAGGGCCTTTTACGATAATTTAACCCCCTTTCTCTGGAGCTGTCCTCAGTTTTAATCTAAAGTTAGGACAATCATCATTGTAATTAGCTAAAACCATGGGACAAAGCACAAGTGCATGTTACATCAACTTATTTGCACTTTCTCTTTTTTTTCCCTGGGAATCCTGTTAAAAATTAAATGGGTCAACCAGAACCAGTGGAAATATGCAGTTGTGGTGTGATGTAAATGATTACTCCTTTTGCTGCATTATTCTTCACCTTTTATAGCCTTTGCCAGCTAGAAACAAGATACTAGTGCCGGCCACTGATCTCCCCTAGTCTTCTATGTCGGGAGATCCTCCAATAGGGTGAGGATGAGATAAAACAGCTTTAGTATTCAAAGCTTTATTACGAAAATAATTCATACAGGATAATTAATAAATGGATTTATAAAAGCTCCCTAGCAAGAATAGCAGTCTACAGTAGAAAATACATTAAAGTTACTGAAAACATGAGTTCAACATTTGGCATTTTTTTTTATTTTAGATTTCTTGTAAAAATGTTTTCTAAAAGCAATATATAAGCTTCTAAAAAAATTATTTGCTACTTTGTATGAGCGATCCATTCATTTTAGCATAAAATAACTATTATATATGAAAACCAAAAAGGATGAACATTGGAAGTACTAATCTTTAAAAATGTAAAAAAAAAATAAATAAATTGGTTAAGGACGAACAAACCCTATTTTTGGGTCCAATGTAGATCTAATTAAATATGTTTTGAATATCTGCATTTTATGCCAAAAGAAAATATGAAAATTGTTAAAAGAATGGTGTAGACCCCCCCCCTCTTTCAATCGAGCCAGCCATTGAGTGTTGTATCCCTATGGCTCACAAGCTGCAACAGTGGGCTTCTTACCATGCAGAATACTAGCCTCCATGCCCTTTAGTCTGGTGCTCTGCCATGGCTAGCATCAAATAACGGGCCTGCCTGAGGAGCAATAGGCTGAAGGTTTAGGAACAAGCCATTTTTGGGGCAAGAGCACTAGACCAGTGACAAAAGACTTAGGAACTTGAATTTAGCAAAGGCAGAGGCAGCTGTTGTGGATCCTGGGCTATAGGCACAGCAGACCATTTGCTTGGTGTTTCAGGCTGTACAAAATGAATCCTTAAAATTAGGATTTGGTCAAATTTCAGGCCCATCCCCAGCTTGCTTCACCAAAGAAGAAATAATCTGCTCCACTGAGCTTATGTAGATTTCTCTAAAATCTAAAGCAGGGTGCATTGGACATTTTAGATACAGGTCCAACAACTAAAATGTATTTGCTTATTCGTGGTAAACCATGACCCAGGATTATGCACAGGAAGTGGTATCCACCCAACAAACTCTTCCATTTAGCACACCCTTTCGAAGATTACAAATCAAAATGGTTAAGTCATGCAACACATGAGGCAGGTGTACAGCAGTTCTTCACCCAGCATTTGCATGTGAGAACTCATTCTCCATTTAGCTTTGTGATGAATAATGCCTATGCTAAAATGCAAAGCAGCCAAGCAGAGCAGGAGACTAAAAAATGCAGAGGAATGCATCCCTGTCCATTTTTCTGGTTACTGCTGTGCAAGATGTCAGTGACAGCTCCATTTATCAAGAAATGATGAATTATGTCTGCTAGGCACACAATGATATGTATGAATGAACAGTTGTGGCGCTACACCTATGTACACTGGGATATTACCCACAGATGTTAGCTGGTAGATTCTGATTCTAGAAAATTCAAGTTTATAAATGAGTTCTATCTTCACAAACCAATCAGGCAAGTATGTGTCATAATGATAACATCATACACATCAAACATCATTGTATTTTGCTATATAACATTTATCTTTGATTAAGGCATCCAGACACAGCTTTGCATGGGGCCCCAAATATGATAATCCCACTCCTGATTATGACACATACTTATTGATCATATAACACCAAGTTTTTGAGACAAAGATTCCACCCAGGAGTGATTTTGTACAATCAATGTCACCATGTTCCTCCAATCCACAGCTGCCACTTCTATTTGCCATGTATATGTGCCCCTCCTATATCACTCTCCGTGCAGCTGACCATCCGTACTGTGGCCCTATTGGCCCTATTTAACTACCCTTACACAGCATTTCTATTTACTCCTCCCACTTTTCCCACAACAGGTCAGGGGCCACCTCAGATAGTTCTGAGGGCTGCATATGGACCCCGGACAACAGGTTGAGCATGTGTGCCCTACAGTATGAACAAATATATATGTAATTAAAGATCAGATTTTAGGAAATACATGCTTAGTTTATTGTAATATTTCCATCCAGTCACAAGTTGTAGCAATGTAGGCAGCACTTAAAAGTGAAATAAAAAGTTTTCTTCTATTCAAGAATCAAAATCTCTTGCACATGCAATTCCGGGGGTGGAGCGCATTATTGGCTTTAGACCTTTACCTGATATGTTCAATGATCTACTCCATTTATCAATACCCGTGTCAATTGAGGTATTTGGATCCTCTGCTACAACTGCAAAGAAGATTAAAACTGCATATTGTCAATGTGAGCTGTGTGTGCAGTACATTCTTCATAATCAGCAATAAGCTACACCACTACTTCTTTTTTTGTTCCATATGATGGAGCATGGACTTGGCCTATCCAGGAATCACTGAGTCAGGCTTATCAGCCAGGGTTCAGTGCATCTCTTGTAAGAACACCGGGGATTTTTTGTTTCAATACATTGTCCCACTACTGTAAGTAGACATTAGAGTGGTGGGATGGGGCCAAAATTCATCCAGGCCTCTGGCAAGCCCAGAACTGCCCCCAGTTTACAATACTTTTAGGTTTGGCATTTCAGGGACAAAATATTCACAGGGGTGGGTATGGCCCCTGTTAAAACAAGAGGACTGAATATTTATTATTGTAGGGTCTGAAAATGTTGCATGGGTGGGTATGGCCCCCACAGCTAATGTCCCTATAGAATTGGGGACATTAGAAATCTTCAGCTAGGAGAACAGCAGGGCTGAGTACATGGGCTGAAGAGGAGACTAGGCAGACGGGGTTCAATGTGGCTGACTGTGGCCCTGTGGAAATCCAACCTGGTCTCTCTAGCAAACATGTGACTTCATTGACTTTGGTACCTGGAGCCACAGCCACAAAAAGAACAATGTATTATACAGTAAACTAGGAACTTAATAACTTTTAATTGCTATAAATATATTATATAATGATTAATATACACACTATACACGAACTTGCAAACCCAGTTCCTATACTAAATAATGACATTTTTATATTTACTTGCTGATCAACCATTCTGTAAGCCTTTGTTCCACAGGTATCATCTTGTAATCACTTCGTGTTAATTACTTCTTACAAGATATAATTGGTGAAGGAAAATTACTTTAAGCCAAACAGAAAAGAATAGATCCTCCTGAGCATTGTGATATTTTCAGAATACAAGATTACAAATATTAGTCAATTAAAAGGCTTCTCTCTAATGTTTGGAAAATGCCCAATTACAAGGTGACACATTACAATTTCAAACAGCATTCCTGTTGATAATGATGTAATCTCCCTGTTACCATATTAAATTGTTGTCATCAGAAACAAATTATGTTGATAATTGTTGAAATATAATCCCAGTGATCTGAGAGCATGGATACTACTGAGATAACCCTTATGATGGATTTGATGTGCTGCATACAGTATTTATCATGGTTATTCAGCTGTTGTGCCTGTACAATGGGTGTGTTCTGAGATAAGGAATGTTGTGTTAAAGGAGCTCTATCACAACATTTTCTGATATTTAAAATCTATATACCGTGATCTATATTGAGAGGAGTGATTACTTATATTACTAAGGTGGTGGTTTTCCTCAATTGCTATGAATGAATTCAGAGACAACAGGTTTTTGAATGTACAATTCCACTTTTACAGGAGGGAGCTGTTCACTTCCTTAGACCTGATTCAGAGCCTCTCTCGCATGCATGCCCGCCTGGGGTAAAGATGTCAGTATTTGGACTATTTTCTGTGTTGGGTCATTCAGGAACATGTCTTTCTAGCCAAAGTACCTC
Source organism: Gastrophryne carolinensis (assembly GCA_027917425.1). Classification (NCBI taxonomy): domain Eukaryota; kingdom Metazoa; phylum Chordata; class Amphibia; order Anura; family Microhylidae; genus Gastrophryne; species Gastrophryne carolinensis. Next base: position 330,681,597 of record CM051239.1, read on the forward strand.
TTTTGTGGGGGTTTCCAGTAACCATACGCTAAACCGAGTATTCACCATATTGTTATGGCTTAAAGTGGACCAACACCCAGGGGTGATTGGCCCGGGAATCTATAAGATTCCCGGGCCGATCACCTCCCTCACCAACCTCACCCCCCCCAAAACCCCAAAAAACCCTTACCTTATCGGCGACGACGGCAGCCGCCACCGCCTCCCTAGCGCCAGTTTGTGAATAGCCGGCGCGGGCCCTGTAAGAGTGACGTGCGGGAGGCGGCGGCGGACGCGCTGTCTTGTCCGTCGCTGTCACCCGCTTGTCCGTCGGCGGGGATTGGATGGTGCGGTCACGTGGGAGCGTGGTGAGGTGAGTTTTTTGGGCTTTCTGGGGGGTTTCACACAGCGGGGCACCCCCAATCGGTGTGCCCCCCCGAAGTGGACCAAAACCCAGGATAGTCAAAATCCTGGGTGTTGGTCCACTTTAAGGGTTTCATGCATCTGAAACTTTACAGGTTTTGCCTGCTCTTGCACGTGATTCTCAGCCGTTGGCCATTTTCAGTCCTATTAAAAACATAGGTTTCTAGTTCAAACTTACGTCCTCTTTTTGCTAGCAGGAACTGGCATACACACTTACGATGGAGCCCCTTGACAAATTCTGTGCAGAGTCTGAGCGTCTGCCACAGTGGGGGCTGTTAACCATACGCCTTCCATAGCTTAGGCATACCCGCCATCACCTGGATATCAATCCGATGTTCGATCAGTAGGTGTTTGAATTGACCTGACTGAATGAATGGCCCCTGACACAAGAAATGGGCATGCAATTGGAGGTATGTCCAAACTTGTTGGGGCACTGTCAGTTGGCATGTCCCAGCCTTCACTGAGCCGCACCCTGATTAAATTTCTCAATGGCATAGCTGTCCTGCAAGAAAAATACATCTATTTCCTGACAGCATGGCAGCCTGGAACACGGTGAGGTTGTTTTTTTTCAGAATTGCGAATATGCCAAGTGTCATGGGCACCATCTATTCCACGTATGTGGCCCTAGTTCTCCCAGCTGCTCAGGAGTATACGTTTCAAAATGTTAGGTCCACATTGGTCATCCTTCTTGCCCATTCTCCTGTCTTTATGCTAGCCTTGCTTCAGCTCCCCTAAACCAGCTTCCCTGTGTCACAGTTGCCCATGGTTTCAAAGGGATGGCAGCCACTCAGACCATTGTATAGAGCCCTGGTGAGGCCACAGTTAGAATACTGTGTTCAGTTCTGGAGACCTTACCAGCAAAAATACATTATTCAAATAGAACGGGTCCAAAGGCGGGCAACAAAAATGGTGGAATGACTTAAACTTAAAACTTCAGTAGAGACTTAAAGAACTTAATTTGTACAGTCTGGAGGAAAGAAGGGAGAGAGGGGACATGATTGATACCTTTAAATATGTGAAAGAATTGAATAAGGTTTAGGAGGGAAGTGTTTTTAAGAAGAAAATTAATGATAGAACAAGGGGGCACAACCTGAAGCTAGTCGGGGGGAAGATCAGGAGCAATGTTAGAAAATATTATTTTACAGAAAGAGTAGTAGATGCTTGGAACAAACTTCCAGCAGAGGTAGTCGAAAAATCATCAGTCACTGAATTTAAACAAGCCTGGGATAAGCACACATCTATCCTAAGATAGAGAGTACATACAGTTACATAAGGGCAGACTAGATGGACCGTATGGTCTCCTTCTTCTGTCAACCTTCTATGTTTCTATGTTTCTAACTAACCTGGGAGGTGCACGTGAGCAGGACAATTAGGATACACAAGTGTTAAAGGAGCCACAGCACTCAACCCTGTTAGCTTGCAAACCAACCTAATATCTGTCTCTAAATCTGGTTAGGTGCCTCTATGGGATGCAGTCCTTACTGTAATCTCTAAGAGCTCCATTTGGGACATACAATGCAATAGATAAATTGGGAGCAGGCCAAGGCCATTGAGGTTGCCCTATAACCTCGAGTGCAGTCCATTGGGGTGGAAGGGCTGAAGACCTCGCAAAACAACCCATGGTTTGGTTCTATTTTGGCAGTTCATTTCTTGTTGCCAGTCTAGTCTTGTGTTTGTTTGCATTTTTTCAGCAACTGCAAGATGGGCCACTGCCTGAACGTCCAATGCGTTGTGGGACCGGATCAGGTCATTATGAATCAAGCTGGCGGACCAGCGCACCACTTTAAAATTTTGAGTGGAGTTTCTCCTAAAAGTGGTGCTGTTGGCCACTAGTTTGCCTCCATGAGTTGCCACCACTTGGCTGCAGAGTGGGGCTGAATTCCTCTTGGGAGCTCTGTGGAGCTGGTGGGGCTGCTGCTGGCAGAAGGCATTTGTTGCTGCTGGGAGGAGTGTTAATGCCCAGTGTCAGTGGTGTCAGCAGCTGGTGGAGGCGTCAAAAGGAGATCAGGAGCGGTGTACAGACGGGCGGAGTGGCCTTACTCTAGCTCATTGATATAATCCATTAGAGGTGCGGTTTCTGCTGAGAAAGCTAAACATTAGTGTTTGTTTAGCTCAGTGGTACAACACAGCTTCCATCCCAAAAAGTTTTACATGGTATCACCCTCCTCTGCCACCCTGCCCCTTGGGCTTGCCCAATTAAGGACACACATTTACCTCATCACTGTCTGATACTCCCCTCACTGGGTGATTGGCTGGTGGATTTGGTGGTTGATCGGGCTCCTCGTGCCTGACACCCCCTAGTATGTTTTTGGGGTGGAGCATTAGGAAACCACCAACCTTGAAAAAAACAAAGGAAAGTATGACTAGAGAGTTCTCCAATGTGTAAGCAACAAACATCTCTCCGGTCCATCATCACTTACCCCTCAGCTCATCACCAACTTCAGGTCGTCCCAATTTTTCTTGGCCTGGGTGGCATCCTTGTGTTCCAGACCCACCCTGTCACGTTGTGGGCATCTCCTCTCGCAATGCTGTGGGGGTAGATCGTGACCCAGCCAGCATAATTTTGGCGACACCATCCAGCAGAACCTCCAGCTGGACATCATTAAATCAGCCACTCAACTTGTCCCTGCTTTGTTTGTACCCAGTGTGAGTGGATGCAAGCACACTTCCGGGGTCGGCTGGGGACGCATAGGAGCTGGTGCACCTTGGTGCAGGGGTGTGTCACACAGATGACGACCAAAGGACTAACATGGCAACCATCAAGTACACCCAGAGGCAACAGGAGGACACCATGAAGCTAAGTCAACATTTAATACCTCTTTACATTCCAGCCAAGGTGCAAATAGGTGACAGAGTGGCAGTGATATACGAGCAAAGACACATGGTGCCTCGATAATGGCAGAGGCCTTGTATTCGGACATTACAGGCCCACAGTATTGTACTGTCACTGTCACATGTACCACCCTGGCATGTTTATGTGCGGTTCTGGGGTGCCTAAGTGCTTGGTTTGATTTCATTTAATTCACCAGTACTATTGGATGGGAGAGCTGGCTGCGCCGTCAGTGAGCACTATCTGACAGTAGTAGCGAAGGTGAGAGTTAGGCATGCCACTTGGCCAAAGGGCGTCTGTGCTTGCTATCCGCCAGTGCTGTTGGATGGGAGAGCTGGCTTAGGCTGCATAGGCAGACACCAGAGTATACATGCCTTTGCTGTTTGGACTGAACTGAAACGTCTTTAAAGGGGCAGTGGCGTGCTTGTGTACCTAAAGTAGACCAAAACAGGGAAGGACCCAAATTAACATTGTGATTCTGCTCGCAGTCTTTCATTGATGAATCAACACACATGAAAAGAGGATACTGACACTGAGATGCTATTACAGAGTACTGATACTGCTGCATTACTATTAGAGTACTGACACTGAGATGCTATTACAGAGTACTGATACTGCTGCATTACTATTAGAGTACTGACACTGAGATGCTATTACAGAGTACTGATACTGCTGCATTACTATTAGAGTACTGACACTGAGATGCTATTACAGAGTACTGATACTGCTGCATTACTATTAGAGTATTGATACTGAGAGGCTATTACAACAGATGCAATGGTCAGCTATGTCTCTCTTTTCTAAAAAATATCTAATGTTATAATACCAGAGTTTCATTCTTCTTTATTTATATTGTAATTGTGCTGATAAGTTGATTTATTAGGTCAATTCGGCACCATTTGTAAAAAAAATAGAAGCACTATTTTTAAACCTAATGCTGAATCGCCCCCTAGATAGACAACATAAGTGAAGTGGCACTTTTTACTTTTGCTAAATCAAAGGCGTGATTCTGTACCAGTTGCAAAATTACACTTTTTTTAAAGGTGCATTCCCTTTCTTTGTCTATCTAGTGGTTGATTCCGCACCAGTTGTTCATTTTGCAACTAGAGGCATTGATTCAGTAAACTTGCATTAAAATAGATAAAGAGAGATACTGACAGAGTACTATGCTGAGAATGGGTACCATTATATGGTCAGATGCCCGAATGACCAGGTGCGAAGTCAGACAGGGGCCCTGTCTGGCAGGGACATTAATTTGCTTTAGTTAATTATGCAGTAATTATTAAGGTACCTCAATATTCATAATATTTATTAATATATAATAATAAACTGGCATAATAGATGCTGCTCAGTGATTTCTTCCATGTAAATGTGCCACCAAGTATTCTGGAATGGTTACAGAAATGCAGATTCATCTCATTAGGGTCTTTCAGGATATTATATATTAAAAGTCCTCCTCAATAAGAATGGCATGCTATAGCTGTCAGGAAAAACAAAAGACATAATAGGCATAATAACTCATCAGTTGTGATAACAGTTAATTGACACCTTATTGTGTTTTCTGTTAACCTTTTATGAATATATTAATCAAAACTCATTGTCTACTATTGATATAGAGGATTTTCCAACACCCCCTTTACAAAATCATGCCCTATTCAACAAGCACGTGAGCACTGCACAAGATGAGAATGTGTAGAAAGCTTAGTGATAACACCCCAGTGTTGTAAAATGACCTCTCATAGACCAAAAATTGCTATGCACACACTTGCTATAGGCAGAATTAAACTGTGATGAGTCTCAACCACAAATTTGCATGTGAATGGTGGCTGCACTGCTGCTTCTTAGTATCCTGGTGTATGTTGAGGGTAAAAGGGTATCGCTGAATATGTTGCCTCTATGCTTTTGGTGGCCACTTTTTGGCGACCAAGTAGTTCATCATCCACCACTGCCAGATGCTGGTCTTCAAGTGGTTTAGGAACACACAAAATTAGTAGTTAATTGTAAAAATGTTACAAGATGACAATACACTTCATAGAGTGCTAGTGCTAACACTACAGAACACATGCCAAATTTTAGGTGAGGACATGATGGCCAAGGAAAAGGTTGGCCAAGAGCTGCTGCTGCCACTACCCTGGCCCTGCTTCATATACAGTAGCTGCAGCAGGTCCCCTGGGCAAAATGTTGGGGTCTCTGGAAAACAACTAAAGCAGCCAATGCTGCCCCCAAATTGTATGGAAAGATCAGCATGGAAACATCTGGGGAACAGTGTGTTATGGCAAGAGGATCACTTTACAAAAGTAATGTCTTGATTGAATGCTGGCAGTGGCAGCCAATCGCTATAAAGTATGGGTCCAGTGACCAGCGTCCAGCTGGTCCAAGAACAAGATATAAGTATTTAGGTTCTAGGGACCAGGCTTGTGGGGGGATTTATGTGCAGGTGCATCAATAATCAGGATGCCCGCCGGTCAGGAGAAGAGGTGTTACCCTTAAAAAAGGTATCAGACAGCTTTTGCTGGTAAGGGGGAGAACCCACGCTATTTTATTTTTCTTATTTTTAAGGGTTTAACCCTTGATGTTGCACATAGAAGTTGTATTTTATTTGAAAATTCCATAAAAGGCTTTTTTTCGGTTTGGGGTGTCTCGGGTGGGGCAGGAATGGGTGTCTACCAATACATATTTAGTACTATTGTAATCAGGAGGAATGAGTATTGTGCACAAAAAAAACACATGCTACAAAATTAAAAAAAACCTTTCCACATATTTCATATTTTAAAGCACAGAAAAAAAACAAAAAATACATTTTATGTTAAATCCCCCCCAAAAATATAGAATTTTCCTGGAAACCCTGTAAAATCATAGTTAAACATATATAGTGCAAAACGGTGAAAAATGGCCTGGCAACAGAGGGTGACAAAATCTCTAAGTAGGCCAGCATTGAAAGTGTTAAAGGAGGATGATAGTAAGATGTTGACAATCCATATGGTCACAGGACTGAAGCTTTTGGAAAGCCTGCTTGTCCTACATTATGGCACACTAAATTGGCATCCTAAAACGAGTAGCGGGGAAAGAAAATTTCCAGGGTGTGGAGAATCATTAATACAAGTTCATAACCCTGGATTTAGTTCTTGTCAAATGCAGTATAGATCATGAATGGACAGCAGGGAAGAACCAATGATTTCTTCCACAGTTCTTGTTGTCCCCTGGCAATTTAGGTCATATTTTGCGTCACCTGCTATAAGCCAAAAGTGGACAAAGAATGTAATGGGTCTTTGTTTCTGAGGCATCCGGATTGGCACCTTTCCGCTCTTCCCACGGAATATGTGTAGGATCTTGTCCAATCAGCGCTGTTTACACGCTGCACACAGAGCCCAGTTTAACCCTTTAAATGCCAGCCACGTAAAATTTACGTGGTTGCCTCTCCGTCACTTAAGTGCCAGCCACGTAAAATTTATGTGCCTGGCATTTACCCCTGCTAGCGGGCAAAAAAAAAAAAAAATACTCACCTGACCCCTTGTTGGATCTGTCCGGGTCTCCTCTTTAATTTGGTGCCATCCGATCCCCCGTGGGGGGTCGGATGGCTCCAGGAGAGCTCCCAGAATAGGCAGACCCCCCCCCCGCTTCTGCAGCAGCCGCTGCTAACTGTAAAAAAAAAAAAAAAAATGACATTCACTTACCTGCATGTGCACTGGCTCCTGCTGTCCCTCCTCTTCACCTGGGGGGCCTCCGATCCCCCCCCCCAGGACTTACAGATCTTCAGGAGAGAGCCCGGAAGGCTCTCTCCCCTTTCATCCTTGATGGCAGCCGCCGTCTTGCTGCTAATGACGTCATCCCGGCCCCGATCTCTGGCTTCAGCCTTCTCAGCTGTCAGATGCCGGTGATCAGTGCCGGGGAAGGAGGTGACAGGAGATCCTCTGATCGCCTGCCTCCCGCTTCTCTGGATGCCGATCACCGGCATCTGTCATCAGATCGGCGAGGGACAAGAGCTTGCAATCGGAGGTAAGTACAGTAAACATTTTTTTTTTTAATAAAATACTTTTTATTAACGTGTGTTGTTTTTTTTAACAGTTAACCCTCCATGAGACCCCTTATACCAGCTCACAAGGCTCTGGCTCTGGCAAGTCACCTGCGGCTAGCGGGTGACTTGCCATTAACCCCCAGCCCCCCATTACCTGCCTCCCCAACGGCCGGGGGGGGGGGCAGAAGGGCCCAGGCCACTTAGTGGCTATGTGGGCTAGTAGCCTGCAGGGCCAGGGGCCCAACGCTGGCCCCTGCGCCCTGTTCTACAAGCCCCCATAGCTGGCCCGGGTCGGTAATGCTGGGTAGGGGGGACCCTACGTCATTTTTTGGGGGGATTTTTAAGGGTTTTTAACCCTTAAAATTCAAAAAAAAATGGGGTCCCCCCCCCCCGGTTGCTATTTCAGATTATACTTGTTTTTCTTGTTTGTATATAGTTTTTTTTAGGAAAATGTGGCTTTGATTCTGCTTTTTTATCCTTTTTTTAGGGAAACTCTTTGCAACCAAAGAATACATTGAGGGATTACTTCTAGAAAACTGTGGCCACATCAACAAGCCTGGTACAAATAGAAAGCCTGAGGTGTGTACTTCCAGAGAATATATAGTTTGTTGGGGGTATTTCAAATGTAAAGGGTTGTTTTTCTGGAAAAACTGCAAGGTGCGCAAAGCGCATATCACAGTTGTATTTTTTCTGAAAATCCCCTAAAGCTCTGTTTCAGTTTGGGGGAGTCTCCTGGGCAGGAAAGGGTGTCTATCTATACATATGTGGTATATTGGGATTATACACGCAATAAGATTTTATTGACAAACTTACATTTTTTATTAAAAACACTACAAATTGTAAAAAATAGATTTCTTTTTTGCATATATTTCTTTATTTTTTTGCATATATTTCACCAAAAAATATTGAGAATATACCTAAAAATTACAAACAAGACATTTCATGTTAAAGCTCAGACTCTGCTGAAAAAAACAATATATCATTTTCCTGGGAAATCCCTGGAAATCCCTTAAAAAATCACATTTGAACATGGGGAGCGCAAAATAGTGCAAAATGGTCTTGCAACAAAGGGTGACAAAAACTCCAGGTAGGCTGGCACTTAAAGGGTTAAAGAAAGTGGAGAGGTGTGCTTTCGTCTCAGTCTATCTGAATCGGTGGTCTCTGGAATCCTCCTCAGACATTGGGAGGCTGGGGACGCGGCAGCGTGGGACTGACGGTAAGGTAAACTGTTCAGGTTAGGATTCACACAGCTCTGCTTTCCAAATAGGGATACCTTGGTGAAAGGTAATCCGCCGGCCTGGAGTCTTTTCGAATTTAGGGTTAGTAACACTGCAGATAGGTCCACTTTGAAGAAATACTGTGATAAATATCTTACAAACGGATGCTGCATCAACATAAAGGCACTGCAGGATTTATATACTAGTGATGGACTCTGGATCTGAGTCGCTGGAATTATCAGTGTGCCTGTCAGGCTTCACGGCTACAACCAAGGAAAAGGTAGACTTCTACCAAGTAGCGAGGCCTGGGCGGAGCTTCAGGTGTGGGGTGCAGCATGGAAATAAAGTTCAATAAGACAAAACAGAGTTTTTCTTCCAAGGGTGCCCCTGGCTCTCTGTCATTGGTTCATGGATACATTAAACGGACCTTCACCATGATTTATTGAAAAGCCCACCCCTTAAAAAACAATTCCTCAGCATATAAAATTAATATATTTTAAGTTATTAGTCACTTATTCTTTCCCCCACTGCGCTGCAACTCTGTTCAATAGTTTAGGATACGGGTGCCGCCATCTTGACTCAGAAGCATCACAATTACTGAGGAGAGGAGAGTGGGATAAAGTACAGGGGGTGGGTTATAGCTGTGCTTTGCTCAGACAGAGCAGAGCTGGGGTCAGGAAAAGGTCAGCACAGAGCAGCACAGTCAGAAGGTACTTCCTGTTTGCAGTTTGCCTGATGTCCCATGAGCCGCCATCTTGGATGTTTAAAGGCTCATATCATGCAGTAGATGCAGGTAGGATAATTTTTAATGTGGGCAATCTGTATGTACAGGGTGCGGGAAACATATAAGATAGACTCTTATTCAGAGTGAAGGACGGCTTTAAATTTGCTGTTTGGAATTAAGGCAGGAAGTCTGACTCTGATCTCAGAATCGTCTTTCCTGGACCAATCTTTGACTAAACGTTGGCCTCATGGGTTATTTTTGTTACATTACTTGTTAGCCTCTGTCTTGGAACCAATGGTGCTCAGAAACATAGATTGCTACAATTCTAGCATTTCTCTGCACCCCCCTCACAATGCACTAAACATTATGGCCATTACTTAACCAAAGGTAGTAAATTCATTTTTTCTTTTTTGCCTGCTTTTTTACTCTTAAAGGTAATAAAGCTAGGCAAGACTTGCCATCAAAGCTGACCTTGAATTAATCACAGGATGACTTAGAAAATGATGTGGATTTTTGGAACAGTCCTTTAGGTCCTTAAGGTATCCCTTAAATACTTGAAGTGAATTCACAGAAATTGAGGTATTTATAAGAATTGCCCAAATATTGGTGATGGTAAAGAATATGTAGTCCTTATGATATTACAGTATCCATGGATGCCATGAAACTGCCTATGTGGTAGTAATGGCTTATTATATAAATTGTTCATGTTTATTATCAAGTTTGCACATGACTGCTGTCAGACCCTGAGAATGCCTGTCTTCGTTGTGAGCCTGCAACCCCTAATCTCCACAGCCAGCTTCATCTATAGACAAGCCACCGTTTGCCGAGACGCTATACATGCCTCGCCGGACATGTGTGCCCCCAGGACTTGATGGTTCAAAGATTGTTGGCTCATGGGGAGTGCGGACAGGTAGACTGAAGGTCAAACTGGACGAAGTAGGTAAGTACTGGAACAGTTTGGGTGCTCTGGAACAGGTAAATACTGGAACAGTTTGGTTGCTCTGGAGAAATCAAGCGACGTCGGACATCAAGCCAAGGGTCACACCAGGAGGTCAGAGAGCTGCGCAGTACAAAGGGATAAGACTGAGACATAGTTAAGATTCAAGCAATTGATCAATAATGAAGTTCAGCAAATCACAGGCGAAATTACAAAGCCAGCTAAACGCTATCATGGGCACTGACACACTGAAGTGGTAATCCCTTTATAGTACTGAACCCAACCGGATTGGACAGGGAGGCAGTGACTGTGATTGGTGCACTTCGGATCTGTGGGTTGATTGATGTACTTGGAAACCTCTGGGCTGATTTCCCCATCTGAACTTTAAAGGTGTACCACCCAGAACTGGACCTCCTAGTTTTGGCTCCTTTTAACAGTCTCTGGCAGCCGTGCAGTGTGCAGCGCCACCGGAGGACATAAGCTGACTGTGGGCGAACATAAGCTGACCAAATGACAGTGGGGGACGGTGGAGGGTGCCAGCGCCTGAGGCGTAATCGGCTGCCGGGAAGGACACCATGGGCACAGACTGGAGGTAAGTCATTTATGACAGTACCCTCCCCTTCACAAGGGGCCTCAGGACCCTCACCAGGCTTATTAGGATTATCACCCTGAATAGTTCCGGCGGACTTCAGGAGGTGACAGTTCCTCTAGGAACAGGAGTATTGTTTACTGCCAAAACCTGAAGGGGCTTCCCAAGGGAGATTAAGGGAATGCCTAAGGTGGCTACTTTGGATTTATCTAAGAAGTTGCCAACCGCTCTGCTACCAACAAAATCGGACGTTGAGGCGGGCTGAGAGGGCAGTGAAGGGACTGTGCTGTTGGCATAATATGGATCTGTGAGTTTCCTTGTTACATGTGGTGTGTCTGTTCGTCCTTTGCCTGGCTGGTCTTTCTGGATTTTAGGGAAGGGGTTCATATGATTGAGTTTAGGTTATCATATGTGGGTTCGAGTAGTATTATGCACTTTATTTAGCTGATTGGAGATCATTGTGATTGGGGTTGATCAGTATGTTTTTGCACATTTTTTTGCACTGTATTTAGCTGGATAGAATTGTTGAGGATTTGTTATTAGAGTATATGAATATGTCACAATTGTTTCACATGGTTGCTAATTATTATATTGTATAAGTATTTAAGATAGCCAACCTGGCTGCAGGCACTTACCAATTATATATTTGTGATTGTTAAAGATACCATACAGCACTGTATGTTCCATCTAATTGTTCCTTCCCTGTTGGGTTTTGTCCCTCAGCCCTTCCCTCTGATTATCATTTTGTCTGTGTGTTTTTTAATTGGTTTTAATTAGTCTTTTGTTGCTTGTACATATATGAATTGAGAATAAAGTTTTTGATATTTGGATTGAATATTTAGTGGTGCCACTATGTCATTGGGGATTGGGTTTTTTTGGGGAGAGTGGGTCCCCATTTCTTGCTTTTTACCAACAAAATCGGAGACGGATTTCCTGGACAACTCCCAACCCACAGTGGCAGGTAACAACATCTTACTTCTGTGAAGGGAAGTTACCTGACCGTCCAGCGAAACTTTCTCTATCTTGTCAGGATGTTGCAATCCCACCAAAGGTCTTTTATTGGGGCAGGTCCTAACCAGGTGACCTGAAACCCTGCAGTACCTGCATAGGCCTAAGGTGCGACGTCTGCTCTTTTCAGCCTGAGAAAGGTGAGTAGCACCGAGTTGCATAGGCTCTTCTGGGGGCGAAAATGAGACAACACCCATAGGAGATGACTCCTGGTAGGAAGATTCCCAGGAGTGAGAGTGAGTCTTCTCTATATGTCGCTCCCGTACCCTTCTGTCAATTTTAATGGAGGCTTTTAGGGTAAGGAAAATTTGTTAGAACATCATTAACACCCTCAGAAAGACCAATTCTATACTTACTACAGAGGGCTAGATCATTTCAATGGGATTTAATCGCCCAGTGAAGGAATTTGGCACTATATTCCTCTGCTGAGCGTTTCCCCTGTTTCAGGCTTCAAAGCTTGGCATCAGCGGCCGAAGGGTCTGAATATAGGATCCCCAAAGCAGAGAAGAAGGCTGAGACAGATTGCAAGGTCTCATCTGTGGGCGCTAAGCCAAATTCCCAGGACTGTGGGTCACCTTGGAGCAGAGAGATAACCAGGCCCACCCTCTGCTGCATTTCTGTTCCCGAAGAGTTGGGCCGTAATCGGAAATAAAGTTCACAGGAGTTCTTGAAGTTGGAGAATCTTGTACGATCCCCATCACATTTCTCGAGAAGGGGAACATTCGGTTCAACAGGAGGTGAGGATACAGGCAGTGCAGGCAGTTGGCGATTTTCTTATCAGCCACATGTTGGGCCAGTTGGTTAATGGCGGTAGCCATGGCCTGCACTTGCTGTACAAGTTCTTCCATATCAATCTTCTATGGCTCGTGATAATGTCAGACCCCGAGAATACCTGTATTTGTTGTGAGCCTGCAACCCCCAATCTCCACAGCCAGCTTCACCTTTAGACAAGCCCCAGTTTGCAGGGACGATATACACTCCTCATCGGACACGGTTGCCCCCAGGACTTGATGGTTCCAAGATTGTAGGCTTACGGGGAGTGAGGACAGGTAGACTGAAGGTCAGAAGTAGGTAAGTACTGGAGCAGTTCGGGTGCTCTGGAACAGGTAAGTACTCGAACAGTCAGGGTGCTCTGGAGATTTGAAGCGAGGTCGAACATCAAGCCAAGGGTCACACCAGGAGGTCAGAGAGCTGTGCGGTACAAAGGGAAAAGACGGAGCCATAGTCGAGGTTCAGACAAAGGATCAATAACAATAATTTCAGGAAATCACAGGAGAATAACAAAGCCAGCTAAACGCTATCAGGGGCACTGACACACAGAAGGGGTAATCCCTTTAAAGCACTGAACCTGACCGGATTGGACAGGGAGGCAGTGACTATGATTGGTGCACTTCGGATCCGTGGGTTGATTGGTGTACTTGGAGACCTCTGTGCTTATTGCCCTATCTGAACTTTAAAGGCATTCTGCCCAAAACTGGACCTCCTAGGATTGGCTGTGCTTGCGCGCGGTCTTCACCACAGCAGGGGAAGAGCATTCCTATTTACCCCTATCTGCTCATGACTGCCAGCCACAGTTGCGCCAGATAAATCTAATTTTCGCAGGAAAGAGGGGGAAGTGCAAGATGCACATTCCCTGCTACAACGGTTAACCATTTTACATGAATCTGAGGATGAGGGGAATATATTAGCCTGAGTTTGTTCTTGAAATGGCTGAACAGCCACACTGATCCACTGTATTCTTCATGTGATCGACAAGAGAACAATGTGCTTGTGCAATGTACCGGTAAGAGGAAAACGTTCCATCAGATCTCAGATGACCTCTGCTCATTCACTCAAAAGCATTGGCCCTAAACTGCACCCAACTGCCCTAGTGTCCCATTTCGAGGCCCACAAAAATAATCTGCGTGGAGGACCTCTATGTTTGGTCAAAACGAATTCTGTCTGTGAACTTTCATGCTGCAAGCAATACAAAACAGAAGGGGCTTCTTTGCCAGCTCCTTAGCACCCCATGCTCTTGTGCCTTAGAGCAGCGCAGCTGCATGGGTTTCCATGGAGTTAAATACACATATGTCACACAAATATATATAACAAGTAAGAATGGAAGAAAGGAGAAAAGATCAGTATTGGCAAAGCACTTTAAGTGTGGGACCAAAGAGAGAATCATTATAAGGATAGAAGCACTTGGCTTAGGGGCATCGGAGCGAGGATACTTGATAAACAGAGAGATACAGCAAGGACACCTCAGGTAGCGTGGTTGTAATAAAGACTCCCAACTTCAACTGTAAACCAATAGTTTACAACCACAAAACTATGGTTCTCTAGCTAAATAGAACAATTGCATGAATCATGATTTACAGATAGACTGATAGCTTGGAAACATTGCTATAAAACCATTAGTGCCTAATAATTTGGCTTTTTCCATAAAATAATTATATATACCTTGTTCTAATGAGCCTGTAACAGCGTAATGAGCATGCTACAGGGTAGTTAGTGAACTTGTTCTGAAGTAGTAATTATTTTTAATTATAAGATAATTAAGCAAATTCTGTGGGGAATGTCAGAGCAAAACAGATCAAAATTTAATTATTTGAATGTTTGAAACAGAAGGTTGGTAAAAGTTTTGATAGATGAATAAATCAAAAACACATACTTTTAAAAGCAAACCATGTTATATGTTTTATGTTTATAGGGTTTCTGGCTTAAAGCCAAAGTATTGTTAAATAAATGAAAATATATAAAAATAAATGTTAAGTTACCTAGCAATAGAAGATATAGGTAAACACGAAATTTTGTGTCAACGGCGGCACTGCAATTTGGCTTTCCTATAAAATGGTGTACAGGGGTTATCAAAATGATTTTTAGGGTCTCTGGAATGTTTGCCTAGATCTTTGGTCACAAATTGCAATTCAATATGGCTATGGCATTTTTATGGTGGAGAACTGTTATGGATTTTAAAAGGACTTAAATAAAGCATAGACTTTTAATCTGGTGAAATTAGCAACTCTATTCTGTGATTGTTTCCTGAGTTCCACCAGGCTCCCGGTGACTTACAGATAACACAGAATGTAGCCGTAAAATGTTTTCCCCTACAAAAGAAGTTAGCTCACTCACTGATATCCCCCTTGTCCCCCAGTGGAAGCGTGCTCTTTCCTCTGGCCGAAACTGTAATACAGGGAACATAAGTGTCTAGTTCCACTCATGCAACAGATCTAAAAGGGTAGCACTCAGTGTTCAGGGAAACACAAGTGGCAGTGGGTAAGTATTTCTTTACTTTGTTTATGCTATATTGGGATGTGTTGGGTGGATTTTCTTTAAAATCGGAAGACTATAAGGATCTCAAACAGAGATGTAATCTGCTCAGGACCCCCTTGAAAAACCCAGAACCAAGAAATGTACTCATTTGTCATTACTGTTTTGCATCTCTTTCTGTGTGGCCACCTGCCATGTGGCTACCATTAATCTGCAGGGAAAACACGGCTCTCTGCACACCCAGTTGGTGAACTGCATTTATTGTGGCTATCCCCTGAGGAGCAGAAAGGCTGCTGGAACTCAGAGGGTTAAAAGGATTGATCAGTCAAAGTCATTTGCCTGGCAACTTACCTGATGCAGTCTCAGTCCCATGCTGCCTTAGTGCTCCAGTCTTAGAAAGGAAGGTGAATTTCTTCTTCTTCCTCCTCTGTCTCTAGCACCTTCCCCCCGCTCTGGACCACTGATTCAATTCCGAGGTTCGTGTCAAGTTGACCCTCCCCCCGCTGTTTGCTAAATGGAGCTCTTCCCACTGTTACTTAATCTCAACTCAATCTAATGCAATACACACCGTGTGTTTGTAGGACTCATATAGCTTCATTTTTTAAATGTTACATACATATACAATGGAAAAACTGAGCATGCCTGGACAATTACTCTAAGTACATGTGTCAGTTTATTATCTACTCACAGTAAGAGAAACCAAAGAGGAACCTGGGGGGGGGGGGGGGGGGAATTCCATTGACCCTTAGGCCTAGCCCAAAACCTACCAGCCCAACCCAATATGAGGCCCAGTTGTAAGCTGAAGCTATAACTTTGCAGACAGATCATGGACAGACATGACTATAACTCTTGAAGTGATAGTAGTAAAGCTTAGTATTGTGGGTGTAAACAGCAAAGGTGGCAAAGGTTGGTATGACCCTTTGCAGACTTGATGATGATGCCAAAACATTGCTAGCGCAGAACATGCATTGGAGTGTCTTGGGGGGAGGGCACAATGGGGCCGGCTAAAGGGAAGTAATATGGGGAGGTACTGGGGGCAGGAAGTGAGTGAATTCTGGCAAAGACTTTGGGGGAACTGGGATAAATGTTAGGGCTGCCCCCAAATTAGTACATCCCATCTGAAATTCTCCCTGTGATGCCCAGTTCAGTCCAGTTTGCCAATCTTGACTGTTCATATAAAACCAATTTAAAGTAAAAAACATAATTTTACAGTGATGTGCTATTCATTTGATTTTATTAATTTTTGTCTTGTTCCTTTTGCATTGCTTTTTATGCATTTACTGTGTCGGATAAATAGCTGGATATCAAAACCAATCTAAACTAAGTTGTTGAGAAATTATTTTACCTTCAGTACACAAAAAACCTTCAAAGTACAACAGCAATTTCTTTATTTTTATAGCACAGTCCACTGAGAGATAGCTCTATTAGTGTTTTACATTTGTTGTTGCTTTTCTGTACAAGGTGGTGCTGTCCTTGTGTTATCCACATTTACAGAGGGCATAAACTAAACATTTACTTCATGTGTCTGAAGTTTAAGCTGTTAAGAGAGCGCAGAACACAAGGGGCACATAATGGTGTCAATGGAGTGTTCAAATCAACAGCCACCTGCTGGACTTGGAATCAATATCTTCGGCCTTTGCATTGTAGGTAGAAGAGAGTAGAAATAAGACCAGATTCAAAATGCTATTATTGTATTGATCAGCTATTATGTTTTTTTTTGTGTTTCATTCAATGTCATAAGCTAGCACTTGTTTGGTTGGCTGTAACAACCAATTTTTATGGCAGGTTAACTACCCCCCTACGATAAACAGAAAGATTATACCTAGTCCCCAACAATAACAGCCCCCTGATTCATTGCTTGGGGACACTGAGTTGTGGGTAAGCCCAGTGTTCATCAATTTGCAATCATTCTGTGCAGAAAAAACAGCAGAATGCAACCTGCATTTGAATGCAAGCAGGGGAGGACTGGGGTTAAAAATTGCCTTTTCTGGTCACATGGGCCCTTCTGCATTGTATCCTGACCGGTATCCCCATCCCCCATAACAAATAGTGTGCAGACCCCCCCCATAACATGCTGAGTGGCAGAATTTCCCCATAATATGCTGATTGGCAAAATCCCCCCATAATATGCTGAGTGGAAACATTTCCTCATAACAGGCGGAAACCCCCCATAGCATGCTGAGGCGCAAAACCCCCCTCCTCTCCCCAATAACATGCTGAGTGGCAGAATCCCCCCCCCCATCAGTGGTAGAGCCACCCATAACATGCTGGGTGGTAGAATGCCCCAATCACAGGCAGTGATTGAGTGACTGAGTGGCAGCCCCCCCATAACAAGCTGAGTGTCAGAACTGCCTTGTCGCTGTTGAAAGCTGGGGATGATGCCACCGTCACTGGAAACCCAGGGATGCCACTTCTGGAAGAACAAAAGGCATAAAGCCAGATTCATAGCCTCTCTCTTATGCATGCGGGAATGATGGCATGACCAAATTAGTTGGCTGCCTTAAATTTTTAGCGAATGGCTCCTTCCAGAGGAAAGGGGCACAGTCTGTTGGCCTTCACTGAGCCACACCCTGACTCAGTTTCTCTATGGCATGGTTGCCTTGCAGGAGTAATACATTTCTTTTCCTGACAGCATGGCAGCCTGGAACGCCGTGATGTTGGTTATTTCAACATTGTGAATATGCCCAACATTGTAGGTGCCATCAACTGCATGCATGTGGCATTGGCACCTCCTGTGGCGCAGGAGAATAGGTATAGGTATGTTTAGGTGCTCATTGGCCCTTCTTCTTGCCAAGTCTCCACTGTTTAGCCTAGCTTTTGTTCTGCTCCCCTAAACTACCTAATCCTTGTTGCTCACTGGGCTCCCTGATCCCTGGTCCAAGTTGCCCATGTATCTGCTTGCTCTTTGTCTGCTACTGTAATGTTGCTAGTGTATTAACCTGTGTCTGTTATTTTCTTAAAGGAACCAGAAGATGGGGCATTCTCTAAATGTCCAGTGTGTGGTGGGTCCCAATCTATGGTTTTTCAGCATCTTGGCAGACTTCCCTGCCTCCAGCCATGACACCTTCATCCTGCGGAGCTCCAGTCTATATTTGGTTTGAAACTGGCGATCTTCTATTTTCACCTTGCATATGCAATTCTGGATTTTGTTATCAGCTGGACCTCATAGGATATATTTTTTTTCTTTTTTAGTGTTGCCAATTTTCTCCCTGCCCACCCTGTGATTGTGTGTTCATGTCCCTAGTTGCAGTCCATATTCCCTCTGTTCCTAGTTTAACTCTTTTGTCCTTGTAATGGGCCTTGCCTTTAGTTTGTCCTGCTGCCTGTATGTCTAATGGCAATAAAATTCTTGACCTACTTGCAGCTGTGCCCCCTATCTCATCTGCTTTGCTTTTGGTAGATATTTTGTATTTTTGGGCCCATTTGCCATTGTGGTTCCCCTTCCTAGCAGCTCTCTGTGTGTTTGTGCTAGCCTTGTTATTGGTGTCAAGGTGGAGGGTGGCTCCCTATAATGACCAACAATAGGGATGTATTAAGTATTGAGCATCTGGGTGCATTTGCCAGGGGGAACTGGCACACATGTGTTGAAGCAGATGTTGACATGCCTTTCTTTTTTTTTACAGGTGCCATGAAGCAGAGCCAGAGGCCATAGGGACACCAATGTTTTTAGATTTTGCAAAATGTTTTTACAATTTTAAAGGTTTTACTTATGAAAAACATTCTTGATTATGAATTTATTAGACATTTTATACCAAGTAAATTAAAAAAGTCACAAAAAAGTCACAAATAAAAAAAACCAAACATTAAAGGAGCACTATCACAAAATTGTGTAATATGAAAAATCCATATAAACACGTTAGCTAATGAGAGGAGGGGTCACTCATACACCCGAACTAAATAAAACTCCCGCCAAGCTTGTGGTTTTCTTCCCATGGTAGGAATAAAATCCAGGGGTTACAGGTTTAGTCTATGATGTCCTTTTCCTTCCATTAAAATAAAAAAAAAACCCCTGGCTGTATATTTTCTCATGCTGGATGTATAAGTGAGCCCTCCTCCCGACATCCAGCATATTTATATGGATTTTTATCATTGAGCCATTTTTTCGCGATAGTGCTTCTTTAAATAACATAATTATACAGTGTGGTGTTTTTACTACAAACATGATTAATGCAGGGTGCTAAAGTAAAGCTGGGGGGGGGGAGGTGGTGGAAACCACTAGGGGAAAGCAGGTAAGTACAGTGGGTTATATATTTCATAGCTGATGGGCCTGCTTCCAGCTATGAAATATATAACCTACTGTACTACAGTTTCAAAAACAGTATTAGGATAAGAAAGAACCATGTAGGCAGTGCACCTTAGAACGTAAGTGTCATCAAAACAGGCCCCGGGGCTGACTACTGTATCGCAACTTTTTTGCAACAAGAGAAAACAGAAGCAGAGTATATGCAGGTCTCTCTGCTACAGTATTTTATTACAGAAGAATGGGACTGTGGTGCCAACAACTAGATTGACTGTGAGTAAATGGTGGAGATTAAGAGCTGCAGAGTCAGGTGCTTATATTTTTATATACTTATAAGGTGCTAACTGCTAAGCCTTTTAAAAAGGGGCAACAATAAACCAAGCTGGGCCCCCAGTGACACAGCTGAAGATACCAAAATATTCTCTTGGTGGAATGTATTATTTTTATTTCAACTGTTCTAAACTTTGAGACTTCAACACTAGGACGGCCGAACCCCCCAAAGTTCGGGTCAAGTTTTTAGGCAAGTTTGGTGACTCAAATCCAGCTCCCATTGAAATCAAGGGATCAGTGTGTGCAGCAGTAAGCATGCTGCTGTAACTCACCTCAACTCAACCCGCGATCCACTTCCTCTCAGCGGCAGTGGTGGCATTTGATTTTGGCCCTAGTCAGAGTTGGTCTCAGGCTCCCATAAGTGAGGATACTTCTAGTGCCAGCTTGCAGTGGAGATGTCCTCACTCATGAGAGCCAGCGGCCATCTTTTTGTAGCCCTGGTTTGGGCCAACTTCAATCGCCACTGCACTGCTGAGAATTGTAGGCTGGGATGAAGCACCCTTAGAGGAAGTGCGTTGATGGGCTGCTCAGCAGTCTATCAACCAGCTTTTCCATGTTCATGCTGAACACCGAATTCGAACATGGACTTCTAGCTGAAGTCCTTGTTTGGGTTTGGGAACCGAATTCACAATGTTCGGTATGACTGTGGTTTGGGTTCACCAATCTCTATTCAACACATCAATCTTTTTATCATAGTATTGGTTCACTGTTTCTAACTAGGTAAAGTATTCTGCTGCATTTAATAATATACCAATGGACATCCCCAGTTACCTGATCTGTAGAAAACAGTTAGTATATTCATAAAATCATTCATAAAAGATGCACGTCTCTTGCTACAATCATGCATTTAAAGGGAAAATCCAGTGTCCACTTAATATTAGCAGATGTGTGTTTTTGGAATGATTTTTCAATACCTGCAATCTGTTGCTATTGGCAACTGTATACCATTTGTATTTATCCTTTTAAAGCAGATCTTACTTGATTTCAAATGTAAGCAAATACTTTGTTCAAGTTTTGTGCCAAACCTCTTTGGTGCCAACTTGATTGTTCACCAGATCCATCTGGGTTTAGTCAAGAAAGCTTGTGTTCATAATGATATGTCTGACTGTAGCGCTGAGTCTATGGCGCAGCTGCTGCAGCCTTAGGGGGACAGTACAGTCCAAGAAAATGTACACATTATAATGACATATCTAGAACTAAAATGTCATAGTATTGCAAATCTGTCAGTTGGGAGGAAGGGACTTTGATCAGGACCTAAATTATTTTTGACTTTAGGTCCACTTTAAGGGCAAGGTAGGTAACAGACCTACCATCACCAGTAGTGATGAGCATTGGATTCAGTTCATTGTTAAATTCCACAAAAAATTACCTAATGACTGCAATATGGAGGTCAAACTATTCCTATACCTGTTCTTTTTTTTCTACATGTATTCATTTAAAAGATATCCAGGGGACTGAGCTGCCGAGCAGAGTGTTCTGCCTAATGCCACATTTGACTATTCTAGATTTTTGGTCTGGTGTTGAAATAATATGAAGTTTATAATAACAATAAAAACAAATATTAACTGTCTTGTTGGCGGTGTCTTTTTGGTTTGAAGATCTCCATGGCAGATTTGCTGGCGGAGTGCCTGTGGAGCTGTCAGCAGCGCTGTCTGTGCTGAAGGTAAAGCCAGGGCCTGGTGCGCAGTGCTAATAGCCTCGGGGTGGGGAGGGGGGAACACAGTTTTACAAAAAGAATCAATAAAAAGTAAAATACATTAGCATATCTGATTTAGACCTTAAAATGGACCAGCAATGATTTTCTGCAAGCTCTGTATTTTGCCAGTGGGCGGCCACATGGCTGTCAGGTGCCAACTGTGGGGCTCTGGTTTTGCAGAGAGCAAAAAGAAGAAATATGGGCTTTACAGGGGGTGTATGCCACTGGCAATCATGATGCCCCCCTTGCTGGGTATAACTGGTAGTACCAACACTTTTTTGCATAAAATGGCTAGGAGACCGGGTAGAATTCCTGGCGGATGCACAGATTAAGGTCTATTTTCAACAACACAATCCACTTCCTGTCTCCCAAGTCTCTTCTCCAACCCAACTGTACCCCACAACCAAGAGACCCTCAGCTTATACTTACCCTTGCCACGGTTTCTGCCCCCACAATATTAAAGCTTTAGTACCATTATGTCCATATCCACTCCTCCCATCATTTGCCCGGCAATATTAAAGCCTCAGCCTTGGAGGTCACTCGATGACTGGCCAGAAAGCATTCAGAGGTTATGTTGTGAGTCGGTCATGAGTTGGTTGAGAGCTGGTAAACTCCTGGGCAGATTTTTTACCGCCACCGTCTTGTTTACGGTACGGGTGTTTGGCTTCAGGTTAAGAAAGAGGAGTGATTCGGTGCTTGACATCAGCAGATGGTGTAGGCATGGAAAAAATCTGCTTGCACAATTGGTTTGAAGCACAAATTGTTGTGAAAAGATGCCTAAATCTAATTTATCTACACCGTATATACGGTTCTTAGTAGTATTGTTCCATATCAAAGCTTAGCATAATACAAACTAATCCATGCACATTGTTGTTCAGATTCTCTTTAGCTTTTTTTATAGTGTCCCGCAGATGACCTCTGCGAGCTGCAAGGGAAAACATCTAGGAGGGTTGAATGACAGGTCAGTGTTCACAGCAATCTGTGTGGATAAAAGGCTAATGTTTTAGCAGTGTGACAGTTTCTGAAAAAGCTTTTGATGTCGCAAGAGATACCAAATAATAATAGCACATCCGGGGGGGGGGGGGGGGGACCAGGCTAATACATTATTATGTTTCTGCATTAACGGAAATGAGTGACATTCTTACAGAACACTTTTGCTGATGATTCATCTGATTTACTGGTTCACAGCATGATTACACAGTACCCTGCAATTTGTATATGTCACACCACAGGTTTTATGGGGTTAATTCCTTCTCATGGAAACGAGGTAAATAAATGCTCCCTGTTAAGTTTCAGAATACATCACCATTTTCTGGCGTGAACAGACACTTGTAAAGCTGTTGGGAAAAACATTTTAGATAAAAATATTTTGCTAAAGTCTTTTGCTTAATTTGCTGTTGGTGCTTTGCTTAATTTGCTGTTGGTGGGTGTTGTACATTTCAAACTAGGAGCTAAAAACACATTAAAAAGATCACCAAGGTTTCCTGCCCTCCCCCTGTGTTAAGCCCAATTAAGATGTTAAAATTAAAAAACATCTCACCTGATCACCGCCAAAATCCTCTCCTGATTCCGACAAGGGATGGATCTCTGAATGGCAGCCGTGGACCTGGGGGACAGTCGGACTTGAGTTAACGATAAGTAGCACAGACACACTGCTGCATGGGATTGGGTGACTGACCTGCCACTCAGGGCCGCACCACCCATGAAGCTGGATGAGGCAGTGGTGGGGGCTGCACAAATTGGCGAGGGGGAGGGTGTGGCAAGCAGGCCCAAGAGTTGAGCGGAAGGAGTAGAGTGAACAGCAGCCAGCGCCATTCACAGCTCCTTGCTCTATGCCCAGGCTCAGTGTGACATGAAGTCACACATCAGGAAGAAATGAGCAGCAAGGAGCTGTGAATGGCACTGGTGGCATCAAACAAGGTAAGAACCGTTGGCTCTCTCTGCTCCTTTGAAACTTCCCCCCTGCCCTGCACCTGCTGCTCAACTGCAGGTGCAGATCAGCCTTGGCCTTTGGGGAAGAGCAGCATCAAGCTAGGGCCACGACACAGAGATATTCAAGAAGGAAGGAGACAGACATGCAGAAGACAGGAGGTATCATGTGTCTCTGCTCTGCCCAGAGAACACGTTGCTTGTAGACTCCCCCAGGTCATCAGAAGTTTTCCTACGGCTGTGTTTAGCGATGGAGAGTAAACAGCAGCAGGGAATGAAGCTTGCTTAGCTGTAGGGTGAGTGAGTGTGTATACTGTAGGCTGTGTGTATATGTGTATACTGTAGGCTGTGTGTATATGTCTATACTGTAGGCTGTGTGTGTATACTGTAGGCTGTGTATGTGTATATTGTAGGGGGTGTGTGTGTGTGTGTGTGTGTGTGTGTGTGTGTATAATGTAGGCTGTGTGTTTGTGAGTGTGTATACTGTAGGCTGTGTTTGTATATGTGTATATTGTAGGCTGTGTATATGTATATTGGGAACCTCACACAGGATCAGGGAAAGATGGCCTAAGGAAGATGGCGGAGCTCACGTTTCTCACCACTGGATTGCAGGACAGGTTTTATTTAACCACCCGCACTGCTTCAGAGACAGGGAAGGGGGCCAGGGTGGGGGCTTTGAAAATGGCCATGCTTGGTGGAATGGCCTTTTAAGTCCTGTGGGGTCCTCACATATCGTCAAACAGCTTGATAAACGGCTGCCACGTAATGTTTTTTGTGGATTGATTTTTTTGTGGATCCCATGATGACCCGAAAAGTTGGAATAAGAATTTAGAAGGAGGAATAAAATATCTTGGATGGCAGTCATGTGCGGCTTGTTGATGACACATTACTCCCCGATTAACAGTGGAACAGACCTGCATTCTGTGGGACTCAATCTCGGGACCTGCTAAGTTTCATTTAACCTGACTAGCATTGAAGGGCTGCTGGGAAGAAATAATAAGTATTGCTTTTTTATCTCTATGGCTTTGACAGTCCCTTTTTTTAGTTCTTCAATCAAAAAGCTAAATCTAAAAATGTTCTTTATGCTTGGAACCCCAACTAAAGTCTGTGTGATTAAAGTCTGTTTTTGAACACGTATCCACCAGTAACAAAGCGAAAACACATGGAATTACATTGTTGTAAAGTTGTGACATTAACACTTTAATGTCAGACCTGTAATGACAATTCTGCATAAAAATATAAAAAATCTAAAAAGTTTTTAAAAATGACTTTTCTAGGTTAGGAGAGGTTACACAAAAAACCCTGTTTAAACAGACACAAGGAACGTCTTTTCAAATGTATGGGAGAGAAACAGGTAGCAACAGGTAATACCTGGCTCTTTGGAAGCTAGAGGGCCGGCGCTATATGCTGAGCCACCTGTAATAATACATTGGACGCTACATGGCGCTGTTAGAGTCGCTCACCAGGATCGCCTTCATAAATGTGGTTTTGCGTACGACGCCCAGCGTTCACCAGATTCTGCCTGCCGCTACGAGGCACTGCCTACTGCTATCCCTTGATGAATAACCTATACTATAAGGAAAAGACCACTAATGGTATTCCTAAATTTTTGTGGAGACCCACCTCATTGGGTACCACAGTTGGTTCATATTCAAGCTCTAATCATAGGATACTTTTCCTGGGGCTAGGCTCTACCCGGGTTCATTGTAGTGAGCTGAAATATGACCATACTTGGTGGTAGTTAAAAATTAAAAGTTTCCATTTATTAAGTATTCAAAATTCATAAAAAAAGTCAATTGCTCCTATTTAGTGAGAATTATACAACAGATGCATGTTATTCAACATATATTAACCATACAATGGTACATAGATTTAAGGTTTATGGGATATAAATAAATGATGATGGTTACTTCATTCCTAAGATCTATCATATTCTGATTCTGAGGCATACATGTTTCACCCTTTTTCGGGGCTTTCTCAATGCCCTAAATCAGAAAAGATACGTGTACAATAAGTATACGATTAAATGCATCAATTTCATTGTGTCACAGGCGTGATTTTACAGTAAAAACAAAATACCTTAGATCTGCTGCTAAGTGGAAAGAATATTTCTTTTATAGTTCATCATTTGACATGTATATCTAGTTTACATCCAGAGATCTGACCGTGTGTTGCACTATCCCCCTGTCCATGTAGAAAAACAATAAATCACAAAATCATGTCTCTGATACTGGGTTTGGAATTTTGGTACGCTATTTTTAAGGTAACTATCTAAGGCATACCTTAATTGTTGACCGTTTGTGGCACTGAAGGAGAAGCCCGGTGCTCTATGGTCCAAAATTGGCCCTTGTTAGGGGTCTGTATAAAGATAGTAACATGCACGGTTTTAAACCTTGTGGCAGTATACGTTGCGGTATAAGGACTAGTTAGCATTAATGGGCGCATACCTGAGTCTCAAATGCTGCAGCCGTGGCTGGGGAGGTTGGAGGAAACCCTGCAGAGTGATCAGCGCGTGCTTCAGTTTTTGTCATCTGCTGCTTGTGTCAGCGGGGGTGTGTCGGTGAAGGAGATTCGCATGGCGGGAGCCTGCCTCCTTCCTGTGTCCGTCTATCGCCAGTGTGTATTGATTTATAGTTAGCTGCGGGGAATACCTCCCCACGCCACGCCTGTGACATGGTGCTGCGCTCCAGCTGCTGGGGCGCATGTGCCGTCACCCCGGCATCCGCCGGAAGTGACGTCCGGTCACTGGTCTGGCCGGCATCTCCTCATCCACGCCATTGTGGTGGAGCCCTCTATTGCAGACACATTTCACTACGTGTATCTGTGGGTCCATGAACACTACATATAAATTCCCTATCACCCTATTCATTGCGGTATGAAGACACTGCATCTGTTGGTCCATTCAGTGTAAATGTTTTATAGCAGGTTCACTAGATATCCCTTGTTAATAGGTCAATAAATTCTGTTCATCACTGGATGTTTTAGCATGTTGGTGTGAGTGTTTTATATCTGTATCACTGGCTATCCTTAATTGGTAAGTCAGAAGATTCAGTTCATCATTGAATATTTCAACAAGTTATGGTGAATGAAACCCTGAGTTTCACCCCATTCCTATAAATTTGAACGAATTGGCCTAGCATAAGCGAACAAGGACAAATGGTCTAATATATGGGCGGCAGGAGCAGCCCGCAATCGGGGATGCCCTCAGGGATAAACAAAAAATAGACCCGTACCCATACCACACGGGCCAATAATAATAGGTCCTCTTTTTCACTATAAATCAATGCAGACGGAGGAGCACCCAATGGAAATAAAAAAGCGATGAACCATTAGCCCAATCATTTTTCTCCTGTGTACACATCAGGAGACCTGACCGAATGTGACACAAATAGTAAATACCTCTTGACTCTAGACCATTCATCATGTGAATAATTTTATCAACACGGGCCATAGGGTTATTGCCCCCTACCAGCGGGCACTGAAGTACGCATAACAGAACAAAGAGTTCAAAGCTGCAGTTCTGGACCGGCATATTAATCAACCTTTCCCCCCCCCCCCCCCGGCACCATAGTACAGGTGTAAACCTGTGATTATATAAGCTCATCCCTGTGTCAGCACACCCATATATAGCAATGAGTACCCATGCTATACAAGTGTAAATACTACAACACCATAACTTGTTAAAATATTCAATGATGAACTGAATCTTCTGACTTACCAATTAAGGATAGCCAGTGATACAGATATAAAACACTCACACCAACATGCTAAAACATCCAATGATGAACAGAATTTATTGACCTATTAACAAGTGATATCTAGTGAACCTGCTATAAAACATTTACACTGAATGGACCAACAGATGCTGTGTCTTCATACCGCAATGAATAGGGTGATAGGGAATTTATATGTAGTGTTCATGGACCCACAGATACACGTAGTGAAATGTGTCTGCAATAGAGGGCTCCACCACAATGGCGTGGATGAGGAGATGCCGGCCAGACCAGTGACGCGACGTCACTTCCGGAGCGCAGCACCACGTCACAGGGGAGGTATTCCCCGCAGCTAACTGTAAATCAATACACACTGGCGATAGATGGACACAGGAAGGAGGCAGGCTCCCGCCCTGCGAATCTCCTTCACCGACGCACCCCCGCTGACACAAGCAGCAGATGACAAAAACAGAAGCACATGCTGATCACTCTGCAGGGTTTCCTCCAACCTCCCCAGCCACGGCTGCAGCATTTGAGACTCAGGTATGCGCCCATTAACTAGTCCTTATACCGCAACGTATACTGCCACAAGGTTTAAAACCGTGCATGTTACTATCTTTATACAGACCCCTAACAAGGGCCAATTTTGGACCATAGAGCACCGGGCTTCTCCTTCAGTGCCACAAACGGTCAACAATTAAGGTATGCCTTAGATAGTTACCTTAAAAATAGCGTACCAAAATTCCAAACCCAGTATCAGAGACATGATTTTGTGATTTATTGTTTTTCTACGTGGACAGGGGGATAGTGCAACACACGGTCAGGTCTCTGGATGTAAACTAGACATACATATCAAATGATGAACTATAAAAGAAATATTCTTTCCACTTAGCAGCAGATCTAAGGTATTTTGTTTTTACTGTAAAATCATACCTGTGACACAATGAAATTGATGCATTTAATCGTATACTTATTGTACACGTATCTTTTCTGATTTAGGTCATTGAGAAAGCCCGAAAAAGTGTGAAACATGTATGCCTCAGAATCAGAATATGATAGATCTAAGGAATGAAGTAATCATCATCATTTATTTATATCCCATAAACCTGAAATCTATGTACCATTGTATGGTAAATATATGTTGAATAACATGCATCTGTTGTATAATTCTCACTAAATAAGAGCAATTGACTTTTTTTATGAATTTTTAATACTTAATTGATGAATAACCCCCATAGAATACATATGTTATATTTACACAAATTTAAAGGTTTTTGAAATTGCTCATTCTACATAGCTCCTATAAGAGAAAAGTGGGGAGTAAGTTTGTGTGTGCCAGGATCACTAATTTAAAAATGTGTTATTTTATCTGCTGTGTATTACATGCAGATCGTTGTATAACTACAGTAAATGTATTACAGGCATTTTCTGTGGCATTCTAAAATATCAGGTTGTTTATTGTAAATGCTAAATTGTTAAATGAGAGGTGGAAGGTAATGTTTCTTTTTCTGTAATCCATTACGTATAGTTTAGAATGTAAGACTGCAAGTTACATCATTCACGGCACAGTTGTCCCCAAAGATGTATCCTTCATCATCTCTGACTAGTTGGGCTCTGAAAAATGCTTTCTAGTTTGATGCTGTTATGCATAATATAGTTGTTGATTTCTTTTAATAGCTCCTAAAGATAGCTGTGATTTTGAAGTATGGAATTAAATTTTGTGCCAGTGCTGCAGATAAATGTGATAAGACCGAGCTGCCTTTGCAAATTCAGAGTTTTGTGGATACGCTTTGCTAGGTTTATGACCTTTTTTAACCTAAATTTTTTTTTCAGTAACTCATTTAACTCATAATCTAAAAGGGACAGTCCAGGCAATGGCAATTCTATCAAACAAGTTTGTAAGTCCTCCAGCACCTCCTTTACTCTTTTTCACTCCTTATTTACCTCTACACATTATTCATATGTACAAAATGTACATGTTTACATCGACTGTTAAAAACAACAAATAAGAACACTGGTTCGCTTTAGAAAGCAATTCTTAATGAAAACGTAATTTCATCTATTTGTGCTGTAAACCGCCAAGAAGTGAGATCAGCTTCCAATCATGTTTACTTGTCGGATGTCACCAATGTATTTCACCATATTAGGCCTCCTCAGGGAACCAGAAAGGTGTTAGAGTACTCTTTATCAAGATGGAAAAGTATTAAAACAGACGGTTTATTTATTGGACTTCTGCTTTAAAGCAGACCAGAACCCACATTTTTAACTTGCAACCCCTGAACTGGTCCTCCCATGAAACTTTTTCTAATTTTCAATGCTCCCACTTCACTCTAATCCCAGAAAATGGAGCCTGTTTTAGCTGTAAGGCTTTGCCTCCTCCATTCATTGCCGCTATTGTGTGTGGCAAAGATGTCATTGCCACACCTATGCGATGACTGATTGCCATCTTACAGAGAGGGACAGCAAAAAATCAGTGTTCCAGGACGTTTAGAAAAGCAGAAATATCCTTTTCTAGTTCTACAGTATATCAGAGTATCGTCAGGGGCATTGGGGCGTCACTTTAAAGATGATTTTAATACACAATCGACCACTAGGAAGAGCACAAGGTGAAATGGCAAAATAACACAGAGAATAAGTAAACAATCAATATATGAAAATGAATGTAAATTGGGCACCATAATGATTGGGAAATGGTGGAATGGAAACTGAGAAACTGAGATTTACAAATAGAAACATGAAAGGTTGACAGCAGAAGGGGACCATATGGTCCATCTAGTCTGCCCTTATGTGTAACTGTATATTCTCTTTATCTTAGGATAGATGTATGCTTATCCCAGGCATGTTTAAATTAATTTACTGTTGATTTTTTTAACTACTGCTAGACGTTTGTTCCAAGCATCTACTACTAGCAACTACTAACCCTGAGACTAGCTTCAAGTTATACAACCAAAATTCCAAAATGTCGGTGGTGCTGCAAAAATATCAGCAATATTTAAAGCTGCCAGCTGTTGATGCTGAATTATGTTGCTTATGGTGAAGAAGGATTGTGTCTCTGCAGATAAAGATATACAAATCTTTTTTTTCCCCAGATGGAGGAACTGCACTCTTATAATTTGAAATTATTTTTAAAGATAAAATCCGGTCGCATTTGAAAAAAGTTAATCCTGTTCCGTTCCAGACATCTTCTCTAAAAGCAAAATAAATGTTATTCTCGTAATCTTTCTTAGATCCTTCATTCTTCTTATATAAGCTTGGTGGCTCTCCCCTGCATCCCTATCCTGTGATCCCTTGCCTCTTTTAATGCATGATAATATGTTGGTGGCCTTGACATTGTATACTGCTATTTAGCCTGTGGTTTACCAGTACCCCCAGATCCTTCTCCACAAGTGACTCCTAACTTTAGTCCCCCGAGGACTATGACATACACTGCCATGTGGAATGCCACACTGCTGATGAGAATGGAAGAGGGTTATGGCACACTGAATATGGGAATGGGGGGAATGCCACACTGCCTATGGGGTATGGGAGGGGGGAATGCCACACTGCCTATGGGGTATGGGAGGGGGGAATGCCACACTGCCTATGGGGAATGGGAGGGGGGAATGCCACACTGCCTATGGGAACGGGAGGGGGTTAAGCCACACTGAATACGGGGGTGGGGGGAATGCCACACTAAATATGGGGATGGGGGAATGCCACACTGCCTATGGGGAATGGGATGGGGTTATGCCACACTGAATATGGGGATGGGGAGAATGCCACACTTCCTATGGAGAATGGGAGGGGGAATGCCACACTACCTATGGGGAATGTCAAGGGGGAATGCCACACTGCTTATGGGAATGGGAAGGGGTTATGCCACACTGAACATGGGGATGGGGGAATGCCACACTGAATATGGTGATGGGGAGACTGCACACTGCCTATGAGATGGGGGGAATTCCACACTGCCCATAGAGTATGGGAATGCCACACTGTCTATGAGATGGGGGGAATGTCACACTGCCCATAGAATATGGGAATGCCACACTGCCTGTAATGGGTATTCTTTTTCTTACTTTCTTCCTCCAATTTCTTGGTGCGTCTTATGGTTTGGTGCGTCTTATATGTTGAACAATACGGTATGTGGATGACTGCTTCCATGCAGTTATGCAGCATGGGTTTTGCCTGCTATTCCATAACATCTGCAAGGAGTTACCCGTCTCAAGTAGTATATATCACTGATTACCAGCGTGGGGCTTTAGGGGGCAATTTACTGAACTTGCTTTTTTGCACTCTTGACCAAAAAATGCAGAAACTATTAATAATATTTGGCTAACCCTCATAGTTTTAAGCTAACCATACAGAATAATACTAATACTATTACTAATAATAAAAAATAATAATAATAATAATAATAATAAGAGAATACTGACTTTATTCAGGGTTAATTCTTCCATGGCCAACATGCTTGTAAATTAACTACTTTCCTTTAATTAGCAGCTGAGCTGTAATTGTGCCAAAACAGCAGTGAGCAGAACAGACATGAAGTCTTTTGTGATCTTCTTCTCCGCTGTCAGACGCTTGACCAGCATGGAGCCAGGGCTGCAGGGATTAATACATGGCAATGTCACTTTTCCTCCTCTTTTCTCCTCCATTCTACATTTTATTGTTAATTATTCTGAGATTTATGTAAGGCATGTACATTTATGTTTTACATTTCCTTTGATTGTTTTGTTGATTGTTCTGACACTAGTTTCCAGTGTTGGATTGCAGCACTTTGCAGTAACTAGCAACTAGTTTACCTCATCGCCGATCGTCCTCCCGCAGCCTCAGTTTGTGAAGCTCTCTACGTTTGGCTCCGATTAAAAACTATGAACTCCTCCATTCAAGTCCGGAGTCCATGGAGTACGTAGGCCACCATTGTTTTCAACAAGAGCTGCCTGTACCCAAGTCACGGCCACCTGCCAGCTAGAACCCAGAAGCACGGCTCCCAGCTTCACAATCTAGGGCTGCAAAAAGAAGTTCAGCTGAGTAGCAGTGGCGATAATGTAAGCGGATCTGCTTGTTATTGCTGGCCCTGACCAGACCTGGAGTCTTAGGAAAAGTCCACATCACATTAGCATCAGTAAAACAGATGGACCAACCTGAGAGAATGCGGTTGGCCCAAAATAAATTGTAACCTAAATAAAGGCCACCTAAATCTATATACTGGGCTCCTAATCTATATATATATATATATATATTATTAATCTGCAACTGCCACACACAAAACTAGATCTTCATCACCGGCCGACTATGTGGAAATCCACAAAACCTGACCTGTTGGTGGCCCCTGAGGAAAGGGTTGAGCACCTAGGGTTGAGCACCTAACTGATATATGAGTTACCGGAACCCATCAACCAGAGTAAGGCATTAAATAAATATATAAAATGTGGGATTGAACATTTAATTATTGCAATGCTACTTAAAGTTCAGCCTGCTTTTTACTTTTGTGGTTAGACAGATGTAGCAAACATTAAATTGAAAAGATAACTGCAGAAATATTTCTAAATGCTACTTACAAACGTTTATTCCTTATATAAAATGTAGCCCTGATAATCTGAGTTAGTGCCCCCCCATTTGCCAAGTATTCCCCCCCCCCAGACAAGTTAGTTAATGTAATCATTATTATTAAAATAATAAACTTTTGAATACAATATGACAATAATAACAGCTCTTAGTCTAATTCACTAGCAGCCACTAGAGGGAGCACCAGCCAAAACAGCAAAATCAGCCAGAAACATCACTGTAGGAAAATAATAATATATTTTTCATTAAGGTAAAAGGGAGAGTTGGAGGAAAAGTTTTTTTTTTTTTTTTTGGCCTACAATTGTCACGCATATAAAATAAACTTTAACACATAACATCTCATAACCCTCAATGCTTTTCAAAGACTTTTATGCCGAATTAACCTTACTTGGTTATGTTAGGCTTAACAAGTAAGGAATTGCTACATTTGCATGATGCCCTTTAATAAGGCAAACAACAAATGTGGAAGTTACAGCAACCAACCCACATCAGTCACAGGCTTCCATTGCTCAATGCTGTGTTCTCTATCTGCTCTTCTTCTAATTATCATGTAGGCCGTACTTATCTAGCTATTATACATTCTACAGTTAACTTTTTTAGATTTAATAATGCCGTCTTAGATTCCAATGATTGAACTGACCCTCATCAGCCTTTTTTTCAAAGACATTTCTTTAGTCATTTTCCTGATAACGGAAATTAATTTTGAACTTGTAAGAAACTGAAAAAAGCACTATGCTTTTGATAACTTTATTAATGTTATTACCATACTGTCTTCATAAATGGAAAATATTTGAGGCTGATCATCTTTGCAGATGCGTATAGAACAAGGTGATTATAAGTCTGCGAATAAGAATAGCTCTTAGAAGAAAGATGAAACAATACTCCAGATTTTACTGAAAATATAATTATTACAGAGCAAAACCCTTCTGTATGGTAACGTGTTTCCAGGGTTCATGTTTGAGTCATTTTTATTTTATTTAAGCTTGGATCCTTAATTGCTTAACTTTTTGGGCTGCTAATTAGAGTCAGAATTCTTCCCTACCCCTTGGGCATTCCAACTTGGAAGTCCGTCTACCCAAACCTCCTTTGTATAGCCGCAGTGGCATGTTAGCTGCAATGTTGTAACCATATGGTTTCTCACTGCAAACTTCATGGGCCGCAGGTGTTTAAGGAACAAGGGCAGAGCAGGTACATGGACCTGGTGAGTAGAAATATCTTGTTTTCTTCTTTTTGTGCTTCCAAAAGGAATGTTTGTAAACTGGCAACCCAAATCAAGAGGACACAGAGGCAGAGGGTGCCGTGGCCTGGAGGTCCAAATTTTAGAACTGTATGGCCTTACATAGTCTCCAAGTCTGCTGCTCTACCTGCTGTGCCAGATGCTTGTGTGCATCTGCTGTATTTGTGTGGTACTCCCCTCAGTCCTAATGCTCCCTGCTCTCCCTCAGCTGGGTCTATTCCTATAAATGCATGTGCCTGGCACACCTCCTGGTTTCTTCACAGCATCTGCTAGCCCAAATGAACCTGTGCTTTCCAAACCTGTGTGTATCATGTCTTGCCTTGCATCGTGTCTTGGAGCTCACACCCTTCATAGTCTGTATTGGGGCTTACATCTTTCTTAGTTCTTGTACCACAGACCTCCATTGTCTGTGCTCTGTCATCTGTTCAGGGGGGCATTGGCCCTCCATTGTCTGTACCCTCTTATCTGTACCAGGGCCCCAGCTTTCCATTTTCTGGACCCTGTTATCTGTACTGAGGCCACTGCCCCCATTGTTTGTACCTCGCTGTCTGTATTTAGACCCTCCACTGTCTGTACTTGGGGCCCAGACCATCTGACGTCTGTATTTGGGGACCAGACCATCCACTGTCTGTATTTGGAGCCCAGACCCTCCACAATCTGAATTTGGGGCCCATCGATATATCGATATTAGTCACATTTGCAGTTGGGCTTGACTTTAATCACAATAGATCTGCAAGCACTTGCTTAACCTATATGAAAGAGTGAGTGCAATCTGTTGCAGAGTATGAGTACTGGGTGCAGTGGAGTCAAATCCAGATAAACATTTGTGGTGTAACAGGAAAAGGTTTTACTCGAACATGCATGCAGTAAGAGAAGGTCACCTTACATGGTGGATAACATGGACAGGAAAAGGAAGTCATAGAGGTAGCTTCAACGTACAGGAAACACAACATGCAGCAGAGACTACATGTAGATATATGTAACAGCACTATCCAATGTCATAAATGCAAACTGCATTAACCTAGCACTATAGGTGCAGACCACACAGAGACAAGCTGTTGCACAGTATGTCCAACACCCCTTATCAACAGCTGATATAGTCCACATAAATGAGCACATGGATCCATCTGTCTGCCAATTTCATTGTGTATAAGCAGGGGTCTGGTTTACTCCTTTGAATGTCCTCATGTGTAAGCACTTCATTTATTTGCATATTAAATGCTCTGGTGGCTTGCTTTAGTTTGTATACCAGGTCTGGCCTTTTCTCATCTTTGAATCCTGGTATTTGTTCCATGTAGATGTCTTCTGTTGCCATGTCAAAATGCTGTTTTAACCTCAAAGTGTTTTACTTGCATTTTCCTTGTGGTGGCTACTTCTTATCATAGCATGTTTGACTACTGGAGCAAAAGTCTTATCATAGTCCTCTCCACAGTTGTGAGAATATCCCTTGGCTATGAGTCTTGCTTTGTATCGCTTCACTGTGACATCTGCATTGTACTGTACTTCACTTTAAAAGTCCATTTACAGCCTATGACTTTCTTTCCAAGTGGTAGTTCAGAAAATGTCCATGTTTTGGTGTCATGCATGGATTACATCTCTTCCTTTGCAGCCTTTATCTGTTTTCTGGCTTCCCCTTCTGATTCACTGGTTCATTAATACTGGCAGTGTTTACCTTGCATGAGAGACATACAGGTGGTTTACCTTTGTTTTCTCTCATTGAGCATATTGCTTGTGTCTGGTAGGTTCTGCTCTCACTTCAACTGTTTGTTCAGAAGTTACAAATGATTGCTGGTCAGTGTCAGTTTTCTCTCTGTTCTTACTTTCTCTGTTGTCATCACATTGTCTCTCAGATCTTCAACAAAAGTTATGATGTTGCTAATGGCAGCCTTGTCTGTGTTGGGATTTGGGATTCTGTATCCAACACAGATTCCTTAAAGATTCCATTTAAAGTGCTCTGTTTTGGAGTTGGTGCATTCTTCATCTGGGATGTAGATAAATGCTTTACATCCAAAAACTCTGAGGCCATATGGCTGCTCATTGTGCCCCAGTTCAAATGATGTTTTCTCCACTGCTCTAGAAAAGAGTCTGTTCTGCAAATCAGTGCAATAACTGTGGCCTCTGCATAGTGACAAGTCAACTTTGGATAATAGTGTTTCCACTTCCATAGCTTATAATTGTCATTTTTCAGCTTGGCCACTGAGAGTTTAAACTCTGAGCTGCTGACCATTCTCCCTCCTTTGGATATATTTGGATACTTGTATACAGGAGATGTTAAATCGTGTCAATCTCCGCATTGACCATGCTATCTCCTGTTCTGCCTGGGCTGCATCACTGAGCTTTATTCTCTAGGCTTCATTCAGTCACTGGGCCCATAACCTGTTGCAGAGTGTGAGTGCTGGGTGCAGCGGAGTCAAATCCAGATAGACATCTGTGGTGTAACAGGAACTAGCTTTACTGGAACATACGTGCAGGGAGAAGTTCTTTTTTACATGGTGGATAACATAGACATGTAAAAGAAGTCATAGAGATCACCTCAATGTACAGGAAATACAAAATGCAGTAGAGAATGTACAATAGAGACTACAGATATATGCACCATCTACTGTCATAAATGTAAACTGCATTAACCTAGCAATATGCAGATCACATACAGAGACAAGCTGTTAGCTGTTGCACAGTATCTCCAACAAAAATCTCCTTGTTATGAACAAGTCCTGAAGGTGCAAATATCTGCAGAACAAACCCAACAATTGAGACACAATCCCCCAATCCCCCAAATGTGTTGTCTTTAGCCCCTTCCTCCCTTTCTTAGCTTTTATTATTGCTAGATATATTTTGACATATATATATATATATATATATATATATATATATATATATATATTAGATGATCGTTTGCGCAACTGAAAGTCTGCTAATTAACTATGGAATATTAATGGAGCATTATAACTGGGAGAAGTAAAGCCCATTGACTTACGAGTAAAATGTATTAGAGTGGAAACAATGCTGGTGGTGATTATAGATGGACGAACCCCCCAAAGTTCAGTTTCGGCTCCTTCCAAACTTTGAATAAATGTTCTGGAACCCGAACCTGGTCCTTATTAAAATTAATGGTGACCTGGGCTTTGGGGGTGACTGTGGTGGGGAGGGGGTGCAAAGTGTACAGCAGAAGTGCCCTGCTTTAACTCACCTCTGCCCGATGCTCTTCCTGTCAGTGCAGCAAATTGGCAAGTGTTTAAAACCAGCCCTAGCCAGGGCTACAGAAAGATAGACGCTGGCTCCCATGAGTGAGGACACTTCTAGTGCCAGCACTAGGCGTGTCCTCACTCATGGCAGACGGCAGTCATCTTTTTGTAGCCATGCCTGGGGCCAGTTTCAAATGCTGCTGCCGCCGCCATTCCGCCACACTTGCAGGATGAAGATCTGGTAGAGATGAGTTACAGCAGTTCCTGCTTCTGCATCCTTGGGTGAAGCTGGTTGATGTGCTTCCCAGCAGCCCATCATCTAACTTTTTTGTGTTCAGCCGGACGTCCGAACTTTGCGGTTTGGATTCACCAATCACTAATAGTGATATTTATGCAGAGAAAGGCATTTATTTGATTAGCAGCTGATAAGCATACATCGGTGAAGGGAACAGTCAAGATTGTTGTTTAACACACACAGTGAAACACACAGGGCCTTATTCATGAAGGTATAGTGCCAAGTAGTGCCTTGTAAGCGGCAGGTAGCCTCAGGTGAACGCCGGACATAGCACGCAATTCCATATTTATGAAGCCGAATCTGGTGAGCGACTAGAACAACGCCATGTAGTGTCCGATTCATCATTATCCCAGGCTCAGCGTAACGTGCCGGCATTCCGCCTTGCAGAGCGACACGTCTTACCTGTCACTACCTGGCGCTCTCCCATACATTTCTATGGAAGATCCTTAAATCCCTTTCCTGATCCCAATTTTTTTTTAATAAAATCTCTAATCTTTCTGACATGTATCCTGGCCTTGAAAATGATATTTTTGAAAAATATTTTAATTGATAATATTTTTATGCAGAATTGTCCTTACATATCTGGTATTAAAGTGTTCATATTACAATGTAATAACAACATAATTACAAATGTTTTTGCTTTCGCTCCAAATGTATTACTAGTGGATACATGTTCACAAACAGACTTTAATCACACAGCCTCTGGTGCTATGGGCTACAACAACCCGATTTTGAGCGCCGGCGATGTTTGAGGCTGTTATTTTGATGAATGTGGTGTGAGTCAGTCGCACTGAGATGGTGCTACCGTTCGCTCCCATAGTAGTAATGAATCAGCCTGCCCATATATTTTGAGAGATGCTTTGCTCTGTGACCTTTTTACTGATTTTTGCATGTTGGATGTTTTTGGGTATCGTTGTCTGCAGATGCAGGACTTTTTCGACAGCCTTTTACATGAAGCGTTGTGCAATAATCTGTAGTTATAGTGGTTATATATTGCGTTATTTGTTTGCACATTTGTGAATTAATAATAGATTATTTTATACATTTTTAGGATCGCAGATAAGATTTATATTTTTTATATTTTACCTATTTTGGATACCGGTATATATTTTTGCTTAGCTTCTCCCAGATAAAATGTTTAATGCTTGGAGGGTGACATTTATTTAGGCCTGGAAAGCCTGGATGTCAATCGTCAAAGCTGCCAGTGGGAGCACCTGAAAAATGCACTGGATTTGTTTCCACTTCTCCTGAAATCCGCACGTCATTATAACCAGGCATGTCTTCGACTTATTTACTATAGTGATAATAATGCTGCCTTAACATTAAATGTCTTGTTTGTAATTTTTTCAGTGCTTTGTTTTACATTTTGTAGGTTTTTTAAAATAAAAAAAATGTAAGCTTTTCTAGAAAATCATAATTCTTGTAAAAGCCCCATTCCTTCTGGTTACAATAGTACCACATATGTATTGGTAGATACCACTTCCTGCCCAGGAGACACCCCAAACTGAAACAGCGCTTTAGGAAAATTGAAAAAAAAAATACATCTACTACATGCACCTTGCAGTTTTTCAAGAAAAACTATCCTTTACAATTGTAATACCTCCACAATCTATGTATTCTTAGAACACAGGCCTCCAGTTCTTGTCATGGGTGCAGTTTTCTGGATGCAAAACCCTCAAGAAATTCACTGGTTGCACAGGGTTTCCCTAAAAAATGTATAAAAAATTACAAATTAAAATAAAAAATTCTAAAAATGAAAGAATGAAAAACATAGCATAAGTATCAATATGCAAATGAGAAAAAACAAGCTAAATCTGAAACAGCAAGGTCCCCCAAACCGTACAATACCCAGCATGAAAAGGCTTTTAACCCTTTAACTGTCAGCCTAATTGAGATTTTGTTATACTCACCATTTTGTGCTGTTTGTTTAACTGAGATTTTTATAGGAATTTCCAGGAATATTGTTTTTCCATGCTTTCATAATATTTTGGGTAAAAAAATGTTTCTGCATTTTTTATAAAGATAAAAGCACCATTTCCTCTGATTACAATGGTACTGGTACCACATATGTATAGATAGACATGTTCCTGCCCAGGAGACACCACAAACTGACAAACTTCAAATAAAATACAACTACTATACTATATATACTATACTACTATCAAGGGTTACATTTTTTAGAAAATTGACCACGGGTGGGGAAGACCCTGCCCAATTTTCAAGGGTTAAACAAATGGTCTGGGGTCTCCCTTTGCAGTAGAACCAGCCCAGCTGGTAGACCAGGGCACTGGGGTCAGCCAGGCAGGCCCAGAAGTCTACCATCCTGCATAGCCCATATGGGCCACTGGCTTTTCTGCACACCACTGGGCTTTGGGGATGCCGGTAATGGGGCTACAGGTTAATGGCAAGTCACTCGCTTGCTGGCAGGAGACTTGCTAGCCCCACCTGCCCTGTAAACTGGTATAGAGGTCTTAAGGACCCCTTACCAAAGCCTGAAGTGATTGGCTGAGCCAGCTGTGGGGTCAGGGATGTAATAATTTCACTATAGAAGACCCCTCCCCGCGATGGCCGGCGAGCTGTCAGTGTGCAGGGCTGGGAACGGGTCCTCTCTGCCCTGCTGAAGACCTCGGACACGGGATGCATCCCAGGGGAAGAGAAGACCCCGGTCGCTGGTCCCGGTCCAAGGTTACCAGCTTTTTAACCTGTTAAATGCCAAGAAGGTACAATGGCAGTGGTTCTTGGCAGGTAACTGTATGAGAGGCAACCACGTAGAATTTACTTGGTTAAAGTTTTGGGGGTTAAAGACTACTATATCTGCATCATATAAAATAATTAAATCCTAATAATCATTGTTGGGCTTTAATAAGCTGTTTTTGAACATTTCTTTTTAACTTGTGTTTTTTCTAACCTGTGTACCAACCCACATTTAGATTTTCCAATAAAAATATATAACAATAAACAAAATCTAAGCACTGTAAAAAATAACATTTAATTGCTGAAGTCAAGTTTTGTGTGTTTTATGCAGCTTTTACACAATTAAAAGCTAATGGCATTCCAAAACGTCACAAATAAACCATTCTTTATTTTTTCCTTTGTTCTCAATAAATGAAACAAAGCTTAACAAGGGAAATGTATCTTGTGTTCACAACTTTATTTTGTTCTGTGGTATAAAAGTTTAATCTAGAGCTGAATACAGTAACATGAACTATAAACTCTTATGTATCATATAAAGTGATCGAATCGATCCGGACGAACCCGGAT
Organism: Gastrophryne carolinensis; assembly: GCA_027917425.1. Classification (NCBI taxonomy): domain Eukaryota; kingdom Metazoa; phylum Chordata; class Amphibia; order Anura; family Microhylidae; genus Gastrophryne; species Gastrophryne carolinensis. The sequence goes on from CM051239.1 coordinate 330,722,001, forward strand.
TTGTTCCGAATTTCATGGAAAATTTGATTCTGAACGAATCTGAATTTCCCCGCGATTCGATCGAAGTTTTCCTTTAAACTCCATTTATTTCAATTACAGGCATTCTAAAATGGTGGATGAACATGTCCAGACATACCCCCTGGGTCAAGGTATCATGGGTAAGTCACATGCAGCCTGGAAGCTCGGTGACGTCACCGTGCTATATAAAGCGGCGGTCATCTTGCTTGTGTGCATTTCAGCCTTGCATTGCGGCCAGAGCACAGCTAGTTAGAGACAGGGACAGAGAGTTAGAGATAGGGAGAGTCAGAGAGGCAGACAGAGAGGTAGACAGAGCCAGGGAAAGATAGGGAAAAACCGGAACCATCCAGCCAGGGACAGCTTAGAAGTGACAGTGACATTTTTTTTTTCATTAGCCAGATAAGTTTTCAATTCGATTTCAGTTCTTTGTGCTGTAAATCTGCCTTGCCACTGTGCATACAATCATTTATCATAATATATAACTGGATTAGTTTAAACATTTTTTGGTCTGCCTTTAACCAAAAAAACAACAGCCCACCTGGGTATCCCAAACCTGCACTTAGCAGCCTATCTGTTATACTAAATACGCTTGTTGATCCTTCATCAGCTGAATCAAAGTATTGCATTTTGAATTGGTTTTTGGTCTGCCTTTAACAAAAAAAACACCAGGCTGCAGGGCATCCCAAACCTGTGCTAGGCAGCCTATCTGTTATACTAAATGCGCTTGTTGATCCTTCCTCAGCTGAATCAAAGTATTGCATTTTGAATTGGTTTTTGGTCTGCCTTTAACAAAAAAAACACCAGGCCACAGGGCATCCCAAACCTGCGCTAGGCAGCCTATCTGTTATACTAAATACGCTTGTTGATCCTTCATCAGCTGAATCAAAACATTCCATTTTGAATTGGTTTTTGGTCTGCTGCCAAAACCTTGGCCTTGGCGGCAGGGTATCTCATATTGCCAATTTTCATAGTAACTGGTGCAGTGAAGCAGTCCCTCACTTTATTTAGCTTCTTCTTTTTAAAGTAAACACAATTTTTATCGTACCTATTGCTCATTTCAAATACATAAAAATGTCAGGCAGACAAGTGCATGTATATTCAAAGAGGAGTGGCAGAGGCCAAGATTCAGCAGGCAGAGTTCGCTGCAGACTAGGAGCGAGTGGCAGCAGGAGTCACGATGAGAGACCTGAACTGTCAGTATCTGCTAGCGGTTTTGTCTCCACCAGTAACGCATCTTCCGTGGTAGATTGGTTAACGCGCTCATCAACATCATCACAAGTTACATCTGAGACCCCCAGTGTAAGGTCGGTAGGTTCCTCTGACACAACCCTGAGTTGGCATGCCCCAAGAGCAGTCCCTGTCCTCCCATTGCCTCTGTCCTATGCCGTTCCCTCCCCCAGCGACGTGTCCTATGCTTTGGGTTCAGCTCCACTCTTTAGTGAGGAGGACGATCAGATAGAGGCCAAGAAATGGAGGTGGCTTCTTTAGCTAGGCAGACATATAGTGATGTGGACAGTGTCGTGGGTGTTGCGAGCGTTCCAGCTCCTGCGCCAGACACTGTTGAGGAAACCGAGAACATCAGAGACGTGCAGCCACAACTCGGTGATGATGATGATGAAGCCGATCGCACTTGGGAGCCAGGTGATGAAGGGGCTTCATCGTCATCATCAGGAGACGAGGGGCGCAGGTTGCCACGGAGTCAGCAGCTGAGGCAGCAAGGTGTTAGCAGCATGGTTGGCAGTCAGCATGGGGTCACAATTGTAAAGCCTGAAGCCAAACGGGGCCGGGGTAGAGCACCTAATGCGTGGCAGGCTAACTTATCGGGAGGTAGTGGAGCAGGGGTTCCTGGAGTTGGCGACAGTAGCAGTGAATCAGTGCGGCCTGTTGGTGGGAAAAGTAGCTACTCGGCAGTGTGGCAGTTTTTCCTGAAGCATCCGCAGGAGGGTAACATGGCCACATGCAAGATATGTAGGCAGAAGGTGAAGCGTGGCCAGGGCCCAAATGTTGGTACCACGGCCCTGTTTCAACATATGATGCGTCACCATAAAGCGGCCGGGGAGAACCGAAGAGGTGGTCCAGCCTGCTTCCTCACCAAGTGGCACGCTGCTCCCAATTTCTGCCAGCCAAGGCTCCAGCACCTCAGCCGAAGGCAGCTGTGCGTCATACCCATCCTCTGTCGCTCCTGCTCTTCCTCCTCCAAGTCATGCATCCCACCAGCAATCCATCAGCAAAGCCATGTCCAAGAGACAGCAGTATGCGCCCACTCATCCTACGGCGCAGAAGCTGAATGTGCTCCTGTCCAAGTTGCTGGTGCTGCAGTCGCTCCCTTTTCAGGTGGTGGACTCTGCACCTTTCAGAGAACTGATGCTTGTGCCGAGCCGAGGTGGAGAGTCCCAAGCCGTCATTTCTTTGCCAAGAAGGCAGTACCAGCGCTGCCCCCTTTTGTTGAACAGAAGGTGGGCCAGTCTGGAGCTGTAACTACGGTCAGGGACAGTAAATGTCGTTTACGGCCCACTGGCTGAATGTGGTCCCTTTGCAGCAGCAGCAGCAGCAACTTGGGACAAGTCACTCCACTTCGGCTTCCGCGCTCCCTGCTCGTTGGGCCTGTGACACCGTGCGACTCGGCCTCCTCATCCTCCGCCATCTCCTCACCCTCCACTGTAGGCTCAATTCTCAGTGCCCCTCCAGTCTACCATGTGTGCAGGGCACGGAGGTGTCACGCTGTGCTTCACATGGTTTGTCTTGGCGAACGGAGTCACACAGGGGAGGAACTGCTTAAATGTATTCATCAGGAAATCCAAACATGGCTTACTCCAAGAAAACTTAAAATGGGAATCATGGTTACCGACAATGGGAAGAACATTTTGTCTGCGCTGCACCAATGAAGCCTGACCCATGCCCCCTGCATGGCTCACGTCTTCAATCTGGCTGTCAAGAGGTTTCTGAAGTTTTCCCCTCATCTGCAAGACATCCTAACAACTTCAAGGAAACTTTGCATGCACTTCAGCCACTCATACACCGCCAAACACACACTTCTTGAGCTACAGCGTCAACGGTAGCCCCCAACATAGTCTGATTTGCGATGTTTCCACCCGTTGGAATTCCACCCTTCACATGTTGGACCGATTATATGAACAGAGAAAAGCCATCACGGATTTCCTGATGATCCAAGTGGATAGGGGGACTCCCCTGTGTAACTTCAATGTCAAACAGTGGCAGCTCATACGTGACACCTGCCGTTTGCTCAGGCCCTTTGAGGAAGCCACTTTATTTGTCAGTCGGCAGAATTACGGGATGAACGAAACCATGGCTGGTCAGGGCACTGGAGACATGGCGTCTACATCTTACGGCCACATGAACCCCGTTGGAGCTGAACTGGAGGAGGAGGACGAAGAGGAGTTGCCCAGTAAAACACAGTTTAGGCTTGGCGAAATGGCTGGTTTATCTAGTCAGCGGACAGGAGAGGAGGAGCAGAAGCAGCCAGAGGAGCTAGAGGGTTTTGAGCTTGCACAAATAACAGGAAGCATGCTCACGTACTTGCGTAGTGACCCCAGAATTGTTTCTATTTGTCGGCGGGAGGACTTCTGGCTGTCCACCTTATTGGACCCTCGCTTCCGACACAAAATGGGGGCATTTTTTAAAACCGCCGAGAGGGAGGACAAACTGAACTACTACAAAGACATTATGCATAGTCAGTTGGCCGATGCCTATCTGCGCCATGGTCCATACTCTCGCAGGTCTGACTCGGGGGGTGCTCTACGCTCACCTTCCACTGCCATGGCTGCTGGGGGGGTTGGCAGGAGCAGCAGCAGCAGCTCCATCAGCAGCAGCCTCAGTCTTCAGTCGCTAATGAGTAGCTTTCTACACCCGCATAGTGAGGCTACTCATGAGCAGCAGGAAGACCTGGAACAGGACCTCAAGCAGCAGGTCATGTCATACCTTGACATGACCATGCCAACACAACTTGAGGATCCGCTGGACTTCTGGGCAGCCAAACTTGGCTTGTGGCCGCAGCTAGCAGAGTTTGCCCTGAAAAAGCTGTCCTGCCCAGCCAGTAGCGTGCCATCTGAGCGGGTGTTTAGTGCGGCGGGGGCCATAGTTACGGCAAGGAGAACTCGTCTATCAACTAAAAATGTGGAAAGACTCACCTTTGTGAAAATGAATCAGGGATGGATCAGCCAGGATTTCCACCCACCAATGGCTGATGCATGCGACTAGATTCAGCATGGTGCCACGTTTTACACTTTCCAATTGGTGCAAAACATATTTATGTCTTTAGGCCAATTTTTGGGCTCCTGCTGATGCCAACCTCAGGGTGTGCCTTCCAGCCAATTTTTGGGCTCCTGCTGATGCCAACTTCAGGGTGTGCCTTTCAGCCAATTTTTGGCCTCCTGCTGCTGCTGCTGCCAACTCCAGTGTGTGTCAGTCAATTTTTGGGCTCCTGCTGCGGCTGCTGCCAATTCCAGTGTCTCTTTAAAGCAATGTTCGGGCTCCTGCAGCTGCTGCTGCTTGCAACTCCAGGGTGTAATTCAGCTAATTTTTGGGCTCCTGCTGCCAACTCCAGTGTCTCTTTCAAGCTATGTTTGGGCTCCTGCTGCTGCTTGCGACTCCAGGGTGTGATTCATCCAATTTTTGGGCTCCTGCTGCCAACTCCAGTCTCTCTTTCAAGCTATGTTTGGGCTGCTGCTGCTGCTTGCTACTCCAGGGTGTGATTCATCCAATTTCTGTGCTCCTGCTGCCAACTCCAGTGTCTATTTCAAGCTTTGTTTGGGCTCCTGTTGCTGCTTGCGACTCCAGGGTGTGATTCATCCAATTTTTGGGCTCCTGCTGCCAACTCCAGTCTCTCTTTCAAGCTATGTTTGGGCTGCTGCTGCTGCTGCTGCTTGCAACTCCAGGGTGTCATTTAGCCAATTTTTGGGCTCCTGCTGCCAACTCCAGTGTCTCTTTCAAGCTATGTCTGGGCTCCTGCTGCTTGCAACTCCAGGGTGTGATTCATCCAATTTTTGGACCCCTGCTGCCATCTCTTCAGTGTCTCTTTCAAGCTATGTTTGGGCTCCTGCTGCTGCTGTTTGCAGCTCCAGGGAGTGATTCATCCAATTTTTGGGCTCCGGCTGCCAACTCCAGTGTCTCTTTCAAGCTATGTTTGGGCTGCTGCTGCTGCTGCTTGCAACTCCAGGGTGTTATTCAGCCAATTTTTGGGCTCCTGCTGCCAACTCCAGTGTCTCTTTCAAGCTATGTTTGGGCTCCTTCTGCTGCTGCTTGCAACTCCAGGGTGTCATTCAGCCAATTTGTATGCTCCTGCTGTCAACTCCAGTGTCTCTTTCAAGCTATGTTTGGGCTCCTGCTGCTGCTGCTGCTTGCGATTCCAGGGTGTGATTCATCCAATTTTTCGGCTCCTGCTGCAAACTCCAGTGTCTCTTTAAAGCAACGTTTGGGCTCCTGCTGCTGCTTGCAACTCCATGGTGTGATTCATCCAATTTTTGGGCTCCTGCTGCCAACTCCAGTGTGTCTTTTAAGCTATGTTTGGGCTCCTGCTGCTGCTGCTTGCAACTCCAGGGTGTGATTCAGCCAATTTTTGGGCTCCTGCTGCCAACTCCAGTGTCTCTTTAAAGCAATGTTTGGGCTCCTGCTGCTGCTTGCAACTCCAGGGTGTGATTCATCCAATTTTTGAGCTCCTGCTGCCAACTCCAGTGTCTCTTTAAAACAATGTTTGGGCTGCTCCTGCTGCTGCTTGCAACTCCAGGGCGTGATTCATCCAATTATTGGGCTCCTGCTGCCAACTCCAGTGTCTCTTTCAAGCTATGTTTGGGCTCCTGCTGCTGCTTGCAACTCCAGGGTGTGTTTCATCCATTTTTTGGGCTCCTGCTGCCAACTCCAGTGTCTCTTTCAAGCTATGTTTGGGCTGTTGCTGCTGCTGCTGCTGCTTGCAACTCCAGGGTATGATTCATCCAATTTTTGGACTCCTGCTGCCAACTCCAGTGTCTCTTTAAAGCAACGTTTGGGCTCCTGCTGCTGCTTGCAACTCCATGGTGTGATTCATCCAATTTTTGGGCTCCTGCTGCCAACTCCAGTGTGTCTTTTTAGCTATGTTTGGGCTCCTGCAGCTGCTGCTTGCAACTCCAGGGTGTGATTCAGCCAATTTTGGGGCTCCTGCTGCCAACTCCAGTGTCTCTTTCAAGCTATGCTTGGGCTCCTTCTGCTGCTGCTGCTTGCAACTCCAGGGTGTTTCATCCAATTTTTGGGCTCCTGCTGCCAAATTCGGTGTCTCTTTAAAGCAATGTTTGTGCTCCTGCTGCTGCTTGCAACTCCAGGGTGCGATTCATCCAATTTTTGGGCTCCTGCTGCCAACTCCAGTGTCTCTTTCAAGCTATGTTTGGGCTCCTGCTGCTGCTTGCAACTCCAGGGTGTGATTCATTCAATTTTTGGGCTCCGGCAGCCAACTCCAGTGTCTCTTTAAAGCAATGTTTGTGCTCCTGCAGCTGCTGCTTGCGACTCCAGGGTGTGATTCATCCAATTTTTGGGCTCCTGCTGCCAACTCCAGTGTCTCTTTCAAGCTATGTTTGGGCTGCTGCTGCTTGCAACTCCAGGGTGTGATTCATCCAATTTTTGGGCTCCTGCAGCCAACTCCAGTGTCTCTTTAAAGCTATGCTTGGGCTCCTTCTGCTGCTGCTGCTTGCAACTCCAGGGTGTGTTTCATCCAATTTTTGGGCTCCTGCTGCCAAATTCAGTGTCTCTTTAAAGCAATGTTTGTGCTCCTGCTGCTGCTTGCAACTCCAGGGTGCGATTCATCCAATTTTTGGGCTCCTGCTGCCAACTCCAGTGTCTCTTTCAAGCTATGTTTGGGCTCCTGCTGCTGCTTGCAACTCCAGGGTGTGATTCATTCAATTTTTGGGCTCCGGCAGCCAACTCCAGTGTCTCTTTAAAGCAATGTTTGTGCTCCTGCAGCTGCTGCTTGCGACTCCAGGGTGTGATTCATCCAATTTTTGGGCTCCTGCTGCCAACTCCAGTGTCTCTTCAAGCTATGTTTGGGCTGCTGCTGCTTGCAACTCCAGGGTGTGATTCATCCAATTTTTGGGCTCCTGCAGCCAACTCCAGTGTCTCTTTAAAGCTATGTTTGGGCTGCTGCTGCTGCTGCTTGCAACTCCAGAGTGTGATTCATTCAATTTTTGGGCTCCTGCTGCCAACTTCAGTGTCTCTTTAAAGCAATGTTTGGGCTCCTGCAGCTGCTGCTGCTTGCAACTCCAGGGTGTGATTCAGCTAATTTTTGGGCTCCTGCTGCTGCCAGCTCCAGGGTGTGTTTTCAGTGTTCAGGCACTATAGGGGCCCCTCATAGTGATGCCACCTCAACTCTCTGCAATTGTGCCGCTTTGCGATTCTATTAGCGATGCCTCCGATCTGCATGTGATAATTATTTACAGTATTATTTCACTAACCCAGCACGTGTCCCATGCATGTTACAGCAAGGCAGAATGGTTTACAACCCTATTGAGGCTCTAGGAGGCTCAGAAATAGCCGTTTTTAATAGCGATTCGTCGCGAATAAATTCGGGTCGAAACGATTTTTGTCGGAAAATTCGGCAAATCAGTCGAATCCAATTTTTCAAAAGTTCGCTCATCTTTAAAAGTGATTCAGTCAAAAAATTGTAAAGCATGTGAATATCAATGAAATGCAAGCCTCAGAGATGCTTGTTTTAATGTGTTTGAATTCCTGGTTTGTCGTTGTTATTTCTAAACTTCTAAGATTAAATAGATATCTCATTTGAAATTATTTGAATAACCCCCACAAAGTACAGGTCATAATACAAGTATAAAGCCACTAGTGTTTGAGAACATGTGGCCAAGGATAGTTAACTAAAATGTAGCAAATTTCTCACCTCATGTAAAAGAGCTTGTAGCCTAAAGTGAAGAGCTCGCCATCTCATGTGGAGGGTGCTTTACGCCCTAAAGATTACCCTATAGCAGGTAGTTGTTCCCTAATTTTTGTAAAATGTTTTGTTCTGTAATGAAAACGTCTACAACTCGGAAGCCATAAATGTTCTCTGGATATAAAAAATATGTGAATTAGTGGTACTTACTCTGTGAGCTTATGAAATGTAAGTGAATAGCAGCCAACTGCAACAAATTCAGAACTTATAGAAAAAAAAAAACTGTTAATACACTAATAGCATATAAGTTTATTATAGTGAAGTAAAATGTATAGGTATAATTTTGTGTTGGCAAATTATATTTATCATACCATTTTGCTAAATACAGGAAAGGCAAAGACACTGCCCCTGACTTCCACATGTCTCCGCACAAGTAGTTACAGAGGGATCCATCTCTAATGCCAGCTTCAAGAACATTTTGCTGCTTGTTTTGCAAAGTGACCATCAGCAGCCTAAAAAACTGTCACTGGTCCTCACTGGGTCCTTTGTTCACAATGCCTATCAGTCTTCATTCCATCATTTGCTGAATCCACCTTTCCTTGGATCATGCTGCCAAGGTCCATGAGCTGGGTCCTGCTATCTGGGTCCTTCTGTTGGGTCCTGCTGCTGGAGTCCTTTCATCTTTCCATGAAAGTGTATTTTTCTTTATGCAATACAGATCTCCTTATGTGCTGAGCTTATGTTGTATGTTTTCCTATGTTATCCAATGTCTGTTTTAAGGGAAGCAGTTGTCAATACATGCAATCTGTTGCTATTGGCAACTGTATCCCAATTCTGTACTTTAATAAGAGACAAGTGAGCCCTGCGCATACATCAGTATTCTGTGCATATAGGATGTACTTCTATCTTTCTATAGCTATTGGCGTACATTTGCCAATAGCAATGATTTTACATTTACAGATATGGAACTCCAGTTTCCACTGTTTTGACAATTCATCCAATAAAGTCAAATCCTTTTCCATGTTGCAGACACTTTCATAAATAATTACCCCATTACCCACAAGACATTGCTAAAATCCAGATAAGCAATATACACGGCAGTACTTTAGTGACATAGTCAAAGAATTCAATAGGATTAGTCTGACATGATATGCCCTCAAAATGTGTGCTGTTTTGGGTCAAACAGGTAGATAAAAAGGTATTTTTATTCACTTTATATATTCACTTTACATATTATTGGGCCCTGTGGTGTCCTGCAGGTGCTATTGTAGGTACTGATAGTTCCTTTGTAATCTCTGCAGGATCACAAACTCTAGAGATGAGTGAACCGAACTCCTAGAAGCAGAGCTCGGTCTGAGTTTCAGGGAGAAATTGATTAGGTATGAATCTGAATTTCTTGTGATTCGACCAGATCGAATTTTCCCTGAAATCCTTAAACAAAATAGTAAAGACTCACCCGCTCTCACTGTCTTCAGGTCTGTCTCATGCCACTCTCTGGTCCCTGTCCCTCACAGCTCTCCGCAGCTTCCACTGCCCCAGCTGGGCCCCTGGCATCTCACTCCCCACTACAGGGAGGTGCTATTTATACTGGTGAGTGAACTGCCATCAGCTCACTCTGCAGAAATAAAAGGCCCCTCTTTGTAGCTGGAAGCGAAATGTCAGCTGGAGAGATTGTCGGAAGTCAGGGGTGGGGCAGACGCATGTCCTGCACCATCCACCGCTGCTTCTGACAGCTGGAGAGAGCTGTCCCATGCTTGGCTTTTGCCTGTCTCTCTCTCTGCTGCAAGGAGGGGCAGAGTGAGCTGAAGTCAGCTTACTTTCCGGTATAAATAGCCCCTCCCTGAGGCAGGGAGCGAAATGCCTGGAGCCCAGTGTGGGGCAGAGTTTGTGGGTCCTCTGCTCATCTGAAAACACAGTGGGATGGCAATGTCATCTGGCGCTGGAACAGGGATTGAGGTAACTTATTTTTTTATAGTTTTATGGAGAAGTTCATTAAAAGGTTGATTCAGACCCATCGAATTGACAAAATCGAACCTTTAACAAGTTTGCTCATCTCTACTCATAAAACATTCTCTTGCTTACTAATCACTTACTAAATTAGAAGAGGCACCTTCATAATTCACTGTTCAGCAGTAATTTTCAAATAATGGTTCCAATGCAAATCTTTTGTGGGGTACTTTTGTCTCCAAAACTTTTGGCTTCCGCCTTTTCTTTTGCAAGAAGGTGGCTGCAGCACACATTGATTCTTTTTGTTGGATGTCTGGATCAGAAGAAGAAAGAAATATTTTTATCTTTCAATAATTGTTATAGAAGTAAATAAGTATAGCTGTGATTCCCCGGGGGTCAGCTGATGCACAGCTGGTGGCTTGCACTTTATTTACTACCATGTCTGCAATTTGGACAACCACCAGCGGGTGACAGCAGAGACCCTAGATGTTGTATCTGCCCCTCATCTGCTGCAGGATTTTGTGTGTTTATGTGAGTGTTACCTTTGGTGCTTCATGTTGCCCGTCTTAATCCAGTAGCAAGCAGGTCTCTTCCTGGCTTCCCTTAAGCTGCTTGGCTACCTCCATTTCCTGATCCTTGATGCAGCAGGCCTCCTTTTGACTCCTGCTTTGGGCTCTGAGTCGCACCTGCACCTTGGGGACCCTCTGTGTTTCTGTGTACTCTTGTGTTAGCTATTGTTTTTGCTTATTATGCCCTTCATTATGTTACCTGATGACAGGTTTTCTTGTTATGTTTCAGTCTGAATAATAGGTTATACTTTTGTTTGCCTAGTATTAATAAATTCTTTTTTAGTTTATTTATCCTGTGTTTGTGTCTTTGCGTTGGCCAAAAGTACTGTGCAATGGGGAGGGTGGGGTGACGGCAAAGGGTAGGAGAATGGGGTTTCTCAGGTCATCCATCCATGAATCAAGTTCCAGAGACTTTGTTTTTTGCAATGCTACAGGGGATTACTTGTTTTTCTCCATATCTTCGCCATTGTTTAGAAGTAATCATTTTTTGATTTAGAAGTAAACATTCTTATTCATATTTAATTAAAAAGTAAAATTATTTAATAAATACAGACTATCCCAATATCCCTAGAAGTTTTTTACATTATTTGGATAACCTTTAAAGCTACCTTTAAAGCTACAGTTAGCAGCAACACATGCAGCATAGAAAATCATAATTAACTCAACTAAAGAGATTAACTTTACAGCCCAATACAGCAAACTGCCTCTGTATATAAACATCACTGTTACATAATTATAAACCAAAACCAAATAGACCCGTACTCCAAAGTAGATCAAATGTCTTATATTGCAATCCAAAAAGCAAAATAGTAGCCAAATGTCACTGTTTCTGGGCCCCTGGAAAACCCCTTGAGCAAGACCAACATACAACCAGTGTTTAGATCATGCTATACATTTATGCAAGCAGGATCTACCTCGCTGGGGTGGTTAGGAAGGTGGCAGGACCTGCATTATAATACGTTTTTAAATTATGTAAAATGTGTTATATTGTTTATAGAATGTTTATGTTTAATGATTTGAACTTTTTTGAACTTTAAATGAATTATCTTACATCTACACACTTGCAGGTGTCATCCCTGCTACTTATATGGCAGCTGTTCATTGCCTCCCTGACACAGTGCTGTTGCAGCCTATGCTTGGCTCCTGCCAGTGTAAATGTATAGCATGTCATACGTTCTAGTTGTATGTTTGTCTTGAGGAAGAGGTCTTCCAGGACCCCGAAATGTTGGAATTTGGCTGATTGTATTGCAATATAGGACATTTGATCTAATTTGAAGTGCTGGTCTTTTTGGTTTGGATATGGACTGTGACGTCTCCATTGACTGATGCACCCTTGTTCCCCTTGTTGGGAAAATAAATGGTAAGCAGTGCAGCTGTTACTTATATCATTTGATATATAATTATTACATCCATGTTCACCCTCTTATGATAGGTCTCAACTGCTGTGCTTCATAAATCATTGTTTAGTATATAAGCTCTAATTGGTTGTCTATTGAGAAAGAAAGAACAGAGGATCTAGACAATGAAGTCCCTATGAAGCCAATACAATCAAAAGTATCCTAAAGCTTTCTTGTTACTATAGTTACATATCTGAATCAAGCTGTTAGAAAGTTGCATACAAAATATAATGCAATTTCACAAATGCTACTCTTTTTTTTAACACAAGCCTTTTAAATGAATAGTATGTCCCTCCTAATTCAACTTTAATATTTGAGTAAAAAGACACAAGCTATCAGTTCATTATTAATTACTGTTTCCATGACACTGAGATAATGTCACATCTGTATATACATATTATATACATGTTATTTGAACAGTGAATATAAAGCCAACTCCATGACTCTTTTAAACTTGTATTGTGCAAAGCAAGATCTAATGTCTACCAAGAATTGATGTCTTGGAATTTATAATGTTTATTCACTTTCCTTTTTATTTTACATATATAAGCGACATTTCATATTTCTATATTTCATATTGCAGGTAAAAGTCTCAATGTATTTGCTGTTTGCTGTATTTATGTTAATATTTATTTAATACTAATTACTTTTATATCACTTTTTACTTATATAATATTTATTATAACATTTATCCAACAATTCAATTGTTGTCAAGTCAGTGATAGTTCTATGCCAGTAGGACCGTGGTTACAGTTAGTAACTGCCAGTTAGTGACAGCAGGTGGGAAATCCCTTTAGTCCAAAATTGCCAAGAGCGTAGTTAGCATAATCACATCATTTTCCAGGAGACAAATAATCAAAGGAAATTGTAGTTAGGTATTGGGAAGTCCCATGGGGGAAGAAGATTAGAGAATTGCGTTTTCAACAGTTGGTTGATGGTGGTTAGAAGGAATCCTTAGTACAGCAGTTCCTGCAGAAATATTAGCCCTGCAGGACAGATTCATGTTTAAAGCCAATGTCACTGTAGTTTGGAACATATTTGATAGGATGCATTTGTTATCAAGTTAAAAATGTCTTCTTTTGTTATGAGCAAGAAAGAGCTGCAAAGTTTGGGCTCATATACCCAACTTTGTGAGCTCAAGCTCCCAACCCGATCACAGACCTCAGCAAGAAGTCCATACTAACTTCGATGTTCAGCCGAACCCGGAAAACCAGAAAGCTGGGTGATTGGCATTTACTGGGAATTTAATATAACTCATCTGTGCCCATCTACAGAGCATTTAGTGCGTATATAATACAACTCATCTGTGCACATCTGCATAGCATTTGCTGGGTATATAATATAACTCACCTCTGCCCATCTGTATAGCATATACTGGGTATAGGAAACAACTCATATTTGCCATCTTTGTAGCATTTACTGGGTATATAATACAACTCATCTGTGGCTGTCTGCATTGCATATGCAGGGTAAATAAAACAACTCATCTGTGCCCATCTGCATAGCATATACTGGGTAAATAATCCAACTCACCTTTGCCCATCTGTATAGCATATACTGGGTATAGAATACAAGTCATCCTTGCAAATCTGCATACATTTTACTGGGTATATAATACAACTCATCTGTTCCCATCGGTATTGCATTTACTGGATATTTACTACAACTCATGTGTGCCCATATGCATAGCATATACTGGGTATAGAATACAATTCATCTGTGTCAATCTGCATAGTGTCAGGAACTGCTTACCTGATCCCCGTTCCAGCGACGTCTCCAGGCGGCCAGCTGCAGCTGTCACTGTGCGGCGGCCGCGCCGAGCGGCGTCGGCTCGAGCAGCGTCGGCTCGAGCGGCGCCCAGCTCAGCCACGCCCCCCGCTTCCTCCTCCAGGAGACGTGCTCGCGCGCGGCCACGAGCACGTGTCTGTTATGCCCTCCGGCGGCGCTGTGCTGCACGCACCCGCCGGAGGATCAATTAAAGGGTTAATGAATCCTAGGGGATTGAGGGCTTCGCCCTCTTCTGCTCTGCAGCCAATTACCCTTGGAATCCTATGTGCTCCAATCAGTACACTGCTTCCCTCTGACCTGTCCCTATAAAGGCAATTCCCTCTCAGTTGTGAATTGCCTGTGATAGCGCTCAGAACCCTGTGTTACCTACTCCTGTGAAGTCTTGCCTGTTGCCGATTTGATTGTACGACCATTCTCGATCCTGAATCCTTGTTGCCGACCTCTGCCTGAATTGACGCCTCTCGATCCTGAATCCTTGTTGCCGACCTTTGCCTGAACTGACGCTTCTAGATCCTGATCCCCAGTTGCTGACCTCTGCCTGAACCCCGACTACGTCTTGCCTGACCCCTGGTGCCGCTACGATCTCTGCCTTCCCGTTATCGACCTATTGCCTGTCTCTGGACTTCCGTCACTCACGCTCTTGCTATTGGTTCTCCAGTCCTCCCACATATAAGCTTACATCCTTTGAGCCATTAAGTCCTGGGGGCAGCCGATCCCGGGTAGGCGTATCTTGCGTCCCGGCAAGCGGGGGCTCCTACAGGTGAAGCTGGCTGTGGAGATTGGGGGTTGTGAGCTTATTAAAAGGGCTGGAGTTACCCCGAGCGTGACATTATCACAGGCCCAAAAATGGATGACCTGGTACAGCAGGTGCAAGCTATGGCCACAGCGATCAACCAACTCGCTGAGTGGCCACTCAGGAATCTCGTCAAGTGCCAACTTCCTCTGTACCACCTCATTTCTCCGAACCTAAGATTCCACTGCCTGAGAAATTTTTTGGAGAACGAGCAAAATTTTCCAATTTCAAGAATGCCTGCGAACTATATTTTAAGTTAAGACCTACCTCCTCTGGCACAGAGGTCCAACGAGTAGGCCTAGTCATTTCCTTGCTTCAAGGAGACCCACAGTCCTGGGCCTTTAGTTTACCGTCCCATGACATTGCTCTACAATCAGTGACTGCCTTCTTCAATGCTATGGGCGTTTTATACGCCGATCCAGATATACAGTCTACCGCAGAGAATAGGCTTCGGGCCTTAAAACAAGGACGGAATTCGGCTGAAGACTACTGTGCTGAATTCCGCTGTTGGGCTATCGAAGCTAGGTGGAACGATCCAGCTTTGTGTAGTCAGTTCAGGGTGGGACTGTCGGATAGCATCAAGGATGCCTTAGTCAATTTTCCCCCGCCAGCGGACCTAGATCAATTAATGCAGGTCTCCATTAAAATAGACCGACGTCTTAGAGAAAGGGCCAGGGAGAGAGTCGGGGCTCCCACGTCCTTTAGACCAGTCCAGAGTCATAGATCCCCGGTTCCCCGTGGAGAAAATACCTCATCATCTTCCCAGGAAGAACCTATGCAATTAGGGAGAACCCGCTTATCCCAAGAGGAGAAACAGCGTAGGCGATCCGAGGGGTTATGCCTGTATTGTGGGAATTCTGGTCATTTTGCAGGGTCCTGTCCCAACAAGGGGAAACCGGCGGAAAACTTCCGCACCCAGACCAGGTAGAGAGTACTGATCTGGGTGAGTCAGTTTGTAACTCTCGCCAGAATAAGATGCTTGTACCTATTGATTTGTTTTGGGGGTCCTCTAAGCAGACAGTTTCCGCCTTCATAGACAGTGGTGCGGCTGGAAACTTTTTGGACAGGAGCATGATCTCCACCTTAGGGATCCCTGTAGTTCCTCTTGAAAGATCCCTACAAGTTTTAGCTATCAATGGAAAGGCAATCCAGGGAGGTCCTATAAATACCAAGACCCCACCTCTCAGACTAATTGTCGGCTCTTCTCACTCTGAATTCTTAGAATTCTTTATTTTTGATTGTCCGGAAACTCCGGTGGTTTTGGGATACCCCTGGTTGCAACTCCATAACCCGGTGTTAGATTGGCGGGCTGGGGAGTTGGTCAAGTGGAGTGACCACTGTAAAGGTCACTGTTTTAATACAGGCCTCAGAAGCATTCAAGTCTTACCACAGGAATTACCTCAGCCATACGCTGATTGGATCGATGTATTCTCTGAACGCTCTGCTGATACTCTTCCTCCACATCGGTCCTATGACTGCCCCATTGATTTGCTGCCTGGCACAATTCCCCCGAGGGGAAAGATCTATAACCTTACCCTGCCCGAGGAGCAAGCAATGAGGGAGTATATTACCGAAAATCTTAGGAAAGGATTTATCCGTCCCTCTACCTCGCCTGCTGGGGCCGGGTTCTTTTTTGTAGAGAAAAAGGATGGTGGCTTGAGACCGTGCATAGATTATCGAGCCTTGAATAAGATCACTGTAAAAAACCGATACCCCTTACCCTTGATTGGGGATCTGTTCAATCAAGTCACAGGAGCTCGAATTTTCTCCAAATTGGATTTGAGAGGGGCTTACAATCTGATTCGCATCCGACAGGGGGACGAGTGGAAAACTGCATTTAATGTGAAGGATGGGCACTATGAGTACCTGGTCATGCCTTTCGGTCTTTGTAATGCGCCAGCCGTTTTCCAAGACTTTGTTAATGATATATTCAGGGAATATCTCGGTAGATTTGTAGTCATCTACTTGGATGATATTCTCATTTTTTCTAATTCTTTACCGGAGCACAGACACCATGTTAAGTTGGTGCTACAAAAATTAAGAGAGAACAACTTATTTGCTAAACTGTCTAAGTGTGTGTTTGAAGTCACTACAGTTCCCTTCCTAGGGTATGTTATTACCAACCAGGGTTTGGAGATGGACGCGGGGAAGGTTTCAGCAGTTCAGGATTGGGTCCAACCCAAAACTTTAAAGGAATTGCAACGTTTTCTAGGTTTTGCCAATTTTTATCGGCGTTTCATAAAAGGCTTTTCCCATGTTGTTGCACCCCTTACCAACCTTACTCGCAAGGGGGCTTTTACTGCTAACTGGTCCCCCTCTGCCTGTGAGGCCTTTCTAACCTTGAAACGGGCCTTTACTTCGGCACCTGTCTTAGTGCATCCAGATATTCATAAAGCTTTTATTATTGAAGTGGATGCTTCTGAGCTGGGAGTGGGTGCAGTTTTGTCACAATATTCTGGTAACCCTGAGCGTCTCCATCCATGCGCTTATTTTTCGCGTAAATTCAGTACCACGGAACAAAATTATGATGTTGGCAATAGGGAACTATTAGCTATTAAACTGGCATTTGATGAATGGCGACACTGGTTGGAGGGTTCATTACATCCTATAACTGTGTATACCGATCATAAAAATCTCGAATACATAGGTTCTGCCAAGAGGCTGGACTCTCGTCAGGCACGTTGGGCTTTATTCTTCTCGCGCTTCAATTTTATTATTACTTTCAAGCCGGGTGTAAAAATACTAAAGCTGATGCTCTATCTCGCATGTTCGGTGAATGTAAGGATCGGGGTGATTCTGGTGAACCAATTTTACCCACAGGTTGTGTGGTGGGGGCGTTACTTCCTGATCTCTCCAATACCTTGGCGCCGTTTCAAGATGAATCTCCTAGTGATGTACCCTTGGGGTGCCAGTTTGTTCCGCCGCACCTGCGTTCGGATGTAATTCGCGAATTTCACGATGCCAAAACTGCTGGTCATTTGGGTAACCGTAAGACGTTTATGCTTGCCCGTCGTCATGTATGGTGGCCTACCATGAGACGCGATATCACTGCCTTTATCGACGCTTGTGCTATTTGTGCTCGAAGTAAAGGAGTTCACAAGGCTCCTAGTGGCAGTTTGGTTCCTCTTGAAATACCTGCTGAGCCATGGACCCATATTTCTATGGATTTTATTGTAGATTTGCCTCTCTCACATGGTAATACTGTCATTTGGGTGGTCGTAGATCGTTTCAGTAAGATGGCACATTTCGTTCCTTTGGCCAAACTTCCTTCTGCACCTGAGCTTTCGCGGCTGTTTACTTCGCATATTTTTCGTATTCATGGTATTCCGTCCAATATAGTCTCTGATCGGGGTGTTCAATTTACTTCCCGTTTTTGGAAACACTTCTGTTCGCGGTTGGGAATACAGATCTCTCTTTCTTCTGCCTACCATCCCCAGACTAATGGGCAGACGGAAAGAACTAATCAAACTTTGGAACAATACTTAAGGTGTTATGTTTCTGATGCCCAAGAACAATGGGCGGAATTTATTGATTTCGCCGAATTTGCTTACAATAACGCGCCTAGTGAGAGTACCAAGGTATCTCCTTTTTATTGTAACTTAGGGAAAAATCCTAGAGCTTCTTCCCTTTCAGGGTCACCTTCCAATCTGCCGGCGTTGGAGGAGTGGCTTCAAGAACGGAAGAATATCTGGACACACGTTCAGGAGATTCTTAAGACCACTGGTTTGAGGTATAAGAAATTTGCCGACCGCCGCAGATCACAGGAACCTACTCTTCGAGTAGGCGATCTAGTTTGGGTCTCCACTAAAAATATTGCGCTCCGTCAGCCATCTAGCAAATTAGGTCCAAAATTTATTGGTCCTTTTCCGATCGTCAAGAAGTTGAATAATGTGTCTTTTAAAGTTCAACTCCCGCCGACTATGAAAATACCTAATTCCTTTCACGTTTCACTGTTAAAACCGGCGAAGAATGCTCCTCTTGCTGGTCCTGCACCAATTCTTCTTAATAATGAGCCCGAGTATGAAGTGAATAAGATCTTGGATTCACGTAAAGTGCGTAATTCTTTACAGTATTTGGTGGATTGGGTTGGCTATGGTCCGGAGGAAAGATGCTGGGTGGCAGCGAGGAATGTTCATGCCAAGGCTCTTGTAAGAAGGTTCCATCGTGACAATCCAGGGAAACCGGGTGAGGGTCCGGAGGCCCCTCGTGAAGGGGGGGGGTAGTGTCAGGAACCGCTTACCTGATCCCCGTTCCAGCGACGTCTCCAGGCGGCCAGCTGCAGCTGTCACTGTGCGGCGGCCGCGCCGAGCGGCGTCGGCTCGAGCAGCGTCGGCTCGAGCGGCGCCCAGCTCAGCCACGCCCCCCGCTTCCTCCTCCAGGAGACGTGCTCGCGCGCGGCCGCGAGCACGTGTCTGTTATGCCCTCCGGCGGCGCTGTGCTGCACGCACCCGCCGGAGGATCAATTAAAGGGTTAATGAATCCTAGGGGATTGAGGGCTTCGCCCTCTTCTGCTCTGCAGCCAATTACCCTTGGAATCCTATGTGCTCCAATCAGTACACTGCTTCCCTCTGACCTGTCCCTATAAAGGCAATTCCCTCTCAGTTGTGAATTGCCTGTGATAGCGCTCAGAACCCTGTGTTACCTACTCCTGTGAAGTCTTGCCTGTTGCCGATTTGATTGTACGACCATTCTCGATCCTGAATCCTTGTTGCCGACCTCTGCCTGAATTGACGCCTCTCGATCCTGAATCCTTGTTGCCGACCTTTGCCTGAACTGACGCTTCTAGATCCTGATCCCCAGTTGCTGACCTCTGCCTGAACCCCGACTACGTCTTGCCTGACCCCTGGTGCCGCTACGATCTCTGCCTTCCCGTTATCGACCTATTGCCTGTCTCTGGACTTCCGTCACTCACGCTCTTGCTATTGGTTCTCCAGTCCTCCCACATATAAGCTTACATCCTTTGAGCCATTAAGTCCTGGGGGCAACCGATCCCGGGTAGGCGTATCTTGCGTCCCGGCAAGCGGGGGCTCCTACAGGTGAAGCTGGCTGTGGAGATTGGGGGTTGTGAGCTTATTAAGAGGGCTGGAGTTACCCCGAGCGTGACACATAGCATATACTGGGAATTTAATACAACTCATCTGTAGCCATCTGCATAGCATATGCTGGGTATATAATACAACTCATCTATGTCCATATGTATAGCATTTACTGGGTATATAATACAATGCATCTGTAGCCATCTGCAAAACATATACTGGGAATATAATACAACTCATCTATGTCCATCTGCATAGCATTTACTGGGTATATAATACAACATATCTGTGCCAATCTGTATTGCATTTACTGGGTATATAATAAAACTCATCGGAAGCCATCTACATAGCATATACTGGGGATATAATAAAACTCATCTGTGCCCATCTGAATAGCATATTCTAGATATATAATACAATTCATTTATGCCCATCTTCATAGCATATACTGGGAAAATTATGCAACTCTTCTGCG
Source organism: Gastrophryne carolinensis (assembly GCA_027917425.1). Lineage (NCBI taxonomy): Eukaryota > Metazoa > Chordata > Amphibia > Anura > Microhylidae > Gastrophryne > Gastrophryne carolinensis. The sequence goes on from CM051239.1 coordinate 330,741,888, forward strand.
TATATAATAAAACTCATCTGAAGCCATCTACATAGCATATACTGGGAATATAATACAACTCATCTGTAGCCATCTGCATAGCATATTCTAGATATATAATACAACTCATTTGTGCCCATCTTCATAGCATATACTGGGAAAATTATGCAACTCATATGTGCCCATCTGAATAGCATATTCTAGATATATAATTCAACTAATTTGTGCCCATCTTCATAGCATATACTGGGAAAATTATGCAACTCGTCTGTACCCATCTGTATAGCATATACTGGGTATAGAATACAACACATCTGTGTCCATATTCATAGAATTTACTTGGTATATAATACGACTCATCTGTGTCCAGCTCACCTCTGCCCACCTGCATAGCATATACTGGGTATATAATACAACTCAACTCTGCCTGCCTGCATAGCATATGCTAGGTATATAATACAATTCCTCTGTGGCCATCTGCATAGCATCTGCTGGGTATATAATACAACTCATCTGTAACCATCTGCATAGCATGTTCTGGATATATAATACAACTCATTTGTGCCCATCTTCATAGCATATACTGGGAAAATTATGCAACTCATCTATGCCCATCTGTATAGCATATACTGGGTATAGAATACAACTCATCTGTGTTCATGTTCATAGAATTTACTTGGTATATAATACAACTCATCTGTGTCCAGCTCACCTCTGCCCATCTGCATAGCATATACTGGGTATATAATACAACTCAACTCTTCCCACCTGCATAGCATATGCTAGGTATATAATACAATTCATCTGTGGCCATATGCATAGCATATACTGGGTAAATAATACAACTTATCTCTACCCATCTCTATATCATTTACTGGGTATTTAATACAAATCAGCTCTACCCATCTGCATGACCTATACTGGGTAAATGATATAACTCATCTGTGCACATCTGCATAGCATGTACTGGGTATTTATTACAACTCTTATATGCCCATCTACATATCATATACTGGGTTATAAAACAACTCATCTGTGGCCCATTTGCATATCATATACTGGGTAAATGATACAACTTATCTCTTCCCATCGGTATAGCATTTACTGGGCATATAATACAACTCATCTGTGTCCACCTGTATTGCATTAACTGGGCATTTATTACAACTCATATGTGCCCAACTCCCCTCTGCCTATCTGCATAGCATATACTGGGTAATAAATACAACTCATCTGTGCCCATCTTCATAGCATGTACTGGGTATTTTATACAGTCACACACCTCTACCCATTTTCCATCAAAGGAGCCGACCTCTGTATTTGAAGAGGGGGCATCCCAAACACTAGCATAAATATTTCAAGAGAACCTGTCTATTAACTGGTTGGATTTTCTAACACAAGTCACTTTAACACTATAAAAGGAGCCAACCTCTGAATTTGAGGAGGGGGCATCCCTAACACTAGCATAAATATTTTGAGACTACCTGTCTCTAACTGGTTGGATTTTGTAATCAACGTCACTTTTCCACTATCAAAGGAGCCAACCTCTGTATTTGAAAAGGGGGCATACCAAACACTAGCATAAATATTTCAAGACTACCTGTCTACTAACTGGTTGCATTTTGTAATCAACGTCACTTTTCCATTATCAAAGGAGCCAACCTCTGTATTTGAAGAGGGGGCATCCCAAACACTAGCATAAATATTTCAAGAGTACCTGTGTATTAACTGGTTTGATTTTGTAATCAATGCCACTTTTCCACTATCAAAGAAGCCAACCTCTGTATTTGAAAAGGGGGCATCCCTAACACTAGCATAAATATTTCAAGATTACCTGTCTACTAACTGCTTGGATTTTGTAATCAACGTCACTTTTCCACTATCATAGGAACCAACCTCTGTATTTGAAGAGGGGGCATCCCAAATACTAGCATAAATATTTCAAGACTACCTGTCTATTAACTGGTTGCATTTTGTAATCAAAGTCACTTTTCCACTATCAAAAAAGCCAACCTCTGAATTTGAAGAGAGGGCATCCCAAAGACTAGCATAAATATTTCAAGACTACCTGTCTATTAACTGGTTGCATTTTGTAATCATCGTCACTTTTCCACTATCAAAACAGCCAGCCTCTGTATTTGAGGAGGGGGTATCCCAAACACTAGCACAAATATTTCAAGACTACCTGTTTATTAACTGGTTGGATTTTGTAATCAACGTCCCTTTTTCACTATCAAAACAGCCAACCTCTGTATTTGAGGAGGGGGCATCCCAAACACTAGCATAAATATTTAAAGAGTACCTGTCTACTAACTGGTTGGATTTTGTAATCAAAGTCACTTTACCACTATCAATGGAGCCGACCTCTGTATTTGAAGAGTGTGCATCCCAAACACTAGCAAAAATATTTCAAGACTACCTGTCTATTAACTGGTTGCATTTTGTAACCAAAGTCACTATACCACTGTAAAAGGAGCCAACCTCTGGATTTGAGGAGGGGGCAAACCAAACACTAGCATAAATATTTCAAGAGTACCTGTCTACTAACTGGTTTCATTTTGTAATCAACATCACTTTTCCACTATCAAAGGAGCCAATCTCTGTATTTGAGGAGGGGGCATCCCAAGCACTAGCATAAATATTTCAAGACTACCTGTCTATTAACTGGTTGCATTTTGTAATCAACGTCACTTTTCCACTATCAAAGGAGCCAACCTCTGTATTTGAAGACAGGGCATCCCAAACACTAGCATAAATATTTCAAGAGTACCTGTATACTAGCTGGTTGGATTTTGTAATCAAAGTCATTTTACCACTATAAAAAGAGCCAACCTCTGTATTTGAGGAGGGGGCATCCAAAACACTAGCATAAATATTTCAAGACTACCTGTCTATTAACTGGTTGCATTTTGTAATCAAAGTCGTTTTTCCACTATCAAAACAGCCAACCTCTGTATTTGAGGAGGGAGCATCCAAAACACTAGCATAAATATTTCAAGACTACCTGTCTATTAACTGGTTGCATTTTGTAATCAACATCACTTTTCCACTACCAAAGGAGGCAACCTCTGTATTTGAAGAGGTGGCATCCCAAACACTAGCATAAATATTTCAAGAGTACCTGTCTATTAACTGGTTGGATTTTGTAATCAAAGTCACTTTACCACTATAAAAGGAGCCAATCTCTGTATTTGAGGAGGGGGCATCCCTAACAAACACTAGCATAAATATTTCAAGATGACCTGTCTATTAACTGGTTGCATTTTGTAATCAACGTCACTTTTCCACTATGAAAGCAGCCAACCTCTGTATTTGAAGAGGGGGCATCCCAAACACTAGCATAAATATTTCAAGAGTACCTGTCTACTAACTGGTTGGATTTTGTAATCAAAGTCACTTTACCACTATA